>JABNMW010000009.1:1366110-2049165 GCA_013461505.1 Ramularia coccinea
GCGCGTCGTAGGCGCGTTAACTTGGGATTGATGGTCGGATCTCGGCTATCTGCGCCCTGATGCGCGGCGGTATCATCTTCCTGGGGAGGGCCCGCGTGAGCCTGCGCCTGGGCATGAGCGAAAGCTGCGACCGAGGAGGCATCGTGAGCTACGGGATCGACGGAACTGATGCCGGGTTGCGCAACCGCTTCGGCGGCTGCATCCTGCAGCGCCTGGGTCTGCTGTGAAGTGATGGCTTGCTCGGCAGCATCGCTAGCTGCCCGTAGAATATCGAGGGTATTGCTGGCGTAGGCGTGGGCGTTGGCATGGTGCTGCGAAGGCGACTGCGGAGGGGAATCCGACATGATGGGCGGGTTTGGCGGCGCGACACCGGTTGAAATATCGCGATGCTGGTATTTCGCCGATGTTGACGCGTGCAGCCCGTGGATGGCCCGAAGATGGTTGCTTCGTGGAGTCGTGGAGGATTCTTCGCATCACGTGACTGCTCTCAGTGACACGAACAAGTGCTTTGAGGAGCAAACCTGCCGAATTGTATGCCAGTCTCTTTCATAATAGCTTCCCGGAAATCAAATGTCTTAAACAGATGTAGGGCTGTTACGATCATCTCTATGTGGCTTCTGTCGTCTCTGTTTTGTTCGCGACTGTCCAGATTATTCTAAGAACTTTCGGCGTGAGGATCTCTCCAATATATTTCCCATCGGCTGGCCGCAGCTTGTCAAAGGTATTCATTGAGATGAGGTATTGGCAAATAGGGACCTCAAGTACCATAGCTCCTGTAAAAACCAAGCGATGGCTTAATATTGATGGGAAGTAGCATTGAGCTGAGGATTTACAGTTTTGTCTCCGGTAAGCTATGATGCTATCCCCAGGGTAGCCTGTTTGGGAAACCATCTCCCAATCAATCACCTACGAGAATACGGTTTTTGAAGGAACTCACAAATCAAGAAAGTCCCCCGATACTCGAAGAGCACCGGCAACAATGCTCTCATTTTGGCGTAGTATTGTCAGGTTGATGATTTTATGTCATTTTGTGTCAACTTTATGAATTTCATGGGTAAACATGACATGTACGTCACGTAACCTTTTAGCACCTTGATCGGCGCCGACGACAAAAAAAGGCCCTGCAGGAACGAGCTGTGCCCCTCCAACCAACGGTTGAGGCTGAGACCTGTCCGCACACTCACTGCTGTTGTTGGCTGCTAAGGTCGCATTTGTACTACCGATTTTCTTACCCCAATGAAGTTTCCCATTTCCTAAGTTGCCTTTCTGAAAGCCACGCGTAGGACGGTGCACCTGGGATCATGAATGATCATTTTTACGTCATAATCTGTGCTCTGAGACGGTCAAGCTTACTATGGCGCGACAACTGTTTGGTTTGATATGGTGCTACTGGCACATAATTATTATTACTACTACTACCTCTTGAAGCCCCCGTCGGAGTTGCAGCGTCTCGTGCTGGCACTTTCATGAGTTAGCTTCGCAAGTTCAGGAGCAAAACATCCTAAGCCCCACTAGAGGTCCCCGCCAGGTACCAATTATCATCCCGCCTTTTTTGAAGCAATCTGTTTATACGTCACGTCAGTGAGAAGACAGAGAAGCAGAGGCAATTTGAATGTCATATTATCATGGCGGTGTCTTTATATGATCCCGCTGGGCTTCATTTGTTTCTCTACTCGCAAAATCTCTCAAATTGACGCTGCTGAGTTGCTATCAGATAGCTCATGCGATAACAGTGTCTACAGAAGTGACCACCGTTGACTTGCCGCTTTCGGCCTGAATCAAAGAGCCTGCTGGTGCTAAAATGGCGTCCGATACTACCAAGGCAGGTCCAGACGGCAGCACCGAGCAAGGAAACCGAGATGCTGGATCCGCCTTCCTACAAGCTCGTGACGGTAGCCTCGGTCAGATCGCGAACTCCAAGGACAGTTTCGAGAAAGACGACGTGTTGACGCCGCTACCTTCACGACAACAGCCAAGACCTCCAGGTCCCCAAGACTTCGACTTCGACGCTGTCACTCCCGGCCCTGACCGCTACACGGCGCAGATCTCCCCCACCAGCTCGCGCCATACCGGTAGCTACTTCTCCAGCAGCGACACTCGGATTCCGCTGGCTAGCCGTGGTGGAAACAGTCTCCAATCGCGAGTCAACCCCAACATGGCTGCCGCAGCCGCAGGTCGTCGAGGCTCCTTATCTGATGTCCGAGCTGCTCATCCCGACCTGTCGCTTAGCGGTAACATCATCTCTGCTACTTTCAATGCTCCTCACGCTTTTAGCTATCACAAAGGGGGCCAATGGGTAAGATTTGGTTACGCACCTTCTCCAGAGGACTCGATGGCTAATCTGACATCTCGGTCGGCTTGCAGGAGCTGAGATCTCGCCACGGACAGTCGGCTCTGATCGATTCGTTTGCGTATCTCTCTTCCGATGCAACTCCGTGGGATCACACGGTGGTTGCATGGACGGGTGAGATTGATCTACCCCAGGAAGAACCGATCTCGCCTCCTGAGACACCTCCGGCTACAACGATCGGAGCTGCATCTGCCAACCCGCTCTCTGCCCCCGTCCCGGTAGACGCAACTCCGGCGCGCCACTCTGCCCCGCCTTCCGAAGGCCTGTGGCTCTCGAAGGAAGAGCAAGAGTTGTTAGAGAAGAAGCTTCGCGATGACAAGATCATTCGTACGGTTCCGGTCTGGCTGGCTGATGAGCCGGAAGTGCAATCGGACGGCATCCATCTCAAGGACCAATCAAGGTGGCGAAAATATGCTGAACACGATCTCTACACCTTGTTCCATTACAAGCAGCAGGATCTGTCAGATGCCCGCAAAGAGCGGGTGCAATGGGCCGACTACTACCGCATGAATCAGGCCTTTGCCAATAAGATCCTCGATATCTACAAGCCTGGTGACATTGTCATCGTGCATGATTACAATCTGATGTTGTTACCGAGCATGCTACGTCAGCGATGCCCGGGCATTTATATCTCCTTCTTCCTTCATTGCCCCTTTCCCAGCAGCGAATTTCTACGCTGCTTGCCTCGCCGGAAGGAGCTTTTGCAGGGGATTCTCGGATCGAATTTGATTGGCTTTCAGTCCTACAGCTACTCTCGCCACTTTTTGAGCTGCTGCACAAGAATCCTCGGATTTCCGTCCGACACCTTAGGTGTGGATGCCTACGGAGCAAGAGTGCAAGTTGGAGTCTTCCCCATTGGCATCGACGCTGCCAAGACAGAATCATTCGCTTGGACTGAATCAGTGAACCAAAAGGTGAAGGCGCTGAAGAAGATGTACGAAGGGAAGAAGATCATTGTTGGACGAGATCGTCTTGACAGTGTACGCGGAGTTTCCCAAAAGCTCCAATCCTTTGAGCGTTTCTTGGAGCTACACCCTGAATGGCAGGAGAAGGTTGTCCTCATCCAGGTGACCACGCCTACACAAGTCACCGTCGACAAGGAGGACCCCGAAAACAAGATCGGAAGCCGTGTCAACGAGCTGGTTATGCAAATCAATGGACAGTACGGAAGTCTCGGATTCTCCCCAGTCCAGCATTATCCTCAATACCTGGATCCGGAAGAGTATTTTGCTCTCTTGCGCGCCGGGGACATTGGGCTCATCACGTCGGTGCGTGACGGCATGAATACGACAAGTCTCGAGTACATCGTGTGCCAAAAGGACGGCCATGGTCCACTCATCATCTCCGAGTTCAGTGGAACAGCGGGAAGTCTCGGCGATGCCATCCACATCAATCCTTGGGACACGAGTGGCGTCGCCGAGAAGATCCACACGGCGCTCACCATGTCCGAAGAAAAGCGTATGGCTATGCAGAGCAACCTATATAACCACGTTACGAATAACAACGTGCAATCCTGGATTGAAAAGTTCATCCGCAAGGTGTGCACAGTATTGGGCGACGCTAACAGTGCTATTGCCACTCCGCTGCTCGATAGATCATTGATGCTGCAGACCTATCGCGCTGCGGGCAAGCGCTTGTTCATGTTCGATTACGATGGCACTCTCACGCCCATTGTGAATGAACCAGCCGCCGCCATACCTTCTGCGCGCATCATCAAAACCCTTCAGAAATTGGCGGAAGATCCAAAGAACCTGGTGTGGATTATCTCTGGGAGAGACCAAGAATTTTTGAAGAAGCATCTTGGGCACATAGAATCTCTAGGCTTCTCCGCTGAACACGGGAGTTTTATGAGGGAACCCTATTCCGAGACGTGGCAGAACTTAGCAGAGAAGATCGATATGGGGTGGCAAGAGGAAGTCATTGCCACATTCCAACGATACACTGACAAGGTCCCTGGTAGGTCATCGATTCCACCACATACAATTCGACTCTTGCTAATATATCATGACCAGGATCATTCATCGAGCGAAAACGTTGCGCGGTGACTTGGCATTATCGCTTGTCTGACCCTGAGCTAGGGGAAGCTATGGCGAAGGAGTGTCTCCAGAATGTCAAGGCCGATGTTGCTCGGCGATGGGAAGTCGAGGTCATGCCCGGAAAGGCCAACGTCGAAGTGCGACCAACAATGATCAACAAGGGAGAGATAGCCAAGAGTCTAGTATTGAAGCATCACAGACCTGATACGGCATCAGGTGGAGAACATGCTGGCCCCATCGAATTTTCCCTCTGCATGGGCGATGACTTTACGGACGAGGATATGTTCCGTAGCCTGAATGGGCTTTCAGGATCCATGTTGAACCCGGATCATGTATTCACAGTCACTGTTGGCGCCCGGACCAAGGTCACCTTGGCGAGATGGCACCTGCTTGAGCCTGAGGATGTAATTGATAGCGTGGCGCTACTGTCAGGACTAGACGAGAACGTCGATGGTCTGAGCCAGAACAACATGGCGGTCATTGAAGCCGCCGGCAGGCAACCACCCAAGGAGTAGCCCTATCGGCAAGACTGACAATTGGCCGGGACAAGAAAGCGCGTGGAGGGCAACTATATAATGTACAAAGGCGTTGTGCGGAGATAATAGCATTTTCGACGACATGTTGCGGACATCAGATTTGCTACTGCAAAGGGGATGCTCAGGCTGATGAGGTCCTTGAGGCTTGAACTCAACCGGATTTTCCGATTGATGGCACATACTCCTGGATTCTTCGTAAGAAACCTGCAGTTCTGGCAACATCATATTACGGAAGTAGTTGTGGAGCTACGGAGGATGAGATGAGCATTGCAAAAACGAGAAACAAGAGAATACGATTATCAAACCACCATTGTTTGCTGTTCCTGCTGCACTTACCTGGTTACCCCTGTGGAGCACCCCGCAACACCACTTCTTCAGTACTGATCAGACTGCTGTTGGAATGTCTTTGATCAAGCTTTCTGTCTTCACACCGAACGAACGGCAGCTGAAGGAAGAGGAATGGAATTCGCGCGACCTCGCCTTGGCCAGTGATTTGAATGCTGTAGAGCTAGTACGAACCCGGAGGTGCGCTCCTTGCACCACCTTGGTCTGACGGCATATAAACTTTTTGCTTTCGCGAAGAGGTGTTTCCCAAAACCAAAAGAAAGCGCAGGCAAGCTTCAACGTCCAATCCTTGCATTCGGGCAGCATTCCCCAACGTTTGTTCTTGCACTTGCACGCGGTGGGTTTAGCCCGCAGCGCTACCCGAAGTCTCCGGCCAAACCGTTTTCCATCCAACCCACCACCCTTCCGACGGATCAAGCATTGGACGCTACTCGAGTTTGGACACCACCTGCAACGGGGCTTACTCGGAGGAAAGCGATGTGTGGGAAATGATGACAGGCATACTCGACAGAAGAGATAGCACTCTGTTGGGACCTTGACGGGATTCAGTCACCAAGACTACTATCCTAGTAGATGTGTTGGGTTACGTGTACGATGATTGGCCTGTCACAGCGGCCCGAAAAGATCGGCTCAAGCGGCCGGCTTGGCGATGCCGATGGAACGGCCGGAGAGTCGGGGTCGCATGGGGTGACCCCACACCCTAAACTCTCGCGATGATTGTACTATGTAAGTGCCCTGTACGCTCGTGCTCGGAATCACTACCAGACACGAGCCGGGCCCGAGGCTCTGATTCCAGACTCAGCATTGTGCGTGCGGCCCACCGTCCGGGAAATCAAGCTTGATTACAAGACTGTTTGACCCCGGACGCCTACGCCGAACATGAAGGAAATCAAGAAGAATGTATTGGCAGGACTAAAGAGTGCCATTAAAGTCAATTTGGGCTCCCAGACTTACTTTCACCGAAGATGCCGGCCATTCAGCATCTAATTGGATGTCGCCGAGTAGTAAGAAAGGTTTGCCTTCTTGGGTCCTTGGATGGGGGAGGAAGGAGGCGGGCATCATGATTGGCACTAGACGTCATGCTTTCCCCCTTAGCATCTTCCCCCCCCCCTAATCCCTTCCCTGAGTGGCGCACGTAACACCCTCTAAGCCTCGTCAGTTCTCCACAATCTTTGGAAAGATCACGAGGTGGGATGGGTTTAGAGGCTCGACTGCTCTTTTGAATGATGATGGTGGTGGTGGAGATTCCGCCCATCTGGGGCTACAGCGAACCGGTCCGATTTGCCCGGCGACCGAGAAGACTCTACAGCTCCAGGAAGTGAGGGGACGAGAGCTTTACCCGAGTGGAGGAAGGAATCTTGGAGTCATGGGGCAAGGTAGCTTAGCAAGCTCCGCGGCTTGTCCGGCTTTGGTTGCTTAGATGAAGTCCGAGACATACTTAAGGTCTTGAGGGCCTTGAAGCATTCCTGTGAAGCGTAGAAAATTACGACCACAGGATCTTCTTGGATTCTCTTCTAAATACTGACTGCTTACTGTCACCTACAGTGCTTCTCCTTCGGAAGAAACCCAACTTTCAAACGCTCATCGAGGAGTGTAAGGTGAAGAAGAAAACCACCAGAATCGGAAGCTTGCGTCGGATAGTCACGAACCTGGTTGTTCAGAAACATGCCGTTCAGAATACCAGGCAATACGGTTCACTTTGACCAGCATGATCCTCGTTCGGAGAAGAGCCGCTCTGGCCAGCGCCAGTCGCTCGCCGGCTTGGACTACTCGCCGCTGCCTCGTGTGACAGGGCGATCCTTTGGGATGGGCGTGCTTGTCTCCATGGGCGGTCTCATGTAAGTCTGGCAATGCCCCTCAATGGCGACCCTCGGTCCTTCTTCACAATAGACTGCTCAAGGATCTGGCTAATATCGGGGGTTCTTGTACAGTTTTGGCTATGATACTGGACAAATTTCGGGCTTCCTCGAAATGCCGGATTTCTTGGAACGGTTCGGCCAGCGTCATAGCAACGGCGAACTGTACTTTAGCAATGTTCGCGCTGGTCTCATTGTAGCATTGTTGTCTATCGGCACATTGTTTGGCGCTCTCATGGGAGCCCCTGTGGCGGATCGCATCGGAAGACGACTCTCTATTTGTTTCTGGTCCATCATTGTCTCTGTTGGCTTCATCATCCAGATCGCAGCCAATACCGCGTGGTACCAGGTCATGATTGGTCGTTTCGTCTCCGGACTCGGCGTCGGAGCACTCAGTCTCCTGGTGCCCATGTATCAGGCCGAGACGGCACCGTATTGGATCCGCGGCGCCCTCGTTTGCACTTACCAGCTGTTCATCACCATGGGTATCTGGCTAGCGGCCTTGTTCAACTATGGCACGGTGAAGCACCACCCCAACAGCTCTGCGTGTTGGCGCATCGTCATTGGCGTCGGCTGGATCTGGACCATTATCCTCGCGGTCGGTATCCTGTTTTTCCCCGAGACGCCGCGTTTCGACTTCCGGCACGGGCAGGGTGAGCGGGCCAAACGCACGCTGTGCCGCGTGTACGGTGCCGGCCAGAACCACTGGGCCGTGTGGACGCAGATTGAGGAGATTGAAATGAAGCTGCGCGCCGAGGACAAGATCAAGCGCGGTCCCATCAAGGAGTTTACGGGCATGTTCCGAGCTCCGCGGATGGCGTACCGCATCGCTCTGGGCATGACGCTCCAGATGTTCCAGCAGCTGACGGGTGCCAACTACTTCTTCTACTACGGCACCACGATCTTCAAGTCGGTGCAGATCAACTCGTACGTGACGCAGATTATCCTCAACACCATCAACTTTGCCGTCACTTTTATCGGACTGTACTTGGTCGAGCACTACGGCCGCCGCAAGTCTCTCATCGGCGGCGCCGTCTGGATGTTTATCTGCTTCATGATCTTCGCCTCGGTGGGCCACTTCATGCTCGACCTCAACGACCCGTCTAGGACGCCTACCCCGGGCGTGGTGCTCATTGTGTTTGCGTGCCTCTTCATCTTGGGCTTTGCTACCACGTGGGGGCCCATGATCTGGACGATCCAGGCTGAGATCTTCCCCTCGCGATATCGCGCCAAGGGCATGGCGCTGTCGACGGCCAGTAACTGGATCTGGAATTTCAATATTGGTTTCTTTACACCCTTTATTGTGGGCGACATTGACTTTCGCTATGGATATGTCTTTGCCGGGTGTAACCTCTTAGCTGCCGTGATTGTGTACTTCTTTGTCATTGAGGGTCAGGGCCGCACGATTGAGGAGATTGACACGGCATATCTCGATGTAAGTCATCTTTTGACCCCTTCTACCATGCCCAGTGACCACACCCAGCAGTGTACTCGATGTGGGGGAAAAAATGAAAGAAGCGATATGCTGACATATTTGAATAGCATGTCAAGCCATGGAAGAGCAGCAAGTGGGTGCCGCCTAGCCCCGAGGAGATGGCGCGCATCCGACGACAGGCTGGAACGGAGCTCGACGCTGATGCGCTGGGTGCCGACGACCGCGGGCAGGGCAGCGAGGATGCGCTCCGGGACACCAACGGGGCGGATGGGACTCGCAAGGAGCAGGAGAATGGGACGCAGGGTGTGTCGCACCGGGAGAATGTCTGATTATCCTGGATCACGCGTGGAACTGCTCAATATGTCGGTTGTAACAAGGTTGATGGAATATCTCTGGAGTAGTTTTTTTTTTGTAGGATTTAGTTGATCAGTAATTGTTAGTGTAGTCCGGGGTATATACGAACCTAATTATCTTATTTTCTGTCGAAAAAAGGAATGCTCGCAGGAGTTTGGTTGAGCGCTTGCTTTCTATAGGGAGTAGTCCAACATTCGCTGGTGTATCTACATGGCTGCTGCTACCGATTGTCGGGTTCGTGTAAGTCACGACCATCACTCTTTACCAGTCTCAACAAGTTCACGGGCTGCCTGTATTGGCGAGCGATGGACCACTGCGTTCCAATACGAGTCAACCAAGGCCTGATAGGATTAATTTCAATCAACCTCTTCTATTTATTCTTTCTGAACCAATGTTTCTTTTCTCTGGTATCGTGGAGGAACCGAATCCTAGCTGGTCCATCTTGTAGGTCAGAAAGTTGGCATGCCGCATATGGCACTGTAGGTGTTGGCAATTGCCATCATCGGCAGCAGCCGACGACGTGTTCAGTGTACCCCAATTACCACTTACCACTGACCAGTAATACCTTATGTCCCCGAAGTCCGTGTTCGATGTACGACGCAGCCAATCCCAGCGTCCCGGAGAGCCTGCAGGGCAATCGCTGCCAATCAGCTTTCCCCAGCTGCGGGCCCGCTAAGCCCTGCTGCAGCCTCTAGGACCACTGCTTGCATTGATTCTGATTCTCCAGCAAAGCTAGTACTAGCAAAGTAGCAATATCTCAGGTAAAATGACGATGGCGACGGCGGTTGTTGTATCTACCTATGCTGCTTTCCCAAGAGGAAAAAGTATAAGAATGGCGGGTTTCGCTAGGAAGTTGCCATTATGAATGGTCTCCAGTTCTGATTGTTCTGATCGTTTTGTCGGGGAAAGTACTATCACAGATTCACACCCATGCTTTCCATTGTACCCTTGAACTATTTGTCTAATTACAACATCTCTGACATTCCCACCGAGAGCATCACTATGGGCAATCCCGATAAAGAGCAAGAGGCAGCAGCAGCCAACATGTCCTCCTCGAGTAACGAAGCACAACCACAAGCCCCTCCACCGCCGTACCAGGAGCCAGATGAGCCCATCCCTGCCTACGAGCGCCCCGTCATGGCCAACATGAGCCAATCGGCGCAAACCTCGGCGGCCACCGTCAAGATGCCGCCCTTCTTGACCTGCATCCACGGCCTGAGCCTGACAACCCACCACATAGGACCGGACTCCAAGGACAAGCGGTACTGCGTTACGAACAAGACCCGTGAGACCATCCTGCACACGGGGACGGACAAGAAGGACCCTACCTTGGCGCAAATCACCCAGCTCCGCGACCAAGGCGGGCCTTACGGCTCCTCGGCCATCTATATCCCCCGTCAGGGCGCCGAACCCGTAGAGGCGGTCATGACGGGGGATCACTCCAATCGTCAGCCGTTCTCGCTGCCGGTGGGCAAGGGCGGTCGCTTGGAGCATTTCGAGTGGAGGCAGTCGCAGGGGAACGAGGTGGAGGAGGTCGGCCAGACGAGGATGCACGGCTACGGGTGGAAGCTGGTCTGGCTCACCGGCGACGTCGACGGCGCGGGGGGCAAGCGGAAGGTGAGGGACTTTGGTTTTACGAGCGACGGCAAGGAGATTGTGGCTGCGGCGTCGCACACGAGCAAGTTCTGGAAGGGGCCCAACTTGTCCTTCATGGGCACCGGGCTGACGGGCACGCTGGGTGAGGTGTTTGAGCTGGCGGTCGTTGTGTCGTTTTTGAGGATATTCTACCTGCAGAATATGAGGTCGTCGGCCGGCGGTGCACCGTGGTGGTATAACAAGGATCCGCATCCGGGGATGGTGGTGGCCGATGGAGAGAGTGCGGCTGGTTCGTCAGGGGCACCACCTCCTTGATGGGAATATGAGGTGAAAGGACGATCGATCGGGAGAAGGGGGAAACATTATAATTATGTATATAGTATGGCGCTATGGAATATAAAGGTACGTTATGAGTTATGATGATGATGAGAAAGACGCTGTCAGTGTGGCAATACAAGCTGTTGGCCAAATACCCGATTAGGCTCTGTTACCACTTCTCCCTAACAATAGATCTGAGAGCAGCATAGTCTGGAAGTCTCTCGACTATGCTTCTTCTGCTTTCACGGACTGGACTCTCGGCCGAGGCAGCGGCAGCGGCAGTCAAGCGCTACCCAGTCCATCCAAGTTTCGCCCCTTATCCAGCACCAGCCATCCGTCAATCAAAAAGTTCCGAACATTGGGCGGCGTCTCCTTGATTCCCGACTGATCAAAGTCGTCCCTGATCTTCTCCATGATGCGGAAGCAGTCCTCGCAGGGTATGGACGTCTTCCACAGACAGGCCAGGACGTACCCGTTGGCTCTCATGGCGAACCCGGCGCCCTGGCCAGGGTTCTCGTGAAAGTACATGCCAATCTTGAGGTTCTCCAGCGAGAGCCGGAGCCACTTCTCCGACCGGGCGGCGTTCTCGGCCTGCGCAAACTCGTTAGGGTTGTAGTCGAGCACGGTTCTCCACTGCGGACGGTTGAGCTGGTACCGGTCCACGGCGTCGTCGATGAATTTGGCGAGTCGGGTGCGGTGCTGGATGACGCAGGTGAGATCCGACTCTACCAGGGGATTGATGGACCGTTTCCCCCGGGCGAGTACGTAGCAGTAGTAGAGGAAGACGTGGTTGGGGGGGACGAATTCGTCCCCCGGGCAAGATGTCATGAGGCGGTAGGCTGCTTCTCGGAGGGCGAGTTTCTTGGCGGCTTCGGCCTCGGCCTCGGTTGGGATCCTGGGTGGCTCTGGCGGAGGGTGATACCGATTAGCATCCATGTGGCTGTACCGGAGGAGCGCTTCATCTTCCTCGGGGAAGGGATGTGAATAGTCGTCCAAGTCGAGTGAGGGATCCATCTTGCAGAAGAATGGGGCCACAGAGGAAGGGAGTGCTTCCTTGACGCGGTGGAAGTTCCATGGTGAAGGCATGGTCAAGGAAGTGTTTCGCGCCGGTAGGTTTGATATATCTGGGCAATGTTGATGGGATAGAAAATGAAAAACAAGGGGAGAAGTGTGGTACTGAATCACTCGACGGCGACTTGCATGTGGCCGAACGTGAAAAAGTATATATTGGATTGTCGACACGTGCCTTTCTGAATTTTGGTTTTGGTCTCATCTAAGTTTGGTTGGGATACATGGTGGCTATAAGTTCGGGCATGCTGGGAGGCTATTCGGGAGGGTTTTTGGAGGGTTCATATGTGTACTTTAACCTTGACCATCGTAAAGCTTGGCATGTTCCGTTGATTGTTTTCCTAAAAGGGCCATGCGAAGTATGTAGACAATGGCAAATTGATAGACTGGTAGTCAATGACAGCTTAGCTCACCACTTACACTGCAAACTAGACAGGGCATCGCCTCCCATTCACAACTACATACATAGTAGCCAAAGTGATCATATGCCCTCCCCCGCATACACAACAAATAACATAACACTCCCCCGTCCCTTTCCTTAAACCTTGGACTCATTTACGACACGCTCGCCGTGCGACGAGGTCCGGTCCGAGTCGCCCGTGTGCACCTGTCTCCTCCTCAGCTGCCCTGCCTCATCGTGCGCGGCGTCCCAGGCCTCCAACTCCGCCAACGGAACCTGAACCAGACGATTGGTGTTGGCGCCATTATCGTCGACTTCGAGGATCTCGGTGCGGATACGGTAGCCCTTCCACTTGGGGAGGAGGTACATCCAGGCAATGTAGTACAGACCGCAGACAATGATACTGAATAACCATGATTAGTCCTCCATTATTTCAAATGACACACGGGGGGGGGGAACGCATCAATACTTACATGGCAATGCCAACTAAACAGTATGTGGCGTACCAGAAGCTCACGTCGCCGGCGTACGGGCCGCCCTCGGGCGGGAACCAGGGCATGACGAGAATGTACAGCTGGATGAGGATGAAGAAGACCAAGAGCACGTCCCAGACTCGGAACTTGGAGCGGGGAATCTGGGCGCGCTTGCGGTGGTGGCGGATGATGTAGACGCCGATGGCGATGGCAAAGTGGAATATGGCCTCGGGGTACGTCTTCAAGCTGATGACTGTTTTGATAGGTTAGAATAAAATCACCCAATACTTTGCTTTTCTTGGGACGGTAGGAGACTTACCGAATTGGAAAGCATCACCGGCGGGAGGTGCGACAATCATGATGAATGTCATGACCCATTTGAGGATGTAGGGGCCGATGGGCGTGCCGAAGGGCTTGGTCGATACCCAGAATGCTGGGTAGGGCAGGACACCTTGTCTGTTTATCACACACCCGTTAGCATCATTGTTACTATTCCAAGATGAAGGCTGGGTAAGTTGTATTGGGAAAAACAACATACCTTCCAATCTCACGAATCAACCGTGATTGACCGATCAGCACCGCCAGCAAGTTGCCAAAGGCACTCAGCAAGATGAGCACATTGAGCGCCGTCTCCGCAGCCCCCTTGCCAAACACGGTGGTGAAGAAAACGCCAGCCGCCAGCTCGGAGGACTCGGCAAACTCCTCCTTGGGCACGGCGGCAAAGTAGGCAATGTTGCAGAACATGTACAGCAAGGCGACGATAAGAACGGACAGGAAGCCGTAGCGCCTAATTTTGCGGACGGGGTCGTGGATCTCGTTGACGACGTTGAAGGCGTTCTGGTAGCCCGTGTAGGAGAAGACGATGCTGACGAGGGCCGAGGCCAGGTCGTTGCCATTATCGGTCGTGCCGGCGAAGCTGTTGCGGAAGTTGACGTTGGGGTCGGGCACGCTCGACACGTTGCCGCCGAGGACGACGAAGCCGGTGATGCTGATGAAGATGAGCGTGATGATCTTGAGACCGCCAAAGACGTTGGTGGCCCAGAGTGAGTATTTGTTGTGCGCAATGACGCCTGTCGAATTCCTCCATGTTAGAAACTAAAGCTTTCATCTTGCGGCGAGTGTATTATTGAGAAGTGAAATTGGGGAGAACACTTACAGATGACGGCCAGAGAGTAGGCAGCGATGGCGACACCTTTGAGCTGCCAGGGCGAGGGCTCACTCCCGTTGATTCGCCAAACATAGTTGGACAGGACAATGGCGTTACTGCTGCTGAAGGAGATGAAGACGGACTGCACGGCGAAAGCAATGGGGAAGAAGTGCTTCGGACGCGGATACGCCTGCTCCAGGTAGACCACCTCGGAACCGCTTCGGTTGGGGAAGTAACTTGCGAGCTCGAGGTACGTTCCGAAACCAGCAATGGCCATGATGAAGCCGATGAACCAGTAGATTAGGGACAGACCGACGGACCCGGTCGCATTGAGAATGTTGCCAGCTGTGAGCCACGGTCGGTCAGCATTTGAGTAAACATGCGATCCATTGCTTCAGAACGTCCTCATGGACAGTGTCGCGTTGGTACGAATTACACCGGGGAGAGTAGTAGTAGTATACATACGCGTTGAGAAGATACCCGTGCCAACCATCTGATTGACATTGAGAAAGATGATTGTCACCCAGCCCACGTGGTATCCCAGCGGCGAGTTGGACTCGACGGGGGCGCCAATGGCCTCCTGGTAGGTAGCCTCGGTGCCGTTGCCGCCCTTGACTCGGGTGAAGGCCAGGTTGCCATCGTGAATCACAGACGGCTCCGAGTCGGACGTGTAAGCCTGGTCAGAGCCATTGTCGACGACGACAACGGGCGCGGCCGTGGGCTTGCTGGGCTTGAGCTTAGCCAGTGAGAATACCATGGCGGCGACGGCAGTCAGAAGGTTGATGTAAGATTGCCAAACCACCCGCTGATCTTTCTGCTCCAAGGTACGGGGAAAGCAGTCGGGAGAGATCTGAAGAACTCGAATGAAATCAGGGACGGCTAGACATGCTGATCTAGTACTTATATCTAATGCAAGTGCTACATGTACATCAACTACAAGCGAACGAACCGGTGGGTAGCATCGGGATGCCTCCCTCCCTTGCCCCCCCCCCCCCCCCCCCCCCCCCTAATCCGTACGGCAAGATGGAAAATGGACCCCCGGCCCAATTGGAAAGAATCAATAAAGAACAAAACTTCTTCTTCTTCTCCTTCTGGGCTCGAAATCGGTATGCAACATGCACATGCAGGCGGGTAACGGGCCACCAACCAAAATGAGGCAAAAGGCCCTTATCTGCCGCCATCACAGGGATCTGTATATAAGGAAGCGGGCTGTTCGCATGTTCGCCATACCTAGGGTCCATGTCGAAATGCTTGGCCTCGGGCATGCCATACCCAAGCGTGTATTAAGTTTACCCCAAGACTGGGCCGCCAACGGGCTCCCACTCTCACCTTCCCGTGTAAGGAAGATGCAAAAAAATATGAAGGTGGCTAGGCGAAACGGGGGGTGGGCTGTTGGGCGGACAATAGGAGTGAAAATGAATTGCTTGGCTCTTTCATTTGGGGGGCGTCAGAGCGAAGAGGGTCGTACTCTTGAGCACGCCATGAGGCATGCTGATGGCGATACAACCCAACCGTCCATGGCTACCCTTTTCATTGCCATCCTAATTGGTCTCCGCATCCCAGGCCCTATCAAGGATGCGAACGGTATTCCAATCAGCAAGAGACTTTCGATTCGGCAAAGGCTTGGCTGGTGGGATTCTAGAATAATTCGGCCGCTTTCCTGTACCAGTACAAAGAGTACGCAATAAGTCGAGTGAAGCTGCCGTGATGTACATACTTAAACATGGTATTATTACGGGTACTTGCGGATAGATCTGCAAGGGTAAATCATCCGCTATGGCCGGTAAGCGACTGCCGCAGCCACTAAATTGCTTGGTCCGAAGCCGCGCAGGCAATTGTTTTCTAGTTTATTGGCTCATTGCAGAAGGTAAGAAAATGGAGATGGGGACGTGTAATAAGCTTAACGCACGAGCTTCGCCATTTCCTGGAGGGTGGAGCAGTGCGACAAGTTGGTTGCACAATGGAATAGGATCGATCATTGGGCAGGACTGGCAAGTCATAGGGTTGCACCGAGTCTTCCTGGACGTCCACTTCATCCAATAATGCAGTCACAATGTAAGCAGAGACAGGTCAGAAAGAGACTATTGAGAAAAGCAATATTCTGGGCTAGCAAATATCGAGACCCCGCTCGTTGGTGAGGTTCAACTTCATCGCCACAACTTGATAGCGGTGTTGGTAGAACGACTCATTGTACCCTGGTGTGGTCTCTGAAAGCGCCGCATTAGGAAGCGGACATGTTCAGGAAGACGATTTTGGCGTGAGAGAGGCCTTTCGATTGGTTAGTTCGCATTTATGAGGGCTACTTAATCATATTTCTTCGCTATCGTCCATGACCTATCTGGTCCAAGTTCCCCCCATGCGTACGCCACTCCATCATTTCTAAGCCATTGGCCGGCAGGAAATCTAAAACGGAGTTTCAGGACACCCTATTATTTCTTCGATTGAGACAAGGTCTAAACGCGTTTAATCAGAGTGCTTGACTACGGGTTTTGACTACATTGTTTGACAACACATTCTAGGGTTGGGGTAAGTCCGGCCAAAGGGAATGACAGACATGGCCAACAATCCGTGAGATATGAATCCAAAACTAGGAACATGTACTCAAGTCCGACAATCTTACCAAAGGTAGACAACTAACAATGTAAGTCATTCTTACATGTATTTCCCTCTACTCTTGGCTACAATGTTGGTCCCCTGGCCTTAGACGCGGCTTCACACACGAGCAACGGAGACGTGATTCCGATATCATCATTCAACGGAAGCATGTTCGTAGCTTATTCAAACCACCTGTGAGCCTAATACCGGCAATTCTTGGCCCTTAAATACATTGTCGAACTTACCCTACGTTGATGTGGAAGGAGATCAATCATCTCCCAAAGTCTTGTGGCCGGCTGTGGCCGCCGAGCTACCCTACGCTACACAATTGACCAGCAACTCACATGTACTCAGATCAAACATCAAATGGCTCTACCGGTTTGAGGGGGAAACAACAGCGAAGATGAGTTTAGTAATAATTAAACTTCTACTTTTAGGATTTGTTGACATAGCACACAGCCACCAACAAGGGTCAATATATCTTCATTGTCTTACACTAGAGCGTATAGGCAAACAAGACCAAAACAGCAATTCACCGTTTTAGGAATATCTTCGGTATAAACATTTGAAATATAACCGACAGGCATATAAAACTTGAAGTGCAAGGCCATTAACAAAGAAATATACCTCTTATCGTGGATATGGAGTTGTTCAAAAGGAGAGAAGAAGAGTCTGTCGTGAACTCGGTGTCGGTTGAGTTGCCAAATCTCAAGCCTCGCCACGCAAAGGGTGGATATATGAGTAGCTCCATTTGTGACGACGATGCTAGAAACTAGGCTTGGATGGCTCAAAGAGGATACATAGGGAGCGTAAATGTACACAAGACCAAGATCAAGTTGAGACCTGATCTGGAAACGGCACATAATCAATTTCAACTGCATGCGAAACATGCCTATGGAGAACCTACTGCTGTGACGAGCGGCGAGCGATCAACAAACTTACAGTTATCATTATCGCGACTATATCTTGATCCGCCTTTACTTGCAAGTTGCAAAGGCAAGAGGGTGGGCCACGACTACGACTTGCTCTCTAAGCGTAGGACACCGCCCATGAGGTAGGGAAAGGGATAAATGTAGCGCCACTTGAAAGAGGACTAAGGCTTCTCATACTCACCCGACGAGTTCAAGACGAGCTCGATATTGGGAAAGGAAACTTCTTAGTGAGTGACTCAGATTGAAGCATCAAGAACCAGCATCGATGTATGTCCTTCCTTGTGCTCACAATTGTCAATTCGAGGCATAGGGGAATCAGGTTGTCCTATTGCTATCTGCTAATCTGCTTTGAACAACCGTGTATAAACAGACTGCTTTCGAACTTGTCCTTAAAGTGACTACCCGATAAACCCTCAATGGAAAAAGTGCGTGCGGAAGTTTCTGCTGAGGGGATTTGGTTGTTTACAGTGCGATCCCGAGAGAATGGAAAGCGCTCACTACCGATTACCCTATCAGGTACGAGCCGGGTATTCAGAAGCCATTCTTGATAAGACATCTCAAAACAAGCTAAATTTCGTCCAAGGTCCAAGCTCGTAGTTGCCAACCATGTCAATCGGCCCTTAGCTTTCGGCATGAGAGCCATCGCGCCATCGCGCCGGGTTCAATCACGCACAGGCAACATGCGACAAGGTAGGAAAAGCCACAGAAGCTCAGATGGAAGCATCGAAGCTTCTACGGACAGGGGTTATCCAACTAGATAGTCCTGGTAAGTAGTAGCTAATTGCATCTTACTGGGGTTGGTGGGACCACCTAGCGCTCACGGTTTCACCTTGATGAAGGGGGCGGGGAGGGGGGGGAGGCTGGGTTCCCATGAGCCAAGAAATCTCTCGGACAAGATGCGAGCGACAGAACTCCACCGGGAGCCAAGGACTAGAGGAAAGTACGTTGCATTCCCACAGAAGAAGAAATAGAAGTTTAAGTGCAAGCATGAACTAGTCTAGTACAGGGAGATAGCGAAGCAGTCAAGCGGCGCCTGTCATCTCAAGTGGCGCCGCCGTCAGCCTAACTTGTTACGGGCTAAATGCCGATAAGACCTGGTCGGGTCAGTGCACCGGATTTCTTACTTGTTTTCGTATTAGTGCATGTCCCCTAAATTTGGGTGTACTTGATCTGTAAATTCCATTCGAAGGGGTTCTCTTGTCTGCCAGCTGGGTGGTGTTCCCTTCTCTCGCGGAGGACATCGGCACACAGAGACCAACCCTCTCGTTCTAATGGAAGAATCAGAGCTATATCTATCTATCCTATGTTATACAATGTGAGAGCTGAGTGAGAGCTGAGTGAGAGCTGACCTCGGTAGGAATAGACCGAATATCTGCCGCTCCCGGTGATGTGATATGAGTATTGAAATACTACTTATCGCAAGGTATGTTCAGGGTCTGTGCAATGCTAATCCAGAGTACTCCACACGGAGCACAGGAACAGGGCGCAGGAATCCACCGTGGACCACGATCAAATAGCCATTTCAGGTGGTGTAAGAGACCCAAGAGTATGGTAGTCTGGGAAGTGGAAGCGGGGCGTATATATGGACCGTCAGTGATGCCTGCTCACGGGCCAGGGCCTCGACCAGACTGGAGATATCAGACCGCCCGCAGAGTAGGATTCCGGAGCAGGTGTCCACATTCCGATACTAACGTCTCTGCTTACAGACGTCTTGATAACCCACCCGGATCTGACTATCTCCGATCTATTCGGGGGTTGTAAACCCGCTTGGTAGGCTTTCAGCGTCTCACTGCTGGCCCCCAATGCCTTGGATCACGAGGCAGTCCTGTAGGATTGTAGGTGTGGTCTCCATTCTCGAGTCATGATCACGCTTACGATAAATTTGTAAATTGGATGAGCTTTGCATGGTAGAATTGGGTACAGAACGCTACTCTATGTGATCCCCCGAGGGGCCATGTACATATGTTGTGATGTATATAACGAAAAAAAAAAAAAAAAAAAAACCGAAAATGTGGTATAAGCCAGGTCGCTTTAATAGGACCGCCCAAATGCTGGAAAGTAAGAAAGTAAACGAAAAGCAACTCCCCAAACACCGTCTCCGGGTAAAAAATGCTGGCGCTTTGCGCTTTAGTCTTTCGTGTAAATCGTACTGCTCAAATCTTTGAACGACTTCATCGTTTAACCCCTCCCCCAACTCCTTTTTCACCAGCGGTGATCTGTAGCATCCGGACGACGATTCTTGTCGAGCGATCCGTTGGAACCGCCAAACTTGTCAAGCGAGTTCATCTTGACCAGGGTAGTCTCGTCGCCGGACAGCGACCGGGCGTCCTCGTACTCGACGTGGCACTCGCGCTGCATGCGGATGCCGCGGCCGTGGTTGTAGGCAAAGGCGTTCTCGGTGGGCTCGACGACGGTGCGGCTGACGGTGCCAAAGGCGCGGTTGCGGCCGCTGTAGGCCTCCTTCTCGGACAGATGCCGGCTGCTGGTGCGGGTGTTGCCCTTGCCGCCAAACTTGGCGGGGATGCGGCCGATAAAGGTGACGACGAGGGTGCGGATCGAGGGCAGGCAGGCGCAGATGATGCCGACGTTGATCTCGACGGTGGACCAGACGGCGAGCATGCGTTTTACCCACGTGGCGTTGGGCGAGTGGATGTCGTTGGTGACGAGCGACTCGAGACGGACGCAGCTGATGACAGTGACACTGGAGGAAATATGTTAGTCGACCCTGTGTGATAAAGTTTTGTAGGAAAGAAGTGGAATACGTACAATAGACCGACACAGAACATGACAGAGACCTCGAGCTTCTTCTTCCAGTCGAGGCTCAGCTGGGGCACCTGCGACAGCGGGATGGCAAACATCCACAAGTCGAGTCCGATGCTAATGCCACCGTTGGCCCAAGCGACGGCGCTCACATCGACACACTTGCCCTCGGTCTCGCCGGTCCAGCGCTCCCAGTAGTGGGAGATGGGCTGGCACTGGAAGATGCCGACAATGGTGAAAGTGAGGCCGAAGCAGATGGAGAAGGCGATGGTGACCCAGAGGTAGCGACGGATAATCTGCTTCTGGAAGACGGTGAGGTAGAAGAAGAGGAAGCACAGCTTGACAATGGCAATGTTGAAAAAGTAGAGGTTGGCAAAGACGTAGAGGTAGTAGCCAAAGTCGGTAATCTGGTCAAAGTCGAGGGTCCAAATGTCGCGGCCCAGGCCGGAGCGGACGCCGCCCTCGACGCCGACGGCGGCCATGCAGGCCTGGATCACCGCCGCCAGGAGCACCATGTAGTCGTCCCAGCCGAAGCGGAGGTTCTCGGCCAGGAACTTGGCCATGAAGCGCTGCAGCACGCATATCGTCGAGACGATGGACAGGGAGATGGCGAGGTTCGTGTACGTTTGGGAGTCGTCGCGGATGGGCATTTCGCACGCCGTCGCCGTCAGGTTACGAGCCACTTGACATGTTGTTAGTATGGACCCGTTTGAGATCCGGGAGCAGACCGGACAGATGGGGGGACAGGTTGACGTACTGAGAGACTCCTTGATGGTGCATGTCTTGACAACGCAAGCAGTGACTCGTTCTTGCTGAGGACTAGGGTTGCAAATCTGATCGGCAATATCCCGACTTTGGACATTGTTGCTGTTGGTACCGCTCCCACTTTCGCTTGCGCTTCCGCTTGCGCTGTTGCTGTTGGTATTGCTAGCGCCCTCTTTCTCATCGACCTGTGACTGGAGGAAGCATGTTGTCTGTGTAAGTCGTTAGTATAAGCCAAGCTCCGTTCCCAGCCGGTGGCACAAATCCGCCAGATGTTGTACCATCACGACCGCAAAAGAGGGAAAAAAAAAAAACCGTACCGCACACTGAGGGAGGTTCAACATGAGCTCAATGTTGAATGCTCTCTTGACCACGTCTTCCGGCTCCTGGGCCGACGCTGACGGCGCCAGCGCCGTGACGGCGAGTAGCAGCGCCGAGACCCATTGTGAGCGCCACGAAGGTCGCATGATGGGAATTTGTGGCTGGATCTTTCCGAACGACTTGACCGGCGGCTCCAAATTCCCCGTTTCTCTTTCGTCGCCTCTTTTCTTCTTTCTTTCCCGTTGATCCTCCGCTTTGAAGTCGTGTTACGTGACTCCAGAGATCGTAAATCGTTTTTTTGTCGTCGTACGAAGACAGAACAGACCAGCTGATGATAGGCAGTGCTACGAACTCTTTCCAAGGGTGTGTTCGGAAGCAGAACTCTGGGCAAGTGGCGTAGATGATATGTTATGATGTTAATATCATATGCACCGCTCGGCCGAGTGACTCGAGGGAAGGGTAGCACTCGGGTAGTTTTTTACGTGGGAGGCGAAGTAGGAGGGTGAGAGGAAGGAAGAGGGAATTCAGGAACAGAAGTAGGGAAAGAGGAGCGATGAGCAGGGAAGATGTATGTAGGAGGGTGGGATGCCAGACCCTTGATAAGAATCCGATGTAAGTGAAAAAAGGCGGGACGCTGTTACAGGGAAGCAAACGTGCATGAACAAGGCAAAGATTGAACGATGTGTGTGTGTTAATTGTAGTAGCAGTGGTCCTGGTAGTATAATGGGGGGATATTGCTTGATAACGCTGGCATCATGCTTGGGGGGACGGGGACTAGGATTAGACCTAGACGGGAGCAGGCCCTCATACGACCAGGGGGGGTGCATGGCATGGCATGGCATGGGCATGACATGGGCAGTCCGCTGGGCCATGGAGGCACTAGTAATTACGACACCCACGATCCAAGAATCAAGCCCCGGCTCCTGGCTCCTACAGACTGACATGCAACAAGTAGCAAGAATGAGCAAAAGATAGGCCCCATCATGTTCGTCCACACTTCCTCCCTCTCTTACTCGCAGAAGTAGATACGTATACTCGAGTATACTTTGGAATCTTTTTTAAGGCACAGGCTTAGTCGTGCGTGCTGAGGAATCTACAAGAGTAAAAAAAAGTTCGTCCCAGCTTCCTCGTTTGGTAAATCGGGACTGTGATCATGACGCCAGGCGGCAGTCCGTGCAGAGCAGACGAGTGAGAGCTACGCTGTACGGCGTGTTTGAAGAGTCTTCGGGAGAGGCCGTGATTGGTGGCCATTGTCCATGCCGGGCTTTTCGCTGCTTGTTCGCCGCATGTACTGTGGCAGACTGTGCCTCACCAAACACTGGGGATTGACTACCTACAGCGCTCCATAAGTACTACTAGTAGTAGGTAGACTGCTCCGTGGTACCCTCGTACGGAAATATACAGTGGGGGTTATTAGTGTACATGCTTACAATGCTCACTCGTACATTGCGACGGGGGAAGTCAGTAGCTAAGGTACTCTGTAAGCAGCAAGCCAGAAGCAGCAGCAGTACCCCATAGTAGCAGGAAGACTGCTTCCTGCCCCCCACCCGTAGGACCATTGTACATGTACTCCGTACTCCGTACTCTCAGGCTGTAAAAGCTGTAGAAGGCAATTGGCCAGCCTCCACCCCCAGCGGACTCCCGCGCTGAGGCGGAGGATTCGTGCTGCCATTGACCTCAGCATGTGGGCCCTGAAGATAGGAATCGGGCAAGGATAGTCGGAGGAGATGGTCCCAATGGTCCCAATGGTCCCCATAGCCCTCATGGCCCTCGCAAGACTACCCAAGACTTCCCAAACTCCTCCGCCGGCTGGGGCCTTGAGCCCATCTAGCAAGCAGAGCTAAGCCCGGATTACACCCTTACGGAGTAAATCCACTCACACACTCGGGGTCCGAAACGTGGTAGGGGTTCTTTGCCATGTGCTCTCTCTCGCCTTGGGTTCGGTTGGTTGGTAGACTGGGGTGAGAGATGCAGAAGACAGGCCTGGGGATAGCTACGTCTTTATTACCCAACCGACACACGGCAGATGTATAGTGCTACCACGCCTTCATTGAGTGTGTAGGCAAGTGTGTGTGCATTGTGTGTGCATTGTTATGTAGGTAGGGTTTTGGATGCAACCCAGCATCTATCCGTAGCCCCCAAGCCGTCCCATCACGATTCCGAACATCTTCAGCGATCTGGTATACTTTTCTTTCCAACATTCTTCCTTCTCTTCGTCTCATCTCCTACTACGTACTCCGTACACGAGAGACACTTTCGAGTCCACATAATTCCCATCGGCTAAGAATCTAAAGATATCTGACTGACAGGAACTACTTAGAAACTCGCACGATATTCCCTCAATCAGGGCCACACTTGACTGCCTAGAACCACCCCAAACTCCACTAACCATCCATGGCGTCACGAGTCCGACTGTCGAAGGAGCTGGCCCCGCCTGGCGCACGGATAGTAGATTGATCACGGCCACGCCTAAATTTTGAGTCTGACAGGTCGAGACACATGAATTAGGTTTTGTGGTTCCGAATGGACCGAGGTCAAGCGATAGATAGTACGAATCTCTATTCTTAATTATGGATATCTGTTCAATGTTGCCAAAGCTGCGGGACGCATGGTACGGAGTAGGCCCATATCAGTCTACTCTATCCGTAGTGGTATTATGCCAGGTATGGTCTCTATCGCACCACGAGGCTGTCCCCTGGCACCATGGCCCCTGGCATTCTTTTTTATCACATTCATCGGGCGAGACACACAAGTCCAGGCTTTGGACCCAAGGGCCCTATCGCCAGCCAAAGAATCCGAGATTGATGCCGTGCAGAACAAGAACAGAACCATGTCTCCCGTAGCTAGGCCCCTGTTTGTCGGCAGTTTGCTTTACTACCGTGTAGCAACCCTCGTCAACCCTCGTCAACCCTCGTCAACCCTCGTCAACCCTCGTCAACCCTCGTCAACCCTCGTCAACCCTCGTCAACCCTCGTCAACCCTTGTCAACCCTCGTCAACCCTCGTCAACCCTCGTCAACCCCCGTCCTTACCTCCCTCCCCTACCTCTCTACCTCGCTTTTGCTGCATTCACCGTAACTAGCCCATGTCCAGTTTGTGTGTCCAGTGTCCATCTTTACCGTAATCTGTCGACTATCGATCGAAATGCGGGCACGGCACCTTTGCACCATCTCGTCATCTTTGTCACATGCAGCAAAGGCAACGCCACCGCTTCGCTCTTATGGACTATACTACTGTCTCAACTGTCCCTGGTTTGCGCGGGTGGCTTGCTTGGGTCCGGCTCTCGGCAGCGCCAAAGAATAATGACTAGACTACTGCTAGTAGTACCTACAGAATAAGAAATAGTGGCTGGCTACAGTTGTACTAGGCCTGGCTGACTAGATACAGCGTCCGTGCTCCCCTCTGGCTTAGTCTAACCACTCCAACCACAGCAGTCAAGTGCCTGTCTAAGTCCAGTACTGCACCGTACTGTACCGCATTTTGCCCCGTCATCAGTCGCCACTCGGTGCGGCATGGCCGTCGCACCTCTGAATATCGACTTCCGTGTAGAGACACAGGTCGGCTGCATTCTTGAAAATCCATTTTATACGGAGTATGTGCTACTGTACTCACGTACTCGTAATACCTTCTGCCCAATGGTTCTTCGCAGACAAATATGATGACCTCTGCTATGTTCGAGTCGGCTATATAGACGACAAGCCACTATGTCCGGATCCTCGGGCGGCAGTGGGCGCTTGACTTGCGAGACTGGTTCGGTTCGCTGCCAGTTTGAGAGGTCTTACGAGTACGAGGAGGATTTAAGCCCTAGGTGAGCCTTTGCCACCGTGGTATTGTGGGGCGGGTCGAGGGGACTGTGCCGCTCTGCTCTGCTCAGCACCAGAACAATTCCAGATTCTTTCCCGTTCTGCTTACGGCCGAGCGCCCCTCGTGCGAGAGAGGCACAGTGATTTCACTACTCCGTAGTTAAGACTTACTCTGTAGAATCACTGGATGGGACAACTCTTGGAGGCGGTATCAACGCATCAGCCACTTGTGCCACGTTGTTGGTATTTGAAGGCGTGCTAACTGCAAGTAATATTAGTGGCCAATCCGGCCCCGTGCTGGTTGCTCCGAATCGACAAAATGGATCACTCTAGTGACTCTATCTAGACTCTACAGGCTCTACCCCAGTTTCGCCATTCCCTTTAGTGCCTTTAGTGTTGTTAGCGTCATCCCACGAGCAATCCCTAGCAAAATAGTTCGTTTCGACTTTGGCCTTAGATAACGTGCTTCGCGTGCTGCATACCTATTCGGAAATTCCACTTACAAGTCCACGTCTCCCATACTCCATGGGGACCTCATCGTACAGTAGTGCGAAGGGCCGAAACAGCGTGTGTGCCCAAGAAGAATTGACCCGCCACTCGCACTCTTTACGGAGTACTGTGGCCCCCTCCTCCCTCTCATGGGTTAGAGAAGAGAGGTGTGGTTCATCACCTTGTACCTGGAGTACGTTGGGAGAAACCCCCGGGGCCAATGTTACCATACCCGCATACTCTGGGACAAGGTATGTATGGCTCTACAGCATCTGCCGGCCTGTTCTCACTCGTCTCTTCCTCGCTGCACCCTGCCGGGGGACTGCCAAGATCTGCCTTCGGCCGTCTCACCTCTTTTCGTCAGCATCCAATCTCCCCCCAAACTGCGTGTTTGACGGCTGACCTGCTTGCCGATTTGTCTATCCCCTGATCTGCTGCATGATAGCGAACGAGGGGGCAATCAAGATCGTGGAGGGGGGGGATGAGAAATGATTTTCTTTTTTTTCCGTGACTTTGGGCTCAAGCGACAAATTTCCATACTCAATCTCGCTGTTAACTAGAACAAGCACGGCGCCGAGATTGTTTGTCTTTTTTGAACCCCAAATTCAATACCAGTACGAAATCCTCCTGATTCGTACAATAGGCAGAAAGTGCAAGTGCTGCTGCTGTTTTACCCGGTCCAGCTACTTTATCCCTGTTTCTACGAAGGGACCAACCCCCAAACACAAGGCGCTGTGCCTCGCCATCCGCGTTGAAAATATTGGTTGAGAACTGCACACAATCTGATCTGGAAATGCTGCGCTCAATTAATCCCTTTTTTTACCACCAATGAATATACAGTATGAACGACGCCAATCCAGCTCGGTTGGTTTTGCTATACGAGCAGTCCACAAGGCAACCCCGATGCACGTAGTACAAAATGACATTGCATTCTCGTTCGTTCTCTCGGATGGCGTTTCGTAGAAGTGTCTCATTTAGTTCTTGCTTTCCCATCCCGTCTCCTTGGAGAAAGTTTCGGGATTTAAAGGTTTTGAGACATATTGTCTTGGGCGAAAAAAGAGAGACATTATGAAGCTTCACTGGGTAATTGCGGCTCTTGTCAGTTTCGCGGCTGACGCCTCGGAAGCAGCTCCGGACAGCTGTCGATGCCTTCCCGGCGACGATTGTTGGCCTTCGTCTTCCGACTGGCAGTCATTGAATGAGACTGTCAGCGGGAGGCTGATTGAGACGGTTCCCATCGGGTCGCCTTGCCATGATCCTACCTACGATGGCGAGACTTGTGAAGCCCTCCGCGAACAGTGGACCAAGTACAAGACGCAGTATGTGATGGTGTACTCCGAGACTTGGAATTTTCTTGTCTTTTTTTTTTCTTTCTTCCGGGAGGCGAGGGCAGGCCTGCTAATGTATACTGTCACCTTCAAGCATCCAGTCTCCGTCGTCCATTATCAGCCAAATCTTTGCCAACCAGAGTTGTGACCCGTTCACGCCACGAGACACCCCCTGTGAGCTGGGCAACTACGTCGCCTACTCCGTGAGAGTCTCCGACCCCGAGGACGTTGTCGCAGCCGTAAAATTTGCCGAAGAGAAGAATATTCGTCTTGTGATTAGCAATACGGGACACGAGTACGCCTCCCAATAAACGCCATGTCTTCTTCCATACATTTACCCCTTTTTATGTGTGTCTGATGGCTAACACAAAGGTAGCTTTCTTGGCCGATCGACCGGTGCTGGCGCCCTGTCTGTGTGGATGTACAATCTGAAGTCCCAGGAGTTAATACCAGAATATGAATCGGCCGAGTATAATGGCCCTGCCTTCCACTTTGGAGCCGGCGTCATGGGGGCAGAGGCTATCGAGGCTGCGTACCCCCATGGATTGTCCATCGTGACTGGCCAGTGTCCCACCGTCGGAATCGCTGGGGGCTATACCCAGGGCGGCGGCCATTCTCTCCTCAGCACCCACTTTGGTTTGGCAGCTGATCAAGTACTGGAGTATAATGTCGTGACCGCCGATGGCAAGATCCTCAAGGCCACTCCCGAGAAGAACAGTGACTTGTACTGGGCTCTGAGCGGCGGTGGCGGCGGAACGTATGCTGTAGTGACCAGCATCACGATTCGAGCGTACCCTGTTGGAGACGTCGGCGGAGTGAAGATTGGGTTCTACTCTAACATGACCAGCCAGGAGAATTTCCAGGAGGCGGTCCGGCGATTCCACTCTCTGGCGCCGGACATGGTCGACCAAGGCGCCTCTTCCAACTACCTACTGGCACCGGAAGGCTTCAGCGTCGGGGCCATCACCGTCCTGAACTCTACCGGGGAATACGTCCGTGACAATGTCGCAGCGCCCTACCTGGACGCTCTCAAGGAGCTGGGGATCCCGGCGCAGACGGAGGTGACCACTTTCTCCTACCGTGACCACTTCGATCACTACCTCGGCCCGCTTCCTTGGGGTAACCTCGACTCCCGCGGCGGCAATGTTTGGCTAAACGGAGGCCGTCTGCTACCGCGGAGTGGCTTCAAAGATGGATCGACGGTTGTGTCAGATGCCATCAACATCGTCGTAGAGAAGGGTGCAACCATTCTGGGAACCGTGGGATCATTTTCACCGCCTCACGACGTGTCCAATGCTGTCTTCCCACCGTGGAGAGATACCCTGGCCCAGGTTTCCATTCTGCTACCTTGGTTGTCCACAGAGCCTTCCAATTGGCCACAGATGCTAGCCATGCAGGAAAAGATGACAAATGAAATCATGCCCATCATCAAGGAAGCCACGCCCGGTAGCGGTCTGTATCTGAACGAGGCGGATTTCCGGGAGCCCAACTGGAAGCATGAGTTCTTTGGGAGAAACTACGGGCGACTTCTAGAGATCAAGCAGAAGTGGGATCCCAACTCGCTGTTCTATATCTTCAAGGGCGTTGGTAGCGAGGCTTGGGATGTGGATGAAGATGGTAGAATGTGTCGAGTAAGATCTCAGACTTATGAAATCTAAATCCATACCTTCAGACATGTCGCGAAATAAGCTGCAGCGAATGGAACGTTAAAACAACAAGTGTGCCAAGAGCATGTGAAAGCTTTATATCTCGAAGTGATGTCAGTAAGTCAAGCCCTTTACGACAGACTGCAATATGTTGTTTTGAACCGAAAACATGCAGGTTTTGAGGCGTCCATATTTGACGGAAAGGATACGTGATGGTGGAAAAGATGCGCTTAAACAGACAAGGCGGAGGTAAGGGCCGACGTTGCACAGGAGATAAAATGTAGTCGTTGACTGATAAGTGAGTGACTGCGCCCTCATATGTTATAAGCGACCATCGCCTGTAGAGCACCTTTGAAGCGCGTGAGCTTGACCGCACCTTTGCAATGAGAACTGTCTTCAAACTGTTTTCACCAGCTCCCATGCAAAGCAGCAATAAGTTGAAAAGGCTTCTCCTTTCTCAAAATTTGGCAAATTCGCCGCCGCCAAGATTCAAACCTTGGTAGGGACTTGATATACCGAGGTGACCTCTAATGAGTCTCCACGTATCTACGGACAGACTTGTGGGAAATGTTACGAGAGTTGTGGATTAGTTAGAGATGAGATATCATCTGTCTGAAAGTGTGCGAGGTGCTAAAGCTGATTTTCCCATTGGTGACTATCAATTCCCATGTTCGAAAACTCATTTTCCCCATGATGCATGTGCAGGTAACCGATATAACCCATCGCGAAGCCAATGATCCCTCGAAACTCCCCGTGGTCCTGATTTATAGAATAAATTCATTCTCGATTTCGCTCACTTCCTCAGCACTCCGCCACCCATACGAGCAGAGGTACCGGGCCACTTGCCCAGCTCCTCCAGACCAAACAGGACAACGGTCGAAGGACTGTCCTCCAGCTCCGCTTCATCCAGCAGCGGAAACGAGTTGAAAACGAGACTCATCGACGCAAACGTGTACCTGCCCTCAAGCGGGGAAGGGTGTCCCTGAGCCTGGTGGCTGAGAAAGTCGCGAGCGTAAGCAATAGCTCGCTTGCGATTATAGGTCGCAAAGGTGTTGGCGATGGCCAAGAGAGCCTGTCTGCAGAGCTTGCGGGCGCTGTTGCGAACCTCGTTCTTGGGTTTCCAGTTGACGTGCTCGAGCTCCTTGAGGCTGAGGGATTGCATGTCCTTGCCGCCCTTGCGGTTGAGGCGATAGTGGTCGAGATTGAGATGTGGGGGGTCCGTATCCAGAAGGATGGACTGGTTGACTTCGTGAAGCTGACCGCCTAGAACAATATAATCAATTAGAACATGCTCATAAACCATCATCAGGAGAAAGCCTACCACTATAAACCTGCCCAACGGGGCTAGGGAAAGTCCACTTATTGCTGCTCAGCGGAAAGCGGTCGAGTTCACCAACAGCAGGCACCTCGAGGCGAGTAGTCCAGCCAAGGAAGACAAGCTCCAGGAACTCCTCCATACCCTCCGGGGTCATCTCCCTATGCTCAAATTGCGCCTTGAGAGCCGTCCTGGCAATGACATAGCACTCCTGCAGCTCGGCGTTGGTCAGGTCTTGGGCCGAGGCGATGCTGGGCTTGGGGTCTTGAACAAGGTTCTGGGGTTTGGTGGTGAGGTCGTGGAAGAACCTCTTGCGCTTGGCGAGATGGTTATCCGACTGCGATGTTGGTAGCAGGGCTCTCCCATCCGTCAAGCCTGGCGACGCTTGGCGCTTGATGGGGACGGTGGGAGCCGGAGCAGGGGCAGTAGGCTGAGAGATTGCCATGGTAAGGCTTGAGAGTAATGATGATATTGCACAGTGTGAGGAATTCGCTTGGTATATCAAGACTAGTCGAGGAGTTCCAGAACGTTGTTTGTGTTGTGGCGGATAAAGGAGAAGGGAGGGGATGAAGAGAAGAAGGAAGAGAGAAGAAGGAAGAGGGAGGTGCTGATGAAGTAGCGGAGAAGAGGAGGAAAATTCAACGAATAAACAATGAACTTGGTTGACTATTCCTCTCTTTTTTAGTCGGATGTGTAGAGCCAGAGTAGGAAATACGGGATCGAAAGTGATGCCGGCTTTCATCTGCACTTGGTTGTTCAAAGCCAACTGTGATTCACAGCCACTCCACGGAGTGCCAGATTTCGCATAGTTTTAAAGAAGCTCCTTGAGGCAAAAAAGACTCTCCGTGGTCCTGGCAGGTAATCAACATCTTGTTTTACAAAGCCACACCATCCCACCACAAGCATTTGTCGTCAAACCGCCCACCATGTACAGCATCGGATCTACCAGCCATCTCGCCAAAGCGGCTCTCATCGCCCGGATCCATTTCGAATCTAAGCAAAACAAGGAAGAAAAAGTGTCCACCGATCGTGACGGAGATCCTCAATCTGGAACTAGCAGCGAGTCTGCGAGTGTCATGTCAATTCAGTCATTCATTTCGAGGGCTGTGGAGCGCGTCAAAAATGCGTACAAGGGGCATGTCGAACCAGTCGCACAGACGACACTCGTCAACACACCAGGAAACACTTGAATCGTCACACAGATACTGAGTCGAACAGTAAAAGTCTGTCTTCAGTGTTGACATTTTAATCAGAGTTTGCGGCAGTTGAAGATGGTGAGCAGAATTATACATTTTCTCCTGTTGGATTATTTCACTAACAAGATTCCAGACCGTCCACTGATACCAGAGCTCAAACCACGGATCTACCGACACTATTATTTTCCCATGGGAATTACAGGAGGAATTGGGACTCGAGTGTTTGGTTTCCGTCCCTAGTAAATAGAGTTCGTAGACATTTGTTCAATCTCACGACTCCATTTCAGCATCTTGCCTAAGCTGGCTTTTCTTGTCGTCAACCAGCTTCTCCCGATCAAAAAAGTCAATTACAGACGGTCGTACTTGATTGCAAAGCGGCGAAGGTCTACTTTACAGAGTGCCTGCCACCTCATTCTGCTGCTCTTTTGTCCTCTGTACCTCTTGATAAGCCATGTTGATATTTTAAGGATGCAATTCGAGTTATAATCATATATCCCATCTTGATTATGCTGATGGATGCCACGTATTTCCAGTCCCGTTTCATGAGTTCGAGGTTTCAGTGCCTTCAGTGCCGTAAGGAACTTCAGAAACGCTCTGCTTCACCCCATAATCATCAGCGCCATGCGCACATCTTTGATTGTGACGAAGCCCCAGTCGCCAGAGCAGCCTCCTTTGACGTCTTCATTCTTGGCCCACGCTCGCACCATCACGCGAGCCTTCCATATGGCCAGGTGCTTGTTGTACTTGTGAACTTGAACAATCGCCTTCTTCTCCAAGTCGTCTCGAAGATCCGCCAGCCACTCATTGTAGGGTCTCCATCGTGTATTCTGCTGACCAATGGGAGATACTGCGGTGAACACGTTGTCGGAAATGTCATGCTTTGCGAATTCGAGCTTGATGCTTGGTGGGTCGATGGTGTAAGTCGCCCGGGCAATTATGATGGCGTTGCAGTCATTCGAGGTGTTGCAGTCGAGGAAGCTGTCGTGTTCGTCTCGCCTTTCTGGGAAGAGGTTGTGTGAGATATGTCTAGCCTTTTGCCTCGGGTTGTTCACCAGACAGACAAACTTACCACATACAATCCCGGCTGGGGTGCTCACTTCGACCTGTAGTTTGAGTATAGGTTTGGTAATACCGCACTCAACCTCGTCGTCACCGTTGGCAAACCATGAGTTGAAGATGGCGTCAAGAAAGCCCTCGATGCTCTTTCTCGTAGTCTCCAGCGTCGCATCCGCCTGAGTCGCTCGTCCACAAGCGTGAAGCAGGTAGAAGCAGCGCATGAGCTCTTCCTTGTTCAAGCTGTCGGCGCTGGAGATGTTCCTGCCGACAAGCCCGGCCGCCGAGTTGGACTTGTCCGCGACGAGAGAGTCAAAGAAGAGCTCGCGCGCCTGCTTGGCCGAGCCGGCAGGATGCGCTGCCGGGGTGGACGGCAGAGAGGGCGATGCGATGGGCGTGTCGGCGCCCTCGTGGATTTCCGAGGATCGCTGACGCTTAGCTGGTGGGGGGAGGACTATTAAGGCGCCGGAGGAGGCGGAGCGCGTTTGCATGTTACGCTTGTTGTTTATGTTATTGCCGTTGCTTGCGGGGGATAAGTCGGAGGTCGAGGTGGTGGTGGTGGTGATGATGACCTCGGATGCTGAGCGAGTGTTTCGAGGGAGGAGAGGCAGGTTCGGACCCACAGTCGGACAAACCTCTTCTAGGTTGGAGGATTCCATGGCGGTAGCGAGGAACAGATCGTATCGAATGGCTGCTGCTAGATTGTTGAAGGAGCGAAACATTGGCTGAAGGTGGTGGATGCGGTATTGAAGATACTGATGTTATTTGTTGGCGCATAATCAAGTGATAAGGAGCAGCTCAATGGTTGAAGATATGGGTGAGAGAAAAGGGCAGGTTTCAAAGATGAAGGGAACATGTGAGATGAGAGCAATCAATGGTAGATGGTGATGCTGCTCACAACTCAGATGAATCGCAATCGCCAATAGCAAACGAGAACATAGGTTGATTGCGAGAATCAGACAGAAGTGATAGCAGGCAACAGAATGCAGTCAAATGTTTGAACAGTCATTGACGGAACAACAGCCATTTACACAATAGGATCATCCCTTCTAGTAACTCAGGCGGCTTGGCCTGGTGGTCAACGGCGCCGGTATATGGGTCATTAGGGTGATATCGGGCTCGCACAGACATGCAGGAGCTTGGATGAGCCAGTGACCGACGTCTCGATTATCGACTCCGACTAACACATCGGAGGTTAGAAGTGAGACCCTTCCACGTGGATGTGAATCACGCAGCCAGTACTCATGTCTGCAGCCAAGGTGTTGCCATCTATATATATGTTCATATGCTTCAGCAGCATTTGATGCCATTCGAATATTCAAATTTGATAATGGTATTGCTCATGAGATCTGTCAAAATCAAATCCCCTTTGTGTTAGCTACGATCATGCCGAGAGTGAGATCGACTCGAATCCGCAGTACATATCATTTTACCAAATGAGTTTGGTATGGTTCTTTTCGTTACTCCTTCTTTTCTTTCCTGTAGTTCCATAGCTTCATTGGTTTCAGAGAGGCTGGAGGATAATGTTGAGAGGCGACAGCGAACTAGGATATTCACCAATCGCCCGCTTGCGAGGGTGCAATCGTCTAGACAGATCACAAGTTCCATACATCTAATTAGATGAAGGGAATAGTCGTAAAATCAGTCAATAGTATTTATCATAAGAAAAAAAAAAATCGAAATCATTCTATCCAATGCCCATCATCCTGCGCCCAAGCGCCAGCTGTAGATGCATCTCCCACGACAAATCATAAAAACCAAATTCACTGGCCCGAGACTCGGTGCAAAGAACCATAAACCCCGAAGCTTAAGGGTTGGGGTTCCTAATAACGCTGCCACCGTGGTTGTAAGGAGGAATCCTGACTTCATGCACCTTGCTGGCCAGCTCCTTGTGCCTAGCCAGGCTGAAGTCCTGGTTATCAAAGTTCTGGTTGACGACGCCGACCATGCCCTTCTTGCAGTGCTCGCCGTTGGGCTGGGGGCAGTAGAACCAGATGGGGTCCTCGGTGTCGACAACGAATTGGAAGATGCGGTCGGCTTTCCCCTCGTCAGTGGCAAAGAGGAAGCCCGGGAAGAAGCCGGAGCCGTTGCGAAGGGGCTTGCACGGGTCGGCAAAGCTGGACTGCACCACGCTGTGGTTGGCCGGCATGAACTCCCACTGGATCACGTCGCCAACGTGCGCGACAATGTTGTCCGGCTCGAATTTGAGCTGGCCTGCGAAGCCGGCGATGACAGAGTGTGTTACGCCCGTCTTGGGGACGGTGCGCGAGGCGAGGTCGGGGGTTGTGGCGGTGGGAGCGGCCATGGCAGCTGTGGCCAGGAGGGCGACGGAGAAGAGCTTGGCGAACATGATGGATGATTTTGCTGTCGGGGTATCTTTTGACTGAAAGGAAATAATGGTAGCCAAGAGAATTATTCTGACAAGGTAACCAGAAAAGTATTAGAGTATTGATTTTATACGGGCGGATGGAGGTAAAGGGGACGCACGATCAACTCATGGACCGGACCCGAATTAACTTATATACCTCGATCAGCTTGCCTTCTCCATTCTAGACCTTACCCCGGGGGTTCCTAGTTCTATCTTTTCCCACGGTAAGATTACAGCCCCCCGGATACCATGCATCCCGGACGGCGTATATTTGCAGCGTAGCTGTGCATTTTTGCTCCCCCAAAGGTGCCCACCGGGTAATACAAGTACAAGTAATGAATACTCCGTAAGTCTTGGTTCCCGATAAATCTCACCACAGCCTGCTTACCAAGGTCAGCACCGCCCAGCAATTTCGCGCAGCCTGATTGGTCGACCCTTGTAATTCGGTCTGAAAATAGAACCCTGGTCATGATTGCTAACCCGTTCTGCGCGTGGGGACTGGGCCATGTGGGTTTTCTCGACCCTGGGCCTGTCTGTACCTTGTATGTCATATTTTACTTCTCTCGGGATGGGTTAGGCTTGGACCGAGAACAGAATGGAAACAGGGCTGGCAGGTGAAAACGATTTGTCGGACTTGGGATGGTTTTTTTTTAGGAGCCTACTTCGTAAGTTCAGCATCCTGCATCTTGCGCTGCCCATCTGGACATGAAGCTCCTTCGGGGTACCTAAGTCATAGTTCTATGCATGCCGCTTGTCCAATTAGCTCGTATGACCAACAACATGGGAACAGGCGAATTTTGGTAGGTGATATGACATCCGCCACAAGAAGCAAGGAACGAAGAAGTGGCCTCACTTGAGCGAGCTTGGTAAGATGGTTATAATAGGACTCCTGCTGACAGATGGACATTGGTACACGTACAGCCATGCAACTTGAAGTAGAACAAGGCACATCTCCACAAATTAAGCAGTCGCCAGCGTGTGATACGCTAGCACGTACACCTTGCATGTCCGCTTAGCTCTAGCCTCTCCCTCTCTCTCTCTCTCTCTCTCTCGCACTCTCGAATCTGATCCAAGACCTTGTAAGCCCTAAGGCCCAACTCGGCTTGGGCTTGATTATTCTCGTACAATTCTGCAAATGGGCTGGGGTTTTTTCCGTGCGTATAAATATTACTTTTGTAGCCAGAAGCCCGGCTCGACCAGCCATTAGCACCCTTTCCAAGCAGCAAAGTAAGGCAAGGAGTCCTAGCTACTGAATGCTCAGTACATAGTACAACAAACGGAGTACTATAAGGAGGCAACACGATCAACTTGGAGTCGACTTGTGAAAACAAAGCACAAAAACAATGGGACATCAAAGACTTTTGATCCTGCCTTCCATGCATTGATTTTGTGCCAGGCACCGTGACAGCGGGTCCAGACCGTTGGGCTGACTGTAGCGGCGGCGCGGCAGGTCAGCAAGTTAAAAGGATCAAGTAATTGAGCTCGCTCAACCCCTGCACCTTCTTGGCAAATATTGAAACGATAAAACATTCACACATTTTAAATACCCTGAGGCTGCCACATGCATCGCTGGCTGTGATGACTTCAGTCAGAAGCGTTCAGTTTGCCAATAAAGTGCACCACGGCCCCAAGCATCATCAAGATATAGAAAATCTGGTGAGAAGCGCCGGTAATATCCAAGCCGCCCGGCAGCCAGGCTTCAGGGGAATGAGTCTTTGGTGTATAGGCTCGTCACTTCGTCTACATTGAAGTCTACCATTGCTGCGCTTACTCCGTAGAAAAATACCCCAGTGAGGATGTAGGGGAGATAGTAAAATCTCGGGCCCGTTTGCTGGTAGAGCTGACGATAAGGGAAAAGTGCCGCAGCGTGTAGAATTGGGCGCAAAAGCAGAGAAGCCTGTCGCGACAAATGAACTCAACCGAACAAGCCTTCATCGCTTGCTACTCATCGGTCTCATGGCAATGGTGCCTGTGGACCGCCAATGCTTATACGGCCTCTAGTGGAAAATAAGTGTGTGATACTTCGACGAATTACCGAAACAGATTGCACAAGTTGTGATGTAGATGTGGAAAATGAGCCTGTCTACAGACGAGGCATCAGGGTAGGACGCAGTCATGTGTCGGTGGATGAAGGCCATTCTCAACGATTACCAGCGCTGCTGGGATAAGACGCGAGAAGATGTTGACCGTTTCATCGCGAGCATAACTCCAGCTTCTGAAGCATGCAGATACGCTGGGCGATACGGAGCGTCAGCCGGAGATGATGTGGCTGTTCTCGGTGCGCCATGCCGGCGCCTCGTGAGCACGGAGCGTCTGTCGCCCGGAGTTGTCCGTACTCGGCGCCGGAGACCGGGCATTCTTACTAGCAGTGCTTTGACTCGCCCCTTTCGATAATTCTAGGGCAACTGAAGTACAACGCAAGTCGGAAATATCCACAATGTGCTCTTCGCAAGTCTCTTCGGAATGGGATCATGCAGTAGCCAGCCGGATGAGAGGGACAGGTGACCACTCCTATCATTTACGCAAGTGTAATCTCCGATGCCACCGACAGAGATGTTGAGCGGACATGAAGGTCTTTCATTCGCATAAAACTCTCCATAATGTTTCCCACTAATCGCCCCGCTCCTCAAAACCGAATCTCTCTTCTGCATCGTTTTGACCAGGTAATTATACATTGTTATGAGTGGTGAGACCTCTATATTAACAAAGGCTGTGACGTCTGCTAAGACTCTACATCTGAATTGACCATGATGACCCGGCGCTTTGAATCTCTCTACTCCTGAGGTTTGGATTCTTCTAGCTTTGTGAGAATCTCACTTTTGTGATACTCATCGGTCCATCGGCCCCTCGGCAGTTCAAACGTCGACAAGATGCGCCCATATGATATGCCGCCTAATTGCCCAACGGGTCGCAGCTTGTCAAGTTCAATGTGACTCGCATCGGCGTTTGTCGCGTCTTCCCGCACCCAAAACCTCTCCGCCTTGATGAGCACCATGCCCGCGACACTCATCCCCTCTGCGTGGGGAGCAAATTCCTTGACGTCGACGACTTTGCCTTCAATGGAAAAGACGCTCTCCGCCACGCGCGAAGGCTTCACCGTAGTTGACGGCGCCTCTGTCAGACCCGACACGTCCAATTCGGATACGTCCAAGGGCGCGTCGATGGATGTGGCGTTCACAGCTTCGATCATAGTTTCGGAGACGGTGTTGATGACGCACTCGCCTGTCTCTTTGAGATTTTTAAAGGTATCTTTCTCGCGGCCCGGTCGCGAGGAGAAGCCAATGATGAACATAGGCGGGTCATGCTCAATCACTTGAAAATAGCTAAAGGGCGCGAGATTCTTCGTTTTGCCGTTCTTGGAGAGTGTGCTGGTGAGTCCTATCGGGCGAGGGGCGATGCCGGAGACGAGGAGCCGGTAATTGTTCACCATGGGCCGGTCCTCAGCGTAAGGGTTGATTTCTCTATGACTCGCCGATGACTGCCCATGTTCACCTGTAGAGTCTACGAGGACGCCTTGTCCGTATTTCCAGTTCGGGTTGGGGTGTTTTGTGACTTCAATTGGATGTGAAGGGTCAAAGGCCGGACGGCTGGCTTGCTTCTTCTCAAAATCAGCTGCCCGTTGGATAATCTTGTAGCTGGACTCGGCGGTGCGTGCTGCACTGGCCGTGGAGCTTCTGCGTAGATACGTTGGGACGTGTGCCGCGCTGTTACCGGTGAAGTTAGTCGCGTACACGTAACCACTCGAATTGGGCTTGCCAAAGCTTACCTTTTTGTGGCCCAGCTATTATGCCGGGACATCGACGCCATGGTGTTTTGACCGAAAGATTCTTTTTTTTTTTTTCTTTCTTTTTTGCCAAGTTCACTTCGCCGTTATATCAACACGTCTTTTCTACCTCTCTAATCGTGTTTCTAGATTGGTAAGCACCGCCATTCATGTCTTGATCAGATTGGGTCCTCCACACTTCATTTAGCACTTATTCGGATTAGTGTCCATGTCAAAGCCAGGCAGTTGCGCCCTTCGAGAGTGACAATGTCCCCGCCGCGATATATTAGCCTCGCAATCGTGATGCAGTCCCACATGATTTCTGAAGATGTGTCATTATTCGTTCGCTTTTCTAAATGCCCAAATTTTAATATTCTATCATGTCCTCCAATAACGCCCAGGGCTCAATCATTCTTCTTTGTCGAGGCGCTGTAGCTTCTGTCGTCGTCCCCCTCCACTGTCTTCTGGATCTTCTCCATTTCTTCGATTCCCGACTGCCACGTCTCCTTGGACTTTTTGGTCGCCTTGTCGAACCACGCAGGGTCGGGCCTGCGGTAGCTTCCACCGATACGGTCCCAGACTGTGAAGAACTGCCCGTAGTTGTAGCTATAAAATATTCATTAGCATAAAGGATAATCCCACATACGAGAAAAACGAAGATTAAGAGATAAGTAACCTACTTGAACCAAAGGTGGTGGGCGCCGTGGCAGGCAGACCCATTGATAATCGGATTATCCGTCACGTACTCGCCGTCATGGATCAGAACCGTCCAGAGATTCACAAACAAGAAGGCGCCGATAAAGGTCATCTTGTGCATGGGGAAGAAAAGCGGATAAGCGTGATACGGGAACGATTGCGCAAAGCCATCCATGGGGTGGAAGGCGTAGCTCGCGTACGGCGTCGGCATGATCCACTTGTGGTGCGCCTTGTGCAGGTGGCGGTAGATGAGCGGGTGATGCAGCCCGCGGTGGATCCAGTAGATGAGGAAATCGGTAAAGATGATGAAGAAGATGATCTGGGTCCAGTCGTACCACCGTCCGGGGCCCTCCTCGGTCGTGTCGTATAGTTTGGTGAGTCCTCGCACTTCGGTGAGGAACATCAAGGCCGTGGGGACGGCGATCATGGGCATGGCGGTCATGGCGGCCTTGATTTCCTGTCGCATCTGGTTTTTAAGGAACTTGGGGTGTTTGAAAGTGTCCTTGTCGAAGATGAAGATGTACGATAGCGTCGAGAAGAAGACATAGTTAAACGTGGCGCCGATCCTTGGGACTCCGTGTTAGTCGAAGGCTCTGCAAGGGGAAGACTCTACGGATGTATAGGAAGCTTACCAGCCAACGAAGAAGAGAGTAATGACCTGGCGGTAAATGTTGTCCCTTGTCCATGCGCTTTCGTAGGCGGCGGAAGAGGGCTCGAGGTAGAACATGTGCGTGCTAGGCGTATAATGCCAGTCGGAGACGGGATGCGCCGTTTGGGCCGCGTCGAAGCCATTGGTGGCGTTGTACATGGGCTGGGCAATGGGCATCAGTTTGGCGTAAATGCCATCCGCCACAAAGTGGTCGACAAGCTCCAGCGCAACATCCATGTTGACGATTAGTTATGATTCAACGAGGATGGTGATTGTGCATTAGGACAAAAAAAATCAGGGTCTCTTGGGCCCAAGGCAGACCGGCCTATAAGTATTTCGACACATCCCCATTATTGTGCTCCATGCTAAGATGCCTTCATGAACTGTTGGGATTCGCAAATAAGACTACGCTGGTACCGTGGCAAAGTCCCAGCTCATCCGTCGTACTCGTATTGCGCATGGCCCATTTTGATTTGCGCATCCCGCCGAAATAAGATGGCCGCGCTTCCCCCAAGATCGTAAGAGTGCTTACTCGATTGGGATTGCCAAATAACGATCCGTCCACTCTCATACGAGCTGTGGGGGTGGCTGCCCTCTAGGTGCAGTTTATACTGTACCAAATAGGGCTCAGGCTTCTGCTGGACTGCAATTACAGCGTTTAGTGCCGTCGCTGCCGTGCCTACTTTGGTAAGGTTGGCTCACTACCGTCAAATAATCGTACGATTCTTGCTCGCCGGATCTGCACGTCCCCGGGGCCGAATATGCACGATTCGTCTATCGGATTCACCACGCGATTGATAAGGGGGACATGATCCGATCTTAACGGCCTTTTCCCTTTCCAAACTCTTAGTTGGGTGACTTTGGAAAGAGAATCGTCCTTTTTCTTCTTATTTGATGGCGGGACTAAATCCAGTAGTATGGTAAGCGAACAGCAAGTCTATTCTCTGGACAACCCGAATACGAGACCTAGGGGATTTGTTCTGTACCCTCCGTGCATATTATGATGAACGGGCCGCAATTTCGGACGCGTGTCTCGGACCTGGCGGTCGTTTCTAGTGTCCGCTCCTTGCATTTCGTGGTCTGATGGAACTTCCGGCGATATTCCCGTGAACCAAGCTGAGCCCACCCCAGACCAGGTAGATACAGGACTTGCCACTCATGGCGCTCCATCCGACATTCACGTTGTCTGGATATTTCTCGTCGGTGCCTGAGATAGTAATCTGTGCCCACAGGGCAGAAGGATATGATCCTTTCGATACGGCAAGATTGAAGACCATCCAATTTTGCTGCATACCCTACGACCCTGCATTGACTGCACAGTCTAAATAGCCAGAATTCCGTTGGAACCGTGTGGAAGGGCCAGGTTCTGGTCATAGACAGCCATCTTATTATAATATAGCCGGGATCAGGGAGACGGAGCGTCTCCCCCCGATCAACATCAGTCCTTACTTAGAGTATAGCTATAATGCCAGCCTTTCGCCTGCATGTCTTGACGGACTTTGTAATTATCCTCCGCCACCGACAAGACGCCCAGATCCACGTCCCGGACGAGCATCCTCTCTTCGCCAACGGCAAGCCGCTCCAGACATCCTACCAGCGGCATACAGACACAGCTCAGCCCGCCTGCGTTGCAAAACACAATCGCCGCCGTGTTTTCATACGCGCGCATCGTCGTCGCGCTCTCGAGGAACATCTTCTCCGAATTGGGGTTCAGAGCGAGCGCCTCTTCTGACACGTCGTCCGGATACCACCATGAGGGGATAATGATAATGTCAGCACCATCGGCGACCAGGGCGCGAAATGCCTCGGGGAAGGCCAGGTCCCAGCAGATCAGCAAGCCTGCGCGTACCGGACGGCCGTCGACGTGGCGCATGGGCGTGTCAAACGCAGAGTGCGGCTCGTCGCCCGAAGACGTGAGATGAGGACGCTCCGGGTGCCACAGGTTCTTTTTCTGATACCGTCCGAGGATGTCCCCTGTAGTTGCGGCGATGAAGTAGGCGACGTTGCCCAGTTGCTGCTCATCCTCGACGCTTCCCGCTGAAGCAGGCAGCGGCTCGCATATCGTCCCTGGCACGATGCTAATGTCCAAGCGGCGCGCCAGGTCCTGGTATCTGGACAGGTAGGCAGCAGAGGCTACGCATGATGCACGAAACCCGGAGCGCTCAGGAGTCCACGATGTGAGGTGGTACTCTGGGAGGACGGCCACAGCACAGCCTTGCTCTGCCGCGGAACGAATATACGACTCCGCCGTCGCGAAGTTGGCCTCGAGGGCGAGCTCCTGCAAAAATTCTGCCCGTCAGCCTTGTCGTCCCCTTATTTAACCTTTGCATGCTCTGGCGTAGATCGGATGAAATGCCGAATGCACGGACCTTGGGCTCGAACTGGATGACGGCAACCTTGTAGGACGGACTCATCTCGGAAGCCGATTATTCAACACAGCAATCGCGATACGACTCGAAACATTGGTTTCACGCTGATGGGAACAGGAGATGGACTTTTTGCAACTGCGGTTGGTTATCACTTTTCGGCGAAAGTGAGGAACCCCGCAACGTCATTATTCGTCTCAAGAACACAAGCCAGCCTTGGTCATTCCATCTGTAAGCGGCAGCTAGTAAAGTCTATTCCGTGCCGTCCATCAAGATTCTACTAGTACCTCTATTTCGAAAAAATACCCGGTTTCTTCGAGAAACCCGACCGTTTTCTTGGCCAAACCTTGACATCGCCTCAAGGGCTTGTTTGGCTCAATCTGCGTCGCGCCATCAAAACTGTTTCGCAGGAGGAGGGTTTGACCAGCCTGTCTGTTCCATCTGATCAGAGCTGACACTCGAGACCCATTCTATGTGAGGCTTGCCGTGGTGATCGGCTGATAGTTCGGGTTTCGGCTCAAGTTTGGTCTCGAACATCACTCACTTCTTGATGATGTCCGTCACCTGGAACGGACGGCCCTTCCCGTCACTTGCATTCTGCTGAACGCAGAGAGAATGGTGGTTGCGTGGTAATCCGATCGACTCCATCGAGAACAATGAGAGGAATATTGCGACCTTGGAATATTGCTCATGCAGCACGCAGCTGACATCGTCGCGCACCGTCCGGGATTCGGGCAGCAAGCGTGGACAGCATCTCTGAGCAAATCCGCAAAATGGCGGTGGGAAGTGGAGAGCTGTTCGAAAAGGGACTATGCCGCGGCTGCCATTATCCAATCAGCGAGGCTCAGGAATTCATGTTGGTTGTGTCTCGCCTCTTCTTTTCACTCTCCCTCTCTCTCTCTATTGAAACCAACACTGCCATCCGGTCTTGGGTTCCGACGTTATGCACATGACACGAGCAGACGGACATCCTAAATGCGGTGCCGATTCCGGCTTGGAAATCAAGGAAAGATGCCAATCGTGGATCAATCGATCAATCTAGGTAAGCCGCGATCTCATCTAGGCTCTCTGGTGTTGAGCCATGCAGACATTCATACCCACCCCAAACCCGACATGGCTGCGTTGCACTCGCATCGCATGGAATCGACGACCAAGTTTTCCTAGGCGGCTAGATCTCCTGAGGGGGGCTGTTTTCGGCCATGATTTGCTCGTCGCGCTTCCCAAGCTAATCCCTGCAATGCGGTTTCAACATGCGTGAGCTGGCAAGCAAGCGAAACGGCAACAATGCAAAAGTTACACACAAAGAAACTAGTCAGTTTCGGGTTCCCAACGATATGCTGTACCTTGGAGATATCATTCGACCCGGCAGATTCAACGCTGCTCACCTCCTCAACCTCCAGGAGCAGGTTTGATGCCGACCGAGCGTCATGCTGCCGAGCTCTTACAAGCCAGTTCGCTGGCTTGGCGAGGTGGACCACGTGTTACAAATCCTCAACGACATCTCGTATCCTACCCCAATTTACCATGACATCGCCGGGTTTACAGTAACATCGTCATGTGGGGGAGGGGGGGGGGGGTATCGGCCTTTGTCCAGAGGGCTTATTGCCAGCACGCACGGCAATGCTCCCGTAGGTCACCCGCCTCCGCCATGTGCCCTTTCACCACCACCTTTCGTCAGCGTAGCATCGCAGCTCCCCATTGGTTGCCGTCTACTTGCGATGCCGCAACCATGATTCAATCCGCACCGAGAAGCTCTTCTCGTTCTCGCCTAGCATGCCGGTCAACTTCGCCGAGCCCCCTCCCCCCAGGCCCTCGAGCCTGGCCCCGTTGGTCTAAACACCGAATGTCTGGGCATTTTCGAGAAGAGTAATGCACTATGCTCTTGGTAATGTTGTTGTCACCAGTAGTATATAATGTGAGGCCGGGGACGTGATGCTTTCGTGAAAAAAAAAAAAAAAAAGAGGAGGATGCTAGTCCATGTAGAGAAACCACCCTTCCCATCACCCTTTTCTTTCTCGCTCTGAGTTCCAGTCATGTTTCCATTACCCGTGCTCCTGTTCGCAAGCTTCTTGTCCGTTGGAGCAGCGCTCAACATCTTCTCCGCATCTTCCCCTCCACAGACTCTACCTTCCCGTTCCAACAAACGTGCTGAGACCCAAGGGTGCGGCATCGAGCATGACTGGCTTGGAGAGACGCGCGAGTTTTCCATAACGAGCAGCGGAGGGGAGCGCACATATCATGTTCACCTGCCCTACAACTACAACCCCGACGAGCCCACGCCACTGCTCATAGCCTACCATGGCTCCGAGACGGAGCCTCTGGACTTTGAGACAGTGACGTGGTTCTCCGACCCGCTCGTCAATCCGGACATGATCACCGTCTACCCAGCCGGTGTTGATCTTAACTGGGAAGGGCCTTCGTATGCCAACCCCGCCGTCAGCGACCTGTCATTCACCAGCGATCTCGTCGATCAGCTCAAGGACGACTACTGCATTGATCCTGACCGTCTCTACGCCACCGGGCACTCCAACGGCGGCGGGTTCGTCAACACGCTGGCGTGCTCCGAGCAGCACGGCAGCCAGTTTGCGGGCTTCGCTTCCGTATCTGCCGCGCTGTACACGGACGTCCATGGCAACGAGGGCTGCGACTCTACCAAGCGCGTCAGGCCCGTCTTCGAGACCCACGGGACCGTCGACGACGTGATCCCCTACGAGGGTGGTGAAGGTCGCGGCGGGCCGCTCCCCAAGGTCAGGGAGTGGGTGGGAAGGTGGAGGAAACGCAACCGCTGCGACTGGAAGCCCAAGAAGTCGCAGCTGGCCTCCGATGTGACGGATCTGAACTGGTCGTGCCACGGCAAGCCGGGGACGCTGCGCCATGTTGTGATGAAAGGCTGGGACCACGAGTATCCATCTAGGAACTCGACGAGTCTCTTCATATCCCCTCGTATCATTGACTGGCTTACTCCGCTACGACACCATTGATAAATTTTGAAGAGAAGCGGTCTGGATTTACCATAGCGTGGGCGAGTTTAGCGGTGCATATATATACACAAGTAATTAATCGATTCTACAAGATCTGTTTTGACGTTTGTTAGCTGTGCGCGCGCGATATCGTTACCATGCAATGTCGAAGCAAAAACGGATACAGCGCAGTGCAAAAGATCTGTCAAATTCAGTAACGACTGATCGTATTCTAGGGCCTTCGAGGCTTTTCATTGTCCCAGCCAATCCTATTCTTCACAACTCGTATACTCATGATCCATCGCATCATCGCCGTGCCCACAAAAGGTTAGGCAGTCACTCAGTCTTAGACAATGATGTTGAGGATATCTTTGAGCCCATCGAGGCCAGCTTTTTCAAAGAACTTGGTCACAGCACCCTTAAGGTCCGTCAACGCAGTGTCTAGAACACCAACGTCGATGCCAGCGGCAGCGGCAGCCTTCTTGGTAGATTCCACGTAATCGAGGAATGACTCGATAAAGGGGCCAATGGCTTCCTTAAGACCCTCCAAGTTGCCCTCAGCAGCACTCTTAACTCCGGATTCTGCGGCTTTCGTGGCAAGATCCAACAGCTTCTCAATGTTGCGAAGGACTTCGCTGGCCGCCTTGACAGTAGCCCCAACCTCGGCGACTTTGTCGGTATCCACGGTTCGCATCATGGCGGACTTGCGGCCAACACCAGGCTGTCCGGCAACACCGGCCACACCAGGTGTACCGAGGTCACCGGGGCCGGTAGGACCTTTCGGGGGCTGGGGAGGCAGAGGAGCCTTGGGAGGCTCCGGTGCTGTCTGGTTAGTGGTCAGTGCCCTTGACTTCAGAGCAGGCGCCGTCTCGTTTGTCATTGCCCTTGGCTTCAGGGCAGGCGCTGTCTCGTTTGTCATTGCCCTGGACTTTAGAGCAGGCTTACCCTCGACACCGGCCTGTCCACCAACGCCGGCCACGCCAGGTGTGCCAAGGTCACCAGGTCCGGTAGGACCCTTAGGAGGCTGAGGAGGCAGGGGAGCCTTTGGGGGCTCGGGTGCTGTTTGGGGAGCCGGCGCCCTCGAATTAATCACAGTAGTCCCAGAGGCTGCTTCTGCTTTGTTGCTTCTGATGGCGCCTGTCGCTGCCTCCAGGGCCTCCCTGACCTCATCTAAGCCAGCCCGGACAGCTGCTTCGTCCTTCGGGTCAGACCCCTTGACGGCGCTCGCTGTGAAAGTTGTTAGCCAGATCGTACAAGATGTTAGAGCAATTGATTCATGTTGCTATATTTCTAGGCGTACCGAGTTCTTTATTCTTATTGTTAACAGTGTTGTCTAGAATCGAGATGGCATCGTTGACAGGGCGAATGGCCGGTTCCCGACTCTCCTGGACAAGAGGAGCCGCAGATGCCAAGGATGCAAGGAGAAGAATATCGGAGAATTTCATTTTTGCTCAGTTGGTAAGCCCTGCTAAACTGTTGTTTTCTGGTGTTGTTGATGAAGGTGCTATGGGAACGCCTATTCAAAGCATGACAACGCCTTTACTTTATAAGAAACTATGGAGAAGCCATTTACTATGCCTGACGTATGATGTGTAAATGTTCTTGAAATTCTGGTCCCCGATTCTGCAGTTCTTCACTTACGCGATTTTCTTTCCAAGGGAAAAGTCTCGGATTTGCAAGCTCACTATGATCCTTGTGGCGGGCGCGTATTGCCAACCGAGGGCGACCAGGGGGTTATGGCATTCCGCTCGCGAGGTGGCTGACTGGGATTTTGGCGTCATACAACTTTGATATTTTTTCTATCGATGATATTGAGTGGAAGATCCGACGTTGGCCAGCATTTGTCGGCACTACCGCGTATGACGATCGTTTTTACGAGTTGATTCGGGAGCCGTGCCCTGGCTGAGATTCCTGTTCCTTGGGGACTGGTAGAATTCCTCATGACGGCACACGCCAGCAAAGCAGGATAATTGCGCGATTTGGATCATATGTTCGTTGCAAGCCACATCTTATGGACTCGATCTGGTCAAGTAGTGATCGGATGAGATGTCCGTGTTCTGCTGTTGAGTGCAAGATCCTGTGCCGTCTCTGCACCAAAGCCGTGAAATTGCAAGGGAGACGGTTAACATGGACGCGGTGCCCTCACAGCAAGAAAGATTTCACGAGTCAAATACACCCACTGCCATACGAATAGTATCAACCATGAGATGGATGGTTCTGTACACGCCAGAGCTCGATACAACCGCAGCGACCAGCGCTGAACTTCCCAGTATTAGTAGTACAGGTAATCAACCATCCCTCTATCTCACAACCCTTCCAACGCCGATAGCTCAATCTTTGTCATGCCCAACACAGCCGTCGCCAGCTTCTCCGTCGTCTCCCGATCCGCGCCCTTGGCCAGCTCCGTCATCTTCTTTGCACTGACCTGCCAGGACACGCCGTACTTGTCCACCAGCCACCCAGCGGCCCTCCTCCTCTCGTCGCCCCCTCTGCCCAATCTCTCCCAGAAGTAGTCGATTTCTTTCTGAGTCTCGCACTCGATTTGGAAGGACACGGCTGGCGTGAAGCGCACCTCGTCACCGCCGTTGATGGCGATAAAAGGCTGGCCGCTGAGCTCAAAGGCGACGGCGCTTGGGGTCTGAATGTCCTGGCTGAGCTTGTAGACGTGGGTGATGCGCGAGTTGGCGAAGATGGAGACGTAGTGATTGGCCGCCTCCTCGGCCTGGCCATTGAACCAGAGGTTCGGGGTGATGGTGGCGCTGAGCATGATGGTTTCTGAGCTCTACTGAGAGTTACTATTCAGAGACGAGCCTGTTCCCGCATGGTGCTTCTTCCACCAAGACATGACATGACATAACTGGGAGAAGAAAGTGTGTACCGCGCGTGTGCAAAGTTCAGTGACGGCGTCGGTATTATAAGCATCGACCTAGGACTTGGTCCAAGTGTACCATCAGACTAGTAGTCTAGTTTCAACTTTCCATCCCCCATCCCCCATCCCCCACACTCCCAGACGGCAAAGCTGCTGATCGCCAACTGCGCACCGCGTCGACCAAAACCCCGTAGCTTCACGGAAGACACTAAAGGACGGCCCCGGAACGCTCAGCCAACCGTCCCGACCGAACGCTTCTTGCTTCTTTAGGGGGAGTGACACTTCTTGGCTGCTACGAGGGATCCACGCTGTCTCCCGAGTATTTCCAGGATTGTCCGAGCACGGTAAAAGATCGTCTGGTTCACCGCACCGGAATGTAACATCTGCACGAATCCTCCTGGTTCCCACAGGATGGTTCGCCCTAAATATAGTTCGGCTAATTCTTACATTGCATTGAACCACTCCTGTGGGAAATGGGGTTTGGGAAGCCAGAGTAATTGAAATGATTTGACAGGGAATAACATGAGCGAATTTGGAAATTCGATGAGTGTGATGCTCGTGCATCGTGGATCTGTTTGACCGTGCTTGATGATAGGATTTCTCCATCAGTAACGTCCTTCCTCATTTTACTATTCAATGACCTGTCAGCTCACCACGGAGTTTCCACCCTTGTTTGCAACGTGTTTGAGTTTACACCGGGTTAAGTTCCTGAGGCTCCGGAACTGGTCATTCTTTGCGATCCCTAGTTCTGAGCCTACATCACAAATATGTAAGCTGACCGACGGAGCTGGGAGAGTTTGAATGGATGATCTGGCATGATTTTGATTGTTTTGTACAGGATCAAGTGGCTCTATGGAGCAATTAATCGTCAACTAAGTTAAGTATTATAATACAGGTTTGGTGGTACAGGGTAGTACAGCATGTTCTGCCAGCGCCAGGCCAGCACGCGTCTTAGTTCAGTCGCTCGTGTTTATTTCGGCCCATGGCTTCCGCTGTGGAAGCTTCAGCTGCCTCGACTCTCTCCAGTAACGCTGCGTCGTAAGGCGGTGCCTCCGTCATACCCGCGACAAAAGGTCCCTGCACGCCGAGGGAGCAGACTGTGAGGTGATCGCGTATGCGGCCCAAGAGTGCAAGTACATCTTCATCGCCATAGAGGCCAGCAGCGTTCATCTCCTGGATGACATCAAGAGCGGATTTGGCATCCCCGTAGCGATCCCAATGCATGCTGGCTAGTGCCTCGTAGAAGGGCGTGGAGGCACCCAGGACGTACGATGTCAGGCCCAGTGCTTTCACACGAGGCAGGATCTGGAACGCAAGGAGCGAAGGCTTGGCAAAGCCCGAGTCAAAGAGGCGAACCGCCATCAGCAGGTAGTGAGAATACAGCGCGCCGTGCACATCCATGATGTACTTCTTTTTGTTGGCTTCATCTTCCTTGGCCGCTTGGGCATTTGCTTTCTCGACCCGCTCCTCTTCTCTTCTCAGCTTCGCCTGAGACGCTGCGGTAGTCGCCTTGCGCGTTGCCTTTACAACTTCGGGCTGCCTTTGCACCAAGCCAAGCCTTAGAGGCAGAGAGAACACCTCCTCCTCCATCAACTTCCACAAGTCAAAGTCATTCTCGCAAAGATTCATCTGCTTTTCCATCTGGCGCTTCTGCACTTCTCGAATTTGTGTGTATTGTTGGCGTTCCGCGCGAAGGGCCTTGTCCTCCTCCGACACTTGCGGCACAGCTCCGTCGGCCGATTGCACCTCGAACAGCCCGAGCGCCTTATCTGCGGCGATACGCAACGATGTCGGGAACCGCTCGAGGGTTTGGTCACGGAATTCGGTCATGCGCGCGTGCTCGACGAGCGACTGCGGTGCTTGCGTATCTCTCGATACCGGTCGTCGGTCTCGTGGATGTCTGGCTGCCGGCATTTTTCCCTCGGCAATCTCTTCAAAGATGCGCTTGAAGATGTGAGCCTCGTTGGGGGACAGAGTCAGCTCCGGATTGGACTGCAACTTGTTGTGGGTTATGTCGCTGATGCTCCTCGGGATGCGCCCATAGTCTTTGACGGGTGCCTCGCCGCCCCAGTCGAAGGGGATATCGGACGAGCCGCTGCTTCGACCCGAATGCGCCAGGCGCGCAACTGGTACGCTTGGCCAGCGTCGCCATGCGCGCTGAATAGTGCGCGTCTGGTAAAGGAAAGGTGTCAGTGTTGACGACATTTTTTAGTTGTAGGACCTGACTTTGGCGACTTTACAAGCTAAAGCTGGGATTGGTTATCGTAAAAAATTACTACCTATACCCTAGGTACCTAGGCTGTACTCGTACCGACCGGAGAAAACCCGCTTCCTGGACCGGCGTTCTGGGACGACGCGAAAGGACCCTGTGGCGCGTGACTTCGCGCGCCAAAATCAATTAAACCCACACGACGACGCGCCCTTCAACGTCACCACTCATCCAGCCGGGCATTTCAGCTGAAGCCTCAGTTCCCGCTGAGAACGCTTGATGACAGCCATTGCATTTCTCCGCAACTATTGCACCGCCTAATTTTTTCTTGGATCGCAAAAAATTTGCTCCCTTATTTCTAATTGATAGGATTCAAGTCCAATTATGCCGATAAAGAAAGAGGAAAATGGGCATATTAGCGCCTTCGAGCGCAAGCGGCTCGCCAATATAGAGGCGAACCGTGAAGTCCTCACGGACATTTCTGCAACGGCGAAAAAGGTCATACCCGACAAGCCCGCCCCGAAACCCACCAGCAAGAAGCCCGCACGAAGGAGTCAGCCCGTCAAGAGGGAAGCGCCCCGACCGACGAGAACCAGCTCGCGATTGGCCGGTCTCCAAGCGGACGATGAAACACTCAAGCGCAAGTACGAGGTGGAAGCAGAGTCTCAGGCGGAAGCTGCTAAAGCAAAGAAGATGCGCGTTAGCGACGATTTGCACATTGGGGACATTGTAGTGGACGGGAAGAAGTGGGCCAACGGGCTCAGTGGGATGAAGGACCTTGTCCGAGGGGCCAATCCTGGGATCCGGACGTTCACCGAGGACGACGTCAAGGAGACGACTGACAAGAGTTTGAAGGATCTCCGTCTGCGCATGAGCGGACTGGAGCTATACGAGCATTGGGCTCCCAATGGTAAGTGCTGTGACCCGGACCTTGGGGGGGTTCAAAGACTGATGTTGTATATAGACATGAAGATCACGCCGCAGCGCGCATATGCGCTTGGATTTCACCCTACAGAAGATAAGCCACTCGTCTTTGCTGGCGACAAGGAGGGTAACATGGGCGTGTTTGACGGGTCTCAAACGACACCTGAAGTAGACGACGAGGATGAGGACGCCGTATACCCAGATCCCGTCATTTCTGCCTTCAAGACACACACCCGCACCATCACTTCGTTCGTTTTCCCGCCGGACAACGCCAACAGTGTCTACACATCCTCCTACGATTCGTCAATACGAAAGTTGGACCTGGAGAAGGGAACCTCCGTTCAGGTCTTTGCGCCATCCGATCCGGACGAAGACCTTCCTATATCTGCACTCGACATGGCTGCCAACGATCCACACATGCTGTTCTTCTCAACACTGCATGGGGCTGTTGGGCGTTATGATATTCGCGCCCCCGGAAGCGAGGAGCTCTGGGGGCTGTCCGACCACAAGATCGGAGGGTTCTCTCTGCACCCTCTGCAGCCCCATCTGATAGCCACAGCATCCCTTGACCGCACGCTTAAAATTTGGGATTGTCGAAAGATTAGCGGCAAGGGAGATCTCCGCCATCCCGCCCTTCTCGGGGAGCATGAGTCGCGGCTTTCAGTATCGCACGCATCGTGGAGCGCAGGCGGGCACATTGCGACATCGTCTTATGATGATAGGATCAAAATATACGACTTCTCAGACGCCGGCAGCTGGAAACCGGGCCACGACATCAACAGCAAAGCCATGGAGCCCAAACATTCGATTGTTCACAACAACCAGACCGGCAGATGGGTGACCATCCTAAAGCCCCACTGGCAAAAGACCCCTCGCGATGGGATTCAGAAGTTTGTTATTGCCAACATGAATCGCTTCGTCGACGTCTTTGCCTCGGACGGCAGCCAGCTCGCGCAGCTGGGCGGCGACGGCATCACAGCTGTACCGGCGGTGGCGCACTTCCATCCTTCGCTGGACTGGGTTGCCGGTGCGAACGGGAGTGGAAAGCTTTGCCTGTGGCAATGATTTGGGTAGATCGGACTTTGGTGTTGGTTATAATTTTTTCTTTATTAGCGGGATAGGGATCGTGAGGTGGGTTTGGCTGGCTGGCTTTTCTCTGCTGATTGGGGAGCTATGGTATGATCTTTGTGGAATACATTACAGGAGTAATGGACCGGCAGTAAATCAAATTTTCAATGCCGTCGTCAAAATAACACCTATTTACTCACCTCCGAGTGTAATCTTTACTCGACGATGATCATGGTAGTTGAAACAGAGCCAGCTAATTTACGTATTCAATCGACTACTGAGTAGTAGTAGTAGTCATACGAATAATCTGCTACAACTACGCAGCGCACAAGGGTCAATGTCAAGCTTATTTGCTGTGCACACACAATTTGTGTTATATATTGAGAGTACTGGAAAGGTTCTCTAACGTGATTTATCAGAAAAAGAAAACTTTTGATACTTTCTGGCAATGATTTCGTAGATCAGGATGTCCATCTTCACTACCGCGTGTTACTACGACCTAACATTAGTACAGGTATCTGCAGTTGAGATCTCGGACCCCCGTCTTCTAAGGATGGACCAGTGGAATTGTGTGCCAGTGTGTAGGAAGTATATGGGTAAGGGTTAGCGCAGCGCTAGAGGGATCTAAGAATGGCGAGATAAGGAGGCAACGGCACACAAATGGACGCATACTTCAAGCTGTACCGCCAAATGCAGCAGAACCATGGTCGTAGAACTGCTGCGACGCCGCATGAGTCGGCTGGCTGATGGCCTTATGATAGCCGAGTCATCTTCACACAGCATGCGCCATGGTGAATCACATGCACGCGCGAAACGGGCGAATGATGGTGGGCGGACTGGCTGCACGAGGCGCTGGCGACGGAGCAGCTGGCGTCCAGGGTGCAGCTCCAGGCGCACCCGAGGCCTGGCGTCATTGGCCGCCGTATCGATAAGGCGGCCCCTCCCACCCCAGCCAAGACCAATTACAGACGGTGGGGGATATCCAGATCCACGCCGTGTCTTTCAGCGAGCTACTAACTTGAAGTGCCTGAATGCTGCCTGTAGTAAGGCGACAGCGGCAAGCGGCAGCGGAACGAGTTGCAGCCCCACCGCCTAACAGAGCACCCAGCTCGCTCCCGTCGTCGTGAATGACATGAATCGCACCCGGACTGAACTGCACCCCGACGTCCTGCAGGACACTACCTATGCTACTACCTAGACATCCTGCGGGCGTTCACTCCAACCCAAACCTTGTCGAAGTAAACATTCAAGGATAAACAAATCGCCTGGGCTGTTCTTTATTTCTTTCCTGCTTTCCATCGCGATGCTTTGTGTTTTCCAACTAGAACATCCCATCGACAACCTCCCCCAAACGACGCCAGCGCAGTTGGCTTAGAGCTTACAGAGTCGGTCCGTCGAGCTTTCGCGTCAACGAGCGATAACAAACCACTCGCGGACATTGGCGAGCACGAATCAACTCGGCCGAGCCTGACACGACACAAGATTACGGCAAATGATACAAGCGCTGGAGACACAACGAACCCCGACCTAGCAGCGTTAAGCTGTCATCATAATCATGTCACCGCCATCATGTTCTCCAGCCCGGGCGGCATCGCCGCACAACCGCCGCAGTATCAGCAGGAAACTGAAGAAACAGCGGCAACGAAGCAGTATCGATATTCCCGAGCGTTTACGAGACAGCGACGAGGAGTCGGTGGATGAGCAGTCATCCAGCCAGGGTCCACCGCTATTCATGAACATGAATCAGAGCATCTTCGGCTTGATTGCTGCCGCCGGCTCTCGCATCGACTTTAACGACCGGTTTGCCGAGAATAGTAGTGATGAGGAAGGTGGTGGAAACGATGATGACGCTGGCGGTAAAGGAAAGCGAGAGGACCTCTCCCAAACGACTATTTTACAACCAGGGAAGGGTAGGAAGAAGGCGGAGCGTCACTCGCGCAAGTTCTCCGGGCACAAACTTCTAAAGTCACTGCCCACCCTCCCGAAACTCAAATCGAAATCGAAAAGCGCACCGAGCAAATTGGCAGCTACCACAGAAGAGAGCGACGAGCCAAGCGAAGCGAGTGATCTCTCCGCCCCACCCGCCATCCAGTTGACCCGAGAGATGACCAGGGAGAGCACAAGTCGTCTTGCGCCGGTCATGAGCAGAATGCTTGAAGCTAGAGCAGAGGTTTCCGGTAGACCCAGCTTCGACCTCGATGGTTCTGAAGCAAGGCAGTCGAGCTTGGCGAGCGATGTTACTCCTCTGGAGAAGAGGTTGATGGAGATCTTCGAATTCGACAAACCGGAACATGTCATCAACGAGTACCCCTGTTGGCTACTGCAGAGCGTTCTTCTACAAGGCTTCCTTTATATCACGGCTAAACACATCTGCTTCTACGCCTATCTTCCCAAGAAGGCCGTAAGTACCCCGTTGAACATGACTAGTTGGCAGGCATATGCTAATCGTCCTAGAATATGGTCGCCAAATCCGGCTTCCTCTCGAAAAGCGGGAAGCGCAATCCTAAGTACAACCGATACTGGTTCCGCTTGAAAGGAGACGTCCTCTCTTGCTATCGCGACTCTACAAACCTGTACTTCCCCCATGGCCAGATCGACCTCAGTTACGGTATCTCTGCAAGTATCACAGATAAGGAGAAGGAGGCGTTGAGCTTTGAGGTAGTTACACGCCATCGCACATACAACTTCCGCGCCGATAGCGCTCCAAGCGCCAAGGAATGGGTCAAGAGTCTGCAGAGGGTCATCTTCCGAAGTCATAACGAGGGGGACAGTGTCAAGATCTCCCTGCCAATCGCCAATGTCATGGACGTCGAGGAGACACACATGATGGAGTTCGCCGAGACATGCAAGATCCGTGTTATTGACAACGATGAAACATACGCAATCGACGAAGTGAGTGGTTACACTCGTTCACAGCAGCTAAATGACAGACACTAACTGTAGCCAGTACTTCTTTTCCTTTTTCAGCTTTGGCACGGAAGCCATCGATATTTTGAAGCTCCTGGTCGAGGACAACAGCAACAATGATGACGATGCCGAGGAGAAGAACCTCGCTACAAGTCCTCTTCAAGCACCCGAATCACCTTCTCGCCAATCGTCCCCTGGGCTCCGGAATAGTCTTCAAGTGGGCAGGTCACGTTCAGGAAAGCTGCCTGATCAAGTAAAGGCCACGCTCTCCCCCATGTCTCCGCATTCGCCAGCGGCCACAAGCCCACGGGTGAGTCAAGATGCTTCACGGCGTTCCAGCTTCGACGCATTTCGGCAGTTTGGCAGGAAGAGTATCGACATTGCTGGGAATTTGAAGGAAGACAGTCCGCGACGCAGCTTCAGCGGAAGCCGCAAATCGCTGAGCGGTCTCCGTCGAGATGGCAACAAGACTCCACAGCGCCATGCATCCCAGCACGCATCCTCAGAATCTTACGTTCGGTCATCGGTAGAAGATCCCAGCTATTCAAACATTGCAGATTCATCCATGGAAGATCCTTCTGCCAGCCAGCTTCTCCAGGACAGCGAGGTCTTCCGCCACAGTCCAACCGTGCCTCGCTCGTCTGTGAGCCATTCTGGTGAACTCAAGACAAGAGCAACTGCAGCTCGCGAAAAGTTGCCACCACTTGCTACATACTCAGGTCAACATAATGCCTCACAAGGGACTGGCCATGACTCTATGATGGACAGTCAGAACCAGCAGAATTCACCCACCTTGCAGAACATCACCAAGATGGGCCAGTACCCGCTGCAGCGAGCCTCCGCATTTGCAGATTATTTAAATAAGACACAGCAGCGTATGCGAACACTGTTGGCATCGGAGTCCATGGGATACGTGGAAAAGGTTTCCGGAATGTGGAAAGGGGAGCGGAAGCACTACGATGAGCCAGAGGGACTGAGGCCCTACGATGACGACCTGGAACCAGACTCAGAAGGAAAAATGCAGACGTCAATGAACCGCTTCCGGGCTCACTTTGCTTTGCCGGAAAGTGAGAAGCTCCAGGCGACGTACTTTGGCTATATCTTCCGAGTGCTGCCGTTGTACGGCAAAGTGTACATCAGCGACCGGTCGTTTTGCTTCAGAAGTCTGCTCCCTGGCACACGGACAAAGCTTATTCTTCCGCTTCAAGACATCGAAACTGTTCATAAGGAGAAAGGTTTTCGACTCGGCTACTCCGGCTTAGTCGTCGTTATCAAGGGACATGAGGAACTGTTCTTTGAATTCGGACAGGGAGGTGATCGAGACGACTGTACGGTCACGCTCCTGCGAAGCCTAGAGGCCACTCGATACCTAAAGGAGTCAGGGATGCTCAACCGAGACGAAGAGACCGAGGAAGACAATGCGATTGCGGAGCGAGACGCCCTCAAGTCCGCTAGGCAGGAAGAGCGTCCGGACCACGAACTTCAGATGCCACGTCGAACCACCATAACCGATGCCCCGCCGATCCTGGATGAGACGGATGGATCCTTCCTCAACTTCAAACCACAGCATCCCTTGAAGATCACATGTCTCACGATTGGCTCGCGTGGTGATGTGCAGCCCTATATCGCTCTTTGCAAGGGACTACTTGCCGAGGGACACAAGCCAAAGATTGCCACTCATGCCGAATTTCAAGGATGGATCGAGTCACACGGTATTGAGTTCGCTCGCGTCGAAGGCGACCCTGGCGAGCTGATGCGGCTCTGTATCGAGCATGGGACTTTCACTTGGGCTTTCCTTCGCGAAGCCAACAGCTCGTTCCGAGGCTGGTTAGACGGGCTACTTGTCTCGGCAGCCGAGGCTTGCGCAGGCTCTGACCTCTTGATCGAATCCCCCTCTGCCATGGCAGGCATTCACATTGCTGAACAGCTGGGCATCCCGTACTTTAGAGCCTTTACAATGCCTTGGACACGCACTCGAGCGTACCCTCACGCCTTCATTATGCCAGAGCATAAGATGGGCGGAGCCTATGACTACATGACTTATGTCATGTTTGACAATATTTTCTGGAAGGCGATTGCCCACCAGGTCAACAGGTGGCGTAACAACACCCTGGGATTGCCCAATACCAGTTTGGAGAAGATGCAGCCCAACAAGGTGCCTTTCTTATACAATTTCAGTCCTAGTGTGGTCGCGCCTCCTTTGGACTTTTCCGACTGGATCAGGGTAACTGGCTATTGGTTCCTAGATGAGGGAGACAAGTACGAGCCGCCGGCGGATCTGGAGGCCTTTATCCAAAAGGCCCGTGATGACGAAAAGAAGATTGTTTACGTCGGCTTTGGATCTATCATTGTGGACGACCCACCCAAGATGACCAGGGAAGTCATCGACGCCGTCCTTAAAGCAGACGTGCGATGCATTTTGTCCAAAGGCTGGTCTGAGCGAATCTCATCACAGGCAGAGGAAGATCCCTCCAAATCCCATCCGGATGAACCTGAAATGCCACCAGAGATCTTTGTCATTAAGTCAGCTCCTCACGACTGGCTGTTCAAACGTGTCGACGCTGCTGCGCATCATGGTGGCTCCGGGACCACGGGTGCAAGTCTCCGAGCTGGCATACCGACAATTATTCGGCCATTCTTTGGTGACCAATACTTCTTTGCCAGCCGAGTAGAGGACCTCGGAGTCGGAATCCATCTGAAGAGATGGGGAATCAACGCGTTTGGTCGAGCGCTATGGGAGGCTACACGCAACGAGCGCATGATTGTCAAAGCCAGGGTTCTCGGCGAGGAGATCCGCAGTGTACGTATTGCCTTGGACGTTGATTTCGATGAATACAGCTAACGTGATGCAGGAAAGCGGAGTGGACCTGGCCATTCAAAGCATCTACCGCGATTTGGAGTACTCCAAGAGCTTGATCAAGCGCAAGGCGGGCAAGAATGCCGAGAACGAGACGGCAGACGATGGCGACGAGGAAGACGAGGAGAGCTGGACATTTGTCGGCGCGGATGAGCCCGACCCGGACTTTATCACCAAGAAGCTCAGCGAGGGATTTGCCGGCGTGGCACCGTCTGGGCGAGTCATGGGTGACGGGATAGGAGCGCCCAAAGCGTTGGGTAGCCACGTTCTCAAGGCAGCGTAGGGGTGGCTGTGGATAAGAATGGAGGCTTCGATATCGTGGATAGGGTGAGACATGGTGCATGAGCTGCACGAGCACGTGCACATCGGATAGGGCTTTTGGTCAGTCCTGGGACAATACTGTGCACGACGAATGACTTTCTATTGCATTTCGCGTTTGACTTTGATACATGGTGGTTCTTGCAGAGCGAGGCGAAGGTGATTGGGTACTACGACCGAGACTCCAAGACTGGAGGGGGGATATTCTACTGTTGTTACTTAATGGTTTGGTATACACTGCACAGCAGACATAGACTATGGCGTGCGGCGAAATAGAGAAGACTGACGACACATGATGATTTTAACAATGGGGGTTTCACTTTCCCCGACAGCCTCGGCAAATTTTCTCGAATGTTCTCAAGGCAAAAGAACACAGCCACCAACACTTAATCTAATAATAAGGCAGTAAACGCTCATCCGGGTCGACCGATGGAGCGGGACGAGGTCCGCCGGAGTCGCGAGCAAGCGAGCCCTTTGCCTACGGTATTTGTACTCCGTAGGCAAGGCGAATACTCGTCTAGGTTGTTACCGGACTCCGAGGTAGCGCAAGTCTAGAGGGGCCGGACACTCCCCCCAAGCCAAGCTGAAAATCCGCGCCCGTGGTTGTCCGCGGCTTTCGGGGCCGTGCAGTTGTCCGTCCGCCGCCATTAGAGCCATCGTACAGCGCAGTGCCCACCATTAAGGCACAGGCGCATAGACGGGATTGGCGTGAGACGGGCGCTTGAAGTCCGCGTTTAATCGAATCTTATTCGCTCTATTCGCAGTAATCCCCGATGTATAATTTTTTTGGGGGGCTCTTTGAATGTGAGAACTGCGGACTTTCGTACCTGGGTTGTAGGTGTTTGGTGCTGCACCTGGGATTTGTGTCTCACCATTTATTGAGACACTGCCGGGTCATTTTACGCACCCGGCGACAGGACCTTATGAGCCCTGGTGAGTACAGGCACAAAGAGTAGATCCTGCCGGAATCCGTAGGAGTGAGCGAACAAGTTTCTTTCTTCCCGGTTTAGTGTCATCTTGCCCAATTACTAACGAGCAGCTGCGCAATCAGTTTTCATGACGAAGCATGGGCGGAGCGGCGATGGTAGTGTCCGCTGCCCGAGGCCCCGCGAGTAGACACCGAGACACAGTCAAAGGGCACTAATTACCTACTAGTCTAGCAGTAGTCGAGCGGTAGAGGAGTAGATAGGTTGGCACACAACTGAGCTAGGACCGAGGCGAAAAAGTTTAAGCTGGCAGTTGCGTAGCTCGCCGGAAGCGTAAACTTAATTGACGGGACACACGTGTAGACAATTTTTAACGGATTTACAAGTCATTTGTCGCAACTCATCCATGTGCTCTCTCTCTACAAAAGTTCATCTGACCGAGGTACAGTAATCCGGGAATGGTGGGATGCACGTACATGCACAAATGGCATTCACTGTATGGCCTTGGCAAGGGTCCATAGGGCTCATGATGATGCACCGGGAACTGGGAATGACGAGTATTAGTCTAGTTAGTCAAGGTGCTCTGCTGCAGCTGTAGTGGAGACGAACGGACGAGGCAAGCGCTGACTGGCGTCACCGGTAGTGCAGTGCACGGTAGCGGTTGGTGTGGTGGACAGGTACGGCGGGGCGGGTTGTCGGGGTGCTGGATGCGTCCGACAAGCTTTAGAGTACTGGTGCTAACAGGTTAGTTAGTAGTGATAACGGAGAGCCAGAAGCATTCCACATCGGGCTTACAACTTGTAGGTTGCGTGCGCAGGTGCGCTTCCAAGCGAGCTTAAACTCAATTTCTCTTACTTTTTTTTCTTCCTTTTTATTAAGGAGCCTCCCCCGTTGTTCCCTTCATCGGGTTATTCTGTGTTTCATCAGTTTTCTCTTCCCTCCTCTGTATTCCATTTCTTCATCTTTCTAATATAGGGTGTTGCTTAATACTTGATTGTTGTCGTGGTGGGCTTACACCAACATTCGACTTACACGACAGCGTCCACTCACTCACTGCCCACCACCAATATAGCAATCAGAGCTTAAACCACCATGCAGGAGATCAACACACGATGGCTCTCTGACCAGGAGAGGCCAATCACACCATTATCATCCTCATCAACTTCATCAGCCAGCTCCGTCCACCACCCTCGCGAAGATGCGGCCGCTACTGGAGACAATGCCATGCAGCGTTCCAGGAGCGAGCCCAGCCCGAGGGAGCTGCGCCGCCACGACTCCCTGGCTTACATGGACGAGATTGACCAGCGCGAGCTGCAACGGCTAGCCACCAGTCTGTCTCGCATACGGACAAAGAACGAGAATGGAGACCCCGGGGCGTGGGAGGAAGGCCACGCCATCACAAGCGCCGTGTCCTCGGATCCGGCGCTGGACCCGTCGAGCCCGTCGTTCGACTTGCACAAGTACTTAGAGCGCATCATTGGCCTGCTCCGCAAGGAAGGAATCACACCCGCCCAGGCTGGCGTGTCCTTCAAAGATCTCAACGTGTCCGGCACCGGGGACGCGTTGCAGCTGCAGCACACCATCGGAGACTGGATCCAGGCGCCGATGCGGCTGGGTGAGCATCTGAGCTTTGCCAAGAAGCCGCACAAGAAGATCCTCCACAGCTTCGACGGTCTGGTCAACAGCGGGGAGCTGTTGATTGTATTGGGCCGGCCGGGATCTGGTTGCAGTACGCTGCTCAAGACCATGACGGGGGAGTTGCATGGCTTGGACGTGGACAAGCAGTCGGTTATTCACTATAATGGCATTCCCCAGGATCAGATGATGAAGGAGTTCAAGGGCGAAGCTATCTACAATCAAGAGGTAAGTTTCCATTGTTGGAATTACATCGTGTAAATACCTGCTAACAAGTTCTCGTCACAGGTCGACAAGCATTTCCCCCATCTCACCGTTGGCCAAACTCTCGAGTTCGCCGCGGCATGCCGCACACCACAACATCGAATCGAGAACACTAGTCGCCGGGAGCACATTGAGCACATTACGCGCGTAGTCATGGCCGTGTGCGGTCTAAGCCACACTTACAACACCAAGGTCGGAGACGACTTTGTCCGCGGCGTGTCCGGAGGAGAGCGCAAGCGTGTCAGCATCTCCGAGATGATGCTCGCCGGCGCGCCCATTGCCGCGTGGGACAACAGCACTCGCGGCCTCGACTCGGCAACGGCTCTCAAGTTTGTGCAGACTCTGCGACTTGCTGCCGACTTTGGTGGGAGTACTCATTCCGTGGCCATCTACCAGGCTAGTCAGGCCATCTATGACCTCTTCGACAAGGCTGTTGTCCTGTACGAGGGTCGGGAGATCTACTTTGGTCCGGCTAGTGAGGCCAAGGGCTACTTTGAGCGCATGGGATGGGAGTGTCCTTCTCGTCAGACCACGGGCGACTTCCTGACGTCTGTGACCAACCCCATCGAGCGGATTGCGCGCAAGGGGATGGAGGATCGAGTCCCTCGCACGCCGGACGACTTTGAGACGTACTGGCGCCAATCCCCCGAGTACAAGGCTCTCCGCGGCGACATCGAGCAGCACCTGGAGGAGAACCCCATCGATGCCCACGGCCATGCCTCGACCCAGCTTCGGGAGCGCAAGACGGACAGGCAGGCCAGGCACGTCCGGCCCAAGTCTCCCTTCATCCTGAGTGTTGCTATGCAGGTCAGACTGACCACCAAGCGCGCCTACCAGCGCATCTGGGGTGACTTTGCGGCAACAAGCACGCAGGCCATCATCCACACCATCCTGGCCCTGATTCTCGGCTCCGTCTTCTTTGACACGCCCGACACGACGGATGGGTTCTTCTCTCGCGGTTCCGTCTTGTTCATGGCCATCTTGCTCAGCGCGCTCACGGCCATCTCGGAGATTGGAAGCTTGTACGCCCAGCGACCCATTGTTGAGAAACACTTCTCCTACGCCTTTTACCATCCGGCCGCCGAAGCCGTCGCGGGCATTGCGGCCGATATCCCCATAAAGTTCGCCACGACCACCATCTTCAACGTGATCCTGTACTTCATGTCCGGCCTGCGCCGCACACCGGGCCAATTCTTCCTCTTCTTCCTCATTACGTACATCTCCACGTTTGTCATGAGCGGCATCTTCCGGACCCTGGCCGCCGTCACCAAGACCGTCTCGCAGGCCATGGCCCTCGCCGGTGTCATGGTCCTCGCGCTCGTCATCTACACGGGCTACGTGATTACCGTGCCCCAGATGCATCCCTGGTTCAGCTGGATCCGGTGGATCAACCCCATCTACTACGCCTTTGAAATCCTCGTCGCCAGCGAATTCCACGGCCGGAGATTTCCGTGCAGCCAGATCGTCCCGCCGTATCAGCCGCTCGTGGGCACTTCGTGGATCTGCACGACTGTGGGCGCCGTGGCGGGCGAGTCGACGGTCAGCGGCGATGCGTTCATTGAGACGAATTACCGGTACTCGTGGTCGCATGTCTGGAGGAACTTTGGCATTCTCATTGCCTTCTTGATCTTCTTCCAGGTGCTCTACTTTGTCGCCACCGAGCTCAACTCGTCCTCTGAGAGTTCCGCTGAGGTTCTAGTCTTCCCCCGTGGACACGTTCCCAGCCACCTCCAGAAGGGAGGATCATCCGGGGTCGTGGGTGAGGACATGACAAAGAATGGCTCCGGCTCCGGCTCCGGCTCCGGATCTAGCCCCAACGATGCTCAGGACGAGAAGGTAAATGCTATTGAGCCCCAAAAGGACATTTTCACCTGGCGCGATGTCGTATACGATGTCCCCGTCAAGGGAGGCACCCGCAGACTTCTCGATGGTGTTTCCGGATGGGTCAAGCCCGGCACCTTGACGGCTTTGATGGGTGTCAGCGGAGCTGGTAAGACCACTCTGCTTGATTGTCTGGCTCAGAGGACGACCATGGGTGTCATCACCGGTGATATGTTTGTCAATGGAAAGCCTTTGGACGCGAGCTTCCAGAGAAAGACTGGCTATGTCCAGCAGCAAGGTATGTGCCACCCTCTTCCACTTTATAAACTTCCACACCATAAGCCAGATCAGTTGCTAATTGAGAATCACCACAGATCTTCATCTGGCCACGGCCACCGTCCGCGAGTCCCTCCGCTTCAGCGCCGAGCTCCGCCAGCCCAAGTCCGTCAACAAGCAGGAAAAGTACGATTTCGTCGAGCAAGTCATTGACATGCTTGACATGCGCGACTTTGCCGACGCCGTCGTCGGTGTCCCCGGCGAGGGCCTCAACGTCGAGCAGCGCAAGCTCCTCACTATTGGCGTGGAGCTCGCCGCCAAGCCCAAGCTGCTCCTCTTCCTCGACGAGCCCACCAGTGGTCTCGACTCTCAGAGTTCCTGGGCTATTTGCGCCTTCTTGAGGAAGCTGGCCGATGCTGGGCAGGCTGTGCTTTGCACCGTGCATCAGCCTAGTGCTGTGCTGTTCCAGCAGTTCGACCGTCTTTTATTCCTCGCTGCAGGCGGAAAGACGGTCTACTTTGGAGACATTGGTGAGAACTCACGGACTCTCCTGGATTACTTTGAGGGCCACGGCGCTCGCAAGTGCGATGATCAGGAGAACCCCGCCGAGTACATGCTCGAAGTCGTAAATAAAGGCAAGAATCCTCAGGGCGAAGACTGGCACTCCGTCTGGAACAACAGCACGGAGCGTGGCAATGTGCGACAAGAGTTGGAGCGTATTCATTCCGAGAAGGGCGCCGAGCCGGCCCCGGAGCACGAGGAGGCCGGCGCCCACGCCGAGTTTGCCATGCCCTTCACCACGCAGCTCGCCGTTGTGACTCGTCGCGTGTTTCAGCAATACTGGCGTATGCCCTCGTATGTCTTCTCCAAGTTTGTCCTCGGTACCATGTCTGGGCTTTTCATTGGCTTCTCCTTCTTTGACGCGGACGGTACGCTGGCGGGGATGCAGAATGTCATTTTCGGCGTCTTCATGGTCATTACCATCTTTTCTACTCTTGTACAACAGGTAAGTCCTCCTCCTGACATTTGACGATAAACTTTGCATATGCAGTGTCTAATGAGTTTTAGATCCAACCGCACTTTATCACCCAAAGAGCGTTGTACGAGGTTCGGGAGCGCCCGAGCAAGGCCTACTCGTGGAAAGCCTTCATTATCGCCAACATTGTCGTCGAGATTCCGTACCAGATTGTCACAGCCATTCTCATCTTTGGCAGTTTCTACTACGCAATCATTGGTATCCAATCTTCCATCAGGCAGATCCTCGTGCTGCTATTCTGCACCCAGCTCCTCCTCTACGCCAGCTCCTTTGCGCACATGACCATTGCGGCATTCCCCGATGCACAGACGGCTTCGGCTGTCGTCACGCTCCTCGTCTTCATGAGTCTCACCTTCTGCGGTGTCCTGCAGACGGCCGACTCCCTACCCGGTTTCTGGATCTTCATGTATCGCGTGAGTCCCTTCACGTACTGGATCTCCGGTATCGTCTCCACGCAACTCCACGACAGACCCGTTACATGCTCCTCCGCCGAGACGAGCATCTTTGACCCCCCGAGCGGGCAGACGTGTGGAGAGTATCTGCAGGCGTTCTTGTCCCAGGCACCGGGCGTGCTGCAGAATCCCGAGGCGACCGAGAGCTGCCAGTACTGCTCGCTGCGCGTGGCGGATCAGTACTTGGCCGGTAGCAGTATCTACTGGAACGACCGGTGGAGGAATTTTGGCATCATGTGGGCGTACATCCTGTTCAACATTTTCGTCGCGGTCATGACATACTACTTGTTCCGGGTGAAGAAGTGGGACTTTTCTAGCTGGAGGAAAACCAAGGCAAGCAAGGAGACATCAAAGAAGGCAGGGGAAGTGAATGAGACGGTGCGACTGTAACATGTTACATGAAATCAAAAAGTTTAGAGGAGGAAAAGCAGAGCTTATAATTAATGATCTATCAAGTCTATCATAAGCGGATAATATGATATCCCTGATCGCCCTGTATTGCCGTCGTCCTTCTCCGTGGTGTGTGAAGAAGCAAGGCGAGTGCTTTAGTTGGACTTGCCACCCTTGCCCGAGGGGACCTCGACGTCCTTGGCGGCGTCCTGGAAATCAGCAATGGCGTCGCTGAGAGCCTGGGCGGGATCCTTAACGTTCTTGACCTCCTTGCCAATCTGGCCGACAATCTTGTCGACAGCGGCGAGCAACGTGCCTGGAGCTGTTAGTCTTTTGACTAGATGTGGAGGAGGAATCCATGGAATAGGCTTATCGAGAGTGGCACCGCTCTGCCTCTTCATGACGGCGCTGGCCATGTCAGCATCGGTAGCGACGGCGGTGTCACGCTACATGAGGGACTCGGTCTCCATGTTGTTCATGTCCTTCATGGCGGGAGAGGCGATGGCAGAGCCAACGAAGAGAGCGGTGAAAATAGTGGAGGCCTTCATGATGACGGTTTTGTGTGAAGAAAACTTGAAGATTGGTAGACTGGTGATTGATGAGTCTGTTTGTTGCTAAGGTGGATGGGATAAGAGACGAGACTTGATGAAAGCCAGCAGCTGCTCTTCAACTTATAGGTGAACATGGACCGTGGATGTCCATGCCTCACCATAGCTATCTCGCGGTCGCATGCTTCACTTCATGGTACTCTGGGTTGAGTTGTCTTACCCACGTCCAGTTTCCTGGGCATCATATCATGCGGAGGAATGGCAAGGCGGGCCCCGGACTGAGGTCCGCAGAGGGCTCAACGGGAGGACGGCCGGGTGGCGGGCAACCGTGACCCGTTTATTCTGGCCTGACATTGCTCCCTATGTTTTCAAGAGAGGAAAAAGAGCTGTGCCAAGTCAACTTTAGAGCATGTCGATTACGCTGAAGTCGAATGCGAAAAGGGGGTCGGCCGTGGGGACAAGGTATGCGGAACCTTTGTGTGCGCTGACTTCGATACGATTTGACGATTCACAATGCGAACAACGCAATTAGTGGCTTTGACACTATGTACGATCATCGTCTTTGTTCGTTTATACCCCAGTTCCGACATGAATTCGTGGTCGAGGCGTTTAAAGATGCTCAATGATGACATGAGGTTGTACACGCGGATATTGATACTAGTAGTATACCTTGGTTGACACACTGTGGATGGCGATATGATCTTTGTAATTCCTGCATTGGAGCATAATTCAAGTATGCTTGAAATAAGGAACCGGCATTGAATCGGACGTAGCACATCATGCTCAAATTAGTCTGATCAATCAAACATCAACCACCGCATCCTCCACAGCCAGCGTCTCCTCCATCTCCATCTCCATCTCCGTCCCCATCACTACCTCCACCTCCCGAGCTCTCGCTGGGGTATGGACCGCCGCAAGCGCCCCCGGAGCATCCACCACTATGGTGCGTTGCCGTACCCGGATCTCCGCTCGTGTACGACGCCGGGGCCAGGTAGGCGGGATACATATATGGTGAGTACACTGTACAGACGAGCGGTCAATAACACGGGACGAAGGGAGGCCCCTTCGTGGAGTCAGAGAGAAGATGCACTCACTGTAGTATGAGTGGCCCCAGTGTGAGTAGTACTCGTCGCGCTCCGGCAATTTGCGACCCTTCTTTTCCGCTCTTTTCTTGGCTTTCTGGTAGTTTGTTTCAAGCATTTGTTCATGGCGGACCTTCATAGTTCTCTGGACCTGCATTGTAGGCTCCGTGGGATCGGCTCGGACGGCGTTATGGGCCGAGATGTGAGCCGACTTGTCGGGCGGGCAACGCTCAGCGACGCCGGACTTGTGGAAAGCGTCGGCTGTCCTCTGGCTCTTTGAGAGACTGAGCGCGCCGACGACGGGGGAGATGCTCGCCGCTCGGATTGCTTTAGAGAGGTCAGTCATATTGGTTCTTGGGACACAGATCGTCTTGTTTGATGTAGAATAAGGTATCCACTCACCTTCACAATACCAGCATGTACATTCGCTGTAAACTTCATGAAATAGCTGCTGGTACGTCTTGCACGTTTGCTCGAATGCCACGCTGAGTTTGGTCTCGTCAATCTTATCATCGTGGTCAACATATTTCCCGCAGCGCTGAGTTGTATATCTGTAATATGACCGAGGACTCAGCTGATGAGTGTGCCAGGCGAGGTCGACATCGAGCGTCGGCACCGTCAATGTCTGCGTGCGGCTCTTGATCATGGTGAAGAAGCGATGGTACTTGTTCCTCAACCTCTGCATAGTTTCTGTGGCGCAAGGGCTGTGCAGCCAGTCCATGTCGACCATTTTCTGCGTGAAGATGCTCTGCCGAACGACGGCACCGGTGAGGTCCAGGGAGAAGATGGATCTGTTGTTCCAGTAGCAACTCATCATCCTACGGATGGCCAATCTTTCCTCCGGGAGGGGGGCACGCGCAGATTCATTGTACATGGGGTTCGTGCCTTTAGGCCATCTAAACAGCATCCTGCTCCCGAGTAATGTTTCGATGCGGTTGCGGATGTGGCTCATGGTGGGCGATGGCCAGACCGATTTGCGATCAACAAGAGCTAGGACATCAAAACAGAGAGCGACTCTCATCAACTGATTCGGAAACCCGCGGGCCTCCTCTTCCCTACTGCAACGCACAGGCCTTGGCCGACCGTCGACGCGGCTGATGACGGTGCCGCGCAAAGGTACATCTCGTTGAATCAGAAGCCTCGCATCTTCCTGCAGTCTGCAGACCGGCAGCAGCGCATTGTCAGTGAGCTTGTGGCATTCGGAGCAAAGCTGGTTGAAATCTCTGTCCCCGTATCCGTTGCCTGACAGAAATGGGCTGATGTATTTTACCAAAACGTGTGAGTTTGTTTCTCCTCAAGTATCCAACAGTGATGGGACGGACAATGACTTACCTGCCTGCAGCATCCCCCTTCTCTAGGTTGCAGGACGTCCACGGGATTCGCATCACGGTTCGACACCACGGGCATTCCAATGTCCTTTCCGCTGGGTCATCAAAGTTGGCCCATTTGTGGCCGGTTTTGGCCTCCCAAGTTTGCTGTGCTTGAGGTGAGACGACATAGTCGAAATCTCGGTCAATGACTCTGTTGACAATATCCCACGGGATTCCGGAAGCCCAAAAGCTCATTGTATAATATCTCATGCAATCTTCGAGGTATGCACGGGGATTGAGCATGTGAGAGTGCCAGACCATGAGAACGTCTAGCCAGATAGGTCAGGTCGGCCGTCTGGATACAGTTAAGGCTTTAACGGAGGCACTCACCTAAGGGAGGAAGCATATGCTCCTCCCATTCCATGCGCTTCCACGTTATAGGCGATTCGGGAAGACAAGTATGAACTCTATCCAGCCCAGCATTCATTTCCTTGGTCGTAAGGTACGGGGGATCGGAACCTGCCACGGATTGCCACCAAGACTCATATCTGTCGGCAGCTCGGGCGACATATATAGCCCAGCGCTTCTCTCGCACCTTGCTGAGTCGCATCCTCCTGACCGAGTCATCGTCTGTAAGACGCGACTTGTCCTTTTCTGACAAGTTGGCTTGGATTCCGGCCCATCGAGTCGAGTCGCCGTCGGCGAGCGTGTCCCACAGTCCCCATAAACCATCCGTGTAGCCGACATCTTCTTTCAGCGCTTGGAAGGAATGAAGTAACCTCAGGTGCGCCAAGCAGTTCCCCACTGGAGGCACTTGCGAGAAGTGTTGCGAAGTGTTTAGGGTTGTGAGCGCGGAAGAAGACGTCGGCTCCGAAATGTCTTGGACAGCGGTTTGTAGCTCCGTGTAAGCCGGGGGCGGGTCTTTCACGTCGGTAGTATCGACTGAAGTTGAAGATGATGCCAAGACAGGGGATTTCTCAGTCTTGCCTTCGCCTTTGGCGTCTGGCTTGTTGCTCTCCGACCCCATTATTGATGTGATGTAGGATTTGGTGCTGATTGCGCTTCCCACTTTAAAGGAAGTAAGCCGAAAGAACAGCAAGGCGACTCTTCGGTTAGTAACAAGTGTACGGTTTGACGTCGACACGAGAGCTTCTCCTCTCAATGGAATGAATTTTCGGTTTTACAAAGCCATCGTGGGTATTGCAAGTGTGAACATGTAAAATGGAAAATGGAAAATGGATGTGGTTGAGTGCCTCACCGCCGACGCGATCTAGAATTTTGACTCTTGTTGTTTCTATGACATCTCTAACAACTCGGGCGGCCACCTCCTCTTTTGGCGTGGTTGCCTTGCTGTTCTCCAAGCGAACTACACGCATGGCAGCGATGGGGCTGAGCTGTGGGCGGCGGGCAGCGGGCCATCGTTGCATCCCGCGAGGCAGATTTGGGGTCGAGATCCCGTGCTACCCTTGGCATTTTAGACAGGCTATTGAAATTGAGGGACAAGACGGTGGCGACGTTGGCAGCCGCGCAAATCCGTTGTATGTGTACATTCTAAGTCCGATATAACCCACTTCTGGGCCAGCTCAATGGAGAAAGGCTAGTAAGTACGTCATCATCGACATGGTGATTAGACTTCGTGAATCAGGAAATCTGAAGTTCACGAACCGCTTCACTGAACATACACAACGGGTGGTAGTTTTTGCTGTCTGGCATGTACTTGTATTTTCGACAGCGGCAAAGAGCTAATCACACATCCTCTGCCTCGACAATCTCCCTATGCTTCTCCTTCAGCTGATCTCCGACAGTGGCATTGGCAGCCCGAGCCTCGTTGTAGCTCTTCTGAGCCTTGGACGCAAACACCGGGACGCCCGATCCGAAAAGCAAGTCCATATCCTCCAGCTCGACGCCCTTGGTCTCGGGGATGAAGAGCCAGGCAAAGATGATGGCGAAGATGGTGCAGGTGCCAAAGAAAATGAAGGTACCGTAGGTGATGCTAAAAAAAAATCAGCGTTGCGTCGAACATTACGAGACTGGAGGAGAACATACCTGATAACCATGTGAGGCAGGCTGTAGACAATAATGAATTGTGTGAGCCACTGGATGCAGATACAAAAGGTCATGCCGAGCGTGCGCACGCGCGTGGGGAGGATCTCGGAGGTATAGAGCCACGGGATACCGTTCCAACTGATACCATAGAAGAAGGAGTAGATGTACACCATGGCGACGGCGCCGCGGGCCCCCGCGTCCATGGGAGGGACGCTGTCAAAAGAGCCTGACACTTTGGAGTAGACGGCGAGATACCACATGGCGAAACCTGCCCCGATACCTCCAATGATGAGTAGCGGCTTGCGACCAAAGCGGTCGACGAGGAAGAAGGCATAGATCATTGTTGCAACCATTTTGACGATTCCAAAGATGCCGGTCGCGAGCAAACCGACAGAGACGCCAGTGAAGCCGATGGACTTGAAGATGGTAGGCGAGTAATAGTTGATGGCATTGATTCTAACCTGTTAGCACCGCCGAATTAGGAGAAGGAAGAATGAAGATTTACCCAGTAAAGTTTTGCAGCGTTACAAGACCGCAACCCAAGACGACTCGACCCCGGATGCCGCTCTGGAAGAGCTCCTTGAACATCTGAGACCAGTTGTCCGCGCCGCCCGACGACTCAATCTCGTGCTCGACGGCCGTTGACATGACCGACAATTCTCGCAGCAGGTACGGATGGTCATCAGGCAAATGGCGGATCCAGGCCAGAGACTTCTTAGCCTGCTCCATCCTGCCCTTGGAAACGAGCCAACGAGGTGACTCGACCATGGGGAACATGGCAATAATCAGAATACCAGCAGGAACGAATTGGACGGCGACGGGGATGTGCCACTGCTTATCGCCCTCGGGGCTGATATTCTCATTGACGCCGTAATTCACCCAGAAGCCGAAGACGAGGGCGACCTGGAGCATGATTTCAAACATGCCGACCAGACGACCTCGGATCAGCGCCGGCGAACACTCGGACACGTAGATGGGCAAGATCATAGCGCTGGCCCCTACGCCTAGACCTGTAAAGACGCGACCTGCGTACAGACAGTCAAGACGACCGAGCATCTGGAGCACGGCGCCAATGCAGAAGATGACCGCAGACAAGATGAGCAGGATGCGGCGGCCAAACTTCTCAGCAAAGAAGAAGCCCATGGCGCACCCGAAGAAAGCGCCGCCCTGGAAGGTAGACACAATGTTGGACGAGAGGTCCGCCTTGGCGGAATCGGAGGCCGAGTCTAAGCCAAAGGCACGCTGGAAGGACGGCAGGTTCAGCGTACCGCCGATGAACGCGCTGTCATATCCGTACATGGCGGCTAGTTTGTCAGTATATTGGTTTGTTGGTTTCAATTTGCGGAAGAAAAGGACGTACAAGCCCACGAAGCGGCAAAGGCCAGGAGATACGGCCGGTAGCCATAAATCTCCTTGGGCGCATCGTCTCCAGCGCGTTCCTTGAGTTCGAAGGGATTACGCATTGTGCTTGATTCTCAATGTCTTGCAGTTTCGGTCTCGTCTCGAGAGGAAGAACAAGAGAAAAGAGAAACACAATAATTCCAAGGGCGCCAGACGACGCTCAAGTGGCAAGCCGTCCTCAAATATGAATAGAGAGCGGAAGCATTGACGCGACCCGACTAATCGTTTAGCCGCCCCGCCGAGTAAAATACTAAAAAAGAGGCTCCGTGGGGACCCCAAGGATCACCCCAAACTCCCCCAAGCAATCAAGAGCCCGGGTGACTGGTTCTTGCGGGGCATCAACTGGGGTATCGGACTCGAAGCCGATTGACAAAGAACGCTAGTTGGACCTGTGACATGGCTAACATTTACCCTTACGGAGTTCCTTACTAAAGGGCACGTGGCGGAGATATCTACCTGCGTCCTGCCATGGTATTCTTTCGATAGTCTCTTCCCAGTTCAGCCATGTTTACGGATTTGTCGTCGCAAGATCCCATGTCTGCCAAGCGTCTACCCTCGTTCGACGAGCTTCCGCTCGACAAGTCTGGACCGCCCGGAAATGCCTGGGGGCTCTGGGGTGCGGAGGACCAGCTGGGCATGCTCAATCTCATCACGCCGGAAGCCGTAGCCGCCGCGTCCGCCGAGATCAAGGAAGGGATCCGGATTTCACTGGATTGGCCGCTCGATAAGCCCTCGTTTCCAACGTTTGACCGCCAACGTTTCCATCATGAGATCCTCAATAAGAGTCCAATGACAATGAACGATGATCTTGTCACACTGAATACGCAGAGCAGCACGCAGTGGGATGGATTCCGACACTATGGTATGCGGATTTTGCTCACTAGACAGAAACTACGCTAACACGACCCAGGCTACCAGCGTACGAAGCAATTCTACAAGGGGTACCGCCAGGAAGATTTTTACTCCTCGGGCGTGTTGGGTATCGATGGTGAGACATCTTGCCTTGTTTTGCTACATACGCAGTCTTATGAAGTTATGCTCATGTACTAGCCTATTCACAAAACGGCGGCATCATCGGCCGAGGCGTGCTGATCGACTGGTACTCGTGGGCCCAGCGCAATGGCATCAACCGCAGCCCCTTCCAGACAGGTGCCGTCGAGATTGCCCATGTCAAAGCCATCGTCAAAGAGTCGAACCTTGAGATCCGCTCAGGCGACATTCTCTTCATCAGGGTCGGCTTCACTGCCGAGTACAACAAGCTCACCGTCGAAGAGCAACAGTCGTTTCCAAGCCGCCAACCGGGAGGCTTATTGGGACTTGAGGCTACCAAAGACTCTCTACGTTGGTTATGGGAGAGTGAGTTTGCCGCCATTGCGTCGGATGCGGCTGGCTTTGAAAGAGGCCCGGCAACTGGGCCCTATAACGATCCGGATGTGAGCATCCATCAGTGGGCACTGGGCGGGTGGGGTCTCCCCATTGGCGAAATGTTTGATCTTGAGGATCTGGCTAGCAAGTGCGCGGAGAGGAACCGTTGGTCATTTTTCCTCTGCAGCGTGCCTTTAAAGGTGAGTCTTTTAGGCACATGAGCAGCCGTATTATGATGCTGACTACTCTAGATCCCTGGAGGAGTAGCCAGTCCCGGCAACGCTGTAGCAATACTGTGAGAATCACGCCTGTGTGACAATATAAGAAAGTTTTGTCATGATTCATTTATGGTAGCATCGGCCTTTGCCTGCAACGGCATACAATCCAAAGCTTGCTTTTGGTTGGATTCAGTCGGCATTGGAAAGGCAATGTGGAATCTCAGAGACCAATAGCCACCTACGAGGCTACGCCCAAGTACTAAGAACTTTTCACACCGTTTCAGTCAGCATTAGACCAGTCAACAAGAATACATTGAAAGAGCTTTGGTGAGCGCGGCGGCCTTGTCTTGCACCACAGTCATGCTCCGCCAGCCGACTATGTTATCCTGCCGCACCAGAATAACATAACTAGGCTGGACCTGCTTGACACCCTCCCAGGCGGCTTTGCAGTCGACGAACCCTGTCGACTTGGCGTACAGTAGCGCCGTGTTGATTATTGTGACGTGAAGAGTAACAGCAGTGACCTCAGAGACCTTGCTGGCGGCCCAAGAATCTAGGCCTCGCCTCGATCTGCGGACGAGAAGGTGTTTCTTAGGTCCGCGGGCCGTCCGGAGCCACGGACGCTTTTTTTTGCTAGAGAAGACTTACACTTGGTCTTCTAGACGCGACACTGGTTGCATGCCGTCGCGGACTTGGGCTGCCGACGTGAGCTTGTATGAGGCCCGGGCTCGGGTCCGGATCCACGTCCAGTCCCGGCCCCGGCTCTGGCTCTGGCTTCGGTTCCGGCTGCGACGGAATCTGACTCCCGGGTCTCGCTCTCCATCTCAAGTCTGGGCATGAAGTGGAAAGTGTGTATGAGCCGTCATCTTTGAAATATGGGGAAGCCGGAGGCGTATGTCCAGCTTTTGTATGTATGCGTCCAAAAAACCGCAACGCCGTTGGCCCCCTGACAAACCCACTACTTCCCGGCTGACCCTGAATCCCTGATCATCAAGGCCAATGACTACTGTCAATCAGACCCTGCACTCTGTTTCCACCCCTTGGGAAGATGCTTACTTCATCATTTGCTTAGCTCGTTGGACCTATCACTGTGGCGCTATTCCCCGCACTGATTCGGAGCTGTTTGATCCCGAGACGGAGTGCGGGATCCGGGGAGAGTCCGTCTCAACGAACCTAGCGTCCCGAAATGCGTACTCCTGAGGCAAGCCAGGGCGCTGCTACTTGCCAGAGACGGAAATGATAAGTGCAGCAAACCATTACTACGGCTTTGATTGGGCGCACATATCTATGATGGATGATAATTGGACCGTGGGCTCTCTAACTAACTTCTCTACCGGCCCATGACCATATACTCCCCGGACTTCCTTACTAGCTTACAGGTCGTCGGCAAGGTTAATCCACAAGTCCGAAACATGGTCCCATCTTAGTCCAGGGTCAAGAGTTATGCGGCACTTGCCCATGTCGTCCAGCGCACGAGCGAATTCAAGGAGATAGTCGAGTATTACAAGAAATTTTCTCGGAGCTGAGGCCAGCTACGAGAACGAGGTGCTCTCCTTTCTACGTTACGACGAGTAGCATCATCGGATTGCCATTGACAACGTGCCGGGCACCCCCGGCCTAGAGAATGTTGCCTAAAAGAGAACTGCAAGGGTCCTTGTCAAGCAATGACATTAAACCGCAGCCGAATCAGAGACGTACACCAGCCTCCCGGACGTGTGTTTTGTGATTCATACCAACGCACTGGAAGATAGGGGTGCTTCTCGATAGCGGGCAGAGTACCTATAATGTGTAAATCCTCACTGCATGCGGTACGTTGTTTCATCTTGCTTACTTCCACGATAGTCTGGTTTTGAACAGTGAGCGCAAAGGCTTCGCTCCAAGGCAGTTGCTCATTGAAGATGACAACCTTCAAGCCGACCAAATTATCCTGGGCGGATGACATATGCTTGCTAAGTTCACCGTAGAAAACCTTGCCATCGTGATTCTTGAATCGCACTAGCCGCTGAAAGGTTGGAGTCATCGTTCACAGAGCTGTTAATTACGGCTGGTGTGTAAGATAGCAGTCCCCTGGCGTGAAGTAATGAATTTTACATGCGGTGAGTAACAAGTATGACTAGGGGACTGGCTTAGACGTACGTTATCTTTCCACATTCGCAGGTGATGTAGCTTCGTCACTCGGGGCTCTCGTTGCAATGTCGAGTTAGGACTCTGTCTTCCTGGAGGACCATCGAATCGCCGACTCTGACTCGACGACGGAATACTTTCTACCCGAAGTGTTCACCTTTCTTGGCACCGAACACACGCTAAGTACTTAGTGGTAGGCGGCAATGACAGTGGCCTTTTTGGTACTGTAAAGCTCCAGTCTAGACCTTGATTCGGAGCCTGCATGTCAACCCTGGTCGTAAGCCGGAGCTCGCGTCTAACCCGGAGGTTGACCTGCCGATGGTGTAAGTCCCGTGGCCACAACCAAGGCCGAAAAGTCGGGAGAGCTTCTGCATTTCCAATGAGCTGCATTGAAGCTCGCGTCTAACACGGAGGTGGATCTGCCGATGCTGTAAATCTCGTAGCCACGACCAAGGCCGAAAAGTCCTGCGGACAGCTTGTGTAGTTCCAATGAGCTGCATCGAGGCCTCGTATTATCACGTCTGATTATTCAATAATTGTATTGAACTTGGTATAAGACCTGTGGCTGCCCTACTCTCCATCGAGACCCGGATAATTAAGTCAATAATCACGGCATTTTCTAAGCCCACATTTGAACTACATCAACGCCGCAATGACCCTCTTTGCGAGTCACCAAAACGTGCCCGTTGTGCCTCTGTGGTACGGTGGAAAGAATCAGCCCATCAACCCCGATCGCCTTTTGGAGGTCGTGCAGTCGTCCACTGGCAAAGTTGTCCACCTTGCTCAGGCGGCGGGGGAGGCAGAGGCGAGAGCAGCCGTTGAAGCTGCCGAGGCTGCTTTCCCCAGCTGGAGCTCAAGCTCTGTCCAGCATCGCCGCGACATTCTTTGTCGGGCCGCCGACCTCCTCGCAGAGCGAGCAGAGGAGCTTAGCGCCATGCAGACTCTAGAGACATCTGCTCTGCCTCAGGTCGGCGGCACGCTGCCCAAAATGTGCCGCAAGATTCTCCTGGAGATTGCAGCGCAGATCACCACTGCCTGTACAGGATCCTTGCCACCGGATGATGGAGGTGCCACCATCATGATCACCAAGCAAGCCATTGGACCGGTGTTGATCATGTCTCCGTGGAATAGTCCATCTATGCTGGGGCCCCGAAGCATCGGTATTGCCCTGGCCGCCGGCTGTACGGTTGTGCTAAAAGCCTCGGAGTTGAGTCCTGCCACGTATCGTCTGATCTGCCAGGTGTTCGAGGATGCTGGCCTACCAGATGGTGTCCTTAATCAGATTGTGGCGCGCCGAGAAGACGCTTCTGCAGTGACAGAGGCCATCATTTCTCACCCAGCCATTCGAAAGGTGGGCTTCACTGGCAGTACCGCCATTGGCAGTGTTATCGGCCAAATGTGCTGCAAGTACCTTAAGCCCATTCTGATGGAGCTTGGTGGCAAAGGCCCGTCCGTCATCTGCCGCGATGCCAATCTGGAGCAGGCTGCTGCTGCTTGCGCGTCTGGGGCTTTCCTTCACCATGGCCAGATATGCATGTCAACGGAGCGCATAATCGTCGTCAAGGAGGTCGCAGAGGAGTTTACTACCCTCCTCAAAGAGGAGGTCAAGCGAAATTGGAGTCAATCGGCAGGCAATGCCGTGACCAAGGCGTTTGCCGATCGGGTATACGGCCTCATCGAATCGGCCCAGGCAGATGGCGCGACACTTCTTGCAGGAGATAACTCATATGTGGGAGACAATCGGGCCGGGCTGAAGCCGACTATTGTTACTGGGGTGAGCCAAAACTCGCAACTGCGTTACACAGAGTCCTTTGGTCCGACCGCCACGTTATACGTTGTGAATAGTGAGGACGAAGCAGTAGACTTGGCAAATGAGACGGAGTACGGCCTTGTTGCTGCTATTTGGTCTAGAAACACCATGAAGGCACTGAGCCTGAGCAAACGCTTGGAAGCTGGCATCGTCAACGTTAACGGGTTAACGCTTGTTGATCTGCCTAACATGTCGATGCAAGGAATCAAAAGCAGTGGATGGGGGAGAAACAACAGCTTTCACGGGATCAATGAATTCCTACTCACCAAGACAATAGTACTACAGCGCCTTGATGAGGGGGAAGAAGCAGCATTCTTCCAAGCCTAAGGGTGAGAAGACATAAGGGGACTACCTGTATTTGATATGCTAGGATGCTTGAAAGGACCAATATGCTACCATAGCAGTCTTCACAGGAGGGAGCAACACTTCAGTCTTCTGCCAACTTGTAGCTGAAGGTGCCTAGCCTTTTCGGTAGCCGTCGCAGCTACGCCCTTGAATAGTACACTTAGCCATGTAGACAGCCATAGAAAATTGCAAGCTTTTCCCCTTTAATATTTAAGCAATCGAAAATTGCGATACATACATAGAACGCAAACCTTCATGCTCTTAAATGCGGCTTGATCGAACTATTATGCCTTCTCTGGTCACTCGTCCAGGTGGGCAGAATTCTGAGCTTGGGTATCTGGGCGTATTATCAATTATAATCAAAAGTATGGATAAGAATATACTATTGAGAAATCTATACTCAATTTAATAAACTCAATAAGTATATTTTCATAAATTAAATATCCTAAGGGTATAGTCTTATAAGGGTAAGCTTAGATATATTGTTTTTATTACGGTAGATAGATTCTTACCCATCCTTTTAACTCCTGTAAGGCTCCAGAGTTATCACGAGCAGGCAATTGAGTTAATGGGGGATTAGTTACCTCTATTTGGCAAAGGTATCCCTCGCTGATACATACCTTACTCAAGAGTACCTTTTTGTTTTAACCTAAGAAAGAGTAGTATTGATAAGTTTGTCTTAGGTTTATCTGATGATTAAGCGTTTGTGGAGCGAATACGTGGTTGGAGCCTTACAGCAGTCAAAGGGAGAGTGCGCTGTAATTATGTCCTGGCTCCGCCTGGCTCCGCCACATGATTTTTCACTAACTTCTTCGCCCCGTAAACCAACAATCAAAGTCCGATCAGCATTAGACAACAATCAGCACGCTCAACCTAGCAAAAATCTGAGGAGCTAGATTCGCTATTTTGATTCTCGTCAATCCCTATTTTTTGAGGACCTGCCCCCCCCAGAGCCTCGCGAGCCACCAACATGGCATCCAATGATGCTGAGCCTTCATCCTCATCAGGCCTGGGGTCATTGGTAGATGAGGGGATGAAACCTGCGCTAGCTGATGACAATGCCACGCTGCAATACTACCCATATAAGAAGAGTGAAGACTTTGATGAATTTGGTAGCGGTACAACTACCTTGGCTTCCTCAGAGATTATATTCCAAAAGCCATACTTTGGTGTAGGCTCCTTCAAAATATATGCAGGTTTATCGGACGGTGGGGGCAGTATACGTCTCACCAACGGCAAGGAGTATAGTCGGTCGACTCCAGAGGATTTGCTGATTCCTTTTCGGTACATCGGTAGGTTTTACATGCACTGTTATCTACTGGGCTGACCTTACTTGGCATGCTGACAGTTTGAACACAGAGCAAGTCATTGTTCAGCCTGCGTCAGAGGGCTACCTTGTAGTGATTGTTCCGACAGGCAGCGTGGGACTGTCTGGTTTGACAAGAGTCCATCCCAAAATTATTATGATTCGCTGGCCAGATGCTAAAGTAGATGAAAGGTTGAAAGGTACAGTGAGCGAAAGCTTGAACAAAGAGTCAGTTACGTATTACGACGCCCTCAAGAAGGCCCTCGACGAACAGCTGGTTGCATTCGGCAAGGAGACGGTCGGGTGCTCAAGCTGGGCCCAGGCGGAAAGACATATGAACGAAGATGATACGTGGCTCATTTGCGAGGCCACACTCTCACACAACATCAAGGAGGGCATGAAATTTGACTCCCAAAAGGGTATGTGAATTGCTAAACAAACATCATCTTGTAAAGAAAAGCAAAAAAGAAAAAAATTGTATTGACCAAATTGCCTCCAGGATACCTTATTGTCCTACCGACTGGGCTTCTATGGAAGACAAAGAGGTTACTTTACTTTCCCTTCAGTACACTGAATAGGGTGCTCATCTGCTTGATACGAGATTTAGCCTCCGCCAACGAGGCGGATCCGTGTCCTATCATTTTCATCAAGTTCATACTGGAGGTTTCTGGATCCCCAGTGTGGCCAGAGGAGACATCCAGGACGGAAAGATTGACCTTTGCTGAAAGTACAGAGCTTTCTTATGTGGAAAAGATAGTGAATCACTTACGCAGGAATAATGTGCGCGTTGACAAGGTCCAGCAAAAGTATTATGAATACGCTGAGGATGAAGTGATGACGGGATATGAGCCAGTATCCTGAAGATAGCCAACCTGCAATAACTCTGTCTTTTAGGGGGTTTTCATCGTCCTTTTGATTTCTATCTCGGTATATAATTAGGTTTCTTCAACGTGATCATTCAAATAGACATTTGTTAATCCCTCTAACAACGTTTCGAAACCAGTATACTAAATGTTTCACAGGCAGGCATCGCGTCGCGAAGCTTAAATATCCTAGCAATAGTGGCGCAACAAGCCAATGAAGAAGCATTCCTATCATTCTAAATCGTAAAGACCAGCCAATACGAAAATTGACACAGAATTCTGGCGTTTTATTGAAATTCGTGTTGTGACGGCCAAGTGACCTCATGTCACCATCTCGACCCTGCCTCTCCGCATTCCGGACTGAGGCTATTTAAACTCAACCACGCGTCCACGATCAAGTGCATGTGATATACTAATACCTCTAATACCCCTAATATCCCACAGTCTCAACCCGACCATCTGGTGTTCAACTTACCTCCCTGCATGCTCATAATCCATCGCTGACAAAAATGATTTGGTCGCTGATCAAGCCGTGGGCCTTTATGGTCGTTTCCGCCGTCTACTTGCCCATCACCGTTGTCAAACTACTCTTGGCTGGCGATTTAAACTCTCTGCTCTCTTGGCCCGCGTTCAAAGAAGCCTGGTTTGGTTACTTCTGGACCTGGATTGGGCCCGTTGTCAAAGGCGAGGCCGAAGAATGGGTGGTGCCTCTTATTGATGGCCGTGTTTCAAAGGGCCGTGTCACCGAGAAGACAAACAATGCACCCATCAACGGCACGGTGCTGGAGATTGGCGCAGGCAGCGGCATGTGGGCGCACGTACTGGCCAATGCCGTCCGGAAGCAGGACAACAGCACCAACAATGGCGATGAGAATACCCCCAGGACCAAGATTTATGGCGTGGAGCCGAACCCCATCTCCGCAGCGGCGTTGAACCGGCGCGTGGAAGAGGTTGGGCTGAAGGGCACCTACGAGGTTCTTCCCTACGGAATCGAGGACTTGAAGAAGGAGACCAAGATTGGGCCCGGAAGCGTCGACTGCATCATCACGGTGCACTGCCTTTGCAGTATCCCCGAGCCGGAGAAGAATATCCGACTGCTCTACGAGTATCTCAAGCCCGGTGGTCGCTGGTACGTGTTTGAGCATGTCAAAGCGGAGCAGGGAGTCTTGGTTCCCTATTTCCAACGTGAGTACACTTTCTCATTGATACATTTTGCCTGATCGTAGTCTGACCCTAAACAGGGTTTACAAACAACTTCTGGGAGTTCTTCGTGGGCTCATGCCACCTGTGTCGACCTACTTTGGATACCATCATCGCGTCTGGGGAGTGGGACGACTATGATCTAGCGAGTCCGTCGGGCGAGTCTAGCTGGGAAATAATTCCGCATTTAATCGGAACATTGACCAAGGCATCCCGAAAAGAATCCTCTTGAACCAAAAAGAAAGAGAGAAGAGAGAAAACAACCAAAAGTAACAGCTCGCTACTAACCTTGCCTTCACCGAGGGCTGTACAACATGGGACGCAGGAGGAGTGGAGGCTCTGGGAAGCCAGGCCTTTTCCAAGTGCTCGGAGCAGGTCAATTTTCTGTCATCTACTTGTTAAAAGATGCGCTCTTTCCATCTGGCCCTTGATTTTCTTAGTGTTTCCGTTACTGTAGCATCTGGATTAATGGGGGTTGACTACTCAAAGCTCTGGAAGCTGCTTTTGTAGTTGCACAACCAATATATTCTCTGCAACAAGCTCTTTTCTCTATAAGCATTACTACAAAGTCTAAGCGTAGCCGAAGGTAAAAGAAAGATCAGAATTTCGTTTCTTTACACTAATCATCCTTTGCCATGATGCGATACACCTGGTACTCGTCCCCCTCACTGACGGGAAGAATGTTGAAAGTAGCGTACGAGTCAATATTCTCCGGCTCAAGCACATTGAAGGCATGCGCCGCATTCTTCTGCCTCGTGCTGACAACGTATCCGCCAGCAGGGATCCTAATCTCCTTCTTCACAGCCTCCGTCTTCAGGACCGACGTTCGCACAATGCCCTCGTACAGCTCGTCGCCCACGACGGCGGATGTGATGTTGAGCGCGTAAACCTGGCCCTGGAAGTCTGATCGCAGCTCGTCGACTACAACGCCGGCGGCGCGCAGCTTCTCGGCGGCGTCGGACCAGGCGCGGGAGAAGATGTATGCCTCTGGGCGGGCGCGGGTCAGGTTGGCCTCGGCCTGGGTGGCGTTCATGAAGGTGACAGGGATGTCGACCAGCGTGCCGTTGGCAGCGTCAATGTAGGTCCAGTCGATCTGCGTCTTCTTGGTAGCATCAGTCACGACAATTTCGTCGTTGTTGGAGATGAAGTCTTCGCGGGCGGCCTCAATGGTGTCATATACATCGTCGGCATTGTCGACGGCCGTCTGAATGAGAGCCTCGAGCATGATCAGGGCCGTAGCGACACGGCGCTGGAAGTGCTGGTCAGCGAGCATAATGCCGCGCGTCTCATACAGGAACATGACAGCTTGGCTCAACCCGACCGACGTATCGCCCATTTTGGCGTCACCGGTGGTCTCCTCGAGGACAAGGTCGTCCTCGCCAAGGTTAGCCGTGACGTACGGGCCCCAGCGCAGGTCATGTGCCTCGAGAGCGGCCGCAATGTTGTTCTGGAACAGCGTCTCGGATAGCTCTCGGATGTCTTTGTGGATGTTGAGGTTCTTCATGGCGGAGAACTGACCGTCCTGGGAGGGCAGCCACTGCTCTTCAGCGCCATACTTGCGAGCAGCAGAGTACTCGTGGATGTCGACGCCGATATGGGGCGCAAAGTCCATGACGAGCTTCTTGATGTCGCGGGTCTGCTGGCGGGCGAGTTTAGTGTGATCACGGTTGGGATCAAACGAGGTGGCCAGGTAACGCTGGAAATAAGCGACACCATCCGGATTGTAGCGCGGCAGAACGAGAATGTCGGCCTTGTCAAGCACGGAGGCGGCCCACGTCTGGTTGGCGTCCATCTTGCCGAGGAGAGCAAGCAGAGCCTGGTCGCCGCAAGGCTCGTTCCCATGGACGCCTCCCTGCAGCCAAATGCGCAGCTTGTTTGAGGTCTGAGTGGCATTGGCATGACTCTCTAGTGAGATGTCGCCGTCGCCTGTCGAGCTCGAAAGCTGGACGTACGGCAAGGATCGGCCTTCCTCAGACCGGAAGATAGGATTATGGTAGGTCATCCAGTCATTGCGCGACGCCAGCTTCTGCATAAAGTGCTCCAACACGAACTGGTCGGTTGGACCACTGGTGCCATTGCTCCAGCCCTCGGGGAGAGAGTCCTTGTCTGTAAAGGCTGGGGACAGCAGCTCGATGCCCTTGACATCCGAGAAATTCTCCGCGATGTTCTTTGGGTCCTTCTCAGTCGGTCCTTGGTTGTCGGCGTAAGCCAACTGGGCGCTGACAATCTTCGCTCCACCGAGCAGGAGGCCTGCCGCGACTGAGTTGGTAAAGATCATATTGAAGCCGGGAGCAGAAGAAGCAACAGAGAGGAGCAGTGGGAGGCGAGGGTTACCGAACCAGGACCGGATGACCACCGAATACTCGGAGCCGGAAATCCTATGATATATATGTCGCTACCACCAACCGACATACTCCGACCAGCCGATAAGAGCGGATATTCATCATAGTCAATTGACTCAATTTTGTGCTTGGCGATGTCTTCTTCTCCACAGCCAAAGCTCGCAAAACACAGGGAACCCCCCAGTGTCCTCCACTAGCACCAATACCAAGATTACCCAGCAACGTGGAAGCTTACCGGATCAGGAAGGTCGGGATGTGTCTAGTGGGAGTGTTGGAAGAGCGGCAGAAAGTCTAAACATGATAGACTACAGAGTATCCGCTGAATCATCCGGGGCGGACGAAAGCATCCGCGACTCTGGATGAACAAACATTTCGAGCGAGTTGTCTCTATGCTATCAACTATAATAATTCCTGTTTTACTCTTTCTTTTAGCGTCGCGCCCTTTTTGATTGAGAAAACGCAAACCCCATGTTCCCTGTCCATGGCGAGGTTAGATCGTCCGATCCAAGACCAACATGCATCTGGACCGAGTAGACTACTTACCCTGTAATCAGAAAGTAAAAGACTCATAATGAAACCAACTCGCGTGCCTATCGTCTCTTTTCCATAACGCTGACTCCAGTTATAACAATTGACAAAATTACTTCCATGCGTGTGTCCCCTTTAGTTGACAATACGTATGCGGCTGGCGCTGGGCATAGCATTCAAGATGGTGTCAAGAAACAGTATTGCTTGTGGAAGATCTCACCACCTAAAATGGTGTAAGACTAAGCACTTTAGCTAAGAAAATGGGCCCGTCGCCCAGCGCAAGATGCTGACCCAAGGCAAAATCCCTCACAAAGCCTTCGGTTTCTTGGGCTTATCCATCTTACCTCCGGCATCGCATCAAAAATTAGTAGAGGGGGCAGACAGACAGGCAGGAATGCAAACATGACGGCGATGGAATCTGTAAGCTCATCTAGCAGCAATCTGTCACCCAATTGCCCATAGACAAGAGCTGATGGTTTCACAATGAATCAGTTGGGCAAAACCGAGGCCCTCTACCAGAAGGATGACTCGAAATTGACAGCCGAGGTGACCGTCGCAGCTGTCATCCCATTTGCCGAGCTTGATGACGGACTCAAACCTTTGTTCAAGGATGCGCCGCCAGATGCCCATGTAGTCGTCACGGATCGAACCATTTTCTACGCCCAAGGCGGCGGTCAGCCCGCAGATACCGGGTCGATGAAGCTCGGAGGTGACTCTGACGACGGACTCGCCTTTCAAGTCACCGGAGTCCGCCGTGCACCCAGCGGACCAATCCTGCATCTAGGCACTTTCTCAGGCCAGAGCGACTCCTCGTCCGCGTCCGCGTTCAAGGCCGGCGACAAGGTGTTCCAGGCCGTCGACGCCGCCACGCGTGAGCTCCACTCCAAGATCCACGACGCGGGCCACATTATCAGCATGTCCATCCGACAGCTATCCGCCTCCATCGGCGACGTCTCCGAGCTCAAGGCGCAGCACTACCCGGGCGCCGCCTTTGTCGAGTTCCGCGGCCTGATTGAGGGCAAGCACAAAGCCGACATCGAGGCCGCGGCGTGCGACATGGTGCGCAGCAACCTGCCCATCACCGTCCGCTGGTGGACGCCGGAGGAGCTGAGGCAGCATTGCTGGGCCGTGCCGGAGAACTTGGACCTTGCCGAGGGGGAGCTGGCGCGCGCTGTCGAGATGGAGGGCGCGGGAGCCTATGCGTGTGGAGGGACGCACATGAGGACGACGGGGGAAATTGGGGATATACAGATCCGCAAGATTACTAGGCAAAAGGGCATATCAAAAGTGTCGTACTGTCTAAAGTAGGACCATGCTCAATGTCTGGATTTAAGTCAACAATTGCCACGGAAATGAAGCCTGCCAGAAGCTCACTCATCCCACCCAGCCAAGAGTTCCTTCACGTCATCCGCATATCTCGCCACAACCAGCGGGCATGATTGACGCAACAGCTCTCTGTTCCCAGGACTTCCTAGTACAGCCCGTGGCATCCACCGTTGTCTGCGGCGTTCGGGGCTGCTTCTGGATCGAGCATCTCATGCTGCGCCATTTCATCATCCCTCCTGTTGCCTTCGTGATCAATCAATTGCTTAGCCTGGTAATCGCCGACTAAGGATGCCAGAGGGCAAAGTGATAGCCAGCCTTCAATGAAAATGGCGCCCGTTGTCTCCGCCATGGTGCTGTCTAAACATTAAATGTTCGTAGGCCAGTCCCCCCAGTAGCCTAATGGACATGATACTAGACAATTGTAATCATAATGGGCATAACCCATTCTGTTCCAGATTGGTAGGCGAACAGCATCATGTCGGACTACCGTTCTCCACGTGCACCTAGGATCGTAGAAGTCCACAGGCTGATAAATTTGGGATTTGAGATGGGACATATCAAAGCCGTCAAAGACATTATGGCCAAGAGTGTCAGAGCACATGGCGGCGGCTACATACTGTTTCATGATTACACAATTACGCCGGATCAACAAGATGAAGTGACGATTCTGGTAATGTCGACCGAAGCCACATGCACCAACGGACTTGGAGCATGTCATACAACGTATACACAACGAGACGCGTTTTGCATGGATTTCTACCGTCATCTGCTGCTTGACCAACCACCAAAATACGCGTAACAGTTTGGAGAGGATTTGCACTATCATTCTTGTTCCCATTTCCTGGTGATAGAATCTGGCAACTCGGGTATATGTCGTATAGTCATTTGATATCCAGGACTCAACTCGTCTAACATAGTGTCTTCGCGCCTTACGCTGAGACTACGAATAAGTCGTTCAATACGCAAACTCCAGGATGCACTCCCGCATGGGGCTGATCATTTCCAACTCACTGGAAGGCCAAAAGGCAAGGTGCCGGGCATGAAGCTACACGATCGTGGCTGTCAAGCTGATGTAGATCCCGAGAGAGGCCCCGAACGATGATCCACAATGCAATCACTGTATTGCATGTCCAATTCAAACTGATCACCCTGTTTACGTGACTACGTCGATCGTTGCATGAGCTGGACCTGACCTGTCTGTCCCACTCGTCCTCGTGGTATTCATGGAAAGTGGTAGCTTGTTTCAGGATCTCATGAGGCTCTCCGCTGCCATTCATGAAGGGAAGGTCCGTTTGCTGCATGTGGCGACAGTGATGCAGTGAAAGACATGAGAAAACGTTCTGAAACGAAATGACGATGTTTGGAATGACGGCGTTTCTACAACTGGGAAATCAGAGTGGAAACCCATTTCTCCACATTATGATCATAATGATGCGTGCCGCTTATGGGGATTAGATGCTGTGAATACTGCTTGCATAGTTCTGTTGTCGCCTCTTGCCTCCCCCGTCCAAAAAGGGTTGCGAATCTTGCGATCACTGAGAATGCACAGACCTTGGCGGATCCCTCATGATGCTCTGGAAAGTTGGGAGAGCCACAGCAGCGTCAGAACCCCGGAATCGCGGATTAAGAATACGGGGAATGCCGTCCGTTGTGGTGTGCTGATTGGCCAGCCCTACCTTGTCCCTAGCCGGGCTGGCTCCGCTCACGTCCGTCGTCCACCGGAGCAGCGGCTGTCGTCCGGTCTTCAGGCTACTAGCCCTGGCCAAAAATGTGCGTAAGCTACGGAGTATAGCGCTGGACTGCTTGCTGAACCAGGTCCTTCTAGCGCTCTGGGAGTGCTATGCTAATGCTTAAAGATCATTTCACTAGGAACCATAAACCTCTGTCTACCTACAGTGGTCACGGTGCAGAGGGCGGGGATTTGATGGGCCTTCTTAGCGCTTAATTACCATTAAGCCTAGTCCAGCCCGCCCCATGATTTTACGGTCACTATCATTGAATGAATAAATGAACTCCAAATTGATCTAAACTCACCTACTGTAGCAAAAGCGGTGACGGCATTACCCGAGATAGCTTGCCAAGTCTGCCCCGGCCATGCGGCTCTGGCTCAGCAGTCATGCTGTATGACAGTGTAAACTGGATAATTACGTAGTGGGGTAAATTTAGAACGTTTGAGCTTACGGGATCGACTTTGGAATAGGTACCTATTGACTGAACGGCAGGCTAGGCGCTCCTACAGCAGTCGGACGGATCGACAACGACCTCTAACATCTTGCATAGGCCAAGACCATTTTTTTCAGGGTCCTGTCAGGGGGGCCGCTCCCGCCAGAAATGATCTCTTCCGTTCGTCCAAGGGACGCAGAGGCCAAACACGACTTCTGACTGGCTACAATGACACTTTTCAGGGTCCAAAGGGTCTCCGCCTTAGCTGAGAGAAGCCCGATCGAAGCTGCATCTCTGGGATCCTACATCCAAACACGGCAATCCATTGCTGATGTGGCTACGTACGCCTTCCCTCCTACAATGAGCAGTGTTTGGAATCACCTTCACAGAACGGACGCCGCAGCTGATCGTCAGGTGAGGCTTACCAGGGAGCGTCGCAATCTGTATGACTTCAGATCCCGGCGGCTTGCCAAATAAGGTATCCTTACTGCACGCCACTCGCTCTGGTGCATGACGAATTCTGGAAACATGGGTAGGAAACGACGTTTCTGTGGAAAAACGTGCAAGTTTCGATGGAGCCCATGAGGCTCCTCAACATGTATAAAGATGTCGACCTCGAACCTCCTCAAGTCTGGATTCTCTCTTGGACTCATCTCCATCAATCAACCATCAATCAACAAACCATCTAAAGAAAGAGGAGCTGGATCTCTCTTCTCTGTGTACAACAGTTTCATTGTGTCACTAGTCTATTCTTAATTTTCTGTATTATCCTTTTGTATCAACATCCTCAACCCAGTTACCAAAACAACAACCACCTTTTGTCCAACAAAATCAAACTACTCCAAACCAATAACATCCAAAATGGTTCAGCAAAAGTACATCGCTCTCGCCGCCGCTACCCTGGCTGGCAACGCCATGGCTGCCCCCGCTGCCAACCGCGCCGCTGCTGAGAAGCGCATCACACAGCCTGCCTGCCTGGGTCTCCCCGAGGTCTGCTTCCCCGAGCTCTACGAGAACACGGTGGCCGACGCCTCGAAGCGCGGATACCCCACCCCCGGGGTCCTGGCCGACATTGAGCTCGAGCTCAAGAAGGCTGGTGTCGACAAGCGCTCCGTTGGCGACCACGAGAAGCGTTTCCTGAGCGACCTGATTGAGAAGATCTTTGGCGGCGGCGGAGAGGAGGCTGCTGCCGAAAAGCGTGGTCTTGAATCCCACGAGAAGCGTTTCCTGAGTGACTTGATCGAGAAGATCTTTGGCGGTGGTGAGGAACAAGCCGCGCAGAAGAAGCGCAGCGTTGTTCCCTCGCCCGAGATTATGAAGGACATTGAGCTCGAGCTCCAGGCTGCCGCCAACGCCCAAGACACCAAGCGCAGCGTCGACAAGCGCTTCCTGTCTGAAATCATCGAGAAGATTTTCGGTGGCGGCGAGGAGGCTGCTGCAAAGCGCTCCCTGGGTGACCATGACAAGCGCTTCCTGTCTGATATCATCGAAAAGATCTTTGGCGGAGGCGAGGAGGGCGCCCAGAAGCGCTCTCTGGATTCCCACGAGAAGCGCTTCTTGTCTGACATCATCGAGAAGATCTTTGGCGGCGGTGAAGAGGGTGGTGAGCAGCCCGCTGAGAAGCGCGGCATCACCAACGAGCACAAGAAGCGCTTCCTATCTGATATCATCGAGAAGATCTTTGGCGGTGGCGAGGAGGCTGCTGAGAAGCGCTCCCTCGGCGACCACGACAAGCGTTTCCTGTCTGATATCATCGAAAAGATCTTTGGTGGTGGTGAGGAGCAAGCCGCCGAGAAGCGAGGCCTTGAGGACCACGAGAAGCGTTTCCTCGGAGACCTGATCGAGAAGATCTTCGGCGGCGGCGGTGAAGAGCAAGCTGCCGAGAAGCGCGGTCTCGAGGATCATGAGAAGCGCTTCCTTGGCGACCTCATCGAGAAAATCTTTGGCGGCGGTGGTGAAGAGGAAGCTGCCGCTGAGAAGCGCTCCCTCGGTGACCATGACAAGCGCTTCCTGTCCGATATCATCGAGAAAATCTTCGGTGGTGGAGAGGAGGACGCTGCTGCCCCCGAGAAGCGCTTCAACAAGGCTGCCCTGGATGAGCTCGATCAAGACATTGCCAAGCTCGAGAACTACGCTGCGGGCGGTTCCCACAACAAGCGCTTCCTGTCTGATATTATTGAGAAGATCTTTGGTGGCGGCGAGGAGGAAGCTGCTGCTCCCGAGAAGCGTGCCATCGACGCCGACGCTCTGGCCAGGCTGGACCTGGACCTCGCCGACGTCGAGCTCGCCGCCAAGGAGAAGGCCAACGGCAAGCGTTCCATCAACAAGGCGGCTTTGAACGAGCTTGACCAGGACATTGCCAAGCTCGAGAACTATGCTGCTGGTGGTTTCCACGACAAGCGGTTCCTGTCTGACATTATCGAGAAGATTTTCGGTGGTGGTGAGGAGGAGGCTGCCGCTGAGAAGCGTGCCATCGATGCCGAGGCTTTGGCTCGTCTAGATCTCGACCTTGCTGATGCTGAGCTAGCTGCCAAGGAGAAGTCCAACAGCAAGCGCTCCATCGATGCTGATGCCCTGGCCCGTTTGGACTTCGAACTCGCCGATGTTGAGCAGGCCGCCAAGGAGAAGGCCAACGGCAAGCGTTCCATCAACAAGGAGGCTCTAAACGAGCTTGACCAGGACATTGCCAAGCTAGAAAACTACGCTGCCGGCGGTTCCCACGACAAGCGGTTCCTGTCAGACATCATCGAGAAGATCTTTGGCGGTGGTGATGAGAGCGCCGAGGCCAAGCGAGCCCTCGCCGACATTGCTGCTTCGGTTAACCTCGACGACATTGCCAACCTCGAGACTTCTGTCAACGCCTAAGAAGCTGAAATGGTCAAAAGATGATTCCTAAAATGATTGTATTGATGGGTTCTGAAAGGATATATATTTTCTCTTTGTAACATAGAATAGACATAACGCTCCCTAATGATTAGATGGTTTTACTTCATTCCTCATTTTGCACTGCCTGAGTGATATGCAGCGTTTGAACCGAGTCCGATTGTTTCTTCTTCTTCTTGTTTTGCTCCATTTGCAAAGTCTGACTGTTGCTTCTTGATCACATAAACTTATCTCATCCCTCATTGCGATTGATATAATTCTAATCGTTTTTTTCCCCCTCGTCGTTCCGAACCCGACCGCCCCTCCTCTCCTTGCTGTTGGAAACTTCTTAGTACAAGTACAAGCAGCTTCTGGTGTGCAACCGCAACAACGTCGCGGCGATGCGCAGTGAATGATGCACTGCCAGTGGTGTGCAGCAACTGACCCACTGGTAACTCAGGGGTAATCTCCCTGGAAGAGCATGCAAAGGTACCCATCTTAGGCCAATCCTTCTGCGTGTGCAGAGAGTCATTCAGATGTTGTTGACAAGCAGTCGAATTTGTCCGTTTTTTGCCCATATACCTCACAAGCAGACGTCACAAAAATAGACACTTGATCATAATACCAAGTACTTGAGGGACCTCCAATCTTGTTGCGGTGAGATTAAGCTAGCATTTCCGCCGCTTGGCTTTGCTTGGCGATGAATACTAAAGTCTTCTCCTCCCCCACGCGCACACACACACACACACACACACACACACTTTGCGACAGAACCACACTGTAGCAGTAGCCCTACAGGCGCCGAGACCTGTCATTCAGCGAGCGGCGTAGTGTAACTCTGTACCTGACCAGCACCTAAGGTAGGTAGGTAAATTTGGCCCCCGCCCATCTCAGCCTCAGGGGCAACCCTGCTGAAATGACATCAGTTGCAGAGCCCTATCCCCCATGCGCCCCTCGAGTGGCAGCTTGGCAGCCGGATAAAACGTGCCGAGGGCGGGACGAAATGTGGAAGCTCGACGGGGACTTATTGTGGAGGCCCTTCCCAAGATCAACGTCCCGGTCGCAGAAAAAGCGACGAGTAATTGGTTATCAAGTAATACTGTTGCCTCGCATATACTACTAGTACTGAGCGGCAGGCACATGCTCTCCTATTGTGGTGACACTGCGTATTTCGTTTACTGCTCGGCTACAGAACATGTACACCGGAAGGGCGACTGAGAAGGAAATGCCAATCATGGAGCACCGCAAAGGACGCCCTATCCTGTGAAGTCAATCTTCTTTCTCACCTATGCTACCTGCGGCATTGGTCCAAGCAAAGCAAATAGTCAGCGACCAAAAGTTGCGCCGTCGAGAGCTAAAGCTTTTTGCAATGTGAATACATATGTACTCCGTAATTTAAGTGTTCTTTGCACCTTCGATTACTTTATTGAGTAGGATGTGTGAGTGACATGCTACAAAACGCATGGGCCCATCCCTGCCACACCACACGCTTACAAGTTCATGCTTGTACGTGCTTGTATGTGCAACGTACAAACTACGAGTACGACGAGAAGTGGCGCCCTACCTGTTTTTCCCGTGCTAAGGAAGAATCCTCCCACCATCCGTGTCCCTTCCAGAAGTTTCAAACCGCCAAAAACAGGGGCTCGCTCGTCCCTGGACTCGGACTCGACGTTGCCTGTTGTGGTTGTGAAGATAAGTCGGCACAATTACTCTGTATTACTGCTACTGTTTCCCAATTTGTTGGTGGGAATGCCGCTCGCTTGCCGTCCCATCCACCATCTCCTCCATGATACAAACTTAGAACGCAAACAGACAATACCCCATCCAGCTCTGTGAAACGTAAAGTAGCCCAGCAAAGGAGATTGCGTTTGATGATCAGCAGCCATCCCACCCTAACCCACCTACCTATTCGTAGCATGAAAAATGCGGCGGCGGCGCCTTAGGAGAAATTACTACCTTACTCCGTATGTACCTTACACACGAAGAAACGACTGCCGATGGGTCCCCGATGCCTTGTCGCAAACAGCGCAGAGCCACTCGATGGCCTCTGCCTGCAAAACGGGTTTATTTTCGATTTTGTCAAGTTCCCTTCTTGTACCACCTACCCACCCGGGCCCCCTGATGCCTGCTTCTGATGATCAGCATACATACACGTGCTGCCTGCCGACTTTCCGGCCGAACGAGGCTGAGAATGAGGTCAATCGTTAAAACCCCAACGAACGCCGCCAAGCCATCTCTTGGATCTTGTCTGATCCCCCGTGTAGCTGATTTTCCCCGACAAAAACAATCACAGTTCGCCAACTCTGCAATTCTGTCCTAAACAGCAGAGCCGTCGCGGTCCTAGCCAACTTGCCCAGCAGAGATTCCCTTGCGAATTCCCTTTTCCGAGATGTTACCATGTCGTCTTGTCTGCTGAAGAAGATCTCACTCTGCCTGGTCTTCATCGCCAGTGCCGTCTGGTACGCCCAGGCCAATTTCTACCGCGACCCGGGAAGCGCTTTCTTCGATGAGACACGAGCATATCAGGAAAAGTACTCCGTATTTCGGAGAGAGCAGACACAGAGGTTCATCGACGGACTGAATACGCCACATAGCGGGATAAGGCTGCAAGAAAAGACTGATCAGAATGCCAGCCTGTGTGTGGCTTTGAGCTCTGTCTCACGGGGGGCTGACAATGACTACCTCGAGGTTAGTTACCATATCCCTATTTTTTTTCCTTTTTGCACTTAGAAGACGAACTCGCCATTTTCAATTTTTGACTGACATGATGTTGTAGACAACGATTGGTAGCCTGCTCCAAGGTCTCACAGCCCGCGAGAGGGCCGACTTACACCTCAATGTCCTCATTGCCGAGACCGACCCGACCAATCACCCCAGCTGGTACCGCGAATGGGTCCGCAACGCCGCTGACGATCTTTTCACCTACGATGTAGGTCCCGACGAGGCTGCCTACATTCGGTCACTCGAGGAGCAGGAAGACTTTGCCCGCAAGGGCGTCTACGACTACGTCTATGCCCTGCAGAAGTGCTACGCGACGGGCGCACCGTACATTGCCGTGTTCGAGGACGACATTCTGATGGCCGATGGATGGCTTGTTCGCGCGCTGGGTGGCTTGCGCCAGATTGAGGAGGCCACCTCCACCGCCGCCACGAAGAAGGACAAGGGAGGGGAGAGCAAGCCGTGGCTGTTCCTGCGGCTGTTCAATCAGGAGCGTTCGACGGGGTGGGCGCACAAGAACATTGGCGGCAACAACGAGTTCTTCATTGTGTTGGGCATCGCCCTAGGCCTGACGATGCCTGCCATGATAGCGCGGTGGAAGTGGAGGAGCGCGCGGTCGATGCTGGACATGGAGACCATCTGGGTGCTGGCCCTGCTTCTCAACCCGGCCATGGTGGTCCTCTTCTACCAGTGCGGAAAAGCGTCGACGCTGCCACCCTCGCCGGGCGTGTTTGCTCAACCATTCGGGTGCTGCTCGCAGGCCATCATCTATCCGCGGGAGCAGGTGCAGCCGCTGGTGAAATACCTGCAGTGGAGGCAGCAGGGTCAGGTTGATATTCTCCTGACCCTGTGGGCGCGAAAGGAGAAACTAACGAGATATAATTTATACCCGGTCCAGGCGCAACATATCGGTAAGTCTTTGTCTCACGTTGGGGCTGTCTGAAAGGAAATAAGAGGGTGGTATGCGTCAAAAGTGCTAACGTTCCTCTTTTCCAGGGACCAATTCGGCAAGGAAGACAGATAAGGATGAGGCGCAAGCCATTTGGAGCATGGCGTACGAGGACCTAAACCCTGACAAGCTGGAGAGGGAGCATGTGCGGATGGTCGACGAGTATTATGCCGAATAATGATCTGTTTTTCACGATGATAGTAATTGGACAAATTACAAAGAGGTGAAAGAGCAACCATGCCGGAGATGAGAACCGTGCTGTAGGCGTTCCCTCGATGCCTCCATCAGGAATGAGTCAATTATGAACTGCCGCCGATGACGACCCTCGGAGACGGGAGCGATGACAGCCGGCTATGAAATGGCGCAAGTGATGCCCCATGTCATTGCCCAGCTGCCATATTTCCATTCCAGATTGGATGATCAAACCGCTCGGGAGTGAGACCAGATTCCCATCGGAAGAGCCGGATAATGTCCCTTGGCGGATCGGACGCGGGATGACGCTCCGAGACGTGAAACTATCGAGATTGCAAAAAGTGTTGAAAGATCGTTCCGACCCAAGCGGCTTCACCGCATCTACGATGCGATATGCTGAGGCTCGTAGACCCCCACGTGGCGGAACAGAGAAGATGGGTCGCAGGGTGACGTTCTTGGACCGGACCGGGGCGTTTGATAAGTACGATACCTGTACGTGTGCTAGTAGTAGCTGCCAGGTGGTTAGTAGTAGATAGAGTGTAGTAGCTGGCGAACCGGACACCCGGATCAGTCCCAAAGCAGCAAAAGGGTTCCCCCCACTCGGTACGAGCACGGGCTAGGAGGGCCGAAATGGCGGATAACGCTCATTATGGGGCGTCGTGTTATAGGGTCAAAGCTATCAAACAGTGGTCGATGACAACTAGCAATGAGCGTGACCCAACGCGACCGACGTGAGGAATAGCAATGAGGCTGGCTGGAACGGATGCAAGTGATCAAGTCCCCGATAGATGTTTCGCGCCTGCCAGCCAATTGAATGTCGGATGTGCGGCGCTTGTCTACCGCAGTGCATCAATGGAGCTCGAGTCGAGTCAATCAATATGCGCTGTAGTTTCGAGTAATAAAAAGGTAAATTGCCTATCGGCACATCGGATCAGGTTAGGAATCATACGGCTATTTCTTAGCTGAAGGGCGTTATGCTGAGTCCACTATCCGTACCTACCCAATACCCCATGTCAATACTAAATCACGTCCTGGAAGATTCAGGCAGTGTTCGCTATGGCTGGCCCCCACGGGGCTTGGCATGTACTATTTGCTCGCTTGCTTACGAGTAGTCTAGTCACAGGGAGAAGTTCTTGATGCCGCTGTTGCGAGGCTGAAGTTCATGATTCTCCAAAAGTCAAGCTATTCGAAGAGGTGTCATTGAGAAGACGTGCTTCACGACATCCTAGAACAGGCGTTTCGTCTGCTGTATTGAGTGTATTACCCTCGCACCTACTCCGTACAGCGTGAATTACGGGCGTAAAGTACTGACGGTGGGGAAATTCTAGCTCATACCGGACAGGGGTCAAGCATCTCCGATAGAAGCTTCGTCGCGACAGATACTTTCGAAGGAGTCTTGGTGACGCCTCTTCGAATAGCTAAGCCTGGTCAATAACCCATGTACCTTGTTTCAATGTTAATCAAGATCGCGCAAAAACAAGTCTTATCGAGTCTACATGGTAACTCTGTGACTACTACTACTGCAGATAATTGCTCCTAGTAGTCTGGTAGTATTAGTGGGCGTCTTCCCCAAAAGATCAGCGCCTCCCGTGCGGGACCGTCTTACTCCGTACTAGCACTCAGGAACCACGGACCGACGAGCAGCAATACTTGGTGCTAACCCACTATTAGTTGCTCATTAGTGCCGACTGTGAACGTTGGGGTAAGAAAAACTGCCGCTAATATGGAACGGTACTAGAACAGGGTCCCCGATATTAGTGTACCTGACAATGCCATCAAGAAGAGATGAAACTCCGACATGTTCTTTTTACATCTCCCATCTCCCATCTCCTTAGAATCGTAATGATACCTTCATATCCTTGCACTTAGCCGATTGTCCCTTGCAATTATCAATATCGATATCGCGCGGCAGGATCTCGTTTGCAGCCCCGTAGACGGAGCCAAGCCTCCCGCGGCTAGCCAGGAGAGAGAAAGGACTGGAGAGGGGGGGCTACTCTACACAGAACGCGCTCATTCTCCACGTTTGCCTTACGGAGTACACTGCATGCGCGCGGCGCGACTTAATCACGGTGTCTTACGGAACGTTACGATCATCCTCTTACGGCAAGAATACACCGAAAAGTCGTGCCCGATAGTCCCGAGATATATTGCACGAGGGTCTGCCCCATAATACAACAGCACGAACTTGTAGAATATAAGACGGCCGGCCTGGCCTGTCGTTAGTATCCTCGGAACGGTCGACATTTTTTTCTCTTGGTTCGTGGCACTATTTCTGCCGTTTTTTGTTCTTCTTTTCCCTTTATCTTTTTCTCTCTTTGCAATTGAAGGAGTCGTTAGTATACAGCATAGAAAGCTCATACGCCCAGCATGAAGTCTACTATCCCGCTCCTCTTCTCCATGGCCCTCGCGGCGCGGGCTACACCCGTCGTTAGCGACAAGGCCCTCTACAGCCGGCAGGACGAGCTCGAAGCGTGCCTCAACGACGCCGAGCTCACCTTTGTCGACGCCGAGTCGGAGGCCTGGGACGACGCCATCTCGCCCTGGAACCTGCGCCTGCCCACGTACGCCCCCCGCGCCGTCGTCTACCCGACCTCCAAGGAGGAGGTGCAGGCAGCCGTGCGGTGCGCCGCCGAAGCCGGCATCAAGGTTTCGGCCAAGAGCGGCGGGCACAGCTACGCCAACTTTGGGCTCGGCGGAGACGATGGCCACCTCGTCATTCAGCTGGACAGGTGGCACGACGTGACGTTGCGGGAGGACAACACGGCGGTTGTGAGTGCTGGTACTAGGCTCGGCCTCATTGCTCTCGAGCTGTACGATCAAGGCAAGCGGGCCATTTCGCATGGCACATGCCCTAGGTGAGTTGGATATGATGAACCAGCCATGTAACAAATCATTCCTATGACTTACAGTAAAACTGACAAACTTGTTCAGTGTCGGCTCAGGTGGCCACGTCCTCCACGGCGGGTTCGGCTTCAGCTCGCATACGCACGGGCTCGCGCTGGATTGGATGATCGGCGCCAACGTGGTCCTCGCCGACGGATCCCTGGTGCATGCCTCTGAGTCGGAGAACTCGGACCTCTTCTGGGCCCTCCGGGGTGGGGGCTCCTCGTTCGGCGTCGTCGCCGAGTTTGAGTTTGCCACCTTTGACGTGTCGCACGACTTCTCCTGGTTCAGCGTCCCCACCGGCAAAAACATTGACACGAAGGAGGGCGTCGTTGAGTCGCTGCTCGCCTGGCAGAAGTTGCTGGAGGACGGGGGACTGAATGAGAAGCTCAACATGCGCTTCGAGTTGGCTGGCCAGACGCTCGAGATTGTCTACCACGGCGAGAAGAAGGATGCTTTTGCCGCTATCGAACCCTTCACCGACACGTTGGGCTTGAAGTGGCATTCCAACTCGACCATCATTGAGCAGGGCAACTGGATCGAGATGCTCCAGTCGTGGACGTACGGCGACCCGATGAACATTACCTACCCCTTTCGAGGCGTAAGCAACCCCAAGCAACGACCCTTTCTTCTATCCTACTGAGAAACAAGAACTGACCTGTTCGCGCATAGCACGATAACGCATACACGTCCAGCCTGGTGACAAAGTCCATCCCCGAGTCGGCTATGACCTCCTTTGTCGACTACTGGTTCGACGTGGCCGCCACCCAGAAAAAGTTCCCCTGGTGGTTGCAAATGGACGTCCACGGCGACCCCAACTCGGCCATCGCCGCCGTCTCGTCCGAAGACACGGCCTACGCGCACCGCGATAAGCTCTGGCTGTTCCAGTTCTCCTCGCCTACACCGCCACTGGTTGACACGGACGCCGCCATTGTGTTTGTCAACGGCTTCATGGATAGTCTGACGGATGAGCTGGCCGACGGGGACTGGGGTCGCTACGCCAACTACATTGACTCAGAGCTGAGCAAGGAGGTCGCCCAGCAGCAATACTGGAGTACAAACCTAGGGAAGCTGCGGAGTATCAAGGCCAAGTACGATCCGACGGGCGTCTTCACGAACCCTCAGTCCATTGAGGCGGCGGAATGAGCTGTGGCAAGACACCGTATAGATGATATTGATGATGAGGATGGATAGATATGAGGGAAGAAGAGATGATAGACTCTCATCCTCATAGACTTGGGGTTCAGTTTTTACCGCACATACATTTCACGTATATATTTTGACTTGGTGCAAACTTTGAAATAAAACTTTACATTCATGCAATCCCCTTTAACCACGTTTTTCCCAAACTCTGATAGTTCTAGAAGCGTGTGTTTGACTTTGGCTGGAGGGTTGATCGGGTATATTGACGAAAGGCTCAACGGCAATCTACACTCTCTGGAAACTCGACCAACATTCGGCCCGAACAGTTCATGAAAGCACTGTTTCAAGTGTGATATCCAATCTGCATAGCCTCTAGGATCTTTCTGAGCTTTTCATATACAGAGAATTGCAGAATTATGTTGGAGTAGCTTTAGTAGCTTCGAATTCAAAGTCGCAAAGCCACATTCCTCTCCACATATCGGGCCCAATAGAACTGACGATAAATCCTATGAGAACTAGTTACTCAATTGCTAAGGTTCTAGAACAGACCTACTTTAAAATTACATAGCATCCAAGGTCAACCTAATCGGTGGAATTTCGATTGGTCGTCACGGTCATTGGTGGATCGGAAATTCCATATCGAATCTATCATACCTTACGGCGCTCCGAAAAGGGTCCTCGGAGGCATAACCCGTTTGCCTCTTTCAGCCACGCAATCTAGCCTCCGCAACAACCATACAATGAAAATTCGTACAGTATGCTGATAGTCTTTACAAGACTTACCACAAACTCGCGTATAATTTTCTTCCACGCTCAAAGTCATGAGGATCGAATGCTCTCATGACTCTTCCATCTTCTATAGCTGATTTACATATAGTCAAGTACTTAGCGTTGGGCGAAAACTAGCGTTCAAGTATAACTCGACTGCATCTATGGGGGTCGTAAATGATAACTGTGACAGTCTATGGAGTTGACTTACGACGCAGGCGAGGCGCCTAGAATCGTCTCATGACTGGTTGACAGTGCTCGGCAAGTGATCTCGACGATCTGGCTGCGGTCTCGACCCAGATTGTGTGATGTTTGTCAATTATTGTTGGACCTGTAGAGCCAGTCAGAACTATGTGAGCTGCGGAACTTGACTTCCGCTTCCTTGTAAGGGGAGAAGTCTACCACAACATTGGCAAACTATTGTCTTTGTGCATTCCGCCACGTCGTAACGATGCCTTCGCCCAGAGACCGAGAACAAAGTCGGGGAAGTTCAGAAGACTCATTGAATACTCGAGGTGAAGAGGCGTCACAGTACCAAAAAGCACGAGAAGGATAAGAAGGACCTGAATTCCGCAGAAGGGAAAAAGGAAGCTCTTCTTGTTGTGTCACATCACAAAGCAATAAGCTTAAACATTCATCTCTTTCAGCATCCCTGTATTTTGCCGATCTCTCATCTCCTTGCCTGCAGAGAAGCTGCAACATGAAGTCACTCTTGCTCACCTTGGCCTCCGCGGCCTCCGTTGCCGCACACGGCTTCGTCGAGACCATCACGGCAGGTGGCACAACCACAACCAACTACAACCCCGCCGTCCACTGGTACCAGCCCAACCCGCCTGCTCTCCCAGGCTGGAGGGCCGCGCAGCAGGATCTTGGTTTTGTTGAGCCCAACTCTGCCGGCTCCGCGGATGTCATCTGCCACAAGCAGGCCACGCCGGGACAGTCGCACGTTACGGTCCGTGCCGGCGAGACCATCACCCTCAAGTGGAACACATGGCCCGATTCTCACAAGGGTCCCGTCATCGACTACCTGGCCAGCTGCAGCGGGAGCTGCGCCAGCGCCAACAAGGGCAGCCTCCAGTGGTTCAAGATTGCCGAGAAGGGCTTGACCAACGGCGTCTGGGCGGCGGACGAGCTCATCCGCAACGGCAACCAGTGGAAGGTCACCATCCCCAGCGACCTGGCTGCCGGGAACTACGTCCTGCGCCACGAGATCATTGCCCTGCACAGTGGCAACCAGCCTAACGGCGCCCAGCTCTACCCGCAGTGCATCAACTTGCAAGTCACCGGCGGCGGCTCGGCTCGTCCTAGCGGCACAGTTGGCACCAGCCTCTACCGTGCCAACGACCCCGGGATTCTCTTCGACATCTACAAGGGTGCCACTTCTTATCCTATCCCGGGTCCAGCTCTTCGCCGCAGCAAGAAGCGTGATCACCCCAAGGATATCTCTGTGGAGTAATTTTGTGAATCCTGTAGTTGGGAAAGCAAGTTTAGCTCCATGCTTTGAGGGTATCTGGTTACACAGGTTTATCGAGCCAACGTGGACATATTTAACAATATAGCGATATAGCATCAATAAGAAACATAGAATGCTCTGAAAGATCTCCGCTCGACTTGAATTATCGAATGTGGCCTGGGAGCTACTGTGGTAGTCAAGACCAAGCCCCAACTGGGAATGCTGATATATCCACAGAATGGGAGTATTAACTTTCAAGGCGATTATATCAAGTATACCAGAATGAGAGTGTTTTGGTACTTCATTTCTCAATTCTATCTTTTTGATCCTATTGTCGAATTGCAAATGGAAAATATTGCCTCCACTCCCAAGCTGTCAGCCTTTATCTAAATGACACACAAGGCCAGATTCTCATCGTCTTATTTTTCAAAAGGTTTTATCCTTGCACTTACTCAGCTTGCCCATATTTGCATTTCATTGTAAGAATATTTGCACACCTTCTCTTACTAGTCGGTGTGAGGCATAACAACACGTTTATCTTATATAGAAGTGTCAACTGCAGGGTAGGCGTTTTCCCACGACTGTCCTTCGACTCCACGATCTGATCTTCTTTGGTCATACTAGGCAATCCTTAATCATATAGTACATATCAATTTGAATGATTAGATGTGCTGCTTAGTCCAATGTTAACACTTTATCAAATGAGGCACGCCCTTGTCCCGTACTCTCCCACCGCTACGATGTTAAGACAACAACCTGTCTTAGGCCCTTATCCTGGTGGTTGCTTCTGAGAAAGTCTCGAACCGGCTGAGTCAGTTTCACAGCGTCACAAGCATGAGCACCCAAGTAATTGCGATGTGGAATTGTTTCAGAGTGAAATCGACTTCCCCCATCCCCGCACTTCTCCTTTGTGGTACATACCAATATACAATCAACACTGAGTCTAAGGTGTGTCGCCATGCCTACTTGTGCATTAGATGCTGCAGAAACCCCGCTCTAAGTGCTTACATAGTAAGCCTATAGCACAGACTTGCAAAGGAAGAATGTATATCAAAATTCTCATCGTTGTTTATTTCCACATCAAGTCGATTTCACTGGGGTTTTAAGGTTGTGGTTGGTTGATGGCGGCACTATGAGACTTCTCTTTTCCTTGTTTTCCCAATTGGGAGATTTTTGAAGCAGCTGAAGACTGGAGTGAGCAGGAAAGAGCAAGTTCTCCCCAATAGCCCCTTATCTATTGGTTGAACAGCTCTCAACCCCGGGATGAGCATGCTGTTTAGGCTGGCTTACGCTTGGCAAACAGGCAAATATTGGCTTACATCCCTCTTCACCATGAACACAAATAGTCGCAGTGACGCTGCCAGAGACTCGGATATCGCTTAGTCCAATTACCAACCCTACACCAGCCTCACAGTCTATAAAGTGAACTTGGACGTTTACTTAGAACTTCCAGATAGCCATTGCAGTGCGTCCTTTGTAAGTCGCGACGGGGTTCAGATGGTGACGACGATGTTGAGTGTCAACGTCCATACCGTCCTACTTACCCTTGCTTTGGCTGCAATCTCCCATGCCAGTATTGGTCTCACAGGAATCGATGCGTGGCCCAACTCTCCGTTCTGCGCAACGGCCTGCTTTGGCTGCCTCTCGTCATACCGCCTCTCCTGCTCCGAAGTTCACGGCGAACCGGACGATCACCATGCTCATGTGGAGACGAGTTCAGCGTGCCGCGCCGGCCATCTCCCCTTTCTGACCTCGCTCGCTTGGTGTATTAGCTCCAAATGCGATGAGGTTGGGGCCGATTTGAGCACGGCTGATATTGAACGATTCTGGGAAGACCAGAGCACGAGCGATCCAAACGTCCCCCCTGCTTGGAGCTACAGCCAGGCACTAGCCAACGTGACCGAGGAGCCGACCATGGTACTCGGGCATGGTGGGACTATAAATGAGACGGCAGTACCGCCAGAGTTCTGGAGCGTCATGTACGGAACGTATTCCACGCTTGACGGCGAGGGCTGGAACATGAATGTCTTTGGGTCAGTCAGTCCGCATAATTTAGTGCGCTTCACATCTTGCTCGCCACGCTGACCTTTTCATTCTTTATAGCCTTGTTCTTCTCAACGTCGGTTTTGGTCTCCCTGTTCTACTCTCCTGGGCCCGTTTTCTGCCAGGCGTAGAAGGGCTATACGATGTTCTCAATCCGTACCTGGTGTTCCCAAGCTTGTTTGGGCGCTATCAAGTCGCGCCTCTCCCATTCTCAATAGGCAATGGCCCCACCGTTGGCCAGTCGTTATACATCGCTCTCATGATTATCCTCAACGTCGTGCTTACAGCGATCAACTATTCGACCACTGAGACTCACCTGTGGTTTCTGAACAGGAGCCAACAGATCGCGGGCTACATGATGTACCGAACTGGCGTTCTGTCCTTTGCCATGACGCCTCTGGTATTCTTGTTCTCGGGGCGCAATAACCTGCTCCAGTGGCTCACGAATTGGCCGCACTCGACATTTATGCTCCTGCACCGCTGGATAGCCAGGCTCTTTGTACTGCAGGCGTTGCTGCACACCGTGCTCGCTGTTGGCGTATACGCCGAGATGGGCATATATGAGGTTGAGGCAAAGCTCCCGTACTGGGCCTGGGGTGTGGTTGCCACCTTGTTTGCCTGCATCATGCTCGTCACATCGACGCTCTTCTTCCGGCGGCTTTCCTACGAGTTGTTCCTCGCCTCTCACGTCATCATGGCTATTCTGGTCTTGGTCGGGAGCTGGTATCACGTTGTCCTGCGCTTCTCAGTGCTGGACGGCTTCACCATGTGGCTCTGGACGGCCTGTGCGGTGTGGTTCTTTGACCGCTTGTTACGTGTTCTGCGCATTCTACGTGTTGGCGGACGGAGCGCGCTGGTAACGGAAATTGGGGACGGTTACGTTCGTGTTGATGTACCGGGGGTTCGTTGGGGCCATGCCCTGGGACAGAAGGTCTATGTCTACTTTCCATCGCTTCACCGTCTTCGGCCGTGGGAGAACCATCCCTTTTCCGTCCTGGCTACCTCGCTCATTGATCGGCCAGTTCTCGTTCCAGAAACAGCAACAGTCGAAGGGAACCAGAGTGGCTCGATCGATGCCTTACCTACTCACGATCTTGAGAAAAACCCGATCCCGACCACCTCGAGCCCTATCATTGAGCAGAATGTGAACCATGCTAGTGGAAGAGCTCTTGCTTCCTCTTCAATTTCTTCTCAAGGCATCACACTATTTATTCGCAAGTCCATGGGCATGACCAAGTCACTCCGGGCTCACGATAGTCTCTTCACTCTTCTCGAAGGCCCTTATCCCAATACCAACACGTCCTCAATTCTGAAGTGCGATCGTATCCTCCTTTTTGCCGGCGGCATCGGCATCACGGGTATCCTCCCCTGGGCTACAAGTACCGCCCACCCCAACGTCCGTCTTTGCTGGACGGCGAAACAGAGCGCACAGTGCCTGGTCGATGCGCTAGAAAACGCGCTGCACAGCCTCAAAGACAAGAGCATCACGCTGGATGCGCGGACAGACGTGGAGAACGTGGTGGCGGAAGAGGTGGCCAGAGGATGGGACAGGATTGGTGTCGTAGTTTGCGGGCCCGGCGGGTTGTGTGACGATGCGAGGGCGGCGGTTGTCAAAGCTGGCAGGCAGCATAGGGGCAAGGTCGTGTTTGAGCTTGAAGTAGACGCGTATTCGTGGTGATTTGTTGGATGTTCCACATTTCAAAGATGAACTTGGTAGCCCGCAGACTCACTCACTATCTTTACTCACCCCAACAAACTTTTCATCACCAGTGTGATACCCGCTCGAGAGATAGGATTAACAAGTAGGTTCCCGACTATGACTTCGCAGAAGGTTACTTACACTTGTCGCCAACACGTCATATCTGTGGGAGTGATTTACCACAAGTGAAAATACAGGCCAGTTCTCATCTCCGAATCATCAGAGAAGAAAAACCATATCAAGAAGACACCAGTCATTGTATATTTCCGATTCACTCAGGCCAGATATAGATCATCTGAGCTAGGATGGCGACATCGCTATTCTCGGAAAATTTAATCAAGGCCACTACGATCGAACAACTAAGAATTATAGAGACTCACATACAGTTGCATCACATAAAACTCGAAATGTGTGATTTATACTAACAAGACTGGGTGCTGTAACTGTTCCCAGTACATCAACCGTATTAACCAAATTACTAGGTGCTGCATTGCGCTGCAGCAAGGTATTCAATGCTCGCTGACAGTATCAGACTACTCTAAACAACATTCAAACTTAACTTGTAAAGCTAGCACTTAATCACTGATAGGCGAGTGAGCTCTGCTTCAGAGTAAACATCATTTGTGAGTGATTTGGTAACATAGTGGGTTCACAAAAGCGGGATGGGCTGAATGGTTAATGAAAGCTTAGGGGTTTGTGTGTGAGGAAGATTTAGTTTTACCCCAGGAAATCATTATAGTACAAAGCTGTTACATGCTACCTAAGATCAAGCTAATCAGGAATGAATCACAAGGCAACTAAGTGGTTGATATAAATAAGGACAAGCCCCCCTTTAAAATCGATTTGTCTCTTAACCTCATAAATGCAGACGAAAAAGGTCACTCACCTCTAAAGTTTGCTCAACATTGATTATATCAACTGAGTTTACTGTCAAGCAATAACAGTTTTCAGCACTATTCCCTCATTTTAAGCCTTGCCATTCTCATCAAAATGTGCAAAGTAAAGCGGGTGGAGTGGATATGTCGTCTTTGCAACAACATCTTCCACCGCATCGACACTATCACCTAGTGCTGGATAGCGATAACCCGCGGAACTAGAGGGATCTGCGATCTGACCCCCCAGGATCAACTTCAGAGCACTAAAATCTGCGACACGTGCTACTATTGGCTTAAGGACGAGACTGACACCGCGCCGCCGTTTGACGGCGATGACTTGGCGGACGCGGCCATGTCGCTTACACATGGTGAAATCCATGGACAGACACGCTAGGGCGGAACAACTCGGGTTATGTGTCGGGCGTTTGGAAGATTATGATGGCTGGTGACAAAATAGCTACTGGGCTTGAGAACAATGCAAGTCATTGCAAGGTTGAATATCTTGTTGGGCTAGTACTTGTCATGGTGCTTCTTTGTCCTCTTAGACTGTTCAGGCCAAACAAGGTCTTAGCTTGCAATTCGCAATAATCAAAGAGCCCAATATCGCCAAAGAACAATAAACTGGCAAAGCTTCTAAGGTAGCATGTCTCATTGTGCTAAAGACCCTATTGTTTCAATCTAGACTGGTTGTTAAACATATCCTACTGAATGAGCAGAACAACACGGTGTGGTTCTTCCTCTATAACCAAGTCTTCAGTCAAGGCTATGGGCTATATAAAAGAGCCTCTTCCTGCCACTCCTTCCTTCTATCTTTCAGCAAGAATATCGACACAATCTAGAAAACCAAAAGCACAAGCACAAGCACAACAGACATCTACCACGTCCGAAAGCCTACCAACAATCAGCCAATAACAATGTGTGGCGTAATCCAATTTCGGCAGGTTTGCAACAATTGCTGGCTAGTCCACACGCGAAGAACAACTATAGACTGGTGCGCTCAAGCTATAGCGCAGAATCGCATCGGCGGTGATCAAGGGTGCGTTTTGTTCCAAGCCAGGTTCGATGTAGCATGGGTTCTCTGCGTTAGCTGCGTTGCCAATCTCTCTATAGAGATGCCGGACAATTTCAACCCGGGTTTGCCCAGTCATCCCCCTTCTTTGCCGGACAATTCCAACACGGGTTTGCCCACTCATCCCCCTTCTTCGCCCTCTAGTGTGGCTTCTTCACGCACTCATCTTTTTTCTACACCCTCTGATACGCCTTGTTCGCCCTCCAATCTGGATTCCTCACCCTCTAATCCGGCTTCTTCACCTACTCAGCCTGATTCTTACCCTTACCTAGAAAGTCTTCCTCCTCAGGAAGACGCCGCCGGCTCTTGGCAGTAGTAAGCGGGTACTTAGATGATAATAAGTACTACTGATTATCATCTCAAATATCTTGCAATCTAGGAGACTTCTGAACTGAAATTAACTGACAATTTCACCTGACTATAATTTTGTGCACGTGAAGAAATAATGTAATTTAACCTGTTTACAAGGTATTCCTGTGATTGTAAATGACGGTTGCAGTAGTGTGTTGCCTTTGATCATAGGAGTCACAAATTGGCTGTTGTACCTCGGATGCATCGTAGTACTAATTTTGGCCAATTTCATTGTTTAAATAGATCCACAAGGGTCCTTCATGATGGAAGAGGGAGCAAAAGGCTAGACAAGAACACCACCTCTAAATAACAGGATAAAAATCAAGAATTGGGGTATCGGCTAGGGTCTGGGTTCTTCTAAATCGCAGTCTCTCACGTCCTCGCATCATAAATAACGTTGTCACTCCTCGCGACTGTTCGCCTCGGCGGTGATGTCGAAACGTTTTCTTTTGCCAGCGCCAGCGCCTCCCTCTCGACCCATAGAGCTCCTCTTGAGCTGTCCTTGAGTGAGATGGACCCTTCGTTGTTCAGCAACACCAGCGCGTGGCCCACCCACGTCCGGCTCCTATCCAGTCGATCAAAATCCAGATCCTGCACAATGTCCAAGTCCGTCTCCGACAGCGACCTCACCGAACGCCTCTCTGAGTGGCTGTGCAGGAAATGCTTGGCGTCCAACCTCTCGCCGAGCCGGGTGGCCATCTGCTCGTCCATGTTCTCAATGTGCAGGGCCGCCACGATGCGCTCGTACGTCTCTATCGGCGCCCGACCCGGTTTGCTGCTGCTCGGATGCCAGTCCTGCTCGAATTGCCACGTCTCGTCCCGCGGGCAGTACCGGTACCGATAGCTCCGGCCGACGCCGAAGGACCGGGACCAGTACAGGCCCCACTTGAAAGGGCGGTCTTGTTGGTCGCGGAAAGGCAGGGGACCGCTGATGCCTCCGTTGCCGCCGGTGCCGCCTCCGCTGCTGCCGATCACATTGCCGTTGTCCCCGGTTATTGCCCCGGTTGGGCCATTTTCGGAATTTTCGGTGCTCGAGCTTCGTCTTGTTGACAGCAAGAGGTATAAACTGTTGGGCTGTAATCGAAGGGGGGCTGGCGAGGCGGCGGAGGCGTCTTGTTGTGGTTGGTCTCCCTCAACGGGCATTGTGTTTTGACCGAGGTGATTGTTTTTGTTGTTGCTGTTGCTGTCGTTGTTGTTGTTGTTGTTGTTGTCGCCGCCGTCCTTGCTGGGATGCGAGCAGCTGGTCAGCACGGGGCGACACCTCGTAGGCAAATGCCGCGGCGGCTGTTGTGTCGGATATCGCAGCTCTGGCTGACCGAGTCGCTGGGTCGGGATATCAATATCACTCTGGGACGACGCGGCCGGTGCGTCGCCGGGGAGGATGCTGCTGTTGCTCTCGAGAAGCGCCAGCAGCGTGTCAGGGAGCTGGTGGGAGTCGCCGCAGAGGGCTGCCAGCCGGTCGAGATCTAGGTAGGGTGGTGTCGTCGCAGATAGGTGAAACATTGGGCAGCGACTTTTGCCCGGCAGCGTCTGGGGGGCCCGCTGCTACGTTTTTTTTCTTTCTCTCTCTTTCTTATTTTAATTTGGTGTGTCAAGGCAAACAATGAGAGTGAGAGTGTAAACAATGAGCCACAACAAAATAAAAAAAGAAATGCAGAGAGGAACAGGGCAAAGGGCAAGGTAAGTACAAAGTCGGGAAAAGTATAATTCTTGGTGCCAGCGCACAGGATATTAGGGCAAAGGTAGAATTAAGATTTAAGCCTCACGGAATTGAACGCAATAGAGACAGTGACAGAGACAGAGAGCCCCAACGTTTCGCGGAGAAAAGTGACGGATAGGGAAAGGGAAAAGAAATAGAAGAGGGAAAGAAAGGGAAATGAATGAGCATGCAAAGTCAATATCAAAGGCTATGGACGAGTGGAACGTCCCACCGCGCGCGTGAGATGGGCCGGGACGCTTGTGATCCGGGAGAGACTAGCAGATGTCAATGGCATAAAAGAGGGTGTGCGCTCATGCGCGTGCGTGCGTGCGTGCGTTTGCTTTGGCAATGCTTGGTTGGTGTGTGCGTTTGCGTTTCCGTAGCGTCCGATCCGTGTCAATGGGGCCGTCGGAGTCAGGTCTTTTACTGTATTAGACAAACAGCAAAGGGTCTGGGGCTGCAATGCAGTGGCAGCGCATAACGTTTTGTTGATGGCTTGTCTTCTGATGTCGTCGTTGTGCATCGGGCCGAGCAAGTAGCAGGCGGGAAGTAAAAGAAGAAGAAAATTTTGGGGCAAGGGTTGGACCTCTGATCAAATTAGATCATATCGAATCAACGGAACATGAAATCCCAAGACATGACAAGACAGGACATGCACGGCTTAAAATGGGGGGGGGGACCCTCTTCGCGAGAGCGAGGGCCGAGCCAGCGGGATCATAACTAGGGACTTAGGACCGAGTGTGGCAGTCGTCTAGAAGAGGCCAGACGCTCTAATCGTATTTACAGAGTACTCGGTAGTTTGTACGGGGTATAGCTACAACTGTTAGTATCAGTAGGGGTTGTTGGTGTACGACGGTGGCACTCTGGTGGCTTGTTGGATGGGGCGGTCTCGAACAGTCTATTCCCCATTGCTTTGCGACGGGACTAAGAGTCTCTCATTTCGGTGATAATCTTTGATCCTCGTTCTCTTTCTGTCTTTTTCTTTCTGCTTCTTCCCTTGATTTTTTCATGCCTAATTCTTTTTCTCTTTACTTTTAGACTTTGCGTCTGTGCGTCTACGGATTTGCAGTCTTAGCCTCGTTTCGCAAATCCCACTTGGGCTGGCTGGACCCTTGCTGATCCCGCGACGCGTCTGATGGGATTCCCATACTTGCTACTTGCTTCCGTACCTTGTACAATGTCTCTTTTGAATGTGCGCGCGCTCGTCTCGGGCGGCCAGCCGGTTGGTTGGTGCGACCCAAAATCCACTGTGGCTCTCTTTGACAGGCAGAAGGAAAATTGAAACACGCGACCCTGACCACCTGTGAGCTCGTGCGCTGTTTCTTGCTGCGCATTCGTGGCCCAAGCTAAGCTAAAACTCATGCTCTGCCACTCGGCAAAAGCCGCCGACTTTGCCAGGGTATGTATGCATCACACATCACGGAGTGCTCTATTAGGCTTGCCGCCTGACATGTCTCCCTCCCTCTCCCGCCTTAAGTGCCGGACTAGGGCCGCCCTTGCTTCTCAGGGCAGTTTGTTCTTTTCTTGCCACGGACCATTTGCTCGGGAATAGTAGTAGGAGTACGGATAGGCAGTAATACAATTACGCCGTAGATGGCATCGTGCTGACAATGTACCTTGCCCTGTACTACCTGTACGAATTCAATTATTGATGCAGACGTCGTCTTGGCGCGGTCTGGCCCTGTACATTTACTTGGGATTTATTGACGCCGTTTCAGAATGGCCTATAACACATGCTAGGCTCCTCCAAAAATACAAGTTTTCGTGACCTCGTCTACGCTGGTCTTGGCCCTTTCTTGATATTTCCTGGTCGGAATACCTGGAACAACATACATGAGGCATCATGGCCGCTTCTAGACTGTCAAGACATCGATTGTAACGTTCCATGGACCCTAAAATGTATACCAAAATACGTCTTGCCCTGTCCATATATTGCCTTTGCCGACCTCATATTGCCTCATATTCCTCATCCCACAGCAACATCTTTGTGAAGGCTTGAGCAATCAATCAGGTGGTATGATTTTGGTTCAGTGAGAGATGAAATCATTCTATCCCCTGTGATACTGCGCAAGCAATCGACCGTATGTTACCTTCACCAATTCGTCCCCTATGCCCGCAAGTATAGCGCGCAAGCAGCTGTCACGCCATGATGATCGCCGTCCTTGCAGGTTTCTATCGGTGCACCCGCTGGCGATATCCGGGGTTGGGCACGAACCAACTTAACTCGTACTAAAAAAATTGAAAGGCTTGCGGGAGCATAATTAGTTCAGCTAATTTCAAGAACCCCCTTCATAAAAAGTTCCAATTCGATCTTGGTTAGCCTCGATTTCGCCCTTGGCAGTCCGATGTTCTAGACCCACGATAGACCCGGTGGAGTCAAGGCAGCGTTTGTCAGGCATCACTATCAGAACCAGTATACTTCGTACACGAAATGAAATCTCACTGGGTGGCTTGAGATCAAGAAGGCAATAGGTGGGTGAAGCTGAGCACGCAAATGAAGGTAAACGTGGTGCGTCGTTTGGATCGTAGCCGTCTCTGCTTTTTTAAGCCAAACATGATTATCTGGAGATAGCTTGTCTAGCTTCGTATATTGTTATGTCACTATACAAAGCTATTCTTGGGTTACTCGAACGAATGTCAGCTTCTTGTTGTAACACAGCCGGCTAGCAAGCCTTCCTCGATGGGCTCCAACTGCTCGTCTCCCAGAGTTCGAATATTCAAAGCTACTCAGCGGCTCGCAAGTTCGCATTGAAGAGAAGGACATTCCATTATCGTATTAATTATATTCTACATGTAACATAACGTCAATCGCCAAAAACTATTATAGTTCAACGGCACTGGCGTGGAATTGCAGACAGCTGAAGCGTGTGGGAGAACCCATCTGTCCCTTACAGGTAAGGTCTGATTTGCTCCTCGGACCAATCCCAGTACTTTCTCGACATCTCGGCATCCTTGAGATCCTCACGTGGCTCTTCTCTACTTCCAAAGGGTGTGACTGATAGACAGGTTAGCACCTATGGACTTGCATGCACTTGGAGGCGTGGGTAAAGGGTACTCACCATATTTGTCCTGCGCAGTCACGGAAGGGTCGAGTCCGGCAAAGAGCTCAGTGTAGGCACCAAAGCGAGGCTCGTTGCCGACAATCTTCATCATAAGGTTCTGCCCGGCCTTGAAGTTCCTTTGGAGGTTGGTTCTTAGAAGACCAGGATTCAAGGACTATAGTGTGTAAGACGTATCAGCGCCAGTGACCATAACGGATACCAATGCTATTTGGAGATATCACTTACCAAACTGAGGACGCCAGAGTCAGGATAGCGCTTGGGGAACTCGATGGCGTGGAGGAGGTTCCCGACTTTTGACCTATTGTACTTGACGTCCATGGCCTCATCCTTGGCGTAGTTCATGTTGGAGAAGTCGATGGCGGGCTTGGGGGCAAAGTCGCATGATATAGAGGATACCCAGATAATGCGTACGGTGCCTTTGGGGGCCTTCTTGGCCGACTCAAGCAGGAGAGGGGTGAGGAAATGGGCGAAAGCAAAGTGCCCAATGCTATTGGTGCCCTGCTGTAGCTCGTAGCCTTGCACAGTCTTGGATCCCTCCTTGGGATGCATGACACCGGCGTTGTTCCACAAGACGTCCAGGTGGCTTTCCTTGGACAGGAACTCATCGGCGCTGGACTTGATCGTGGTGAGATCGTCGAGGACAAGCTTCAGAAATATCATCTGACCCTTGGAGCTGGGATGGGAGGCTCGGATCTCCTTCATGGCCGTCTCTGCATTCTCCAAGGACCTACCAGCGATGTAGACCTTTGCATTATGTTGGTACAGAATTTTGACGAGCTCCTTGCCGATTCCGCTGGCACCACCAGTTACAATGAAAACCTGAAGCAGCATGAGTAAATCTGATATGATTATAGTGACTCTCGACTGGTCATAGTAGGACGATTTGCCTCTAAACGAAGGGAGTCGCGATGGTGAGAGAAGGACGGGCGTACCTTGCCAGTCTGGTCTGGGAGATTTTCCTCAGTAAGGGTAGGCTTGCTAGGACAAAAGTTGGTTCGGCGGAACATGATAGGCGATATTTTACTGCGTGCCGTTGCTTTCAAAGTCGCTGTTGTTTTCACTATGTGGTTCCTCTTGAAGTTGGTGGAATAAGGGGCGTCTTTGGACTGGAAAGTGAATATTCCTTAGTGTCGACAGATGGTACCGATGCAATGGTAGGACAATGCGACAAAGATAATTATGAGATTAACCAAACTCGATACAGAGAAGAAGATGCAGATCAGGGGCAGCGATTTCGGATTTTATACATAAGGAAATCCATCGTCAAAGACAAGACACACTTGTAGTTCATCGGAGATAGGACGGTGTGTCATCCGCGGAGTGGGTGGATTCCGCGGCGGACTACGCACATGCTAAGGCTGAGCCGCTTCGGTGGTCACTCGTAAATGTGTCAGCCAGCAACCGAGCACTGCCGCTAGATTGAGTGTATGTTGAAGCCTAAATCGATATATTATCTCACTCCGGACAACCCCGCGACTTGTTTACTTACAGCTGCTCTCCAAACTATTTCAAGGCTGCACAACTCCACCGCGGAGAGCTGACTTCTCGTTGTATTTCCTGGGTAGCTCAATATATGTTGCGGACAACGATTCCCGGATGAAAACTCACATAGTAGTGCAAGTTTGAGTATGATGCCAGCTTCAGGACCTAGGAATATCGTTGATGTTCTTCTCCTAACCCTAACCTTAATGCCATATATATATGCGGAGGCTGTCTCCTCTCCATTGCGGGTCTTCGTTGCGGGGAAGTACAGGATAACCACGTAACCCTGGCCATGGGTATGGAATATTACCCGCGGATGTGAATAACTTCACAAATACTTCGTTATGGAGAATAACAGTCTTGTCGTCCGTAGGGCCTCTCCTAAAACCTTTCCGCTGGATCCGCGCCATGAGCAAACACGCACAGTTAACATACGCCCAACAAGGATATTGAGATCTCGACACGATCATAGTGCAAGGCTTCTGTCTCTGCCTGAAGAAATTCTATGGCTTATCACAGCCTTGCTCGCGGAAGAAGACAGAGGCAGCTTCTTATCTTCATTTGCTCTCGCAAGCCAAAGTTGTCGTCAACTGGCTCGGCCGTTTCAGTTTGCTGATGTCTGGATAACGCGCAGCGAGACATCTTGGCAGCTTCTTCGCCACATGCTGAGAGAGGTCGATGCGGAGGGCACCAGTCTCTACCCGCCCATTGGGACGCTTGTTCGCTCCATCAGCTTCACGATTGACGAAGACCTCTATGTTGACTACGGGTTCGCCACGGACGAAGATTACGAGGAGTGGTGTGAATATTGGCAGGGGCTTATTGATGACCTTGCTCGAGTTCTCGATCTGGCTGTGCCTAATCTTGCCCGAGTGTATTGGATGGATACCGCCCAACTTGAGGTCGCCCCTCGATTACTACTCGCAGTCCTCAATCATGCTTCTTCTTCTGCTGCAACGAGATGTCTGACTGGTCTCTATTTTGCCGATTATAAGTTTCTGTTTGGAGACATCAAGGGTGTCAAACGATCATTACCTCTGGATGCAACACTGCCGCTTCGCGACTTGGCGTTTGGGTTCGATGAAAACCATGTAATCACGATTTCGGAAAGCCCTGATGGTCTAACAGCGTATTTCGCCGAAAACATTCTGCGCCGCTCTTCGAGCACTCTGGAGTCATTAGCATGGAACTCTCAGTTCAGAGGTGAGATGAAGTGGATTGGAGTCTCGGACAATGGCAGTGATATCGCTTCGAACAAGATCGCCTTCAAGGACGGCCCAATCACTTTTCCAAAACTACGAAAGTTCTGGACCTTCTTAACCAGCATTGAGGAGTTCGATCCAGACGTCCTGGGGAATATTATGGCTGCGCCTACTCTCCAAAGCTTCGCCCCCTCGGAGAGCGTTGCAACTACCATCATGCGCAACGGTCTAGACGCCAAGTTCCCGCTCGCAAGTCTGCGCACATTTGCCGTCACAGCAATTTCCAGTGAAATCAGCAATGATGACAAGGACTATGTGGATTGTGTACTCAACTTGGCGCAGCGCTATGGATCACGGATCGAGGAACTGCTCGTCTACATCGCGCCAAGTGCCAATCGTCTCGCGTTCCACTTATCGACGGGCAATTTCGCCAACCTCAGATCACTGTGCTTTTCGTGGCCGGAATATAGGTCTGTCAATGAGACTGAAGCTGTGGACTTGCTGCTCAAACCTATTGGGCTGTACCTCCCGACATTGGAGGAGCTTTCATTTGGCTTTCAGCCTGACGATGCAGAGACCGGCAAGGAAATGACTATGCCAAGCGAATCAAGCACTTGCCCCCATGATGCTATCATGGCCGCAATAGCGCCGCTAAGGAATCTAGCGAGACTGTGTGTCTTTGGCGACGAATATATAGCCCATGTCAGTGGTAGCCATTGGTCATGGCATCGTTTTTTCAAGGAGCTAGTCTGGTTCCACCAAGGTCGCAGCTTTACCGAACGCCACCGAGGCCATGAAGTAGGTCAGGGCCAGAGTTGGTCAGACGCTATTCGAGGCCATATTACACCTGGTGAAGACGCCGATCTGGCCCGGATTACTAGATGGGTGACCCGTCAGCCTGAGGGTCCCGTCGAAGACCCATATGCCGCCATGATTGATCTCACGCAGAGATATGCAAAAGCGTTGCCGAAATTGCAAGAATTTATCAGTGGGAGGATATTGATGGAAGTAAAAAGAGAGTGACAGTAGTGGATTAATGGAAACACCAGGATATATAGATAATACTATCAATACTAGAATCCCCTCGTAGCGAAGTTGTGAGAATAGTTGATGTATTCTCTGGTAGTCTGGATAGCTACTTGCTCTGTTTATAAGTGTAGCTTGGGTAGTAGAGTTCTTCACACCAAATGAGCGAAGGGCTTCATCTATAAATTAGGTAGCAAACAATTGATAAATAAAAAAACACAGAGTTTGCGAGCATTAGTCCTCCGCAAAAGATTGAAACTATCACAAGTTGCTGAAAAAGCTATACAGAGCAAATCAATTCTGCTTAAAATTCAATGAAGCATAAACATTCTCACTGGATAGATCAATTGTTATGTACTAATCATGATAAAAAAAATTACATCCTCCCTCCTAACCGAGATTTTGGTAGGTGAAGTTCACCAACTTGCGAAGACTGGTCCATGTAGAAGTTTCCCTGTCTTGAATGTGCCGAGATATCTACATGAGCAGCTAGAGAAGTCAGGCTCCCAAATCTTAGTTTGAATTCAGTCTCCTATATTCCCCAGCTCATAGTTCCCAGTCCTCAGGGTGCAGTCGGATCTGTAGATCCAGTAGCGTGAGGATGGGACGGCGCATGCGAGCCGTTGTTGTATCCACCATTGCCGTAATTCTTCTCCATGTCACGCACGTGAGGATACCCTGGCTGTGGGACGTTGATCCCCAGAGTGCGAAACTCGATCTTGGTATGACCGTAGATCAGAAGGGCCGAGAAGACGGGTTTGGCGAGCACATCCAAGATACCGTAGAAGATGGCCTCAGAGTCGGGACTGATGACATTACCTCCCTCGCAAACGCCCCAGGCAATAGGATAGAGGAACCATATGAACACCATGAGAATTCCACACGTATAATATGTCTTCTTAGCCCAGCCGCCGAGGATTCTGGCGCTTGTACGACCGGTAAACAGGAGCGTGTAGACGACGTAGAAGAAGGCGATGTTGCCAAATGTCCAATAGCCCCATTTGTACCTAGTCGACACCAGGGCGCCGACAAGACCGCAAACAATCATAATCTCGTCGGCGATGATGGCCGACATTATGATGGACCAGGGCAATCCGGCCGTCAAGAGCAAATCGGCGAGCAGTAGAGGCGTCGTGATGAACCAGTCAATGTACCGGACATAGAAGATCTCGCGAGTTCCAGCCTTGCCAACGTGAGGGTCTCCGGGTCGAACGAACTCGGCTTGGATGGCCACCTGACCCAGATTAGAGCCCATGGTGAAGTACGCTATTGCTGCCACGAAGAGCAGTGCAGCGGTGATCTGATGGAAAAGACGCTCATTGTGAGGCCTGCTGAATGAATGTGCCATGACGGCGATGGTGCTGGCGCCCATGATGGCGCAGACTGTGAAGAGCCAGTCGGAGCCGTGCGTGGTAATTTCAATGTCGGCATGTTGGAACACATTCCGATTAGTATAGAGCGCCTCGTTGCCCATCTTGACCTTTGGACTTTGGGCTTGGGTGGTGAAAACGCTGCCAAAATGACTGTACAAGCAAAGTACTAAAATATTCTGAGGCTTTGCCGTAAAGTCCAGCTCAACAAGTCCGTATGATAGTTTTTCTTGGCAACTTCAATCGGATTCCACTCGTGTCGAGTGCTCTATATATACATACGCACACCAATCCTAGGTTCTTCCTCATAGTGGCACTCGCCACCTTCCGGTATTGCCTAGTCTAGCATGGTAAAGAAAGTTTCGAAAAATTGCCGACCGAGCCGTACAGTGACTTTTGACGTGGGCGACTTGCTAGGTGTGGGTTCTATGCGTGTAATATAATCATGACTAGAATCAAAGATAATAGAGAACCTACAAGGCTACAAGCAGATTTGGATTTGTAGTCGGTAATCATGCATCAATTCACTGCCAAGCGACTAATCACTATCTACTGTTTCCCACGGCATCAATGATATAGTATTATTTTGATCGTATATAGATATTAAAACAATGATTTCTTCAGCAAACTCGCCTGCATCAACATCTGTTGCAGGGGAATCTCAACTAATAATATAGTATGCGTCATCGAGTCTCCGTTCTGCCGGCGGCTACCCTAAAGTTTTTTAATGCTAGATCAAAACACCGAAGATATTTGTCATTTCGTGCCAGCGTCCGGTCTCGCTTCAACGAGGGCGTATTAGGCCAATAGCAGCTTGAGTACACAGTTCGATCAATACTGATCCTCTGACCATTGCTAGCCGGGACTAGTCGGGGTATGCAACCTTGAGTGAATGAAGCAGCGCGAGCTCTTGTAAGCTAGCAAATTCATACATGGCCGACGCTCGATGGACGTGTCATGATCATTACTCCAATTGCCTCCGGCAGTCATGTCGTCATAGTCTCGACTGTAAAGCCACTAAAGAGCCCCATCCGATCAGGCCGACCAGATTCCAATGGCTGGTACGAAAATGAAAGCCCAATTAGCTTGATGAACCCGCCTTTCCGTCGAATCGTGAGGACTACACCAAACGAACGTTAACAAACTAATTGACGGGTGGTGGAATGAAGTCTCACAGCATTCTGTCTCACAGCATTCTGTCTCACAGCATTCTGCTTCAGGGCTCTCTGCGTTAGGATGCCTTGAAATCAGTAGAGGATGGTTTTGCCGAGGAAGCCATAGCCTGAGCAGAAGCAGCCCGAAGTTCCCCGGAAGCGGCGCTATATTCCTTAGCGATTTCCCGCTTTTTGGCGTTCGACATGGAGAAATCCTTCTTCGCAGCTTGTCGGATAGCGGAAATTTCGTCGAATTTCTCTTGGCACTGCGTTACGTTGGACATGGTTGGTGATGGTTAGATAGATGGAAACTTGCAAATGTAAGGTTGAAGGTGGAAAGCTGCAAGCGACTTGAATCGCTAATTGTTGCCGTGAATCAGAACCGGCGTAATTGCGGGAATGACTTTGCCATCAATCGTTCCCGTCGGGGGATGGGCTACAACATTGTACATAGTATAACGTACAGTGGTTTAAAGGTAATTCCGAGCTACTCATAATGTATCGCAAAATAAGCAATATAGAATTATAAAGATAACCGTGTTATATATAGTTTTCATTGATAAGAAAACGAATAATGTAAGTAATTACAGCGTTGTTTTAGCCAAGCTGTTGTATCTATTGATTGTATCTATTGGTTCGCATTGTAGCAGTTACGCCTAACAGAAGTCAAGATCAAAAGAGTTCCAGCCTCCCACAATAAACATAATAAGCAATAATTTATAGCTTATTATCCTTTGTTGGGTTCAAATGCATCATATAACGTAGCAATAATCAACCCTTAATATATAGCATTTTGGGGGGAATCTGAGTAATAGCTTAAAATCACCTACGTCCCGCTGTGCCTGATATTATTACAGGCCTCTTCCTTACTGTCCAAAACCGTACGGAGACATTCACGATTCTGCTAAGACTTGGATAGAGAAACCGTGGGTTGAGCAAAAAGGCAAAAAACATACAACAGCGGGTATTCGCTGGTCGTCACCGACCCAACTACTAATCCACCCCTTAGCGGCTTGACTCTGGGAGAGCGGACGGGATCCCGTATTTTCCGCTAGGTATGGTCGTATGTACAAGACTGTTCAATAAAAAAAACTATATACCAATCGTAATAAGAGGCTCAATTAGCCAATACCAATACCACCTTCCCTGTTAGCGTCACGCTTCCCAATGCAGCCTCTTCATGGGCGTGAGTGGTAAATCTATGTTTGCTGTCAAAATCGCATCTCGCGCAATCGGCCCTTACACTCTTTTGGTCAATTAACAGCAACATAGGTCGCCGGTTGTGTCTGCTAGTATTTAGGACTTTCTACTTGACTAGCAAAACTTTTGCCCATATCCGGGTGCCCGCTTAAGATGCCGAATCAACGTCGGGCATTTCATCCTTTTCCATCATAGCATTTGTCCTAACATCATTAAGCATTGTTGCTGTTCACTCGCTTCGATCCGTTCTTGAGCCACTCAGCGCAGTCCTCGCCCAACCTCTCCCTCGCCTTTTCCTCGTACTCCCGGCTCTCCTCCTCTGAGAGTACATCCTTCCAACGGCTATTCGTCCCCTTGTTGATAAAGTTCTGAGCACCGTCCACCCAGGCAATGCTAGCTTGAGGCGGCGAGGCCAGCTCGGCGTGGGCCTTCATCCAGTCAAACGTGCAGTGCTCAACGGCGGCCCTCCACTTGTCCTCGGGCATGTCTGGAATCTCGAGGAACTTGGCAATTCTGCGCATCTCGCCCTCCAGATCGGCCTTGAGGTCGTTGAAGTGGAGGAGGAGCAGGTTTGGCTGGTTGCGCGCCTCCCACCAGCCGCGGATGTGACCCCAGAAGGGCCAGCACTGGGACGGGCTGGGCTCGCCTTTGAGCAGATCCCGGAACATGTCGCGGGGGTCGGCGGAAGGTCGCTCCAGTTTGGGGCCGTCGTACTCTCCCTGGTCAAACATCTGGTAGAAGGTGTCGGTGGCATTTTGGAAGTGGTTGTGGGCGCTCCAGATCATGTCGCGGCCGTCGCGGCCGATGAAGATGTACTTGACGCTGGGGTCCCACCGGAGAGCATCAAGGGGGAGATGGGTCTTCATGAATCGGCGATGGGTCTGGGCGTCGAGCATGGGGAGTATCACGTCACGCGGGATGACACGAAGCTCAACCCAGGGAGACACGGTTCCAGAGGGCACATCCGGGTCGCCCTGGTTAATCAGCTGCGACACAATCTGCTGCGTCCACTACATTCGAGGTCCTCGGTCAGCAGGAATTACGAAGGAGGAGTCTGCGCCGTGCTCGAGCTCGAGGGACGTACGGTGGTTCCTGACTTTGCGTAGGTAGTGATGACAATGTCGTCGGGCCTCAGCTTCAGCTCGTTCCAAACGGTCGAGTCCATGTGGTGGTTAGACACCTCTCGAGTCTTCACGGGCATCCCGCTACTGTGCCCGTTCATGGCAGGCGTTGGCTCCGTGATTGACCCCATGGCTGTTCAGATTACAAAGAGATTGTAAAAGGCTAAAGGCTAAAAGCTATCAGTGTCTCAGGTAAAGTACATGGATGGGAATGAGGTAGACCAGCCTTATGGCGCAGCTCGCTTAACTATATACCCTTTCCCACCCCAAGCCCCAGGGTCCCCAGAGTCAGCAGCCGGGCCAGTAGTTAGCCATCAAATCTCCCCGGTGTATCCAGCGTTATGCGAGCAGGCTTTCCAGCCCAGTCTATAAGCTGACTATGGCGAAAGCGGTGAACCAGAGCCAGGTGCGGTCATGCCGACACATGTGAATGCCTCCCATGGATCCTGCCATGTCTTTGGACCAATGCCACAGCCCGCCACAATGAAGAGTCGACCATTGCGTGTGCTTGGATCCACTAATAGTAAGAGCTAGCCTGGCGAGATCCCGGGATTATGGGGGTGGGAGTGGGACGTCGGCCGACGACCCGGATCAGGGCGCTCTAAGCGAGTCAAGGCTACATGCGTCTCGCACTGCGTATTTATTTCAAGCTATGGTAAGCTTACAGGATCAGCAGTTACTTCCCCAGGTATGATCAAAATAACATCAGCCTTTTAATAGTTCTAGGAAAAGAAGAAGAACAGCAATAACAACAACAATTATCGCTGCCTATCCGAATCTCTAACATGAATCTACGCTCGCTGAGTAGGGGTACAGTGTAGAAAGCTGACATTCTGGTGAACAAGTGCTGACATTATATGCAAAGTCTATGGAGCCCAGACGCTATTCGCTTACAGGACCTACGGTTAGCGTATAGTTTGACGTGATGTTAGCCACGCTGTCTGAATATCCAGACTGCAAGGGGCGATGGGCCGAACCAAACAAATGGTCCGAGAACTACATCAATGTAACCTTCTACGGCGCAGACCAGTCACGGCATGTCAGCAAAGCCAAGCAATCCTCTCTGGGCGTGACAACCATTTCCCCTCATTGATGAGCGTGGTTGTCTGGAAATCCTACTAAAAAAGATGAGTAAGATGACAGAGCAGCACGACCGGCTGACTGTTTAGCGTGCGAGAGGACGAGCCGCGAAATATTCCAGTGAGACTGACTTGCTGTTGATTCGCCGAATGGCATAATCGTGATGAAGTCCCAATGTAGACTACGCGCCTCGCAAGTGTTTCTCCCACCATTGTGTGTGTATATTGATAGGGCTGAGAGAAGCATTGGCCAATCAGCAGCGCTTCGGTGAGGGAGCACCGGAGCAGCCTCAGCAGTACTCCACTAGTTTTATTTTCAATAGCTAGCATGTTTTTGATGGATGCGAGGTTCTATACTTATATCGGGCAACAGGTAATTCCAAGCTACTTCGGGATCTCTCTGTTATGCTCTATATATAAAGTTTAATATTAACTGGATATTAATTATGATTCATGATTAAAGTCAACAAGCTATTATTTACTGCTTAAAATTATATACTAATCTTATTATTAATAAATTATATACAATATATTGATTCTTATAATCTTATGTTGCCTTTTAAGTAGTGTACTTAGGGTAGCTCAGAATTGCGTTCAACCCACTGTACATACCTATTGTACACGTGCTGATAAACTGCGACACACCATATAGCCGACTTGGCCTTCGGAAAGATGTACCCGCATCATTCATTAACGTCCCTCATTAGTCCCATTTGATCCCCCAGCGTCACCTCGGGATGTAATCTAGCTCCGCCTCTACTGCCACGAGAGTTTAAGGCTGATCATGGCCTCTCTCACAACAATACGCGCCTGTCCTCGCGTGTCTCTCCTTTGTCGACATTGGTGCCAGCGCCGACCATTCAGCGCCTCACCATCAACACGCCAATCTGCTACAAGACTCAGCGCCCATGATGCTGCCGACAAAATGATGAGCGACTTTGGTGGCCGCAGCGTAGTGCAGCGACAGCTTTTTGACGCGAACCAGCTTCACAAGCTTGGCGTGACCCTAGGCCGCCCAATTGATCCATTCGGCACCACCAGCGCAGGGATCCCGGACCAGCCTCCGATCCAGGGTACACCGGTCCCGGCAGGCTGGCATCTCGTCTACTTCACCCCGGACGGATTGGAGACGGAGCTGGGCCGAGATGGCACGGACACGTCGTGGAATGCGCCCGGCCCATTCACGAGGCGCATGTGGGCGGGGGGCACCATGACGTGGAGCAAGTCTGGCACCCTGCGCGTTGGGCAGGAGATTGAGGAGCGGACCAAGCTGCTGAGCGCGACGCCCAAAAAGAGCCGATCGGCCGGGGAGATGGTTCTGGTCGATGTTGAGAAGGAGTTCTGGTCGCCCGAGGGGTTGGCCCTCACAGACCGCCGCTCATGGGTCTTTCGTCCGGAATTGGATCCATCGGCGGCGTTGGCAACGACGCCAGTGGCAGAGGAGGCGCTAAAAGGGGTTGATATGCATGCCCGGTCAAGATGGGAGGATGTACAGGTGCCGTCCGGGGACACTCTTTCAAGAGAGCTCCGCTGGTCAGCTACGAGCCTCTTCCGCTTTTCGGCGCTTACATTCAACGGGCACAAAATCCACCTCGACGAGAACTGGGCACGGCAAGTGGAAGGGCATCCGGGACTCGTGGTTCACGGGCCGCTGACTCTGATTGGCATGCTGGATTTTTGGCGGGCGACCATTTCTGGTGGAAAGACGCCTGGGAAATGCACCTACCGGGCCATGTCGCCCATATACGCGGGTGAGACGCACAAGATTCGTCAGATTGGGTCGCGGGCAGAAGGATCTCACACAATTACGGATCTGGAGGTGGACAAGAATGGTGTTGTTTGTACCAAAGCTACAATTGAAGACTAGAAGCTAAAGGTGGTGGAACAAATAGAGTAATATGAAATAATTTGCGTTGCAATTGTCATCTTGGGCTACTTTTATCTTGCTGACGATGACTCCGATCGTTCTTTTGCAAGAGTAACGCAAAGAAGTTCGCATAGTATCTCGAGTCCGTCGTGTGCTCTTCTCGACAACCTTATCTCCCTACCCAAGTAGCCGACTCAAGCCCCACCGACTCCGCTCCGCCCCGGATCGACGCCTCCACAATCACTGGCTATGGCTATCACCAGTAGCCTCGGCATGGCATCATCGAACGCAGTGCTGCAATTGATGGAACACTCCAGCTCCGGGGATGAGATCAAGAGAAATGTCCGTCGCTTAGGTCCACGCATTTTGAGCTTTCATTCCGTCCTCTGCCAAATTGAGTCACAATGGCCTCAAGCAGGGCTCCCAGTATATTGGTCCGTAGCACAGCAAAGGTACATTGTCAAATGTCGATCCCCCCGTGGCTGCACCAGCAGAGTCTGACTATCACAAAAGGGCGTTCCAAAGCAACATGTGCGATGGCTGAGTCTGCACGAATATCAGTCTCAAGACTTATTAAGACAGGTACGCTCTCATGGGGAATAGCATACATGGCCTACCTCAGAGTGCTAAGACTGGCTCAGTATAGTGTCCCCACGCCTAAGGGCAAGGCTGTTTCAACACCGGAAGCTGCCCGACAGTTCGTCGATGACTTAGGTCAGTCCCCTGCTTCACTTCTTGTCTCGCAGTCTTGCTCGGTCAGAGCTAACGTCTCAACGGCAGGCGGCTCTGCTGTACTTAAATCACAGCTTCTGAGGCCGGGCCGTGGCCGAGGCGTCTTCGACAGTGGTCTGAGAGGCGGCGTGCAGCGGGCCCGGAACGGCCAGGATGCTGAGACCCTAGGGGCGAAAATGCTGGGACACAAAGTGAGGACGGAAGAAACTATCGATGAAGGCTTGACCGTCAAGCGCGTCTACGTCAGCAAGGCGGTGCCCATTGTCGAAGAATGGCACCTAACCATGACGATTGACCGCGAGACCTACTCTCCAGTCATCACCATCGGCAAGCGAGGCGTCGCGACGGCCCGAGAGCCAGCGGACAAGCGCCCAACCCTAGTCCACCGCGTTCACTTCCAGGCCTCCGAGGGCATCACCGCAGATGTGCGTGGGCGGATCGCTGACTACATGAAATTACCACACGAGCAGCGCCATCAGCTTGAGCCCATTCTCAGCGGCATGTACAACATTTTCATAGAAAAGGAAGCCACAAATTTGGAAATCAGCCCGCTTGCACGACTGGCCGACGGATTCCTGACCTGCGTGGGCTCCAACTTTATCTTCGACGACGCGGCGAGCAAGCGGCAAGCAGAGCTCTTCGCCCTCCGCGACGCCGAGCACGAGGTTCCTGAGGAGGTAGAGGCGGAGAAGTACGGCCTTGTCTACGTGCGCATGGACGGCGACATTGGCAATGTGGTCAACGGCGCTGGTCTGGCCATGGCTACCAACGACGCTATCGGTCTCTACGGTGGCAAGAGTGCGAACTTCTTGGATGCTGGTGGGCAGGCTACCAAGGAGACCATGGTGCAGGCCTTTTCCATTGTCCTGCGCGACGAGCGGGTCAAGACTATATTGGTGAACGTCTACGGAGGTAAGCTTTTCAAAAACGCATGATTGTAACATTCCATGACTTCTCAAGCTGATTGACAAAGGTATCACCAATTGTGCCATGATTGCCGAATCCGTCATTGCTGCTGCTGCAGAACTGGGGCCGCTGCGCGTGCCTGTCGTGGTCCGCCTACAAGGGACGAACTCTCCTCAAGGCTTGAAGCTGGTATGTAAACAAAGTGGAAGTCCCAGCTTGGCGCTAACAAAGGTCATTCGTAGCTTGAAGAGGCCGACTTAGGATTACATGTCGAGGCTGATTTTGGCGCGGCGGCAAAGAAGGCAGTCCAGCTGGCCAAGACAGCTTCGTAGCTTATAAGTCGTGGCGAAGGACAACCGCAAGAGACTGGGGAGGGGGAGTAGCGTCGCCTTTGGATCATATTCACGTATAAACAGGTCGCGAAAGATTTAGCAAATAGAGTGGCGAACTACCGAAGTCGATCAGGCATAGAATCGTCTCATAAAGGAATAATCACAAGGCATCAGCTTTCCTGCTTTTCTCATGTCGGCCCGACGATGACAGTGACAGTGACGAGTCACGACTGGCAGCCCCACTAACTTGAAATGGTTCTCCAACTTTCCTTCGCACCTTCAAGACCAGCGCGGAGACTCCGCCGCCCCTCCATCATCGCGAAATTCTCAGTTGATTCCGTTCAATCCAAGCCTCCGAGGTCATATTCTGTCTTTTCTTTCTTTCTGTTATTTCCCTAGGCATTCGAAAGAGACAGAAGCGTTCGCGTCATATTGTAGATATCAAATCGTACATCACCGGACAAGATGGCAGCAAAGGAAAAGGACCCCGCCACAATCGCGTTTGCAAAGACACTGGAAAACACACCCTGGTGCGACGACTATGAAAAAATGGTCTCGGGAGTACTGTAAGTTTTCCGTAGTAATGTCTGTAAAATCTTCGTGTCGGGGGACTGAGCAGCAGTATCCAGATACAATTGCCTCGCGCCCGAGCTGGTCCAAGGCCGTCATCGAGCTCGCCAAATGATGCACAAGTTCAATAGCTACTTCCCGGACGACATCTCACCAGAGAAGCTGGCTGAGGAGAGAGAAGCCATGCTCAAGAAAGTCATCGGGCACTTGGGGAAGGACTCCTGGATAGAGCCCTCTTTCAACATCGACTACGGCTGCAATATCTCCATTGGCGACAACTTTTACTCCAACTTCAAGTAGGTGACCAATTTTTTGAATAGGAGGTGGCACAACTTTTAATTGACATTATTCGCAGCCTCGTTATCCTAGATTGCGGAATCGTCACCATTGGCGACCGTGTCCTCTTTGGTCCCTCCGTCTCCATCTACGCGGCCACACACGAAACTGGCGTTCAGTCCCGCCGTGATGGCGTTGAGTACGCAAAGCCAGTCACGATTGGCGACGATTGCTGGATCGGAGGCAACACAACCATCATGCCGGGAGTCACCATCGGAAAAGGCTGCACGATTGGCGCCAGCAGTGTCGTCACCAAGGATATCCCCGACTTTTCAGTTGCCATGGGTTCGCCGGCCAAGGTCATCAAGAAGGTCGACCCTGTGCCAGATGTGTAAATACCAAAGTATGAAAAAAGGTACATACTCCGCTACGGATTTGGGAAAACAATAGAAAAACGACAACAAATAAGATCCACACGCTAGTTGAAATGACAGCAAAACATCTACACAACCTTCAAAGCTCCAATCTTGTCCCTAGCCTCTTGGGCAATCTCTCTGGCTCCCTCGAGCTTCACGATTTCAGCTTCAAGCTTCTCCCTCAGCTCGCCTACAGCATCATCTTCCCTCGACATTCTCGAAACTTCCTCTTTAGATAGTCCGAACACATACCCGTTCTTCATCCCACGCATAGGACCTTCCTCATCCATTACGAAAGGTTCCACGATATTCTTGTTAACGTGTCTGATAAAAGACTCCACTGCCAACTAGAGAGTAATTCGGGTTAGCTATGCAAGTATAATCATGATATGCTTCGTGTCAGCTCTTACCTCGTAGGAAACCTTGACAACGTCGTGAATATCGTTGATCATTCGGTCTTGACCGGAGAGATTGACAGATCGCCAGATCTGATTGTAAACATTGTAAACGTTCTGGTTGCCAACGTCATCGCTATGCTTGCTTGTTTCCGCGCCCTGGAAGTAGGCCCTGAAGAATCTCAAATAGCGCCATCCCTCGATCTGCTCGCCAAACTCGGAACTTGTTGACAGTGGGAACTCTGCCTCAGTCTCCTCCTTGCAGTAAACTTGCAAACTGTCTTTTGCCTTTGAAGAGGCGGCTGCAAACATGGTATTGAGCCGCGCGTCAATCTCGTGGTGCAGAAGAGACGTCCTCCCTTCATCAGGGCAGACCGACATCAAAATCATCTTGTAATTGTTTTTGATGACAGTTTTGACACGCTCTAAATGCTCTTGAGCAATTTTCGCCCATTTCACAACCTGAAGCCGATATATGAAAGGGTAGATGGCCGAGTTGATGACTCCAGGTGGCTGCACGGCTCCAAAGGGGCCCAGCCAATGCTTGATTGTCTCTCTGAATTCGTTGAGACTTTTGACAGATTTGTGATCATCAAAAGCCTGTATCCCGGATACAGAGTTGGTAAAAGCGTCCGGGCTATAAGTGACAGGCTCCAGGACCTTCTTCAGTCCCACGCTTCTCTCTACCTCACTGAGCTCAGAGTTGTTGATCACGACGTTGAAAGAATTGCTGACGGTGTGGGGATGCACGCCTCGATCTTCGAATGCCCACACTTGACCGACCTGACGCATAATGTAGGCAAACTGATCATTCATTCCCCTCAGCGTTTGTCGGAGCTCCATGGCTCTTGATTCGACAATGTCGGATGACTTCAAGGCATGCCACGCCCGATCAGAGTATTCGTTGACATATCTGTCGAGGAAACGCTGCTTCTGGCTATGATTCTTGAATGCTTCTCCCAGCTGTTGCTTCTCCTCTAGCTTTTGCACCAATTGAGATGAAATCGTCTCCTCAATCCGGGGGAATGACCGCTGAATCTCAGAGTTCAGGATAGTTGCGAGATGATGCTTCAGGTTGGCTGTTCCCCTCCGGAATTCCGGAATCTGCGACCAAGCGCCCTTCGCAAAGATCTGTTGCTCGCTGTTGTGAGGGCTACTTGACTCTCCTGGGAGCTTTGGCCGGTTACAAACAACAAAGATGCCGTCTGCAAAAGGAAAGCCGCCCTCGCCGAGTCTGCGATTGGCGGAAGAAACAGTCTGTAGAATGTCAGTCTGTGCCCGCCCATGCTCATCATATTTTCACTCACCGGCTGTATGTCTTCATCGCGTTGAAGAACATCGCATTTCGTGAAAACTCCAATGAGTCGTCGCTTATCGCGAACCAGGCTCTTGCAGATCTTGTATACCCTGTGGCCACTGAGGTCTCCGAGCGCCGGCATTGTGCATCTAAATGGAGAGCAACAGCTTTTGTGTCAGCGAACAGGTGAAAGAGGCCTAAAGCTGCTTCTGCGGTATGCTAGATGGGGGAGGAACATATCAGACACAAACGTACATGACGATATTCTCCGGTCGTGAAATATATTGCATTGCCAAAGCTTCTGGACCAGCTTCTTCCGTCTCGTTGATGTCCGTATCATTGCTGACCAGCCCAGGAAGATCAAGTATATTGAAAGGCGAACGATTCGGCCCCTTCAGCTCAATCTTGACCACGTCGGGCACAAAGTTCTTCTTGTCCGGGCCTTTACCTAGCTTTATTCCCATGTAGTTTGCCGAGAGCTAATTGGATGTTAGTATCTTGTGACACAACCAAATGAGTTATCTCAATGTCAACTTACATCCTCGAGGGCAGTTTCAAACTCTGCCATGGTTAACGTGTTCCCCTGCTTACGATACGTCTTTGCCTTCGCATCGGCCTCAAGCAGACCCTCGACCCTCCTCGGCGGTTGTTCCACGCTGATGCAATAAGACTCAGCGCTGCCGGGTCGTGCACGTCGGGACACGATCTTGATCGGGAATCGTGTGCAACAGCCGTGTTTGATGGGGAAAGGGATGTCAGTGAGGCCCTTCAGCAAGGAGGATTTCCCCGCAGATTGTTCTCCCACAATGACAAGCTAGAAATATAGTGGCGTTACTATACGGATATTCTACCATGGACTCATAGAAGGTGGTGGGGGGAGGGGGGGCAGCTAACCTGTGGGATACTCAAGTCCTCGCTTGAACACCAAGATTGGAGCTTGTTGATGGCGTTGAAGAGCACACGGCTGTTCTCGTTGTCAAAAGGGTTGCTGGGCATGGCCTTGCTCTGCCCAGCATCCTGCTTGTCTTCATTGGCGGTGCCTTTCGGTAGCGCCTCGTCTGGAGCAGCAATCCCGTCACGCTGAACAGATTGACTGTTCTCGGCATGACTAGAAGGCATGTCTTTCTCTGTCTCATCTGCTTCTTCGGAATGACTACCAGCCATGGGCTGCTTCGACATGTGTTTGGCCGTCCGAGTCTCCTCGGCGTCATTGTCACGCGAGCTCTCCGAGGAAAAGCTTCCGCCCCAATAGGAGTTAGTGGTTTCTGACGAGCTACTAAAAGACATCATGGGTGGGTAAATAGGCAGAGAGGCCCAGACAGAAACAATGGTAGGATGTATAAGAAAGTCAGGGGTATAAGAAAATTGTATATGAACAAGCCGAATCGGGAGGCATATGAAAGAACTGGTATGAAGCCATCGAGTCAAACCTCACTTTTTGGTCTTTTGGGTTCGTCTTAAATAGTTCAGACACCCAGGTACTTACGCCTACGCCTCCAGGCTCTTTCTTATTTCCCTAGCCATATTGAGCGTTCTCCTCGTTGTCTACATCTTCAAACAGCGGCCGCGTATCTGCCACCCACCCATACCTTGTCGCGAGCATAGAGGTTTCGACACGACAGCTAGCACTTGAAAAACACAGCCTCCTTCAACTCATACGACCCTAGCTTCCTTCATCAAGCGCTCTCCAAAAGCGTCTTCTTCAGTCATGTGCGAACCAAAGTGGCTCTAAGCGCTGGGGTCTTCCGCAGCGGCCTGGGATTTCGATGTAACCTTGTGTTGGTAGCAGAAAACAATGCAGGGGGTTAAACTTAGGGCCGGGAGGCCATGCAAACCGACCCTAGCGCCGTCTTGAATCTTCAGCCGCTCTCCGCGTACGTCCGCCGACCCGACTCTTGACACCGTCAAAAAAGCAAGCCAGCCACGTTGTCTGCCTTCGTCCCGCTCCTATGTTGCAGATCGGCTCGTTCTTATTGCTGGGGTACTGGTTTCAGGGAAAGTTGTTTCCCCCCTCTAGCGTGGCTCTTGCGCGGAACCTATCCGGGGCCAGGAACGAGGCTGTGTGATTCGAATTCCGTTTGCAAAGATTCCAGTCCTAGAACCGTGTGTCCAATAATCAGAAGATCATGGTTCTGGCTTAGTTGAAGGAAGATAATGGCAGTGCCGAGAAGATGGGTGGTTGTGAAAATGAGTATTATTAGACATACCGTCACATACGGGCCGAGAATTTGGCCTCCTTCGACATTTTTTGCGAACCAACCAACATAGCACTAAAAAGGAGTCAACCTCGTCAGAAAAAGCAACATCAACTCCACTTTCCTGCATGTCGAGCTCTCTGTATCAAGACAAGAGTTGTAACCTGGATAGTACTCCCTACCTGGGCTTGCATCGAAGCAAGGACAATCACCCGACTGAGAAGACAGGCCTCACCCGTTTGCCTTATCTACTGGGGTTTCAAGGCTAGAGAAAGGGGGAGACGACAATTTTGTATGGTTCCAAAATGTCCTCAGCAACCTGTGTATTTTGAACCATTCCCATGGGACGCATAGTATCTTCACCGGTGCGGGACCCGTAAGTTGTAACCACCTGTCCGGCTTGGTATCCCTGCTTGCGTTCCATTGCAACATGCAAATCCTCAGACCCTAGTCTCTCATATACAGCTACTCTTTTGATTTCTTGCATGTACAGGCGTACTACCCTACCTTAGAACTCTATAGCCTTAGGAGTTTGTACAGTTCACAGCCCCAGCAGCTCTTTCATCTTGGTGCCCATGACCCCAGGGTGCGGAACAACGACGGCTCCCGCCTCAGCCAGCGCGGCAGCCTTTTCCTTGGCGGACACGTCCGTCGGAAACGATATGGCACCTGCATGACCCATGGTCTTGCCCGGCGGCGCCGTGGCCCCTGCGACCATGGCCATGATTGGTTTGGGATTCTCTGTCGACCGCCGGTACTCCTTGATGAGCTCTGCAGCTCTCAGCTCTGCCTCGCCGCCAATCTCCCCAATGACAATGATGCCCTTGGTTTCATCATGATCAAAGAAGATCTTGAGTCCATCTGCCAGCGTCGTGCCTAGATTCAAAAATCAGCCAAGGCGTCGTGGTCAGGCAACTCACAGCCTTCGCTTACCTGGTAGGAGATCCCCTCCCATGCCCACAACGAGACTCTGGCCAAGCCCTTCCTTGGTAGTTGCACCCACGGCCTCGTAGCTCAGGGTGCCGGACTTAGACACGATCCCAACACATCCCTTGGAGTACTGCTTGTACGGCATGATGCCAACGCGACACTGCTCCGGGGAAATGATGCCGGGGCAATTAGGCCCCACGAGTCGCGTCTTGCTCTGCGTCCGCAGCACCTCTTGGACCCGCAGCATGTCGTGTACGGGGATGTGCTCTGCGACGGAGACGACCAGCGGGACCTCGGCCTCTATGGACTCGATGATGGCTTTGGCGGCGAATTGGGCTGGCACGAAGACGGAGCTAACGTGTGGCTTTACCTGCTCCATGGCCTTTCATTTCATAGTCAGTATTCACCTCAGGTTGTGTGAATACATGCTAGTCCGGATATCACCTACCACCTTGACTGTGTTGAATACTGGTAGGTCGAGATGAGTCTGTCCCCCCTTGCCTGGTGATACACCTCCCACAATCTTGGTGCCATATTCAATTGTGTCCTGGGCATTTTTGGTTGCCTGCAAGAACCGAAAGAAACAATCTTAGCTCATATCCTGTGAGTGGAATCAAAGACGTACCGCTTTGCCCGTGAACCCTTGGTATATGACACGGGTGTCTTTGCCTATCCGGAGGTTATCAATGGTGCTGTCGTAAGCCGCCGTATACCGTTGTGCAGACGTGGTGAAGCTCTTGGAGGAGCTCTTGGAGAAGCCGAATTGCCGACCGACGACGGTCGCCGAACGTACAACCGCAGAGACGGGGGCCCTGGTGACCATCTTCGGTCGCAATTACAATAAAGACACGATCTGGCGCCGCAATTGGCAAGTCCGCTCAAGTCACCGGTGGGATGGACCAAAGGGCATGGCTTCGATGATGTAGGTAATCTGTTGAACAAGGTTGTTAGCCAAGTCAGGTTAGGGAGTAATCACTACTCGTACGTTACTGGTAGTGAGACAGGCGAGCCGAGAGGGTGCCGCCTCGGTTATATGGAATTGTGGAGCGCCAGAATAGTGAACACGAACAGTGACCAGTGAACGTATAAGTCCATTCTGGTAATCGGTGCAATTCGCGGCGAAGACCAACAAGACAGCGGGAAACATTGAGTATGAGGCATTCACCTATTTGATTTATCACTCATCCTACATCTCGAACCCTTTGCTCTCCGTCTCCTGTGATGTCTGAATAGCAAGCGCTCTCGTATTGTCTCGGGCCGCGCCGTGACCTTTAATGGCCGGCCGGAGAATTTAAGGAGCGTGTCTCAGCCTGCTATGAAATCCAGATCCTGATTCGACGACAATTCGATCAAGACTCACACGGCCTAATGCCGAATGCTAAATAAAATTGACCATTACGCAGACTACAAGCAATTTGGCTGTCCTTGCCTTGCTGCACGATCTTCTTTTGTTCCTACCCTAGACTAGACAAACGTGATGCAGGCCAGGAACAAACCGTAGGGCAGGTATACAGGGCACGTGTTGACTATCCGTATCATTCAAAATACGAATGAGATTCCCTCTTGGATGGTCCTCCCATCCTCTTGATACCAGGTGGGACAGGCCCCGCAAGGACAGGGTAGGTGACGACCATTCCAGCAAGAAGCCTACACAGGACAGTTGAGATCGAGTGTGTCTGGGAAGTCCCGCCGCTAATCAAGCTCCCGCTACACCAAGCGTTGCTGGCTCGGACTCCTACCATCGACTTGCAACTTGGACTGACCCTAGTTAAGCTCGACAGAAACGACCTAATCGTGGAGGAAATCTCGCCCATAAACACATTACTTGCTTGGTCCGTTCTTTCAGGGTCTGATCGCCACCGGCAGCCTCCTGCACCTGCATCGACCTGACCGTCTCCTACCTTGAACATGACACTTGCACTTGTACAGATGCTCTACCTACTTACCTAGGTACCTTAGGGAGCCCCCTGCGTCATCCCGATGCGGGGTATCATGCCCTGCCGTACCTTCTAATCGTGCCTTAGCTACCGTCTAGCTACCGCCATCAATACGACCATACCAAATGCATATACTCCGTACTTGCACTACGTATTACTACGTTCTACTGGCGGGGGCGGCAAACACCACTACATCATCCATTCATGCATCCATTCATGCATTCGATGGCTGGGTTGGGGGTCTGCTTCTTTGCCCCTCGCCTCCCGCAGCGCCCGTCCCCTTCTGGTCAAGGTCGAGCTGATTGACTAGTCCATCCAGTACCTACTAGTCCGCCTCGCTTCACTTTCCCTTGACGACAACGGGGGCCTGCAGAGGAGGTAGAAAGCCCACGCACAGCCCACATGATGCAGTCAGACGAGGCATATGCCTATGCCGTCATCCTTTCCAACTGGACCCCAACTCCGCTGCCACCGCTCTTGATGTTGGACTACTAGTAATACAATACTCTACTTGTAGTAATAGAAGTAATTGGCTTTCTTTCATTGCTGAGGCTGAGCAGCACGGAAAAGGTCACGATCCACCCGCCCACCTACACTGCGGCTGCTGCTTTCCGTGGTGCTCGTGCATGTGCTCGTGCTTGTGCTTGGAGTACCCAATTCCCGATCCTTCTCAACCATCACCCCAAACTCCCCCCCCCCTTCTCCCTCTATATCTCTCGACACGCCCAACTCTCACATCAGCTCACCTCCCAAACTTGTGGAAGACGACAACGGAGCTATGCCCGGCAAATTGCCCATCAAATTGCCGTCGACGCGGGTCAAGAGCCCAGCCCCGCGTCGGCGCCCGGACAGCAAAGCCTCCCACTCCCCGCCGCCATCCTCACGCCGCTCCCGATCCCACGACCCGACCCGCCCACCTTCTTCCTCCTCCTCCAGTCGCTACCCGCCGCCAACTTCCTCGCGCCGGCCCTCTGTCCGCTCACCGCGCGCATCAAGAAGTCCCGATCGCTCACGCCGTCCCAGCTCGCGGCACAACTCGCCGCCCGTCAATGGGCGCCATCGCCGTCGGCGGGATTCCTCCTCCTCTTCAAGTCCCGAGCGATCTGGTCCGCGCCGCGTGAATCGGGACTACCTGGCCGATGAGCCTCGCGAGCGCGGGCGGGACCGATACGGTCGTCGCCCTTCTTCTCTGGCTCCGGACTCTGACCGCCGGCGACCCTCCCGCGACGCCGAGCGCGATCGGCCCATGAGCGCCCGGTATCCTTCGCCGCCCCGCGTCAGACCCTACGCCACCGGTGCTTTTATGCGCGAAGGCGAGGATGACCCGCGCAAGGCCAATCGCCGTTCTTCGACACCCGACAAGTACAAGCCCGACAAATACAAAGATGCGTCTAAGCGGCCGACCTCGAGCGACGCCAATGCGCCACCACCGAGCGCTGGCAAACAGGACGCATCGGCAGCTGCGTCGAAACCAGCGCCCAGCCCCGCTGCTGCTGCTGCAACTTCTCCTCCCCCGCCGGCTGCTGCAGGTAGCTCGAAATCCAGTAGCTTCATGGATCACATGCCCAATGCGATGCTGGCGTACGCCGGCATCAAAGCCGTGTCTAAGCACGCAGACTCCGCTAAAGAATGGATCAACTGGCTCAACGACCTGAACGAGACGCCTGAGGAGATTGAAGAAATGTCGGCCAAGGCGACAACGGCGCGCGACACCATCAACCAGGTGCGGGAGACGCTCAAGGCCCGCCCGGACTTGGTCGAGGGCGAGACCGGCGCCACGCTCAAGTCGCAGATCGAGGACGCCGTCAAGGACACGGACAAGGCGCTGGGAAAGATGACAAAGCTGCTCTCCGAGATCAGCAAGACGGGCGCCGGCGAATACGGCGACGCGGTCAAGGGCATGCAGTCCTTCTGGAACTCGTACCGCTACAAGGACGAGTTCAAGGAAAAGGTGGAGAAGGCGAACGGTGAGCTGCAGAAGGAGCTTGCCGCCCTCTCTACCTTGATGGTCAATATTTACTCGTGAGTCGGTCCCTATCTGATCTAACCATTCGCATTTATCTTCCAGTATCGCTGACTGTAATTAGACGAGCGCTGAGAAATCCTGCTCCTCCGGGAACGGCTGCCGTGCCTCCTCCAGCCCCAAAACCGGAGGCCAAGACGGAGGCCAAGACGGATGCCGAGAAAGCCAAGGCCGACGACGAGGCCAAGGCAGCAGATGAGGGCGTGGACGATAAGAAGCGCAAAGAGGTCGAAAGAGACGAAAAGACAGAGAGGCCTGGAGAGGATAGCCAAGAGAACGATACGCACCCAGCAACCGTCAAGACAGCCTCCGATGAACATCGCGGCTCCGTGCCTACTATTGTCGAGCCAGAAGCGCGTCAGAGGGATTCGGAGGACACCCATCAAGGAGGTCGGCAGGGCCAGACAAGTCCAACCATTGTCGACCCCCCACCTCGCTCGCCCTCGGCAGTGGCAGCCGAAGAGGAACAGGTCAGCTCGCCGCCCAACTCATCCGGCGGTCCTCCGTCAGAAGATTTCGCCCGGAAGATGAGCGGGCTCCCATCCCCTCCCCCGGCCGCCTCCTCCAATGACAAGCTCAACGCCGACCACCACAATGATCGCCACGGTCGGCGACCAAGCATGTCCGAGCCCGAAGCACAGGACCTCCTCCTCGACGCCGCATGGGACGGCGACCTCAAAGCTGCCGCTCGCGCCCTACGCCACATTTCCCACAGCGTCTGCGATCTTCGCGGTCTGACCCCGTTGCATCTCGCCGCCGAGCGCGACCACCTCGCCCTGGCCATCCTCCTGCTCGACCGCGGTGCCACCGTGCATGAGCGCTCTGACGGCGGCCGCACGGCGCTTCACCTCGCGGCCCGCTCCGCATCCAGCTCCGTGGTCGAGATGCTCCTGGAGAGGGGCAAAGCCGACCCCAACGCGGCCACAGCCAAGGGCCGAACAGCCCTTCACTACGCCGCCAGCAAGGCCGAGGACGGCGACGAGGAGCGGCGCGAGGTGCTACGAGTGCTGCGCGACTGGGGCGCCGACCCGACGCTAGAGGATAAGGTGGGTGAGACGGCGAGGGACGTGGCGCAGAAGCGGGAGCACTGGGACGCGGCCTCGACGCTGAGGAGGGCCGAGAGGAAGTGGGAGGAGGAACACAGGCAGGGCTGGTTGCAGAGACACGGGTTCAAGAAGTGAAAGAGATGACGTGTAGCTTGGAGGCTATGATAATGATGATGACGACGATAATGAGATAGATTTCTGTGTTTGGATTAATAGCTGAGTTTGAATTTACTGTAGTAAATCATGAGTCCCAAAATGCCTATTCCAAGGAGACAGGAAGTATGACTATTCCAAAGAGATAGAAAGTACAAATATTCAAGACGCAAAATGCTTAGCTTGGGAGACACAATCATAGCGTAAAATGAGGTGGCAAATTTTGAAGCTAAGCCCTTATAGCTCAGTGGTAGAGCGTTGCACTTGTATTAATTCATCATGAACATGCAAAGGTCGGTTGTTCAATCCAGCCTGGGGGCAGAACCTTTCTTTTTTTTTTTTTCCTCCTCTTCTCATTCTATCTAGATGAGATTGGACGATTTTTTTTGTTAATGTTCTTGACTTTTTTGTATGATCCTAGGGAGGGGCATTCAAGATGATGCCGATCTATACTTTCTGGTACTTCTAAATGCCCGTCTTGTCCACTGGCCCTAGCCACTGCGATTAGAAACCCGTAGATGCAACTTTCTGAGATGCTGGCGCCAACACTTCCATCAATTTCTTCATCACTGATCTAAATCCAGTGAATGCTCTCTTTGTCCGTCGAGATTTCATTGCACCATCTACGTTGAGACGACTCGCAGCGGCTGCTTTCAGCAGGGTTGCTAGTCAACATGAGCGCCCTCAAACCTCCGGCCGGCACTGCTCTCTACAACAGGTGACAATGAAGCCAGAACCATGGATCATGAACAATCACAAGCGATCAATGGGCTTCTGATTCTCTGTTATCGGTGAACTGAGCAGTCTCGGTTTCAGAGGAGAGGTTCAACTGTTCTCTTCCAGTGACCGGCCTGGGTAAGTCCCTGTTGACGGCGAGCAGTGAAGTCGTGCAAACGGGCAGATAAAAAGTGTCGACAAGACCTCTCTATACGACTTCATGAACATTACGTTCTCACTGCCTTCTTCCAAGTTCCAAAAAAAAACACCGAGCTCTCAAGATGGACGAGCCTACTCCCACCAAAGATCCTCGTGATCCTGATTCAAACGACCTTCATCCCTTCCACCATGCTGGACATGGCCAGGATGGTCTGCCTGTAAACCCACTTTCACCCACACCACCACCTTCGCCAACCTTCAAGGTCCCCGAAACAGCAAAGCCCCCCATTGAAGCGCGCGCTGTACCACTGCCCCCATCCCCTCCGCTTGAAAGCTTTGAGGCGTTGGATCTTCGGGATCACGAATTTGTCTCTGTTCCTCTGGGCTTAGACGCTTTCTCACTTCCTTCGCCCTGCTTGTCCACTGAATCAACACCAACGCCATCCATCTCTACACCGGGGAGTCGAAAAAGAAACCCATCCACTCAGTATGAAAATGATGGAGACGATGATGGTAATGATGAGTCGAATCTCGAGACACAGCGAACAAGTCAGCACGAAGATGATGAAGACGACAACCGTGAAAATGACATTCATGAAGATGACATTCATGAAGACGACGATGATCAAGCTGACGATGATGAAGACGACGATGATCAAGCTGACGATGATGAAGACGACTTTGAACTAGTCGGCAATCATGATGACGAGATTGATCTAGTCGACGACGATGAAGGCGACGACCATGAATACCACAATCATGAAGAGGACGATTATCTAGTCGGCAACAATGTAGACGATGTTGTCGCTGAGCCGCCAAGGCCCCTATCGCCCCAACCGCAGGAAACACGCAGCCTCGGTAGGGAGTGGAACACAGCCAATAGTCTCTTCCGCGCTGATAAGGTGTGGCGTAAGCAGACACCTACTTGGAAGCAACTGACCACGTTTCTCAAGAAGCTGGGATTTGTGCGGTACTCGCGTGGAGGGTCCAAGTATGGTTTCAAGAGGAATGACGAGCTCTGTCCTTGGCCTTTGACGGAGGCGCCGCTCAAGGAAATACAGGCTCATGCCCCGCATGGATGGGATCCTAATGGGCGCGGGATTCGAGGCACGATGAAAGGAGTCAAAGATGATTTGGAAGCTGGTGGTGTTGACCTGGACTTGTTGGAAAAGTATTTCAACTAAGATGCTCACGTTAAGCTGTTAGAAGTGGGAAAAGGAAGGAGCTACAGATTTTCTGGGGGGCCTTTGGAGTAACGGCGTTTTGTTTCTCATAAGATTGTTATAGACATTTGTTTTTTCCTTTGTATGCTAAAATAGAAGTAACGTAATTAAGTCAAACCCTTCCAAACACAAGAACGCCACCAACACCATGCTTCATGTACTTAGCTTTACCCGCTCAACAATGCCATTCATCAAGACGCTGCGGCATCCACCCGCTCGTATGCATAAGCGCCGTCTTCCGCTGCGACATACCCGGCGCATACCCCTGGCCCATAATCATCTTGTCGTCCATCTTGCACAGGTCTTCGACAAACGACCACATGGCGCACTGCGTCCACCCTTTGCACGCTGCTTCGCAATCGTCCACTGAATTCCAAGCCTTCTTCCATAGCTTGGCGTCGAACGAGCTGCCTTCTTCCTCTTGAGGCGTGGGGGCCCATTCCTGGTTGGCAGACGAGACTTCATACTTGGCGGCCATGTTGTCCCACCACTCGGCCCTGTTCTGGATGTGCGGCAGGATCATGTGCGAGAAGAAGTCGCCGTAAAGTAGAGGTTTCTAAACATACTCGAGTTAGCCGTTTATGAACAGTCAAAAACGCCCGGGGTTTGGGTTGCCTTACCGAAAAGTCCCAGCTACGTTCCAATTCGTAGTATCGCGCAACATCCCGATTATGGACCTTGTGCCACGACAGCAGCGGATGGCACCAATTACTGCGCTCAAAAGCAAACGCCCAATGAACAACGGGATTGAAGCCCCAGGTAAATTTCCCATCGCCCCCATTCTCGCCAAACTGGACACCGTGGTCCTTCAGCGCCAGACCCAGGACTTGGTCGCCGCAGCAGTGATCAGCCGTGTACTGAAAGTAATCCTCGACAATCATCGGGCTCTGGCCAAAGGTTGCCTCCCACGCGCCGCGAGAAAGAGCGAAACCTGCGCCGCCATGGGCAAATACAGCGTCAGATTTGGCGGCGTAGCTACCCAGGTAGTGGTTCCCCTTCCAGTCAAACTTGGCCAGATAAGACCGGATGTTGGGCATGAAGAGGTAAGCGTCGTCCTCCATGTACACATACCACTTTGCACGCGGCCAATTCTCCCCGGCATGCTTCATTAGCGGCAAGAACTTGTACTTGTCCACGATCCAGCCGCCGACAGGTCCCCACTCATCTCCATTGACGCCCGCTGCTTCGACGTAGTAGTTGTAGGCATCGTACTCTGGCTGCTGGCGGTAGACGGTAAAATCGTCGGACTGCTTTGCCGCGTCCGTCATGTTGGCGAGCGCATCGACAAGTTCAAAGTTGGCGACACGCTCGGCATAATCTGAGTAGATGACGCTGTTGGAGGGCGATATGCGGGTGTTGGACAGTGTGGTAGTCAGGTGGACGAGGAGTCGCTTCCACATGGTCGTGCCGCCCGTCTTTAGGATTAAAACAATGCCATCATCTTCATAATCCGTTACTGAAGATTGAGGTTCCGCGGTTGAGCCATTTACCGCCGACTCGTCGCTGGCTGTATTGCCACCCGTGAGGTGGTCAAGACCCGGGACATCTTCATCGGTGGCCTTGTAGGTGGCGAAGCCATAGTTGTCGACGGACGGATCAATGAACCAGAAGATGGATAAGAAACAAGCCGTAATGATGAAGGCCGGCACGAGCCTGTTGTTCTTGTACGTGACCAACATGATTATGGAGAGGTTTTGACAGGTTCTCCTGCTGGTCTGACAAAAGCTAAAGATGGTGAGGAACGAGCTTTAGATTTGTAGAATCCTTCACGCAGACACAAACGGCACATACCGACATTACACTCGACCGAGATCTGCCATTATACGGCTAGTCCAATAATTGCTCTGAATGACAGCCTGACCATATGGGATGCCTGTCACCCCTTCCCAAAGAGAAAAAAACCCTTACCAGTTAATATCCCCTACATCGGTCCGTCCGGAGGATAGGATGCCTAGCGTTGGTGTGCCGCAGCAGCGTGTGATTGGAGAAGTGAGCCACTTCGGAACCAGGATCTAGACTAGTACGAGGTGCCTGAGCGACTAATTTGCCCCAAAATTACTAGCAAACCAGAAGCGGAAATTTTCTTTGCCAAGTCAGGCGGGAGCTGACCGGCGCGCGGCGATCTCTTGTCTCGGGAGGCCGGCCACACGACTGACTCTTGGCTTCGTAGGGCTGAGCACTGCAAATCACTATTAGAACCCCATCAATGCGGCGACTATTTCGATTGTTTTCGCACGCCAAGGCTAACGAGCATTGCTAAACGGGATGGTTCGGCCCCTGGATGGTGTGACTCGGTGACTCGGTATGACTGTGGTGACGCGATTGTCTATGCCGGGTATTCAATCGCGAAGTTCTGTTTTTACTGACCGGTCTTGAAAATATTGGTTTTGCAAAAATCGAGGTTCTCGTAGACCTCGTAAGGCTGATCCCTAGGCCTTCTCACTCTCGCGACCTCGTGTTGATCAAAGTCACTCGCCGGTTCGCTGGTGCTAGCCAGGGCTCTGATGCTGGTGCTGTGCCCTGTTGTAAATCTCTCACGCTTTTTCAAGAATATTCATTGGCCAGTCTAGGCTGTCTCCTTTTCACCTACATGTACGAGAAAGGGCTGAGCGGCGCAGCCAAGCACTCCCGATGTAACATTGCACTCGACCACCGAGAGTTTAATCATTTCTGTTTTCCTCCAAGCCCACTCTACGTCCGTAGTAGCTTCAAAACTGCTATTAGTTGGTGAGTCATTCTCAAAAGACCTTCGTTTGAAATCAATGTGGATTCGCCGTGGTGCGTATATGCAGAACTAGAGTCTAGTTTCTGTGCCGCAATTCCGGGATGGGGCTGTAGCCTACTCGTATTAAATTAGCCTGCAGCTTAGGAAAACGGCCCGGGCGTATTACCGTCCGGCCTTGCCTGCCCTATGCGTGCAATTCCATGGGCTGCTCCCAGTCACCGAGGCGAGGATACCCTTGCAATTCGATCCGAGGCCTTGTACTCGTGGGAAGGGAACTAGCTAGGGCTATAACTCTATAGACTAAGCCACTTTGATGTGTGTTCAAAGCTTTGATGTTTGTAGAGTCTTCTTGCCATCAAGTCAATTTCTGTTCGTCGTCTTTCGCATAGACATTGCTCTTCTCGGGGAGACGCCGTTGGAAAATGGCAGTCATGGAGATGCATTACCAGACTGGGCTCGGCGCTGCCATTTCGAGCCCGCGACAAGTATCTCTCGTGCGCAAAGTGTTGAACATTCTGGGAGGCCTACTTTCCTTGCCAATCTTCCACCTAATCACTGTTCACTGCCGCTGGCCCGTGACCCTCGATCTCATCCTCACCGTTGCCTTGACCGAATTGAACCGATTTGTCAACGAGGGAAGGCGTATGGAGTACCATGAAGGGGCATGTCAATCGCCAGTGACAAAGGAGAAGATGGATCTGGAAAAGGCAGCCGTCGACTTATACCATATGCCCTCGAAAGTGACCGTCGTGGAGTGCATGGCAGCAGTGGTAGGATGGCGGGAAGACCCATCCCTCTTCACCCGTGCACTTGCAAGCTATCGTCAAGCGAAGGGTTGTGTATTTCTTCTCGTGGGAATTGATGGCAATGAGACCCAGGATCAAGAAATGGTTGACGTCTTTGATAAGGTAAAGCAACCTCCTTTTTGGAAATTTGTGCACTCAGCTAACCGGCACTTTTAGGTCTATCCTCATCATTCCGCTGTCATTGACGTTCCCGAGCCACTAGGTGAAGTGGCTCAGGCCGTGCGCGCCAAGGAGATGGCATTGCGACAACATCAAGGTGAGAGAGTGGACGAAGATGCATGCAATCAAGCCGCCATGGACCACTGCGTCCAAGTCGCTCGGGCCCTCCTCTCAAAAGCAAACGTCTCCTTCCACGGGCCCGATGCCGTCGCGCAACTGTGCATCCGCCAAAGACACATGCACAAGAAAGCCATCATGTTCACCACCTACATCTTTGGCCTTGTAATCGCCGAGAAGTTGGGGATCGGGTTCCTGTGGAGTTCCGACTCTGACACTCTGGTGCTCCCCACTTCCATCAGCAAAACAGTCGACGCCATTGCTGGGGAACCGGCGATAGGCGGCGCGAGTTCAGGGCTGGTCGTCCACAACGGAGAGGAGACGGCGGTCACGCAGTTGGCCGAGACGGTGTATTGGGGCGAGCTGTATCTAACAAGATCGCTGCCAGCGGCAACGGCGACGAGCGACTGCCAAAGCGGGCCGAGTACACTGTTCCGCCTTGCTGCTCTGCCTCCCATACTTGTGCCTTGGTACATGCAGACCATTGGCGGCAAAAGAATGGTAGGAGAACCCATGCGCTATAGGCAAACTACGTGCTGACCCCTCCAGATTATCAACGAAGATCGACATCTCACCACAAACCTTCTCTCTCGCGGTTGGGGAGTAGTGTTCGCATCCGACGTACTCACAGCCACTGACACTCCCACCACTCTCGCCCGCTGGTTGAGGCAGCAAGTCCGCTGGGCCCGCGCCACGCACATCGAGTCACTGCTCCAGCCGCGCGTGTACTGGATGAGCCATCCTTTGCTCTTCTACAGCATGGCGAAGCGAGAGTTTGGCCCCGCCATTGCCTGCTTTGCGATCATGTGGTACTTTTTCACATCGCAAAATCTCTTGGTGCTATCTGCGATGGATCTGCTGCTGCGATGTGCCCTCAGCTTCGCCTACAACGTGATGCGCAACCCGCATCGTCTAGAGCGCAGGTCTCTTCCTTGGGTGATTCCCGGGATGTTCTTCTATCATATCCCGCTGCCGGCAGTGCATGTGTGGAGCATGCTGACATTTACGGCCGACGGCTGGGGCACGAGTATGAGAGCTAGTGGGGAGAGACAGAAGAAGGACAGTGTTAGCAAGGCGTGGTTCGAGACGGGCTTCTTTGTCGTCTGGATGGGGATAGTGGCGGGATCCTTTGCCAAATGGCTGAGCTGGCATTATCTTGGGTTAGGAGGCGGAGCCACGATGGTGTTCTTTGTTGGCAGCATAGCGATTGCGTCCTTCCTGGCCTGGAAGGCCACTATACAGGGGGCTTCTTGAAGCACACATTATATTCCAATGTTCCTAATAGAATTAGAGCTCAAAGCTAATGATAATGACAATATATCTTCTCACCAAGCCTCCACACTGACATGGCAGTGTACCGCACGTCTAGTAATAGGTCTTGTTGTAGAATCCAGCTGTCTTGAGCGCATTATTGATAAGTATCTTCTCAGTCATCTCGTTCGTGACAGACAGCAGACTGTAGGGCTGAAATCTGGTGTAAGATTTAAAGTCTTGACCTCGATGTGGAGAAGATGGCTGCCCTGGCGTGTCGGGGGATTGATTGATTAGCTTAATTGTAGAAAATTGGAGAAGAGGACCCAAAGTCCAAACCAAACCCAGTACACTATACCTGCGAGGGTGTGTCCGAGCGCCCCCCACTCCAACTTGGCGACTTAGACCTGTTGAACGTTGACAAACTTAATCTAGTATTGGCCAGATCCCTATGGAAATGTAAGGCCATGGTCAATCAACAAATATCATGACTAGACTCATTCAAATGTCGGAAGGGAGACCGACCGCTGACACTGCCTACTGGTAGAGGAGCAAAGGCTCCGGTAATCGTCGATGGATCACGTGCCTCCCCACTTCCCGAATGGTCACTCGCAGCCTGAGTCTGAGGTGTCGCGTCTACCCACGCCTGCGCCCCAGGCAGGGAATGTGGCAGCAGTAACAGGGTCTCATCGCGAAACCCTCACCGACGTCATGGATGCCAACTGCCTAAAGTCCGGTCTTGTCCTCCTCCGATTACGAATACCTGATCACCCTACCTAAGGCCCCTTACGCACCTTAACTATCTTCACCAACCACGCAGTCAGTCACAAAGCAATCCGACGCTTTTCAACATCTTCACCTTCTTGATTATGCTATAACAACACCGCAGAGCTGCCGTTAAACGTTCACGATGGCTCGAACTCCTGTCCGACCGCTTTACCTGCACACCCACAAGCGACTGCACTACTTCCCGATCATCGCCTCCATCTCCTGGTTCAGCACGCTCACGATCCTACTCGTCCGCTGGCTCTCCCTTGGTCAGCCGCAATACCCCGGCCAGGTCAACCCGTACATCCCATTCATTAGCGACATTGCCGCCCAGCAGTTCAAGCCCGTCTTTATCATCGGCTGCTCGCTCACGGCCGTCTGCTTCGTCGGCACCGTCTACTCCGTCCACCACGTCCGCTACTCTGCGAGCTTCTACGGCCTCACCGACGATGCCACCTGGCGCAAGACTCTGAGTGGTATTGCCATGTTCTCTGGCCTGGTGGCTGGATCGTGTTTGTTTCTCCTCAGCATCTTTGATACGTTGGAAGAGCATGAGAAGCATAGATGGTTGCTAGTCGGCACGTTTGGCGGGTTGGGCTTGAGCTCTATCACTACGGAGATTGTTTGGTGGGATGAGACGTACAAGGCGGCGCGATTCCCAGGCTTGCGAAAATGGTAGGCACCTTTTAATCCTACGCCTTACTGGGCTGGGCGAATAGCCGATACTAACATCTCTATAGGTGCATTGTAAATAACGTTCTGGTGGCGTGTATTACTGGAGTCGGCATCGCTTTCTTGTATTTTGTCTTTGCCGACTACTACAGCCGCGCCGGCATTCTTGAGTGGACCATCACCTATTTAGGATCGCTCTGGCTGGGCACTTTTGCCGGCTATATCAGGTTTGTCTTCCTCTCTCTCCTTAGGTCCCCGACGCGGCCCGCAGTTTACTAATGGCTCGCAGATTCCGCGAAGAAGGTGGTGTGGCGCGTGCTGGCGCGGATGCGGAGCGACAGCCTCTATTAGTGCCTTCCTGCGAGATTTGAGACTTGTATTTTTTGCTACTCGATTAATTTCCATAGATGTTCTTGATACCATGACGCCTCGCCAGATAGACGGAAAATGAAATAATGAAACATGGTGGTTCAAACGCGCCACTTGCCGGTGTCACGTTCGCAATAGCACGTCAACCGTCCACTCCAACGCCTCCGTACTCTCCCTGAAGACGCCGTACGGCAAGGGAAAGCAGTGCATCTGCCTGTCCCACTGCAGCCACTCGCCCTCGACGCCCAACTCCTTGCAGCGGTCCCTGAACACCACCGCCTCGGGCGCCAGCACGTCGTAGCTGCCAGTCACCCCGTGCACCTTGATGCCATTCTCAGCCAGCGTCTCGAGCCTTGCCATGATGGGTGACACGCGGGGGTCCGCGGTGCTGTAGTGTGCGTCGTTAGGAATAGAGTGCTTCTCTGCATGGACGGCTCTGTCTGGTCCGGAAGCCCACTTGCGCCCTGTGGAGCCGACGAAAGGTATGGTCATGAGAGGGTCCTTCTTAGAGATGGCGTTGATGGCCGGGTCGAGGTGCCGCAGGTCCGTCGATGGGCAGATGGCCATGATGGCCGAAGGCTTGTGCTTAGCCCCGTTCGTCAGGGACAGGAGCACCTGACACAAGGCGATGTTTCCACCCGAGCTGTCGCCGGCCCAGACAACCTTCTCCCCGTACGCATGCGACTCTTCCATCAGTGTCTCGTACAGATGCGCAATCTGAGGCACGGCCACGCTGGCCGAGGCGTGCGGAGCCAATGGATGTGAAATCACCGTAACTTTTGTATTGGGCATCCGACGGGCCAATTCGGACAGGAATCGAAAGTGGGCAAAGCTCGGCGGCTGACACCAGCTCCCGCCGCAAAAGTAATAGACGCGCCTATAAGGATGCTCGACCCCATTCTCATCCACGGGCGAGGGGGCAAAGTCCGTCTTGGGGGTCAAGTCGTAGATCCACTGGTTGGCGACGCATCTCTCCTTCCAGACGCAGCTCTTGACGGCGAGCTTGTGAGGCTGCAGGCGCTGCGATCCGGCCGGGAAGACTTTGCTGGAGGCGACGGCGCGAGGTCTGAAGGGTCGGAGGATGTGCATGAGGAGGCTCATGCGGCGGGAGCGGTCGTTTCGGTAGGTGACGACTAGGCGATCTTGGCTGGCCCCGTGGGCGATGATGGGCTGGCCGGCGGCATCCTTGGACGGGACGCGTGCGGCGGTAGCGCCGCTAGCTGGACCTTTGTCGGCGGGTGGTGAAGGCGTAGGTGTGGGTGTAGGATCCATTGGATCTTTCTTTTCAGAAATTTCCATTGCGACGCGGGAAGCTTCTTCGCTGCTGCTTCTTCTTCATCAATCCTCCTCGCAAAGAAAAGGAAAAGAAAAAGGGAAGGGGGGAAAAAATAATGGGGAAAAGAGGGTATCACCTAGTTGCCGAATTGACAGAAAAGATAAGATGGAACACCCTTCTCTCCCTCTCATTGACTTTCTGTAGAGGGTCGTCCCTCCCCCTTCGAAGCCGATAAGCTCCAATTAGTAGTACTACCTTATTACCCGCAGTGAACTCTCGTCTGGCAAATGAGGGCTGTCCAAGAGGATTGGGGAGGGTGCGTGCGGACCTCGATGGTGCCCTCCCTGGGGTCCCTGCATGTCGATGTCATCGATGACCGCATCAGTTTCCACTGTCACATGGCCAGTGGACTCTTTTGACAGACCGTGCTACCCTAGACGGAGTATAACACCCAGGGTTCGTCTGAGGGTCAAGTATTATCCCGTCCAAGATGTCTTTTATTTTTCCTGATAGAATTAATGTTTCTTAATTTTGCGATTCTCGTGTTTCTTTGTGTTCTCACTTTTTCTTGTGTCGTTTGCAGTCTATGTGGGTGGCTGCTGTTTCATCGTCATTTGGCACCCCGTGAAATATCTTGCGCAAGGTTTGCGATACAAAGTCTGAATTTGAGGAAGTGGTTGCATAAGTCGCCAATGTTAAACCCAACGCTCTGCCCGACCTCTAGAAAGAACAATGATGTGAGAAGTTCAGAATCAACATGTCATCGATTATGGAAAACGGTATTTCGAAGCTTTTGCCGCGCAATGTAACAAATCTCACAACGCGAGAACGATCCCGACAAATGGCAAAAAGTACCAGTCGACCAAGGATTGAAACTGGAAAATAAGAAAAAATAAAATAAATCGCTTTCATGGAACCGAGAAGAATAAGCAAGACTAAAAAAAAAAGACAGGCACGCGACGTCAAGAACGAGCTGTGCTGACCAGAATTCGTCGAATACGCGTACCGAGATGACGAGCGTTTGTGGGCTTCTCCCAACCTTTGACTATCTACCTGTAGTAGTGCTCAAGAGTGTCAATCTCGAAAACCTGCAGAAGGAGCCATCTATTGAATACCGCCCGGGACGGAGCAGTTTTGCGGACATGCCCATCGCTGAACATCACAAATATTTCGCTTTCCCATGGAAAGTCCGAGGTCGATGTGTGTTCAATATTTCCCTCCTTATGCATGCGAGGAAGCCGTTAGATGCATTCTAGTGGAGAAGGCTTTTTATTCGGAGATAGCAGCCTGTATGCTATGCGTAACCACTAATAGGGTGAGCACACTGTCTATTAGACTAGTATTAGGTACAGTTTAACTCCGTAAGCCTGGATGGTGGAAGCCGCAGAGCTTGGGGAAGGGAGGGGCCCACGACCGTAGCGGCCCCCTCCAGCTCTCGCACCTCCGGGCTCCACCGGGTCTAGCTGGAACGGGACCGTCGTTTTGGAAGACCATTACCGAGTACTTGTACAGATTCGTCGAAATGCCCCAGCGGTAGTCCGTACTTGCAGGTCATACTCCGTACGCTGCCCACCTTGTCTTGAGCTAGCTGGAACGGCACCGTTCATTTTCTGTTTCGCTTTATTTCGGGCGACTAACACCATGTCTGAAGCCCGCAAATAACAGACGATGCCGGATAGTAGACTTGACTACTTACTTTGGCACGACAGTCGATACTGGGAGGTATGCGGCCTTCGTCGCAAAGTCCGCATGGCCCAATGTCCATTATCTCCATGAAAAGCGATGTACTAGTAGTACTTGAACTCAATTGATCATTCCTCGTGTAAGTTTTATATATAAGAGCTCGTTCATCACAACCTTAAGTTTGGAATATCATCAATCCCATCATCATCATCATCACTCTTCACACATTCCACAACAACAACAACTACTACTATACTCTACTACAAGATCAACAGCCACCAACATCACCATCCACAACTACCACTCACAATGTCCTCCAACTTTACCAGAACCGTGCTCGTCACCGGCGGCACCAACGGCCTCGGCTACCAATGCGCCACCATCATCGCCCGCCAACACCCCGAGTACCAAGTCGTCATCGCTTCCCGCTCCAATCCCAATGACTCGGCCGCCGCCATTAACAAGGCCACCGGCCACAGCAACACCACTTTCCTACCCCTCGACCTCTCGGACCTCGCCAAGGTCCGCTCCTTTGCCTCGGCCTTTGCCGCCCAGAACTACCCCCCCGTCGCCGCGCTCGTCTTCAATGCCGCGCTGCAGTTCCCCGGCGACGTCGAGTACACCAATGACGGCATCGAAAAGACATTCGGCATCAGCCACGCCGGCCATGCCCTCCTCTTCTCCCTTCTGCGCCCGCACCTTGCTGAGGATAAAGCTCGCATCGTCGTCGTCTCCAGCAACACCCACGACCCGGCCAAGAAGAGCGGCATGCCCGATGCCACCTACACGTCCGCAGAGGAGATGGCCCACCCGACAAAGGAGTCGTCCAAGTCCACGGGGCAGCAGCGCTACACCAGCGTCAAGCTATCCAACATGCTGTACACGTACGCCTTGGAGAGCCGCCTGTCTGCCGTTCGGGAGAGCCACAAGGATGCGCCCAGGGGCAAGCAGCACCAGTGGACCGTCACGGCGCTCGACCCGGGTCTGATGCCCGGTACCGGTCTGGGGAGGGATTACAGCCCCGTGCTGCGCTTCATGTGGAACAATGTCCTCCCCCGTATTCTGCCCGTTCTCCGCTTCCTGCTGTACGCCAACATCCACACGCCCGAGGAGTCGGGTATGGCGCTGGCGCGGTTGGCGGTTGGTTCGGATGTGGAAGGGAAGAGCGGCGCGTACTTTGAGGGTCTCAAGGAGATCAGGTCTAGCGATGTGACTTACGACAAGTCGAAGCAGGAGGATATCTGGGGATGGAGCCGGGAGGCTCTTTCCAAGACGGAGGAGGAGAAGCGCGCTTTCGATCTTCAGGACTTGCTGTAATCGCCATTCTCTTGTCTTTGTCATTGAAGCGCATGTCTGTTTCATTATAGCGTTTGTCTTAAGAATTTTCGCATCATAATCCCAATTAATATAGACTAATGAGATTTTTTCTTCGCATCTCTGCTTTCACCAGTTCGACAGAGACCCTAACACTATTTTCGCCGGCTCCTCAATGTATGGATGCCACCTCGTATCCAACAGGTCTATAATCGAAGTCATCAGCCGCATGGCCCCCTGATCAAAGTACCACTTGCTCTGTATCTGCTTCAGTATGATGCAATAGTGCGCCAGCAGAATCAGCGCCCCCGGATGCCGCTCGTACAGCATCTCGTAGTAGCCGTCCCCCACGCAGACCGGCCAGATGCTCAGCACGCTCCAGGTGCTCAGGTCTGATCTCGCCGCCACGCGCTCCGTGTGAGCCAGTGACCTGGCCAGGGTGTCAGCGGCCTGCCGATACGTCGCGACGTGCTCCTCCGTCCAGGACGAGTCCCCGTCGGGTATGACCTGTAGCAGACGATCCAGGTGGGGGAACGGGCCCTCGACAGCGTCCATGGCGCTCTCCCAGGCCAGGGCGAGCTTGGAGACGGGCCCTTCTTCGATTCGCTTGACGAGGTGGTCAAAGTGGGAGCACCCGACGCGGATGAAATACAGCCAGTGCGGGATGGCGACTTGTGGTTTTGGAGCATCACCTGCCTTCTCGTTGCCGTCGTTGATGATGAGGAGGGAATGGTTCACGCTACCTTCATCCGTAGCCAGGGAGTAGACCACCAAAAAGTACGAGAAGACGATAATCGCGTCGACATTCTGAGCCGTCGCGTTGGCCAGGGCATCATGGAAAAGAGGCAGGGCCCGATCTTGGTGGGAGCAGGCTCTCAGAGCATACAACTCCCGCCGGTCGGGCTGCAAGTAAGCCATCTCCAAGTATGAGCACGCCAGGATGCCGTGCAGGAGGAACGGGTTGTCCCGGGCGAGGCAAGGCACGACCTCTAGCCAGATCGGCTCCGACTCCTCGCTGGCGACGAAGCTCTTATGCGTTCTGTGGTAGTACTGCTGAAGAGCCGCAACATCGGACGCATCGAGAGCATGTCTTTCTTGCAGCTCACTGTAGACGGTGTTTCTCCCGCTGACCTGGTCTATCTCACGTTCCGGCGATACCGTCTCCTTCTCGGCGGCCGATGGACCGCCGCGAGTAACCTGGAAGTACCGCAACCAATTCCCCCGGAATAGGGTTTGCAGAGTACAAGACTCGTAATCCCCATTTCGAATCCCCTTGCGCCCGTGGTCAGCCGACCAGTGAGCCTCCATCCGCTTGGTAGAGACGCACAGGTGGCCGCAGCCCGGCGCAGTGCAGGCCCATCCCTTCTCCACCGTCAAGTGCGGCAAAGCCTTTTGGCCCGGCGGCGGAAGCTCCACTTCGCCAGGCGGCTTCAACGTAAATGTGGACGCATACTCTACATACGGCTTCTTCTTGTGGCGGTAGAGGTGGTGAATATCCTTGAGGTGCCGGGTAATGGCGCCGGGCTGGACCGCATACCCGCACGGTTTGCAGATGAGAACCTGGTAAGCCGGGAGATAATGGAATACATTCTGGGCAGACCCGAGCGGGTCAGCGGGCTCGTCGTCAACCTTCAGAGCCATGATTTTGTGGCAAGGTGGTAGACCCCGGGCGTTGCGGGTCGTAAGTGTAAGACATGCCGATCGTGCTTTGTAAAGATCTGAAAATAAGTAGCCAGTCACGGAAGGGTTAGGGTCACGCGATTCCTTGAGTACGCATCGGCCGCTCTGGCTGTTGTCGCCCACTTCCAGCAAACATGGAATATGTCAATCTCGATTGAATTTGCAGTACAGCTTGAAAATTCTCGAGGGAATCCTCGTTTATAACATTTTCATTAGCGAAATTTCGATTTCTTCTTGCCTGGAAAATATGGACCGTTGTGATGGTTAGCATCGCTAATAACTTGACTCTATTTTGAGTGACGGCGCCACAAGGATCGATGATACTATAAAAGGTGAGACCAAGTGTAAGTGGCCCGTCTACAGTTATGCTGCCTGTAATTACTTGCTCGAGGGGGAGCAATAAACAGTTTATTAGCAGGAATTCAAAGTACGTCACAGGAAACAAGGCTAAGACCTATCCCGCCTGCTCGGATCGACCCGATGCTCGACAATGTCTCAGCTCGACGTACACCGATCCAACGGTATCGACACGGGCCCCATGCTGAGGCTCTGCGATTAAATACCGGCCGAATATCGTCATCGTAACAGGTACAGATGAACATGTTTTTGGACGCTGACACTCAGGTCTCAGTCACTCACACGCCACCCTATCAAACGAAGACGCTCGCGATGTGGTGTTATCAACAGAATCACGTTAGGATTGACGACAACTGTGTCATTCATATATTCGTAAGTTCAATATGTGACCAATCTAACAAAAGTGCTCGACAGAAGGACGTCTTTGAAGTGGGAAAACAAGAATGTACATGCTATATTGACGACAAGCCCAGCGGCGCGAATCGTGGCACGCCCTCGCTCCAAAATAATGCTTTAAAACGCAAAAGATATGCAAAGATTCCGGGCGCTATGAAATCGACGGTTTGTATGTCACATCAAAGAACCAGTCCACGAGCGTGGGAGTGATCCAATTCTTCATAAACTTTCCGTCGCCGTCAATCCCCGGCCAGCCGTGGTTGGCGCCCTTGAGCACAATATGGCGCACGGCTCCCGCGACGCCCTGGCAGGTGTACGAGGTGTCAATCTTGCCGTCCTTGTCCTCCTTCTTGGCCGGCTCCTCGTCGCACTTGTTCCGCTTCGTCCACCGCTCGATCCAGCCGGGGATGCTGGGGATGGGCTGGCCGTCCTTCATGCCGCCGTCGTAGAGGGCCCATTCGTCGCCGTCGCCGTGGACTTCCAGCATGGGCCGGACGCGGTCGGAAGCGTCGCAGCCCTCGTCGCCCTTGACGTCGGTGTAGAATGTGCCGGCGACGGGGGCGAATGCCGAGAATCCCTTTCCGTGTTCCTCGGAGCAGGCCAGATAGTTGACGAAGCCGGCGCCGTTGGAGTGGCCGGTCGCAAAGACCTGGTCCTGCTTGATGCAGTATTCGTCCTTGAGCGCCTCGAGCAGGTCGCTCGCAAAGGTGAGGTCGTCAACGCCCTTGGGGGCGGAGGGGGCGCCCTCCCAGGATAGGTCGATGGCGACGGGGTACACGGTGATCATGTGGGGGTTCACCAACGGGTTCGAGAAGCCGGTGAAGCGGTCGAAGCGGAGCCCCTCTGTGTTCTTGGGCGAGAACATGACGAGGGCGGCCATCTCTTTGTCCGGCTTGTAGCCTCGCGGCAGCAAAACGTAGTAGGTGCGCTCCCTCCCTCCGCTCTTGATCTTGAACTCGCGGTGCTCCTGGCCGACCCAGTCGTGTTCTTTGCCGCATCCCGGCGACCGAGACGGCTTCCCTTTGTCCGCGGTAGCCGTCTTGCCTCCGTCTCCTTCCGCCTTGTCGTCCTTCTCACCCTCGCCCGGTTTGAAGGCCGGGTCTACTGGTTTCGCGGCATCGGCCACGCCCTCGGTCTGCTCCCATTTGAAACTATCCGGCGCAAGCGACGCAATGTCTGAGAAGGAGACAAGGACGAAAAAGGAAGAAAACAGAATAAAGACGCCGCCGAGAATGCAAATAGCCGTGCGATTCAAAAACATCGCGACGACGGGAGGGAGTGTCTCTCTCTCTCTCTCTTTTCAGAGAGTGAGAAACCAACAAGAAGGAGATTCGATACGATAAACGATACACGATACGAAAGGCGCAAAATGCGAGACGGGGCGGGTTGTGGGATGGGGAGAGAGAGAGTAAGTCGGGGAAAACCATGCGCTTTCGAAAAGAGAAGCCAAGTCTCACGAGAGACCGAACCGAACCGCAACAACCAACCCTCCCACCCACCTACCACCATTAGCGGGCGTGTACGCGTACCCTTTTGCGCCTTACGTACGGAGTACAAGTGCTCTCCACAGTATATTAGTTGTACAAGCCTGTGCCGGGTTAAGGGGTCGCCTCAGGGATGTATTCTAGTGCTTGTACGGAGTAGTGTTATGGGCAATGATAGCAAGGATCTTCTCATTCTCCTTGACGCAGGCCCCCGCAGGGGCTCTTGGCAAGTCCAGTCTCACGTATGTGCCAAGGAGGACTAAGTACAACTAAAATGGTCGTGCCCCCTGGTTGCCCGTTGGGTGGTCACAAGCCACAGTTGTCAGAGGGATTTGTGGAGGCCATCTTGGAGGCGAGTGTAACGCTAGAGGGGCAGGCTCCTTCATCCTACCGGGATGCTACTGGGTGCTGGCTCGGGCTTCCCAGTAGGAATCGAATCAAATTGTGGGTGTGTCCGGCCCCATTCCCCCCTCCTGGATAGTCACGGTCTTTCTTGCTTACGATTCCTGCGGATAAAAGAGATGGTAAAGGGTATATAAGAACTCAGAGGTTGCTTCTTCTAGGACAAAGTTAATCCAGAACAACCACTTTTCTGGGGGGTCCCCTATATTCCCCTCGCCATTATTACTATGAAAGAGAGACTGAAAGAGAGACTGGGGCGGTGGGGGTGAAGCCAAGCCCGTCACAGGCCGTTAGTGAGACAAGTGGCAACGAGGTTAAAGACTGTGGCCCTCTGTAAACGTTAAGCCTAATTAGAAGCTTACTACCTAGCCTACGGAGTAGTAGGTACATGTACACTGTAATATGCACTCCACAGGCGCGGATAAGCGTGGCCGCCATTCTTATTTCCCCTTATTTCCCACTACATTAATTACTAGCGTCATTTCCACCCGTAATCAAATGACAGGTCGGATAGGACTACGTAGGTACTATGTACGTTCTTAACGTCGCACTGGATTTCGAGCGACGCAGCGAACCGAGCAGAGGGGAGAGGAGGAAGATATATTGGTATTTTTCATGATATCTCCAGGAGAGAAATCTCGAACATCCTCTCAGCTTACTCCGTAATGCGATAATCGCTTTGGTATGTAAGTCCGAACTCTGGAACCCTTGCATCTTGGCATTGGCGTGGTCCATGCTCTGGTGACTGACCAGGTCCTGGACTCCTAGGTGATGGCTGACTCGTCTTGGTGGGACACCACTTACAGGGGGGCACCCCCTCCTGAAAAGCCAGTGTCTGCGACCGAAGACTCTAGGATAGCTGTTCATAGAGGAAAAGAAGGCTATTTGTACGGAGTTGAATCCTTTGACAGGGATATACAAGTAGATAGGGACGTAGTCAATCCTACCCCTAGTGTTCTGACAGTTGCGGTCGCTGCAATTGTTACTCCAGATATGCTACAATGTCAACACGATGGGCGCAATTTAAGGCGTTATAGAGGGCCCAATGAGTCCTGCGTTTCATGTACGGACAATCCAGAGCGAACAGTAAGCAAGACAAGTGGCAATATCAGTAGCAATACCCGACTACATACCGGACCTTTGATATCAATATGGCCAATTATGACCTGGAATAAATTGGCCTGGAATGAACGTCAACCGCTGCTATGCCTTGGACAGTGACTGGGCATCTTACGATACGGCATCCTGCAAGATTCATCGGCCACCTTATCGGAGCACTGCGCTGTGGCCTTTTCTCGAAGCCGAAATAACAAACAGCCTTGAGCACAGGGTTCCCTCGCAATTTCGATCAATTCCGTCAGCCTGCTTTGCTTAGCATCGCTTAGACTACAGGCGTCCCTACCACATCACATTAGCAGTTACTGAAGTATGTTTTGCCTAGCCAAAACTTAATAATTATGTTTTAACTGCGAAGGAACAGCATGCAATCTAGAAACTAACAAACAAGATATTCAAACTACTATAAATGTCTGCCTATACAGTGACAGCATGGCCACCCTCCGATCCTTTCTGCCACCACTTTCGCCTGAATTGCCCAACATAGCTCATGATACCGTCATTAGGCTTATAGCCACCCTGATGTAAGCCGTTGTGGGAGTTGTCGGGAGCATTAGCAGAGACCGCAGGAACTCCAGAGCTGTTCTGGTGCGAGTTCGAATCTGGAGCCCTCTCACTTCCATTTTTGATAGCAGACTCCCCTGTCAGCCACTTTAACAACTTGTGTCTTAGCTTCCCAATATCTGGCAGTGAATGAGAATATCTGGCAGTGAATGAGATAGAGATTGAGAAACCTCTTTGAAGTAATTGGCATAATAAGCCAACGGCAGGCAAAACGCGAAAGACACAAAAACTGCGCTCATCCTTGTTAGTTTTGGGCAAAATAGAACTCGTAGACATACTCACAAATGACTACAAAGCTCCATGCAGGAGCTTGCTGGAAAGACGCAACGTCCAAAGCGAACAATGATGACAAGAAAGAAAGAGGTAGCTATTAGTTGTCAGCTTAACTCGCCAGACAGGACCCTGCGTCTCTTACAAATAAGGTAGTCACTATTGTGAAGACCATAAAAGTCCGTCCCTGCCTAACGGCTTCTTGTCCTTGCTGAAGACCTCGAGCCGTATTGACCTATAGCCTACGTTGTTAGTGACATGTATAGGTTGGAAATGAACTTTGTGTAGCAGACCTACCGATGACTCAATATCCCTCGCAACCTTATCCATTGCATTGATGTCGTTGACAACGTATGTGGCTGTTCGAGATGATTTCACAGTCCCTGAGTTGGTAGAGAGGCTTTGTTGGATATCTTGCTGATACGTGGCAACTGCGTGAAGGATCTTCAGCTCGTCTCGAACATCTTTGATACCGTATAACAATACTTCCGCATCTTTGATAATGCTTTCCGTTTCATACACCGTCTGAATCCGGGAGTTTTTCCTAACAGGCCGCATGTCTGAATTGTCAGCCACGTTCGGCCCCGATGCAAATCTCTGGATCAGTTTAGTCTCGTCCCTTCCCTAGAGGCTAGTTAGTCTTGTGGTCCAAGGAGCGCAGTAAGCTCTACATACAAATTGATTGATTGTACTGGAAAACATTTGACGGATCGAAATCGTTTCGTTCTTTCCATCATTAGAGTTGTCGTTCCCATCATTAGTGTTATCGTTTCCATCATTAGTGTTGTCGTTTTCATCATTAGTGTTGTCGTTGTCTCTTTTGATCTTTCTTTCAAACGAGCTGATGCAATAGTCGACGATTAGTTGGCTCATCTCGCTTGCCGTTCCCGGCTGGGTTCCACTTCCTCCCTCTTCCATCAGCTTGTTAAGATAGTTGACAATGCCATTAAGCAACGAATCTTTGCTATCATCAACCGGATCATTTGCCGCAGTAATAAGCCATTCTATTCTTATATTAGCTCCGAGAATCAGACCATGTTCTGGATCAGTGTAGGTCATACTCTCCCCGATAGTCCATATCCAAAGCTGATTAACTCGAAGCAGTCGCCAACATGGCTTTTTGACTTTGCCGTCCAACAATTTAGTAACAACCTGAGTTTCGTTTCGCTTTTTTCTCTCCTTTTCAGATTTCTCATCGAAATGATAGTATCATTCGTCAAGCGTAGGAGAACCATGAATAGCATAGTTGTTGTAGGCCTGCTCTAGGCCTCCGTAAGTTTCCTTCGCTTTCTTGGCCCTTGCCCTCTCGCGTGTTTCCGGCGAATCTTCACGGGGCACCCGCGCCCGCGAGGCATTAGATGGTCTGCTCACCGTCACCTCTCTATTCTCGCGTGTTTCCGGCGGATCTTCACGGAGCACCCGCGCCTGCGGGGCATTAGAAGGTCTGCTCACCGTCACCTCTCTATTCTCGTGAGTTTCCGGCGTATCTTCGCATATTTCGGGTTGCCTAGGTTCAATACGTTCTGGAAGCTCATTTGAAAGAGACAGGTAAGGCATCTATATTTCGTTAGTGAGATTAAATAGTAATAGTTCCGCAAATACTTACGTAGATTGCTGATGCATGCTCGCAGCTGTCCTTTGATCTTCTCTCTTTCCTCTCTCTCTTTTCGACGTCCCCGTGCCGCTGCTCTCCTGGGTCAATATCTTTTTCTGGTAAGTTCTTCCCTGAGTTCGCCTTTTCCAAGCCTGTCTTGCCTTTCACCTTCTCTTTCCCTTGGTCTTTCTTCTTGTCCTGGTCTTTGCCCTGATCTTGTGATTTCTCTTCGCCTTGCGGTTTCTCCCCGCCATGGTCCTTGGCATTCCTTTGGATTTTGTCTTGGGATGTCTCCACAAACCGAGGCCTCATGAATCGTGAAGGTGATTGTCGGTCTGGTACTTCAAACCAGCTATTCCGCATGAACGCTCGGATCTTATGGTACTGTGTTGCATGGTACCCCTCGTCTGCGCTTTCCATAATCTTTGCTAGTAAGTCCTGTAATTGCTATTAGATGAGTTCCATCATGCGTTGCAAAACGCTTTTGACATAGCTCCTTACATTCATCCAAGTAACCTAAGCGCTGTCAGCTAGGTAATAACTAAAATAAGAGTAGACTAACATTGGTTGATGGTAAGTGAACCCAGGTAAACTCGCTTCCTAGCTGATCCATGCTAGGGAGTGTACTTCCGTGTACTTTCCACTTCATCAATTTTTCCAACTTGGAATTGGCTTCTCTAGGTATCTTTCCAGGCCCGATTCCATAGATGACTTCTTTCACCTGTCGGAATCTCGGAATAGCAGCCGATGAAGCTTTTGTCTTGATTATTTGAATAATGGCAGCGTTGAGTGCCAAGAATTTTGAGCATTCGTCTCTTGCAACAGGTAGTCTGATCCTTGGACCATCTGTATTTAACCACAGGTCGGGGTTCTGCAATATGTCGTGGACTACGTCGTAGTCAGACTGGACAGGATCATCATCTACTTTCCCGTCCCGCGCATCTTGTACTCTCGTTTTGTTTTGAGGGCCATGTTCCTTGCTCTTCTGCTTGACAGTAGTGACCTTTCCCTCGGTTTGCTTTTGATCGGGTCCATGTGTCGACTTTCCCTTTTGCTCTCCTCTAGCTAGGGTTAAGCGATCTCGTGCCGAATCAATCCCGCTCTGTCTTGCAGAACCTCTAGGCGTAGTAGCAAGCAACAAGTAAAGAATATGTGGGAGTCCTCGATAAGCTGCCCATTCAATCACGCCCCAATGCTCTGTGTCAGGTTGAGCGTGAGCTGTTGCGTGCAACGGGAGTCTAGATAAAAGCACTTTTGCCACGTCGTGTCTTTGATGCTTTTCACACGCCCATAGCAATACCTTGTCTCTCATTTTATCGTCCCTTAATTTGGTGTCTTTCGTCCTGTAGGGTCGATGCTGTAAGATATTCTCAACGATGTAATGAATAACGTGATTGAGATCATTCTCCAATGCTAAGTCCAAAGCAATTTGGCCTTTTTCATCTTTCCGACTGAGCTCTGCTCCGCGGCTAAGCAGAAGTTCAGCGCCATCTTCGAATCCCCTTGCGCTTGCGATGTGAAGAGGCCTGGCACCCGTACCACCTGTGTACTCCAGAATCTGATTCAAGCGGCCATCAGTTGATGGGGTGTCCAACAGCGTTGCCATTACTTTGAGATCCTCTCCATACACTGCAGTCAAAGGTGGAGTCCATCCGTCACCATCTCGAGCATTGACATCTGCCCCTTTCCCTAGTAACGATAGAACGACGTTCGCAAGGCCTGAATGAGCAGCGGTATGAAGTGCAGTCCAGCCACCATGTTTCTCAGTGGTTTCGAGATGTAAGTCGGGCACTTTCTGCAATAAGTATTCGGCAACGGCGCTTTGCTGAAAATAGATCGCGGTGTATAGAGGAGTCCAGTTGTCATTATCGACTGGATTCGGTTCGGCTGGTTTTCCCTTCCATGTTAATAGTGAATCCACAGCTTTGACGTTCCCAGCCGAACAAGCATCATGTAGTGGACGCATGTCTACTCTAGCTTGAGCTTCTATATCAGCTCCCTTCTCAAGAAGCATTTCCACAATTTCTACCGTACCTTCTAGGCAAGCAAAATGTAAAGGTTGCCGGTCCGTTCCATCCTTGTGGCTGATGGAGCGTTGATTCTTGTCGTTTAGTAGCAGCCGGGTAGCTTTCACCAGGCCGCCACTGGCAGCAATATGCAAAGGCGTCTGACCTTCACTATCTGCAGCATTGAGTTCCTACTCGCTGAAATTGCCAAGTCGTTCTGTGAGTACGCTTGCAATCTTGTCCGGATCAGAGATGTCTCTCTCCTTTCCTAAAAGTAAATCATGAAGTGGTGTACGATCCTCGACAGATGCGTCACTACTCCCATTTGAGCTTTCAAATGGAGCATCACTGCCACCGTCTTTGACTTCATCTGAGGCTTCCTCCTCCGGGATGACAGGTGCATCTGATTCAGGATTGATGTGGCTTCCCGGCAGTGCTTGGAGGCTTGGAACAGACCTCGTGATTGACTCCATAGTGGATACTTTTCAAATTTCGAGGTGTTGTAGAATGAAGATGGTGAGAGTAACTTGTCAATCAAAGATATCAGATATGGAGCAGGTTTAAGAGCAGAATAGTCAAAGAAACAATCTTCGATTCAAGCCTCAAATATAGCCAGTTAATTGCTAGAAGAGTGCAGGGACTGATGAATAAGTTGAATGTATTTTATTTCTGACTGCTGGTTTTGAATAGCTTCTTATATATATTAATGATATCAATTTCAAGGGCTAAAGTGTTGCCCGTGGCTTTCCATGCAACAGCCTGATGTGATAAATACCAAAGGAGGCTGGTAACATCATCACATTATTTTGGCTTGCAGGCCGAGGGAGCCAGTAGCTGAATGCTATGTTAGCTTGGCGCAGCCTGCATGGCGGGATGAAAATCTAAGTGGTAAATGCCACCGCTTTGTTAGATTGCTGCGCCTATGGTTTTTTTGTATGCTGCATGCATATGCACAGCGTTAATGCAATAAGAGAACAAAATGTTCAGCCCGCCCGGGTTGTGATTCCCGCAGGTCTTTCTGCAGGAAGCTGAACTACACGAAAACGGAAATTCACGAAGCTGGTCTGGATTGTTGGTTGTAACACAGCGTTGATTTTGGGCAGACATGCCTTGGGCTAAGAGCGGCTTTCGTTCAAAAAGTGCTAAAACGGGCTATCGACATCAATACGACATATGATGTGTAAGAGGAGAAAACAGTAGCAGCGGGAAAATTGTCTTGGCGCAGACTGTAAAGCTAATGGATTTTGCCAGTTGGTAGATTTTAGCTCACCGAGGTTGTAGGCGTCTGTCGTGATGAGACATGAATTGCATATTTGCAAACCGTTGAGACAAGAGATGGACGGTCCGGATCATTGTGCGGCTATGCTGCCTGCAACGTCACGCTACGAGCACCTTGCCCGACTACGATGGAAGATAAGACGGCTACTCCGTACTGAGAGAGTTGGTCAAGTAGAGCCAAGGCCGGACTTATCAGTCCCCGGCTGGGAACCAACATGGACCCAACGACGAGAGTTGATTGCCCGGCACTCATCTTTCAGCGAGTGTAATGACCTCTTTTGAGAAGGGCACAGTGCAAGCGAGGTTGCTGCCTATGCATATTCGCTCTCAAGTGCTGTGCAGGTCGCGTAGTGTTGGGTTATGGCAAGGATGACCTACTCAAGCAAAACGCTACCAAGGATGGCCGCGCTAAAAGTAGATTTGGGTTCGATTGTAAATGATGCTGACAGGATGAGGGTATCGCGAGATTCAGTGGTGGCATCGATCGGGTCATACAGGACAAGTGGTGCCGACATGCTGGTTTGCGCAAATTGAAGGCCAATCAGCAATGATTTAGTTAAGCTTGACTGTTCGCTACTATCCTCCCTTGGTATTATTGTGTACGCAACGTAATGCGCCAATCCAGCATGTACACGTTTCCGACCTGGTCAAGCCCGTCCATGTTATACACGACGTTCATTACAAGGGCAGCTTGCAGACTTGTCAGTTTGTTTTCGCCCATTTCCAGCTCCCACAATCGCTTAGCTTCGGCAAAGAACTTGTAGCACAAGCTCTGTGTGTTCCACGGCTCGTTGCGTCCTGATATGGAAGGGTCGTGGTGCGAAGCAGCGGCGAGAATAGCATTGACCAAGAGAGCGGAACAGAACCGCGTCTGCCCCTTCTTAAGGTCAGAGAGAAAAAGATGGAGAGGGGAAAAAATGGAAAAAGGGGTAGAAGTGGAGGTTATATGTGCTGAGAAGTGATCGAAGTCGAGATTCGGAGCAGGGGACGGCTGTCCAGCTGGCCACCTTCAAGCCCGCCAAGACTAGGTTCCACGAGGGTTGCTCCGCTGTAGGGCATGTCATAAATAGGTTGAATCGATGGAGAGCTCGAGGCCAGAGAACGTTTCGGATCGTATAGTTGAGCTTGGAGGTATGGATTTTTCCCTTGCCGTAGAGCATCTGGGCACTTATTCTTGTAGGGAAAGTCGTATATTCGCCTGTGCTCAGGCTTCAACGACAGCTGCAGCAGCAAGTCGGCGTCCCGAACAAAGCGAATAACAACCGGGACGTCAGATCCATTCATGGCGAGTCGCAGGACTCCGTCAGCATCGCTCTCAGGCAGAGTCTGCAGAAGATGGTAAAACTCCTCATAGTCCGACCGAGCTTCGGGAGTCTGTTGCATCGGCGGGCGTATCCCTTTGGCCTGTTGCACCAGACTTTGTATCGAATCACCCGCTCGGATCCTGCCCACGAGGCTGGTAGCCGCGCTCTCCGGCATGGATCTGACGAGTTCAAAAAGATCCTGGTAGGCAAACGCTTGGGTCTTCTCATTGAGAGCCTGCTGGTACTTTCGTTTCAACGCCTGGGCATGGGTTTCCTCCAAACTCGCGCTGTAATGGCATTCGATGGAATGCCTGACGCAAACATCGCACCTTGGCCGCGTACCTGAACACTACGTCCCTTTTAAGTATAACTATGATCCTGCAGGCTGCGGCCATGCCACGCTGGGTCTTGGGTTCAGTTTACGCACTCTTGACTTCTTCTTGCGACAAGATTCGCAGGCAGCGGTAATGGCCGTTCTTTTCCGCCGGGGGACCGGGAGCGGATACTCTGGTGCTGTGCTGCCATTAGGGAGCAGCGGACGCAGTGATCGGTTCTGCGTCGGGGACGAGGAGGACATGGTCGCGGATGGACAGGGTCACGATCGCTTTTCAGGTGCGGAGACCTCGCCATGAGGGATCAATTTGAAGACCGACGTGAAACGAAGTCGGATATGGCGCCGAAGCTATCACGAAATTCAGCAGCCGTACTCTACGGAGTCGTCCGCGGAGTGACAGCGATTGGTGCTGCTATGCTTAGCGTGATGGAAGCGCGATGATGTGATGAATACGAACAACGATCAACAGATGAAATCATACCTCAAGGGTGAAGACGGCAAAACGCCTATCAGGACTATTTGCGGAAGACGGCGTATGGAGTACTGTAGGCTGTAGCACCGTAGGTAATTAGCATCAGTGCATCCGTACCTATAGAAGCAATCGTAAATTAAGTTCCGCTCAGCTATTGCTTCCCAAGCTAATTAGCTGCTTACATGCATATCGTCCCTTATCGCTTAGCCTTTCACTGTGTAGCCACCATTCAACTAAAACTCATAAGCAATTGTACATGGTGAGCCACAGTAGGAGTAAATTACATATTTTCGCTGTATAAGGGTATAACTTTGATTTCTTTCATCACTTTCCTCCAAATTGCCTTCTCTACTAGCTTTTGTAGAAAAGCTGCCTTTTTCTCTCTCTTTGCGTTGTATGATTTGCCATTTCCCTCTGCCCCAAAGAACCAACCTCAGACACCGCTACATGTAGATGGATAGATCTTTATACGCGTCAGGGGTGTGGGTTGGTGAGATAGCACACGCGAAGAAACTGGTCGTGAAGCCATGCAGTGCGACTGGCGCCGATGGCACCACAAATGTCCTGCCCCCCTTCTCTTGATAGCACCCTCATCAGGGCGTTCAGATGGAGCAGTGCGTGCGAAGGGCCTTGAACCAGGACGTGCCGCCTATAGTCGTCAAGGCTCATCGCATCGTCACTTTGAAGGTATCGCTCGCGAACGTCCTCGTTCACGGCACTGTCGTGGTAGCTGATGACCTGGACCCCTGGATCAACCAGGTCGTGCATGCCTCCGTGACCGCGACGACTGCCTAGGTAAAATGGTATGGACTGACATATTGAATCCACTAACTCTCGGCCGCTGATCAAGTTTGCAGAGGGGCTTTGCTGAAGACCATGCAACGTGGTCCTATGCATCGTGTGCTTGCGAAGCTTTGCCAGCAGACACAATCTCATGCGCAGAACCATCAGCTGGCAAACACGCCATACATTCCAGATCGTGGCGATTTGCACCGTAGGATATATATCGCACGTGCTCAAGTAGAACACGCTTCTGTCGATCTGTCTCCGATATGCCTTCCAATCGTTTGGCACCAGCTGCTCCCAGTCTGCGAGCTGCGCCTCGACGGACCCAATATCCTGGATCCAGATGTTAACGACTGTGTCTGTGCCGCGGTAGTCACTCCGCGCAACATCAGACAGTATGTTGGAAAGCCTCTTCTCCAGGCGAGCGAGCGATAGCCCGATCAGGTCCAGGACAAGATTAGGATTGACTAGCATGCTGCTGTCCCATCCGGCGTGGGTCCACACATCTAAGTCGGAGGTGTCAGTCGGTTGCGTCTCGAGATATGTCGACACATCACAGTGCCGCAGATAGCCTCGGAGATATGTGCGGCACTCCGACTCAATTTGCGTCTCGGCTCGACAATCAAGTAAAGCGCGCGCCCCGTCCTGGTGAGCTCGGCGGGTGGGCCGATGCGTGGACCGAGCCGCGACACTTTCATAGAAATGCATCAGAATGACGCCGAGCACGGTGCTATCTCTGGAAACCTCCACGGGATCGTCGAGAGCCTCGCCCAGGCATGCCAAGGCTTTGTTGAACGGGGCATGCGGCGCCTCGAACCTGCTTGTTGGGTCCTTCCAGTGCTTCCAGATCTTGGTCGACACGGCACTTAGGACGATGGAAAGAACAGAATCCGGACGCTCTTTTGTAATGACAGGAAGAAGGGGCTCGAGAAAGCCTTGGGTTGACTTGAACCCACGGCCGAGGCCCACGATAGATACGAGAAAGAAGCAGACTGCGGCCGATTCGTCGCTGGGTGCAAGCATTCGCGGCAGTGAGTTCGTTACAGTCCTTGCTGGCAAATTTGACTTTCCAGGGCCCTGGGGTCGTGATTGCGGGGAGTCTGATCGGGGAACCTTGCCCTGGGCCATGAATCGGAATTTCTTTGGCTCGGTGTCTGGTCCGTAGCCTGCGCAATCACGTCCGGCTCGTGAGCATTGACGGCATCTGGGCGTTCCTTCATCGCATTTGATGCGTCGTTTCCGGCATGTCCGGCAGCCCTTTGACGGTCCATTGTTCACCATGCCGGCCGCAACTAGCCTAGGGAGGTTGCTGTTGCGCACAACTTGCAAGGTGTGTGTGTGTGTGTTTGTGTGTAGAGATCAGCCTTGCCAACGCTCCCTCTGTACTTGGTAAAGGTTCGAAGTACAGAGGCAGCAGTCGCACTCGCACTCGCAAAAGTGAATAGAGTAGAAGGCGGTAATGACGAATGGTGGCTATGCTTTCCAAGGACGTGCACACCGCAGTAGATTCGCGTTCCCAGGTGTAGGTGATTAGCCTATCGCTAACTAACTCTTGGTTAGGTCTTACTTAAGGCTGTACTGCTAACCGTGACGCGGCGTTTGCGAGAGTAAATTGTAATTCCACTGTTAGCTCTTGGACAAATGTTTTGAAACCGTCCTCCGTACATTAGTACGTCCTAGTAATAATACTATGTATAGATAACAGGACTAAACCAGGGGCTCAGGTCCACTTCTCACCGCAACAGCAACCAATCGCAAAACCTTTGCCTATTTGGTTCTAGTTCATACGGACTTGACCAATACGGTAATATCGCGTTTCCTGTCCTGCTATACTTTGTAAATTGTAATGAACAAGGTAGTCAGTTACAAGTATAATGAAGCCTATGGCGCATTGATGACAGGATGTCTATATAGGCCCTGACAGTCCCCGATAAGAATATGACTATGATTTGAGGGCATCATCATCAGCTTTTCTACCATTTTTCGCTCTCTCAATCACAGACCTATCTTCCCACGATGAAGCTAGTGCCGCTGATTTACACGCTCCTGCTTGGAGCCACAGCAGGATCAAGCTTAAGCCTCCCACGTGCCTCTAGCGAAACCAAGGACTCGTCATTATTGTCATCATCAGCTGAGCCAGAAGATCCCGTCATTCTCCTGAGCAAAGATGAGAGCTTTCACTTCGAGCTACTCTTCACCCTTGGCAATGCCGCCTTTGGGGCTGGCGACATTAATCAAGTCCTGGCGGTAGCGAAGGATATAAAACCAGGGAACTTTACCGACTGGCTCAAGACTTTTCAGAACCTCGCCGAAGAGACCAAGTCGATAGCCGAAGACCCCTTCAATGCGCACGACCCAGTCAACGTCCGAGATGCGTGGTTCGCCACGGCAAACTATTATCGCCAAGCCGACTTCTACAATCACGAGAACTGGTCAGACCCTCGCATCAACAGCTTTTGGGATGAACAACGTTCAGCCTTTGACAAGGGCCTTGCTGCCCTGCGGATTCCTGGTGAACGCATCCAGATCCCGACCAAAGATTTTACCATTGAGGCAATCTGGTACACACCAGCGCTCGACGACGTGAAGCGTCCGACCCTCGTTATCGGCAACGGATACGATGCATCCCAGGAAGACTCCTATCACTATCTGGTAGCCCCAGCTTTGGAACGAGGCTGGAACGTTATGTCATACGAAGGACCTGGTCAGCCCACGGTCCGGCGGAACGATGACGTGGGCTTTATACCTGACTGGGAGAAGGTTGTTACTCCAGTCATCGATCATTTGATGCAGAGCAAGGACTGTGCAGTTGATGAGGACAGGTTAGCCCTCGTCGGCATCTCTATGGGTGGGTACCTTGCTGCTCGCGCCGCTGCATTCGATCCCCGGATCAAGGCTCTAGTTCTCAATGGAGGTGTTTGGAATATTTATGATGCGTACGCTAGCCAACTACCTCCGAGTCTCAAGAAGCTCTTCGACGCGGGGAAGAAGAAGGAGTTTGACGCGGCAGCCACGCAGCTTTTGAACAGCTCCGAAGTACCTACAACAGCTCGCTGGGCTCTAGGTCATGGGCTGTGGGCCTTCAAAAAGAAGTCTCCTTTCGACTGGTTCACTTCGCTCAAGGCTTACAGGCTCAAAGACGTCATTGACAAGATTGATATACCCGTTCTTGTTGCTGACGCGGAGCTTGAGGGTTTCTTTGCTGGTCAATCCAAGCTTGTCAAGGATGCGCTGGGCGATAAGGCGACGTACAAGGTGTTCAATGGCCCCGGAGGATATCACTGCCAGGTCGGAGCTGCACAGGAGTGGAACAGGTACCAATTTTCTTGGTTGAACAGAGCTCTAGGATGAACTCTGGCATGATCGATATTGTGTTGGCTAGATTTTATAGACAATGTAGATTTTTAAGATAAACTCAGGACTCTATGATCAAATTTAGACATTCAAATCTAAACTCTAGCTTTAAAAAAAAACCATCATGCTTTGCTTCTGGGAATATCAGCTGCAGAGAAGGGAGGCTGTAGTAGCTGCCTGAAATGAACTCTCGCCTAGGTTCATCGCTAAGTATGATCATCTACGGAAAGTTCAGTCTTCTGAACGGTGATAATAATGTTGATACAGTGTCGGGGTTAGTGCCTATAGGTGTAACAAGGTCTGTGGTTATGTCCGATGCATTGACTAAGCTCAAATGAGTCTCGCATGCATAATTGGACTGTGAATCCAAAACCTCAGACGCACAGCAACTGTATGTAACCTTGTAGCACTCTCACACTAAAATCTATCATAATCAGCGTGTAACGTTCATCAATGTACAGGTTATCATGCTAACAGAAAATGCTCTCAGAAAAATGCGTTGAAGTAAATAACATTAATTAGCAAAATGACTATCAATAGGGTGATATAAGCCTTGCATAATGATTAGCTATACGTGAATCTTGTTTATTTCATGAAACTTTTTACCCTTAAAGGGATATTATACGGAGGTCGCTATCAAAAGTTTTGTCCAAGCACTAAGCAGGGGCTCTATATAGCTAAGCTAAATTAAGAAGGTAACCTGTATGTCTATACAACCCTAACCCTAGCTCCATACCAGGGTTCAATTTTATCATAACCCTAACATAGGGTATAGGATAATTAATACAGCTATGCCTAGATAAATACAGGCCTCTTATACTATTCTATGTCTAGCCTTTGATTTGCAATCTTGGCATACAGGGGCCCTTGGACAAAACTTTTGATAGCGACCTCCGTATTCAAAGGGATATAGCATTCAGGACCAAAGATGTTCCCGATTCTCATGATACTAAAAACTAAAGCCTGACCCAGCAGTGCGTTCAGCTTACCTCCTTCGAGTTATATCCATTTAGTTTAGCTCCACGGGGTTACTTCCTGTCAGCTTAGGTCCATAGCTAACTAAAGCCGAGACATCACTACTAGGATGCTCGTACAAAGAGCTAGTCTTAGCTCCTTAGCTATCAACATAAAAGTCAAATGATAGGCTCTCTTTTTTGTTCCTGCCTTTATCCGTCTTAACTAAGTACAATTAGTAACTATTAAAAGCCAAACTTGCCTTTGTTTACTTTTGCTCTTTTTGCTCTAGAAGTCGCTTCTTGTTGTTATCTCCTCTACTCTTGACCTCCAAAATCTACCCATTATGCGTACTTTCAATATTCAGATGCTAGCCCTCTTCGCAGGCGCTATGGCTTCACCTCCTAAGGGGGAATCCGACATGAGCTTACTCGCTCGTGATTTTGATGCAAGTTGGAATCATCTATTTGTACAAGTCATATTGCTAACATGAACAAGGGTGCTGTTACTTGTAATGGCGGTGACCCAGCTAGAGATCAGTGTTCAGACCACCGCATCACAGACGGTGTTGACTACTTAAGAGGACTCACCGCAGAAGGAAAAATCTGTGGGGCTGCTGCAGGCCAATGCTCACGTGTATCCTGCGAGGAGAATGCTGCTATTTTTCTCTGCAATGACTCGGGTGTAGACCAGAACCAAGTCAGTTGCGCTTCGATAGGTGATGCTGCTATGGAAATCCGCAACAACTGCAGGGTACGAAACTCGGAAGGATTAGAATACATTGTAAAGGGAGAGCGGCCGGGCTCAGATGGCTTGATTGTTCGTGTCGGAAGAAAGCCTTGCTAGATTTGGAAGCTTGAAGGGTTATATAGGCTAGGTGTTTTAAAACGTACGTAACGTTGGAAATAACCATAAAATAAGACCAATGTCTACCCTAACTATAAGTGCTAAAGAAGAGATTTATTTATAGAGCAATACAGCAAACATACAGGTGTGGTGATCTAATGGTATGATTTATGTCTACGATATCTTTGCTAAAGGTACTTAAGTTATTATGATCTATATAACTTTACAAGAGTCTTGCTTCATTATGTTACTTATTCCGAATTGAACTATATGCCATATCTTCGCACCCAAGCCCTACAGCCATAAACCTAATTGATAAATATGCGATATTATAAATAAGATCAAAGGTTAGTTGTGTAAGACAATGACGGACGGTATTCATTTATAACGCCGCGCTCCGTAAAGCCAACCAGCTAAACAACTCTACGGGCAGCCAATGTTAGCCGACAGTCTTGTGATTTTCGCATTGTAAATAGAAGCAAGTTAGAAGGTCTGCAACGTACTTGTATTCACGCAATCCCATTCACCCCCGAGCTCTCAATGCCCAGCAAGCGTTACAATCCTTGAGTTGCCGAGATCTTGATGAAAAAAAAGTACGGCCGCGGAGCCAGTCCAATAGAACTTTCTCCCTGAATCTTGTAGTGGAATACAACTGCGCTCAGATTGATCCAAAGAATCGGACATAATTCTACATTTTAGGTCTTGGCGACATTATTGGCGAGCTTTCTCCAGCTCTGGTAGTGCCCACCTTGCTAGCCACTTTGATTTCAGAACATTGTCGATAGTCCAGCGACGTTCTGGATCGAGGCGAAACATCCCACGTACCACATCAAGAATTGCCTGGCTCTCCTCTTCTGTAAACTCGCCAACACCAGGCTCATCGCTTCTGTAGCTTTGACTGTCCTCCCAGGCAACGAGCAATGGAGGCGGCCAACCCTCTTCCACATCAGCCGTCAATCTCCGAGGCAACTCGTCGCCCTCATCGATAGGCTCGGAATCCCAAATAGTCCGCCATTTTTGGGGAAGTGTATCATATCCCAGAGAGTTTATCTGCTCTCCGGCTAGTTCGCCCATGCTGAAGTGGAAGTCACTGAACAGAGGTTTCATGCCGAGCATCAGCCACATTGCAGTTCCAAGAGTCCATATGTCCGAAGCAAAGCTTAGAGGTGTGCTTGGCTCAAACAGGGCTTCTGGCGTCCTCCCAGGAAGGGGTGTGCAGCTGTCCATGCCCAGTCGCTTCTCCGTGCTAGGCCTCCAGGCTTCTCCAAAATCGCTTAACAGAAGCCCTTTTGCATCGGTAACTGAGAAGTCCCGCGCCCTCTTCCCGAGCAGATCTATAGCTGTGACGGCATAAGTTGGAACATGCGGGGTGAGTGGTTGACCGTTCTGGCGTTTTACCGTGTGTAAATGCGGTCCCTTGAAACTTTTGCGAAACTCCTTGGTTGATAGGTTATCGAGATTATATCGCGTTTTGACTAAGAAATTCTGAAGATGCAGGTCTATTGGCATTCAGTATAAACTCTCCAAACTGAGGTCCAGAACTAACCAACCTCCGTGTATGATAGCGCGAGAATGTACATGGGCAACAGCAAGAGCCATCTTCGCAGCCAACACTCTGCAAGTCTCGACTGGGAAAACAGAATTATATTTAACATCGGCAAGACTGCCTTGTGTCAGAAACATGACGCAACAAGGATGCAGCCCATTGGGCCCAGATATCTCAAAGTCATCCAGAGTACCAGGTACCATCTCGGAAGACAAACTACTCATGATTTTCGCATCGCGCCGAGGGATAGAAGGATCTGCGACGCAGACCTTGATGGCAACGTAGCCTTTGCGTTTGCGATCGTGAGCTAACCAAACAGTAGAGTAGCCCCCGTGCCCGAGCTTGTCGATGACCTCGTAGCGGCTATGAAGAACGTCACCCGGCAAAGTAGGGTGGAGTCCTCCAGGTCTGTACAAATCAAGAGACTCAGTTCCCTCAATCCATTGAAATCCAGGCAAGGGATACAGGGACGTGGTGAAAGGCTTGCTCCCTATGGGAGCAGTGGGGAACAAGTTCATAGCCACATATTTAAAAGCAGTAGAATTATGCCGGCTGAGTATCGATCGTGCAAATGAGCGCACCATGTTCCAACTACTGCTCCTGTTATTATGATTGTAGTCACAACTCACAAGGATCGTAGCGTAGCGTTTGGAGTAGGAAGGTTGGTTGTGTGGGGACCACGACCGAATGACTCACTAGTGCTCATGCACACTTTATAGTTTGAAATTCAAGCTAAAATTTCAATAAGAAGTTAGCCGGTCTGGTGGTCTAGTGGTATGATTCTCGCTTAGGGTTAGGGTTATCCCTAAATACACCCCGAGCATATTTGCGAGAGGTCCCGGGTTCAATCCCCGGCCAGACCCTTTCTTTTGCTATCCTTTGCCTTTTTTTAACTTTTTGGAAGAATGATGGTTCTGGAAAACGTGGTTTGAGTGAAAACATGCTGCTTTCCTTTGTCGGTTCTGGGTGCGTTGTGCGAAGTGGTTGGCAGTGGATGTGTGGTACAACAGTGAGCGCCCCTTGAGGTGTGGGGGTTGCCAGCATTGGACAGCGTAACTAACCACCTGCAGCGAACACCTACAACCATCGTCCAATTTTTGGTCCAAAACGAAAACCATGAATGATACTAAGCTCACGTTATTGTCATGCATGGATCAACTATAAACGTGATCGATCATTGACGGCCATTGCTACTAATTACTACCCCCTCATCGGCAACCTCGCATCAAACGCCTAGAACTCCAGTCGCAAAACAAATGTCATCAGCATAAGTCGTAAAAGATTTTCCGCCTCTTTCCCTCTCATCCGATATATATTCCCAAGATCCACTCAACTCATTCAGTGCTGAGGCTGAGGCATATTTCCCGCCTGTACGGTCTCTGAGCTGATAAAGTCAAAATCCAGACTCTGCCAGTCCCACAGGCGGTTAAATTCGCCAAGCTCAGCGTCCGTGATGGGGTCAATACCCCCGAACCCTTGCACCATTTCGGGCACGGGCGGCTGCAGGTCGGTGTATAAGGGCGCCGGCTGGACCATGATGCTCGGGTCCATCACCATGCCCATGTTGTTCTGGATAATGTTGCCGATGCTGATGGACGGGTCCATCGAACCGTCGTACGGGAGGGAGGTGTTCTGGGTGGAGTAGGAGGCCATTGTGCGCTCGTCGATGCTCGGCGCTATACTCTCGGGCGTCGAGCTGGCGTAGCTTTCTGGCGCCCCATGATTGGACTGAGGCGAAGACCCGGCTGTCACGCTACGGGCAAAGTTGCTGGGGGATGTCGAATCAGATTGATAGTCCTTGGTGTGAGGCAGGTCGTCGGCTGGCGCGGATGGCGGGGGAGCCACGCGTTGAGGGGTCGGCTCTGGCCAAGGAGGGGCCGTAATGGGCGTCGGGCCGGACGGCGGGCTGGACTTGGACACCTTTGCCCGCTTCTTGACACGGCTCTGAGATTTAGGCAGTCGCCGGGCAATGCGGGAGAGAATGTCGTAAGAGGTCTTGGCTGTCTTGGAGAGGGTGTTAATGCGCTTCAGCAGGGCCACCGAGTTCTCGATTCCAGCCAGGATCTCTTCCCTCCGTGGTATGCTTTGGTCCTCGTCTTTAAGAATGGCCGAGCACAGAACAGAGGCAGTGTCAAAGAGGGAGAAAATGATAAAGTGATATCTTCCATCGCTGTGAGATGAGTACTGCGTCCACAGTGTCGTGGTAGCAAGGTTGCGGAGCGAGTAGTAGACCCCGTCGGCGCGTAACTGAAGCTCCTCCGGCGAAGAAGATTTGCTGCAGGGTTTGGCCATGAAGGTCCGGATCGGGTTGAGGATCATCAGGTAGGCCATGGTGTGGAGGTAGAAGCGGTGAGCCGTGGCCCAGGGATGCGTCTTGTCCCTGGACGTGTCGGGGGTATCAATGTTGTAGACCTTCGGGAAACAACGCATCCACGACTCAATCATAACCTTGTACTGCTGGACCTCTACTGGCGTCCTCACATTCTTTGGTGCCCCGAAGCGTGCTGCCAGTTGGGTGATGGCCTCACTTTGCAGCTTCATGTGCAGCAACGGTGACGGATCGAGATTCTCTAGGGTCAACGTAGGCGACTTGACGTCGACATCAGCATGGTCAATCATAGTCGGTCGACACAGACCGGATGCAAATTGCCTGGTCACGTTAGCTCTTTTTCGGTCGAGTTCAGACTTTGATAAACTTACCAGTCCCAGGTGGCCACAATACACCAGACTCTCCGACGCATCTCGCGTTCAAATTCAGGCATCCCAGCCGACTCCACATCACTTGGCAGGCCTAGCAAGGTCAGCTCCCGCTCATAACCCGCGGCGACGGAATTAGCCTACCTAACTCTTGGGACTCTCGCACGGAAGCACCAATGAGATGCCATGCCTCAACAAACCTCGCCTCCGCCTTGTACCAGTAGCAGGTATGCAGCATTCTCTGAACATTGAGCAGGTGATACCGACCAGAAGGAATAGAGTTGGCGAGATCGGTAGTCAGATTGCAGTATAGCTCGGTCAATTCGCGCCCAGTCATGTCCATGCTAGCTTCTACCTGCGGCAGGATCTGTTCGTCGAGATGCTGGGTTGCGCAAGCGAGAATAGACAGCAGCAAGCATGTCCATTGGAGCGTGACGGGCTCATTCTGAGCTCGGCTGTTCCACCAAGCTTGGTATTCCTCTGTAAACTTGGGCGGATACACGATGTAATAGTGATAGTTAACATTCTTGAAGAAGATCTGAACAAACATATCTATTCGCACGGGTCAGTCAGGCTTCCACGGATTGTGTCTTCAGCACACGTCACGAACCCAATTGCGCGCGCGGCGGCAGTGCTTCGAGCGCTTTCTTAAGTATCGGAGACGTCTCGGGTGTCACCCAATCCAGCTTCTCCATCGACTTTTTGGGTTTCTGTCAGCCATATCTCGTCAGCGACGTAGGTGTTCGGGTGTTGATTGGCCAATGCCGTACCTTGGTATCCATGGCGAGGCTGGAAAGAAGAGGTCCAGCCATGTAGCCCAGAGACTCGAGGCCGAGATCATCGTCGCCCGTTTCGGAACTTTCGCTGCTCTTCTCAAAACCGTCGTGGTCATCTGCTGCGCGGGATCGCTTACTTCGGGCGACTGGGTTCGGTTTCTCGGTGGGCGAAATTGGGTGAGCAAAAGTGCACTTGTCCGCGACCTTGCGCTTCTGGCAGTGGTTGCAGGGCCATTCTCGGTTACACTGTAAACAGGCAGATTGGTCAATGGTGCTTCTCATACACATGCGAATCTATACCCGAAAGACCAGCGATAGGACGAGGCAGTTTCCAGTACGGGTGTCTCGGGTAGAGTTGAGAGCGAAAGAGGCGTCACGCTTTTGCCACAGCAAGACATACCTTCTGCTTCCTGCGCTGACACTCAGCGCACGCTGAGCGATGCTGCCGCCGACTAGAATCCTCCATGTTTCGCTAGAGGCTTTGCGATGGGGGCGACAAGCATCGCGGTTTGCGCCCGGATCTTGGCGGATAGCGGCAGGTCGATGAAAACCCGTGAGGCCTTGGGCGACAACGTGCCGTAGTCGTGGGCGAGGTTTTGGCCGACCACGACGAGTGCGCGGAGAAATGGGGAACGTGGTAGTCGAGAAGTAAGAAGGAACCGAGGGAAAGCTGCCATCCGCCGGCAAGATAAAAAAACGATGGCATGGGATGATGGAGGTGGGGGGGACGGGCGGAGGTTTTCTGCGACGGGTCCCGTGTGGAATGGCAGCTCTGGTGGACGAGTCCCATTGGCAGCGTAGAGTTTCCCGTCAAGGTGTTAGCGTCCGTTACGTGCCATCCATCCAAAGGTCCGGGCTACTTTAGCACTATTACCACAGCTAGTCGCAGTCTAGAGCCGTAGTGCTACTTAGCAGACAGGGTGACAGCATCCATGGGGTTCCCTATGACAGAAGCCTGACAAATGGTAGATTTTCCATTGAGCCATGTAGGCCTGTGTGCCGTCAAAAAGTAGAATGAGACAATCCAAATCACACGCTACGGGGCATCCAATGCCATGCTCAGTGTCCTCGTGCCGGGGTTGCTATTCCTGTGCGCGACATCTGTGCTTGCACAGCGCCATAGCTGAACGGGAGGCGCCGCGACCCAGGGAGCCGTTTTCTCTCACTGCATTGACCGCGCGCGCTGAGGCGGGGCGGCCTCTAACGGTCATTCAAGTCATGTTCTTGCGAGGTAACCCACCTTACCTCTAGCACCTTGGTACTGTATGGACGGTTAGACCACAGCTGGAGCCACCCCATCACACTCGCGAATCAGAACAGCATTCTGTCCGTGCGACCTGCACCGTCCAGGGGCTTCAGCGAGCGGAGGACGGCAGCAGCTAAATTGCTGTTGTGCTACCTTTACTGATACTCACGCTAAGACCGTCCAGAGCACTTTATCCACTACTAAGTAGCTCCATGAACCGGCTGTCGCCTTTCCACTTTCCCACCTCCCTGACCCTAAACTAGGTACCTATCTTATCAGTCTGCCGGCACACCATCGGAGATTATTTTCCCTCCTCATCGTGATACTTCAACGTCGGCACTCGCTCGAGTGACGGCTTGTGAACCTGATCAAGCCCAACAGCAGCAGCATACATGGACACCATTGCCAACACCGCCAGAGACAATTGTCTCATCCTCTGTACCGTGAATGGATGCTAAAAAACCTGCAGAGATCGTCGTGGCCATTCCTACAGCGGCACACCCTAGCGACAATCCGCACCTGCGACTACATTGCATCGTGCTAAAGCCAAATGGATGAGGAAAAACAAGAAAATCAGACCGCCATGCAGGGTCACGGTTGCAACACTTACGGTTCAATGACACGGGCTGTATTAAATCATACCTGCATACGCATGCTCCTCCACAGCGCAAAGGCCGCGAGGAGCGGGTCAGGTTGCCCTTGCTGAGCGTTTTTAATCTACAAGTAATTAGTAGTTGTACTAGCGAGTCCTCTTCGTACTTCCCTGCATCACACAAATATTCCGTCCCCCACACACCGCCGAACCTCCCCGGCTTATGATGCACGAACGTTTTTACTGACAGGGGGGGGTGGGGGACAAGAAAGAAGAGATTAGAAGAAGAAATAAAATTTGTAATGGCCATTTTGCAGCCGCGTCAAGGGTTCCGACTCAACCACCGTATCTGCTCGTTCGGCGTTGTACACCAATCGTCACACCTTGCACACAAACGTTCTTTTCGGTAACCGCCGATGTTGGGTTCCGACATAACCTGACCACCCCGTGCGAGTAGTAGCTGACGGGGAGGCGGCACAGCATTTCGCAGGTCCCTTGCGTCAACAGGATCATACTTCAAAGCAATACAGACGCTCTCCATGTGAAGAGTAATCAAGAGGGGAGGAGATATTGGGGGACCTAAATTAGAAAACGAGCCAACTGAATGCAATGCTCGCACGATCAGACTGCATATATGTGGTAGGCGCATTTACTATCGAGGGCTGCCATGCATGGCGCTAGTATTACACAAGCTAGTGCAAGCCGTTTGGATGGTTGAAGTTTGACTAGGGGGAGGGAAGAGAGGATAGCAAATGTCGTGCACTTGACTCGAGTCCCCGCAAAATAACTCGCAGGACTCATCTGGCATGTCATGACATCGTACATTGGACCCTAGCTGGAAGACTGCGGAGAGAAGAGAGAACGTCTGCTTGTCTTGTCTCAGATGTGTGTGCATATCGGGTCAATTTCACCGTGTAGCTACCCCTCATGTTGTTCGGAAATATTCCACAAAACGTGGCAGATGGATGCTCAATCTTTGGGATCAGTCCGTACGAATGCGAAAGCTTTGTTAGCTAATCGAGGCGTCATGGCGCTGCACGTCTTATCGACTGACTTCCACTTATGTGAGACTAGTTGGGTGATATTTGCGTTGAGCGATGTAGTCCAACCGACAATATGCCCAATTTGCCAGTCTCCGCAACATCAGGTATGAAGTTTAATCAGTCCTGTTCATCGTCGAGGCAGAGTGGTCGACGTTGTGCTGCAGTGGTGGGTAGGTGTAGGGTAGCAAAGGGGAGAGACAGGCTGCGACCACTTAAAGTAGGAGACGCGCTACGGTCGCGCCACCACCACTTCCAGCACCACCAAACGCGGGCCATCGCGTCGCCTCAACTTAAATCGTCTCTTAGCGCCTACAATCAAAACCCAAACCCAGTTGGCACATACATCACAGGATCACGTCGGAATCCTGCGCGCCATCTGGAAGCTCTCATTAACCGGGACTACATATTCATCATGAGCACTTTCTTATCAAACATCCTGACTGGCTTCGGCACGCCCAAGAAGGGATCCGAGGAGCCTGTCGCCGCCGAGGCCGCCGAACCGGCCCCTCCAGCATCCCCCACGCCCCTCGCCAGCCAACATCCCAATCGCGTCCAGAAGCCTGCCAGCAAGAAGTCTTCCTCGGCGTTGAATAAAAAGGTCAAACGTCTACCCGAGAAATATGTTGCAAAGAAGGTAAGGCTTTTCCCTTATCACGGAACTTTTTTCGCACTGGCGCATTGGCCGCTGACATCAAGGGGCTTTCTACTATCTTAGTCAAAAGCTGGCGAGGCATCTACATCTCGTCGCAACTCTGCTTCGAAAGCAAAGAAACCCAAAAAAGACAAGTCCACGATTCAAGCGTCGCCGGCCTTGACCAAAGCCGTCGAAAGCACTGAAGAGGCCATCGAATTCGCGTCTCAGCTAGCTCCCCTTCCTCTCGTCGATGACGACAGCAGCCAGGATGAGGTTGCGCAGACACAGACCCAGATCCAGATGGACCAAAGCTCCGAAGAAGGCGACATTCCAGCTGTCGTATCTTCGACCACCACCACTACCGCTGTTGCCGTGGACGCCCGCGAGCAGTCACCAGAACTAGGCGAGGCGGTCCCATCGCCGGACGGAGACGACGCCGGTACGACAGAAGATGCAGATATGGAAGACGACGACGATGATGATGAGCCGCAGTATGATTTCACGCGTCTCACCGACCACCGCTGGTCGGGCGACCAACTCGAGATCAAGGTCGAATGGCACGCCAGCGAAGCTACCTGGGAACCCGAAACCAACTTACACGCCGACGCGCCGGACGCGCTCTTCCGGTACTGGCAGGCGAAGGGTGGGCGGCCCGTCAACCCTCGCGATCCGGAGCTCTACGACATCTTTGCCATTCGCAAGCACAACAAAAACAGCTCGCGCATGCTGGTCGAGTGGACTGGGTACCCGCCGTCGGAGAACTGCTGGGTGTCGCGCAAGGTGTTGGAGGAGACGGCGCCGGAGATGGTGGCTGAGTACCGAAAGAGCTTGCCGCAGAAGAAGAAATGATACCCCCTTCCTAATGTGGATTTTTTTCAAGATGGCGTAATTTGATACCGATTTTCTTGTACAAAAGCAAAGGCGCTGGTCGGGAAAGGATAAGTGTGGGACAAATGGTGTCCGGGTCTTCACTTCTGACAGGATTGTAATGAATATCTCTGGGACCGGGAAGCGGGCGGCGCATGAAACGAATGTCATGATGAGATTCCTTGTGTTTATATTTTTCGGAAGCAGGGTTTGCGATATACTATGTACTACTCTTTACCCGTTCCGTCACGTACCTTAATCGTACAGGTTGAGGATCTCACCCACGACACTGCGGTAGATACCGTCGGGGTCAAAGTCATCCTTGACGGCTTTGAATCGCTTCAGATACTGCACGGAACTGTCAGTTTAGTTATACTGGGCTGGATCAGGATGATACTCACACCAGAGTCAACGTGCTTAGAGGCGCGCTTGAGCACGTCGCGGGTGTTCTTGGTCCAGTGAGGGCGGCAGGTGAACTCATCGATCAGGGTGTTGGCCAGGTTGATGTCTGTATTACAATTAGCGCCGTCTTCTCGCGACAAGCTAGACTGGTTTCCAAAGACAGCTTCTTCAACTTACAAAACTCCTCGTTGTATCGCTTTTGGTCGCCATAGGAGGGCCTGTACGTGGGAAAGTCGAACATGATGGCACCTTGGCTCCAGTCCTCGCCGTCCTCGGTATCAGTCGTCACCTGGCCCAAAAAGTCAAAGTGCGCCTTGCCAAACTTGATGTTGACGCCGCTGCGATACGTGGCGGCCATGATCTTGCCCTTCTTCTTCTCCGCGTCGAACAGCTCCCTGACGCGGCCGAGCATCTCGTTGGCCCTGGTCATGGGGAATGCCAGCTCGAGCGTGTAGCCCTTGAGGCCGTACTCCCAGACGGGCTTCTGGCCGTCGTACAGGCCGCCGATGAGCACGTCGTAGTTCCAGCCGTAGACAGGGAACTCCTTGATGGGCTCGTTGGTGCGCTTGTCGCGGAAGTTGGGCTCCTCCCACTGGCCAAAGAAGATCTCCTCGGCGAGCCAGTTGGACGAGGGGAGGATCTTGCCGCTGTCGAGGAGGGCCTTGGCGGCGCCGGCCTCGAGCTCGGTCACGGAGAAGGTGTTCTGGAAGCCTTCCTGGTCCGAGGCGTCGGCGGGGACGGTGTCGTAGTAGCGCCAGTGAAACTTTTTTTTGTACGGCCACCACTGCTTATATATTAGCATTGTTCGAAGAGGGTGAAAGAAAGAAAACAAGGTTATTGAAGCTTACCCAGAGGTTGGCTGTCTCATAAGGGGCGATGAGGTCAGTCAAGTTACCCTTGATGACTTCGTCCTCCTCAAGGCTGTCATCATGTCAGCAAACGAAATCATAGCTTCAGTATCTCGCCACAGTAGTTGCTCACATTTCCTGTCTAGCCCGGACCTTAGTCTCAGGGTAAACAGCAATCTTGATGCGGCCGATAATGCCGAGAAGACCCAGCGATGTCGAAGCAGCAAGCCACTCGTCATCATCCTCGTTCTTCTCGACGGTCCTAATCTTACCACTGCCGTCAATGATGTCCAAGGACAGGACACCTCCTACGACAACGGCATCGTTTCGCAGAGAGGTTCGGTGGGCGCCCATGGCGACGCATCCGCCGATGCTAATATTCCAGTTGACAAGACCGGTGCCAATGTTGGCATTGCGCTCATGAAGCCACTGGGAAAGCCTAGACGACAACGTGTTAACCTCAGATTCAGGTGGTCCACCATGGGCGAAGATCCGGGCTTGGAAGTGGAAAATAGCCTACTGGAAGAAGGTGACACCGGACTCGATGGTGACATGGCCAGCCTCGAGATCAAAGTCATAAATATCATTGACGTGCTCGGTGCGGATAATCATGGTCTCGTCGTCAGAGCACTGCGTGTCGTACCACATGTGGCCCTGAGCACCGGCGCGGACCTGCAGACCCTTCTCTTTGGCGTCCTTGACGAGCTCAGCAATGTTGTCGACGCTCGTCGCGTCATGGACCTCGGTCACATTGTAGCAGGAAGGTGAACCCTCGCCGTCAAAGGTGTTGTAAACAGCGGCAGAAGCGTGCTGAAAGCCTGCTGCGGCGAACAGCAGGGCCAGAGGGCGAAGACCGAGCATCGTGGGCGAAGTCGTGCTGATCTTCCTTAACTTGTTCAGGCCAGATGGTGTAGGTTCCCGTCACCAAGAAAGCGAAAGGGATGATGCGAGTGCAAGCGGGCAGGCCGTCTGCAGCTTATATCATTTCCTGGGGAAACGCCTCGCTCACTCCGCCTCCCCTGGTGCTTTGCTCGGCGAATTTCACAGACCACCCGTTCTACGAAGAGTGTGACCCTGTCCCATGGGGTCGCCACGGGCGTGCAGGCGCTCAGCGCGAGGTGACATTCGTCACTTCGTAGCTTCGGCCGCATGAACCACAAACGTTGTAGCCAATACGTACGTAGTTGTACACAATCCACCACCCCTGTATACGTCTTCTCCGCTTCCCACTTGGGGGAGGGAGAGTGTTTACCACATTCATTGATGACTGCCTTATAGGAACAAGGGGGAACAGACCAGGTGATGACGATCCCACCTCCCGGGCCAGGTGCCCAGCCTGGATGGATGGATGTATGGATGAACGATGTGGTTGGACAAAGAGCGCGAAGCCATCGCTCTCTCGACCTTCCTCACAAGAAGCCACCGGCCGTGCGTCGGGCTACCCCTGTCGCTAGTCGGCCCCAGCTGCCAAATCGCAACGTCAATGCGGAGAAGTGACAGGGGTGCTCGGTGGTAGCTCATTTCCCCGGGGGGAGCGAATCGTAATTAGTACCAGCCAATGTTTGTTCGGCCCTGCGCGAGTAAGAAAGACAGCGAGAGAGCGGGGAGAGGAATGACGACGGACCAATACTACGCTGGAGATCTTGTGGGAGAGGCGGTGTCCTTTTCCTAATTCTTGTGCTATGTTGCTTCTCTGCATCGACGTCGAACGGATCGAGAAGGTACGTGACACGTCCGGACCTTGCATTTAGATGATGCGGGGGAAACGCTTACAAGGTGGCTCGGCAGTCTTACTGCGGAAACCAAATCGCTTGTCTTTATCTGTGGGATGTTCTAAGTCCTCCACTTAGTTGTTGGGTTACCTGTTTGTCATAAGGAGCAAGTTTCTTCTTTGGACTGTTATTATGACAGAGCCGTAATAGCTGGCAACTGCCGAGCTATCTGGGGGTACTCCGTATTAGTCCCCTAAATACCCTGCTAAGAACCACCAGCCATCGGATAGATGAGATCAGTTCAATTCAAGAGCCGATTTCGTCAAGATATGTATAAGCCTTTTTTCGCCATGGTTCCTTTCGGTTGTACGGGCAGTTATAACTTATGTCTGAGCCTCATGCTAGCCCATGATGTCATGTGTCGAATCATAATTGCAAAAGGACTAGGAATATCGTTGACAAAGATACATCACTTGCTGGGGTAGCATCAGAATCGTTGTTCTGCACTGTTCACTAATGAAAGGAATCCCCATACCATCTCCGCCATAGTAATAACACATTCGGACGCCTCATAACCTCGCCCGCTCTGGCATGAGCTGATCAGGCACAGGCACATGCACCGCCCTGATAAACTCCGCGAACCCCTTTCCTAGACAATCAAGTCTCTTCGAGCTGCTCACGCCTCTGCCCAGCGGTCCGTACACTACAAAGTGTACCGCGTGAATGTTGGGAAATTCTACCCTCTCGATCAAGTACGAGTCCCGCCAGTCCTTGCCCATTAGCTGCTTCAATCGTTCTTTGGTCATGAATGCTCGGAACCACTCCCACTGCTCAGCCGTTTGCACAAAGAGACCGATATTGACGTTGGCGCCCTTATCCCCAGAGCGTGCTAATGCGATATCGCCCAATGGTCTTGTTGTTGTTGGGCCGAAGCTTTGGATGGAAGCTGGGGAAGCCGTCTCGTAGCTAGCCCGCGGCTCCAACTTCTCTGTCACCCTTGGTGGCCCGACTACAGCCCTCGTGCCTGGAGAATCAACCATTGTGACGGACTCTTCGATTTCACTTTGGGATACTATCGCTGGGTAGTAGGCGAGATAAGGCTTGGGAGAAATAGTTCGAAAGTCGAGGCTACAGTGCATCCCTACACGTTGTCAGTCAAGGCCAGTCTTCAACATTTGTGTTTCGCGTACCAGGGAAATGGGCCATGAAGGTAAAGTTCCACGCCGCAGCAACTTTGGACACGGAAAGGGCCTCCTTGGCTTGAGTAAAGACACGCATGTACGTAGTAGAAGCCAGCTGCGAGTCCGGATTCTCCATCGGCGTGCCTATCCTCTGGAATTCCAGCACATCAATCTCGTCCAGAGCACCCCATTGTCTCAGCTTCTCTCTCACTTGGGCCTCCTGAATATCCCACTTGTGACTCGTGGCGTAGCCTGAAGCGTTGAGAAGGAACTCGTTCTGGTACCCTCCGCGGTAGAAGACGGCCAGCTTGGTAGTGGGAGGCGGCGGGCGACCCGTGATTCCGGATACGTGAACCCGATTCCGGGACTCCTGCTTGATAGAGACGTTGGAAAGATCGGCCTTGACGTCGCTGTTGAGGTAGATGTTGCCTTGCAGTTCGTACAGAAGCTGGCACTTGACCGTATCCGCGGTGACAAAGCCACCCAAGGCCTCTGCTTTCGTGACCACGCACTCACCGGTCTTGGATATCTCGGCAATGGGGGGCCCAATGTTGACAAAGTCGCCAACGGGATATTGATACGCGCCGGCAAAGTTGCCTCCCGTGACATATGTTGAGCACTCGATCAAGTGTCCAGCCACCAGCGCCGAGCCCAGTTCATCGTAGGCAGTCTCCTCCCATCCGTGCCACCAAGCGGCCGCGGCAATCACCGGCGAGGCATCGGCGACGCGCCCGCAGATGATAATGTCAGCGCCGTCGTCCAAACCCCTTTTGACCGCCCGGTAGCCGAGATAGGCGTTGGCCGCAACGATGGGCGTCTTTTCCGGATCACTCAAGAACGACAATGTGCCTTCGTCTAGCTTCACATTTGAATTCTCAGAGTCCAGATGGGGTAGTGACTTGGAACCAAGTAGCTGATGTACACGGGGCAGCAGGTTGTCGCCTTCGACATAGGCTACTCGCAGATTCAGCGACTTCTCCTTGACCATGTCATCTACTTTCTTCGCTAGACCACACGGGTCAAGACACCCGCCGTTGACGATGATTTTGATGCGTTTCTCATTAACGAGATCGAGCGACATGGTGATGCCGTCGATGCAGCTCTGGACCCAACCAGGTCGCTGGGATGCCGCCATAGCTTCGGCATTATCCGCCATATTGGCCTCTGCCAAAGGATCAGCTTGATTCTATTCCAATTGCTGTAATATCTCCCAGGATTAAGGGGGGAAAATACCTGCCAGGTAATCACCAGTAATGACATCGACATTGCCGTACTTGGCTTGATTGTACATGTGAACGCCGGGATCTGTCAGGGCGCCAGAGCAATTGGCCACGCGGACCGGCCGAGATCTGTCTGCCATACTGGGTGTTGTGATGGCGGTGGTGATGTTGATGAAAGTGTGGCTTGATTAATCAACTGTTTCCTGCATTGACAGAAGCAATGGAACTCGCCTGCCTGACCGTACCCGCGGTGATGGATCCATAAATATCAGCTGGTAAGTATTCCGAGCGGCAACTGGCAGATCCCAGATGCATGATACATATACAAGTACAAGTCCAGGACTGAAGCGAGCAATGCGGGGGATCGTGGGGAACAAGTGGGTGTGCCGAGGCACCCTCTAATCCACTACTCCAATCCTTCCCGAATCCCGACTTTGGGTTCGCAACACAGCACCATTATAGGTGAATTAAGCATAGGCCGCGCCACCACGTCCAAAGTTTAAGTGTCCTCCGTCTACCGAGGAACTTGGAGCGTTTTTGTGTCTTTAACCCCCTTTGTTACCGCAGATACTTTTGGCATTTGTTATTAAATGCGATTTTAAGCCAGGAATGCCTAAGATTTATACGAAACAAAAGAAAGGGGCGCCAAATCTGGCAATGTGCTTTCAAACACAAGATCAATTGAGGTCCGAGTTGTTACCACACTATTTTAGCATTGCTCACCTAGTAGTGTAGATCCGATCTGAGTGATGTCTAGCGCATCAACAGGCTGCGTAACCCTATTCGGGTACAGGTCGAGCTTCACGTGTAGCCGCTTCCTGGAGACAAGACAATAGAGGCATGAATCGATTCGGGCCCAGCCATCTTATTATTTTTACCAGGTAACTACTTGCAGAAGAGTCTTCGGCACACTGTGGCTCATAAAAGCATCCATGCATCGAAAGTGGAAGATAAGCTTATAGCTATGACTAGTGTTGCCTCTGCTTCTAACGTCGGAAAGAACATGGCCATGGTCCTTACCACGATATACTGTAGCAGGATAAGGAAACTGGCAATTATTTAATTGATGGTATATGATCCGTCTGCATAAGAAGCTACGAGTTTACGTATGCATCAAGCATTCTCGGCGGGTAGATCCAAAGGAGAGCAACTTTGGTTTCTTGTATCATCCAAAATACAACTAACGAAATGTGCCAATAACATGCGATATGCCGTTTTGACACCGAAATGCCTCGCTTGGTTCGCTAAGGCAGATTGCGTGCGCCTTATATGGTGGCGCTGCTCGAGTCTACGCTGCATTTTAGGTAGACGTGGACGGCGCTTATATGCAGGTTGGCCCAATGAATTCGCATGGTCAGTTTCAGCTCCTTGCTCTATTGCCAAATTTTCTTTTTCTTCTCTCTTCATCTCTGGTTCCCTGCCTCCGATGGTACTGCACGTCCTACATACTTTCATAACTCCTACACATAGTTCGTGCTATTCCGTACATGCAGTGTGGTGTTTCTCGACAAATATGCCGAACATTTCCACGATTCAAAGACGCCCGATATAAGACAAGAATAGAATCACTACAAGCCTTCTTGGAAATTCTGCGACCATCACACAAGTCGAAGGAATGAAATACAACCGAGCTCGTTTCGATGACAGAATTCTGAATTGAGCACGGTTTCTGTCGGAAGCCGGATACCACTGCGTTCGAATCACTCGGCGACTTCTAGTAGCTCCTTGCAGCCTTGAGGAGATCGAAATTGTGCTTGCCCAAATCACATTTATACAGAGCCACCTCGACGTCTTTTCTCCGTCTTCCTCCACTGGACCCTTGGCCCATTCGCATCGACATTTTATCTAAGTTCCCATCATGCCTCGCGAGGAACCGGCTGCTAGGGGGAAAGGGCCACCTGGCCAATCAACATGGATGGAGGACTTCTTAAGAGAAAGAGAACAGAATCTATATCCAGAGAGAGAGAGCAGGCATAGGCCCTCCGCACAGAACTTTGAAGAACAGGGAAAGAAACGCAGCGAATCAGGCAAAGTGACGGACTACGAAAACCCCGAACCTGATCCATTGTCCCCGCCGGCGTCGGATGAAGAGGCTCTGAGCTCTTCCGAGGAAGAGTCGTCAGAAGAGGAGACGATGCATTCAAGTAGCAAGCAGCCAAGTTATTCATATAGACAAGATTCTCGGCGAGACAATTCTCAGGCACTTGCAGCAAACGGAGCCCTACATCGAGAAGGATCACACCGTCTGCCCCTAGACGAGGGTTTCACAGGGTTTCGCGGGATTCAATCATTTGGAAACCCCGTTCGTTCACCCAGCCTCGTCTCGCGGTTAGTATCTCGAGGCCTGGAAGCTCGCACAAACCCGAGCCCGCGCGAGTCCGGGCTTTCCGGCTCGCAACTCAAAGACACTACTAGCTACGGGTCCAGAGAACTTGCAGCTCAAGTGCCTCGCACCTTGGAGACCGTGATATTAGAGGAGATCGAAAGATTACCGTATCTACCATTGGAGATTTCAGACCTTCCTAACAACTCGAGATCCGGTACTGTTTCCCAGCAAAGCTTAGAAAGCGACGAGCGGAGCAGTACAAAACATGCGCTCTATGAGCCTTACAACCCCTCGGACCAAGATTCAGAATTGGCGGAGCCTACTGAGAAGCAAGCAGAGTCTGACGATGAGACAGTCGAGACCAAGGCATCAAGATCCATGCGAACTTCTCCGCCTACAGATCTAGTCTTTGCGGAGCCGGAGCTCAGTTTCACCGACAACATCAGACATACACCGGGCAGCTTGAAACCTCAGCCTACCCCCAACGCTCCCACGTTATCAGAGAGGCTCGAGCTTCCAGGTCTCTCTGTTCGTAGCTTTGTGCCAGGTCTGGAAGATATTCAACAAATAAGACCAACGGTACGGCGATCCCCTTCATTTCTGAACACTCCTGACTCTGAGAAAAACTTATTCCCTGAAAATCTCGCCAATGCCGGTAATCAGGGCTTCTATGACAATGTCAACGGCAATTTGGGAAACCAGGGGGAGGACTTGGATCGCTCCAGAGTATATGAGAGCGAATCGAACGACTCAGGACTCAGCGACGCGGAAAGTATCATGTCGATGGCCATTTCGGTGGCTTCGTCCGCCAGTAGCATAGGGGATCTCCCTGACAGTGCTATTTCGGGATTCACCTCTTTGCTCCTAAAGGACGACGACCTCAAGGATCTTCTTGGACTCGCCATGACCAGAGTTGGTCCAGTCAGATTCCAGAGAAATCTCAGACGTCTTCTCATACGTTACGGCCATGCTCTACGCCAAGAAGTGACACGCCCTCTCGAGATTGATGTGGCTAGATTTGTGCGGCATTCATCGGTAAAGGTCTCTATTGAGGTCAGAGATAGGGTGCTTTCGGCCACGGAATCGTCATTGGTTCGATTGGATCCGGTTCCAGATCCTGAGACTCTAGAAAGTCTCCTCCCAGATTACGGAGATCTCAGCGATCACGCAGACAGCAGCGAAGAAGAGGATGCCGATGAAGAGACCGAGGTCAAGAGAGGCTCGTCGTTCAGTAACCTTGACAAAGTCGAGAGTTTCCTGATCTCAAGCCAGGCTTTCATCAACTTTCGCAACGGAATGGAAGCTTGGGTGGAAAAGATGCTCATCCCGCCTCCTGCCATTGAGACCCCAGGACGTAATAGTGATACTGCTCACAGGGAAAGATGCAATCCTGTGCCTGACAAAATTGAGACAACAGCCTGCAAGAAGATGGCCATCGAGAAGCAAACACCAGTTCTATCTTACGACAGTGCACCCGCCATGCGCAGTTGCTCCTTCTTCATCCTAGCTATTGCATGCGCTCTTCCAGTTTCTATCTACACTATATACACGCCCATGCCGCTTGTTATTCCAGACAATGAGGCGCCGTTTGCTTCCACGTCGGCTGAGACCCTTTGGGTACACCGTTCGTGGTTGAAAGCGTCCCTGGAGGCCTTACTATCTGCCGACTGGATACAGTTTCACTGCTTGATGATTTTCGCCCTAGTCTCAGGATTCGTGTGCAAGCTTCTTATACATCATCAAATAAAGCACGAAAAACAACAAACTTTGCTGACCAGATTCTTCTCATCCAATGTTTTAAAACATTTTGTTTCAATGATCAGCAAAGCTCTAGCCCTTGCCAAGCTGCTGATTCTGCTGGTGCTCATCATCTGTATTGGAATGCACATTGCCAAGTTTGGCATGCCATCCTCTGTGGTTCGCGGAAAAAAGCTTGATTCAAATTCAGAATATGCAGACTTGGTACCAGTTTTTTTCGAAGCGGGCATAGGGCTAGCAAGTTTGACCATCACCTGGAGGAAGCCATTATGGAATTCGCTCCTAGACTGGATGCAGCCGACTCCACCACCGGGACACGGGCGTATATCATGGACATGTGTTAGTCAACAAAGGCCCCGTCAATTCACTGGAGGCTGGAACTAACACCCCATACAGAGATGTGGTAGACGGCTCCATATCCAAGTGCCACAAGCACGGAAAGCAAAAGCCTTAGAATTCGTCCAAAAAGCCGCAAGCGCCGATAACCTGGACAGTATCTCTCTCTCTCGCTTTGCAGGAAACGACACCTCGCCAACTTCTTCGTCTTCATCGGTTACTGGCAGCCAAGAATCTGCAGGGAGGAGTTCTTCGGATGAGTCTGGGACAACTACAACCGAACCTTCTCTTGGAGACTCACAGGGCGGCTGCAACCCTTTCATCCCGGTTGGAACGAAGAAGTACATGCTGCTCTGTGTCAACTCAGGCAGACGGTTGATCAGGTTAGCTAATGTGGATGTTACGGATATTGACGACGATGAGGAGGTCTTTGACAAGATGAGAGTTCACTACAAGACGCTGCGCGGCAAGCTTTTCCGCAACCCATTCATGAAGCCAACAACGATGCAATACGTGGAGGTAAGTCTCAGCTCCCCCTCCCGAACCCACTACCAAGACAGTTTAACCAACAAGTCTAGTTCAATCTGATGCATCTCAAACAGTCTCTGGACTGCGTGGGAAGCTACAAGACCAATCGCATCCCGTCATGCAAAGAGGTCATCAGCGGCGAGTACGCCTTCAACCCCTGTCCGCCCGAACACTCCGATGTCCCCATTGACCCGAAGGTCTTCATGCACGTATTCACCACACCGGGGGATCACCTCGGAGGCATGGCGACCGAGATGCTTCCTAAGAAGTTGCATAGTCGCTTACTCTGGGATAAGAACGTGAATGGGGTCACGTATCTTCCCAGGGGCTGGGGCTTCTACATTGTCGAGGACATCGATTGGGCGTTGGTGAGATGGTGCGTAAGTAGCCTTGTGCTGGCTGTCACGGTCCTCACAATCACCTGGTCCGCGGTGAAAGAGGACGTGCAGGGCGGAACGGGAATAGGGCAATACTGCATGGGGGCATTGGCTATGTTATTTTCAATCCTTCTATTTTCAGGCGGACGGGGCGGAACCAGGTCATGAATCTATATCACTCGTACCATATTAATCATCTTAATCATCTTAATACCCGTCTTTGCGGTTGACTTTGTTGATAGGTTCTTTTCCTTCACTCAATCGCTTCAGATTTGTACCAAGGATCCCAAAGATGCGTTCCTCCATGGCCGTAGACCCACCACTTATATGGGGGGTGATAATGACATTCTTTGCGCTCCAAAGCGCATGGCCATCGGGCAGAGGCTCCGGATCCGTGACGTCAAGCGCGGCACCACGGATTGTTTCGTTGTTCAGTGCCTCGATGAGATCATCCGTCTTGATGACAGGCCCTCGGGCAATGTTTGATACAAATGTCTTCTTCTTCGACATGACTTCAAACTCCTCCTTACCGATAAGATGTGTTGTCTTGGGCGTGAGCGGAAGGGAGATGACGAGCAAATCCAGGTCCGAGCCGATAAATCTATGGAGGTCTTCCTTGGAGCTACCAGAGAACCATTTGCTTGGGAGAACGCCCTCGACATCTCCGGTGCCTTCAGGGGTATATGTCTTGTCGCGGCGAGCCTCGGGCGTCTCCTTGGGGTGAAGTGTATATGCGTGGACGTCCATGCCCATGGCCTTGCAAACACGTGCTGTCTGACGTCCAATGGCTCCATATCCGAGGATTCCACTACGATCGGGTTAGCTTCGCGTGTTTAGAGAGTCCGGAGGAGGGCAGCTTACACTCTTTTGCCACAGCTGTCTTCGGGAAGCGCATCGATTCTCTCCCACGTCGCTCGCTTTTGTGATTCCAAGTACTTAGGAACTGTCATCTTCGTGAGCTATTTGGATATTGTAAGTGTCATGTGGATATAAGACGAGCTTACTAGAGTGCTGATGTGCCAGGAATGTCGAAATCACCCATTCGGCAATTTGCGGCCTTTTTATTAACATTCATAGTTAGCCCCAGTCCTCTTCTTTCAAACCATAAAGTGGAAGCTCATCTTCCAAACTCACCCATGGGTTCCGTTGGCAGTGCAAAACGCAATATCCGTATCCGTGAACAATGGGTGCTCCATGACTTGGTTGGCCCCTGCGCTGAAGAGCTGCACGAGCTGCAGCTTCGGCACCTTGGCCGCATCGGGCAGCCCGCTCAGAAGCAAGAGGATAGTCACGTCTCTCCAGGCATCCTCTGGAATCTCGTCCTTACTCTCCTCGTGGGACTTGAAGGCCTTTTGGTGGGCTTCCACCTGTAAGTCCGGAAACTCCGAGCGGAATCTGTCAATGTAGTGCTGCGGGGTCTCCAAGGGGCTGACAATCATGAGCTTGTGGCCCTTGAGCGTTGGATTGGGCGGCATGACGGTGTTGCTTGTAGCAATCTGGGTCGGAACGGTGAGATGGGTCTTCGTACTTGGCACAAGGAGTTGTGGATGCGAAAGGGGGGAAGTGGGAGGAAGCGAATCTGGAGTGTGTCAAATACTCTCGATTCTCGAATCCTCGAATCCTCGATGGCCCGTCATCGGCTTGGCACCACCGGGAAGAGGCGGCGATGTGGGGCCGGACTTGACCTCAAAGAGTATAATTGCCACATGGTCTCGCCTGGCCGATGTCTCCGCGTGCTGACCTGGTGGGCTGGAAGCGTGAAATCTTAGTCCACCGGTATTTACAAGTCCTGCCCATTTCGTACGCGGAACACCAATGCTGCCGTTGGACGGTACCAGATAGGGCTTACAATGGCCGCTAATCTCATCCTCGGCCCCGAAGTTTACTTCCGCGGATGTAATCCGGAGATGGGACGCCGCAAGGACGCGCATGTCGGTCCATCCTTCCCAACGAGACCAAATCATTTCAATAGTTGCAACGGCATGTCACAAAAATACTTTGATACTTTGACTGACAGTTCAACATGGAAGGGACACCGCAGGCTCGAGACTGGCAGGTCATGCTGACCGTAACCGACCATCCATTGACAAACAACACTCAGCTTTGGCGGATTCATCCCATCATAAACAACGACGGGCATATTTTTACCTGAACACTACCATATCTCTTAATCTCCCGCGCCGCTATGGCTCCAAGTCAGGCGTCGGCCACAGCGTCTCAGGCCGCAGCAGACCTGCCGTTCTCAGAAGTCCATCCGAAAGACGTCAACGACTGCATCTTCGTCTCGCTCGGACGCTTCGTCATCCACGAGACGGTAGACAGTGATGGCCAACCCATCGAGGTGCTTGGCGGATCAGGAGCATATGGTAAGCGCGCAACATTTTCCTTTTCCGCAATAGAACAATGACTACTAGACTCCCATATGTCTTCAAGGGGATGTCAAGTTCTGCTGACAATCTGTTGTTCCAGCCACAGCAGGAGCTCGCCTGGCCATCTCTAGGATCACCAGGGGTTGGTCGCGCAAGTGTATAGGCGCCACCATCCCCATCGGACGAGACTTTCCCGACGAGTTGATGAGGCAGATGAGCTCCTAGAAAGTTAATCTGCAACTCAAGCCTGACGCCGTCCAGCTATCCACGCGAGCCGAGCTCCGACCAAATCCCCGGAATCCCCGCGGTATGTTATCCAACACATAATGCTCATCCCTCCCTTATTTTCTTTCCACGGCCATCACCATCATGAAAGGCAATACAAAGCTCTTCCAACTCACAAGCATAGCCCCGAAAGAAGTCTACAAGAACACGGCTCTGACACCTCGCCCCGCCCACCTAAGCATCGACAACCTCCGAGCCCGCTGCTTCCACATCAAAGCCGGTCCCTCCCGCTTCGTCGCCACGGTCACGGCCCTCCGCCACCTACGCGCCCAAAAGTCCATCGAGCCGGTGCACGCCAGGATCATCTGGGAGCCCGAGACGAGCGAGTGCTCCCGCGCCGCCTACGGCGAGCACTGGCGCGCCCTCGCCCTCGCCGACGTCTTTGCCCCCAGCACCCGCGACCTGTCGCGCCTCCTGTACGACGTGGACGACCCGCTCGGCGACTCGCCCGCACTGACGGCGGAACAGCAGCAGGAGATTGCTGATTGTCCCGGTCGCATGGTGGAGCATATGCTCAGCTGGTGCACGAGGCCTTTCGTGATTGTCGAAACGGTCGACTGCAACTACTCTGTCTTCCTCCACGACGACGGCACCCGGCATGAGCCCCCCCAGCCGCCGCAGCGTCGAAGCATCCATTTCGCAAATATGCATCGCTTCCATCCAGAGAGGGTTGTCGACCTGACGGGAAGTCGGAGCGCTTTCCTCGGCGCATTTGCCGTCGCGACGGCATTGAATCGAGAACGGGATACGCCCGCCCTCTGGGGTGCCATCGCGGCCAGCTATGCCATGGAGCAGCAGGGTCTGCCCAATCTGACGAGGCGAATATCCGGGGAGAAGTGGAACAAGACCGATCCGATGCTGCGCGGTATGCGGTACCTCCGGAGAAGGAAATCGGAGGGCATCATTGACACGTCAAGGATACGGGTATTTTTCTGGAATACGCTGGGCCAGGGACGACCTGATTGCAGAACCATGTAAAGGTGGGCGACTCTATAGGGGCTGTCGTTGGTTTCTTTGTTTTATATCAATAATGTAGCGCTTATTGGACAAAGCCACTCAAGTTGCTGAGCATTAGCGAAAGCATACACTAACTATAATGCATGTTTGATATAACGGAACTGATGGCAATGTCACTTGAGTGGATCAACCACGTACAAAAACGACCAAAGGTAGAATGGGTAAAAAGGCCAGGCTTTTGTCCAGGCCATATTCTCTTTTGTTGTTTCCCCTCGTACAACGAGGCTCATATATATGTACAGCAGAATGTAAGATAAAGATAACACAAATCCAGACCCTCTCATAAGCCAACTACTTTTGGACACCGTCCCCAAAGGTCTATTCTCCCAGAGAATCGGTAGTCTTGGGAGTCATGCAAAGAAGCTACTTAGTAGGCCTCAGCCATGCGGGCAAGCTTGCTGCTGCGCTTCTTGAGCTTGCAGGTGTCCTTGCCCTTACCCTTACCCTTGCCGGGCCTGGGCTTGTGAGGAGCGGGATACTGAGGGTTCTCGGTGGGCTCGGCCTGCGCGGTGGAAGAAGGAATGGTGCCGGAAGGCACGGAGCTGATGGAGCTAGGGCTGGGCGTTGGGGTGGGGTAGGGAGTAGGAGTGCCCTGCTCGGGGAGGTCATTGGAGGGGGGAGGAGTAGGACCAGCAGCCTCGCTCGAAGAGCTCTCGTCGCCGTCACCGGGGTTGGTACCGGTAGGGGCAGTGCCACTGCCTAGGGTGGCGGTGCCTGTGCTGTCAATGGCAGAGCTAGCCTGCTCGATAGCGGAAGCGCCAGAGATCAGCTTGGGACCAGGGATGGGGTAGGTGGTCTGCTTGTTGTAGAGGTCGTAGAGGATACCCTTGTCGCTCCTGGAGTAGAGAGCGGTGCCCTTGACACCCTGAGGCTTGTCGCTGCCGGAGCCGGTAATGAGAAGGTTGAGGCACTGGGGGTACGCCTGGGCACCGTTGTCCTCGTTGCCGGAGTGCAGGGCGATGATTTCGTGGCGGAGAACGTAGTTACCGGGAGCGATGCTGTCGGGGATCTTGACCATCCAGCCGACGCCGTTCTCGAGCAGCTCGTCGGTGGCGAAGCGGGCGGGCTTGCCGAAGTCAATGCCGTCGGCGTTGATGAGGCCCTTCTCGGCAATCTTGAAGAACTCGAGGTCCGTCTTGTCGACCTCGTCGCAGCCGACGTCACCGCAGCTGGCGAGGTAGTCGATGATGGGACCAGAGTGGGAATCGGGCCATTCGTTCCACTGGATGTAGGCGGAGTCACCCGCGGCGATTTCAACGTACGCGGGGGCGTTCTCGCCATTGAGATGGCAGATGATGTCAGGTCCACCGAAGTCCTTGGGTTCGACGAAACCAAGGTCAGTTGCCGTGGTAGCCCATCCGAGAACATTAGCCTCGGGGTTCTCCTGGTATGGGAACTTGGTCACATCGTAGCCGCCATACGAGACACCATTGATGACGACGTTGCTGACATAGCCGTGAGCAGCGACAGTGGCAGCGCCAACGAGGGCGGAAGCAACAGTTCGGGTGGTAGAAGGCATAGTGAGAGATGTATTCTGTTTTCTTTATGGGGTTTCCAAGAAGAGTGGGAGTCTGAAAGGGTAGACTGGAAGTCGGGACGTAAGAAAGTCGAGTTGTGTGATGCCGTCTAGCGGTTGAGAAAGAGAGACTTCAGTCAATGAAGTGATCGTAAGTAAATAACACAAAAAGGTAAAATGAATGAGAGAGAGTACTGGGACTCTTTGATCAAGAGAATGAATAGAACTGAAAGCTGTGAATATGAGCCTGGAGAAAAAAGACAGAGAGGCCAGTGGAATGGGAGGAGAAGCACGTCTTATATCATGCAGGTCCCAAGCTCAATGGTCGTTGGGGGACAGGACTACTACAACTACTCAACCAGTCAGGCCCAAGAGATTGGGTCGGCATAAGCAGGGCTTGTCTTCCCCTGGCTTACCCCCATCTGGGTCATAGTTTGGCATAGGATATTCGGATCGATGGCCGGAAGGCAGCCTAGTACATAACACGCTAGGCCCCGGCCCCGGTTCGTTCTAGGTCTGGGTTGGGTCTTGATTGTTTCAGTTCGGCGGGCGGCATCCTTTCACATATGACAACGCTGCACAACGCTGCACACATCCTGTTTTCGCGTGGGTAGCCGCCCGGGGTCAGGGTGGGTGACGGTTAGATTTCTCGTTGGCGTGCCACGATGAGAACTCTGCAGTACTGCAATACGGATATGCAAGAGCATTTTCGTCTCGCTGGGGCGCCTTCGGGATATCTCATGTAGTACGGATGAAACGGAGTCCAGAAGAGCGCAACATTGACATGTCCTGGATAGAGGCGTGGACTCCAAGGCGTTACTAGCACCACTAGGTGTTGGCCTTCGACACAATGATATCAAGAACAACTGACGGAGCGGCTACCAGCCATACTGGCAATCGATCACCTGCAGGCACCTCGACAATTGGTGAGGCTTTTCCTGATACCATGCTGCATAGACACAGCAGGTGAATATCGGACCACTCATCTCATTCGAAGCCGCCTGAAACGATCTTGGCGGTTAGGTGATTGATGGGGGGCTGCAAGGGCACGTATTTCTCTGTAGGGCATTCTCATCTTGACCGTAGAGGAAGTTGGTTGGGTGAATGTACATATGTACGTAGTAAGCAGGGGAGGAGGGAGGCGACAAGGAGGGACAAAGAGAAAGAATGTGAGAGAAAGAGTGTGAGCAGAAGAGTGTGAAAGGGTTGAGGCCCAGAGTCCAGCCTGTTGTGACCCAGTCCGGTGTTTGACGGCTCCCCTGTAGTGCCCCGCGGACCCCTGTACCTGCAGTATTCGGCCCCTGCCGAACACCTACTGGAGCGCTGGCAGAGGGAGTCAACTACAAGAGTAGAACCAATTGGACGAAAGCTGCCGCGTGAGCTGAAGTCATTATGGTACTAGGCAGACTAGGTACCTAAGGTAGGTAGGTAGGTAGGTTGTAAGGAAGGTACGGTGCACTCACACACCTCCGGCAATGTGCAGCGCCTACAGGGAACACGGCTGTACGGATAGAGTTAGTGCGATCAGCTCATCTAGGACAGGCGATGATTGGTCTGGGCAGGAGCATTGGAGACGGCCACTGTTTGAGAAACTGCAGCCCGACCACCTTTCCTTGCCGTGGCTGCTGGGTCAAGCGCGAAGAAGTGGTCACTGCAATCAATCAGAAGCATGGCTGCCGAAGGGATACCCCAGACACTTTTTTGTGCAACTACCTGGGTAAGGTACCTAGGAAATAACCTTGCGGAGTGAGCTAGCACAGTACTCGCTGTTTGCTCTGATGTACTACTAGTAGTAGGTTGCTTTGATGTTGCTCTGATGGCGCCTTGTTGGTAATCGGAAGACGAATGATGTTGGGGTATGCCCCTTCCCGTCTCCGAACATGAGGTGGGTTAGGGCCCAAGGTTCTCTCTGGTTTTCCTCGGACCAGGTCCAGGATATCGCTTGTTTTCCGACACATCATCAAACAACAATAATAAAACTTGTTGGTCAGGAGTCTCCCATGGGTCGGGTCCAGGCTTATTCCTGTTTCAAGAGATCAGCGATGATTATCGTTTGGTTTGTTATCGAAAGGGTGTGTTTTTGCGTTTTCGTTTATTCTTTCCTATTCGAAGGTCCACGAATTGGCACCCTTCAAGCTCAGGCTGTTCGCTCGGGGTCAGGGTCACGGTGTTTCGAGGTGTGTGGATCGCCACTGCAGGTGCTCTGGTCTGCTCCTGTCCGTAAATCTTAATGCCTCTATCTTATCGTTGGAATTTCCACATTCGGAAACCCCCCTGCAGCGAGAGCCCTGAACTTTGCTTGCTTCCTTCCGATGGCTCGCCGATGGTTTTGCCTCTCCTCCAGGTGCGTCTTTCACTGGTAGACCCTCCAGCCATCGTGACTTGCCTCAAGCCCTTTCGCTTACCAGAGTAAGTGCTGTGATTGATGGAATTGAGCCGGACCTTGATGATACGTAGTGAATGTCCTTGTCAAATCACGCCAACCATTTAGTCTATCCTCTTGGCACCTGCTCTATGTCATTCTCCAGCATGTTGCCAGGTGACAGGCGAAATGGAGCTACCAGCCTACCACGTGCTGCCAATCTCCCGCACGGCCACGAACGGTAAAGCTGCACGGAAAAGTCTTCAACAGGGGCTTATCCCAATCTACGTCCAATACGTCAGGAACTGGAAATTAAGAGGGAGAAAAAGAGAGTCTGTATCATCTCTCGCAGCCCTGGCAGACCAAAAATCACCTTCTCATTGCCTTGTTTTTCCCCGGTTCGTATTCCAGGATCATGCCGGACGCGGGCGAAAAGACCACTCCGGCGCTAGCTGGTACGCCGGCTTCCAGGCCCGAGCACGCAGATGTAGAAGCAGCGGCAACAGCGGTAGCAGCAGCAGCAGAGGCCGGGGGATCCCTCCGCTCAGGGGCCGCATCCCGCGACGCTTCAGGTGAACTTGGCATCGATGAGAAATCTGGGCAGGAGAGCAAGGGCCAACCGCTCGCTCCTAGCGATAGGTTCACGGCTCACCAGTTGTTCTACATCTTTGCCCTGGATGGCGTGGGCGGCATGGCCCTGTCGGCCGGCGTCAACTTTGCCCTGGCCTACGGTAAGAGACCCCCATCCTTTCCCCTTTTTTATTGGACATCCCTCCCGTTCGAGACTAGGCCAGTAAAGGTTATGTTTGAGAAGTTAATGAAAGCATGCAGTCATGTACACAGCGCAGGACACCGACAGGCAGCCTGTGAGGCTCTTCCAGATGCCCAACACCCTAGCGGGCGATGCAGCCGTCACCATCATCATCCAGTGTGTCCTGACATGGTTTGTGGAATGGGGTCTCGTTGCCCACGACCTGTCCATCCAGTCTGTTCAGCCCATCGGTTTCGTCAAAGAGCCCTCCCGGCCACTCGTCCGGTGGTTCTTTGTCTTGGACGAGCAACATCTGCCACAGACCAAGCTGGCCGACGTCGGTCAACAGGTACTGAGAGGCTTCATGCTCTGCGTCCCAGCCTTCCTACTTCTGTGGCCGATTAGCGTCGGAGCTCTGACTGCCTTAGGCGAGAAAAACGGTGGGGACTATGACTTTGATGCAAAGTGGACGCCCCAGTTCTTCAAATTTGTGCTGGGCGGTTTGCTGGGGCTGTTGACGACGCCGTTGATGGCCATGTTCTGGCTACTCAAGGCCGGGTGGGCTGCGAAGGGAATTGCTCAACCACAGACGGAATCAGCATGAGCATACTACGAGCCACGAGTATGCTGGCTCTGTTTCTACCTTCCCGGATACACGTATCAGTGCGAACGAACTTTACGACCGACTTGACGAAACCAATACTAGTTATCGACTTCCCTCTACAGACCATCGCAACGCCGGTCAAAGATTATGGGTCATGACGAAGCTACCTAATAATTAGTAATAATCATAATCAAAATCATAACAATAACAGTCATTATACAATGGAAATGAGTCATGAGCTGGTTTAGGTTATTACAGAAGAGCCACAACATGTGCTCTGAAGCCAGGCATATCTTGAACTTGACGGCGGATGTGACTCGGCGTCGAGCTACCCTAAGCCAATATCTCCGTGATGTAGACCAGTAGCCAGCCATCTTCCGATTGACTGAACACCAGTACTCATTTATTGGATTCTCAAGCTGCGAATAATCTAAACATGATTCATTTTTACTCCGCAACTTCAAAAATGTTTGCAAAGTCTAAGATTTGTTGGTGAGTTGATAAGTTGAAAGCAATGGATGTGGTTAAATGAATGACACATAAATACATATAACAGACCTCGAACATCAGCACAATAATTGACGTTTTTTCAATGAACTGCGCAATCACAAAAATAGGAAAATATCCTTACTTGAGTGGTCTTCATTTTCTACTTCATTTACGCTGATAATATTCTAATGTACATATTATATTGTGCCTGATCAGTATCATTGCACATTTGGTCACACCATCCCGGCCGTCTCATCAGCCCCACCTACTATGTACTTCAAGTTGTATCTGTACATCCAACTTCACTCAACCCTTACACCAACCTCGCCCTTCACAACAACCACAACCACCACCCCAGCTTCATCACCGCCGGGCACCTTTCATACTCCACAACCATGGCAGCAAAGGCCATCCTCACCTTAGTGAGCTGCGCCGCCCTGGTCACCGCATCCATCGCCCCCAGCAGCTTCCACCACATCCCCCATGTCCACGCCCATGCCGAACAACAATACATCCAGCAATCCATCAGCAAGCACCACCAATACCAGGCGCACAACTTTTCCGTACCGGTAGACCATTTCCACAATGACTCGCGCTACGAGCCTCACTCGCACGAGTCGTTTGACCTCCGCTACTGGCTCGATGATACGTACTACCGGCCCGGCGGGCCCGTCATCATGATCGGCTCCGGGGAAGTCTCCGGCGCCGCACGTCTGCCATTTCTGGCCACCGGCATTGGCAAGATCCTCGCCGAGGCTACGGGTGGGTTGGCCGTGGTCATTGAGCACCGCTACTACGGCACCAGCTACCCCGTGCCGGACCTGTCCACGTCCAACATGCGCTTCCTCTCCACCGAGCAAGCCCTCGCCGACACGGCCTACTTTGCGCAGCACATCCAGTACGCAGGAGAGAACCTGAAAGACACCAACATCACCTCCGCTACTACACCGTACATCTTCTACGGCGGATCATACGCCGGCGCCTTCGCAGCCCTCCTGCGAAAGATTTACCCGGACGTCTTTGCAGGCGCCATTTCCGGCTCGGGCGTGCCGCAGGTATACCTCGACTTCTGGGAGTATCTCGAAGCAGCACGTACCTACGTCGACCCGGCTTGCGTCGAAATGTCCGAGACGCTCGTGCAAATCATCGACCGCACCCTCACCCACCCTGGAGACCGCCAGCTCGCAGACACGCTCAAGGGATTCTTTGACCTCGTGGACCTCCCCGACGACGATTTCGCCTACTCGGTCAACTGGGGCCTCATGTCCCTGCAGGCCACTCACTGGGACCCGGACATTGACGGGCCGTACCTCGCAGAGTACTGCGCCGCCGTCACGTCCGACGTGCCCTGGTACTCGAGCACACGCACCCTCCGCGACGACGCCCACCGCATCCTCCAATCCGCGGGGCTGGAAGACGCTGCCCACCTCACCCCGCGTTTCCTCAACTGGATCGGCCGCACAAGGTCCTACATCAAGATGCAGACGGACGCCTGCGGCGAAAAGAAGAAGACACCTGCGGAATGCCTCAGCACGCGCGGCGCCATCGACGACGAGTCCGTTCCGCAGGGTATGCTCCGCTCGTGGACGTACCAGACCTGCACGCAATGGGGATACTTTGTCACAGGCACCGGGGTACCGGAGGACAGGAAGCCACTCATGTCGCGACTCGTCGATCTCGAGTATGCGACCATGTGGTGCCGTGACGTATTCGGCATCCCCGCGGAGCCGGACATGGAGAGCATCAACAAATACGGCGGTGTAAACTTTTCACACTCGCGCGTGGCGTTTATAGATGGGGAGCACGACCCATGGCGTCAGGCTGGTGTGCATAGGATTGGTGTGAACGAGGGTCGGGAGAGTACCTTGTCTGAGCCATTCATCTTGTTAGAGGGCGGGGTGCATCACTGGGACCAGTATGGGCCCAAGAAAAATGCTACGGGATCATGGCTGCCACCGAAGGAAGTGACTGATGTACAAAAGGCGGAGATTGACTTTGTCAAAGCGTGGTTGAAGGAGTGGGAACAAGAGAGGGCACAGAGAGTCGCCGAAGGTGATGAGAAGCCAGACCCAGGCTTGGAGTTGTGAGTAGACATTGATTGAGCCACGTTCAAAAAGGAACATATCACTGTGAAAGTAAAACGGTATGATATTTTTGTCAGGCCTGGACCTCATAACAGGCCATCTTGGTATATGCCAGCCAAGTTGTCTAAGAATGCTAAACAGTACATCGCCACCCGATAATAACACGCATCATTGAATATATTCGTAGATGCTAGAGGCACGCGCCTCGTTTACAGAGCCCCGCTCCTCCCAATACAAAAAGATTCAAAACCTATCGGTAGGAACAAAGTAGTCGTTGTAACGACTGGATGAATGAATAAAAAACGCCACGCTAACAATGTCAGGGTCACAAGACTCGTTATTTAAAAGGTCTTGGTCCGCGCATCCGCAACAGCGGCTTCGACAGCCTCTTGCAGGTCAAAGTGAAAGAGTGGTCTGTTAAGACCCTGTACAACAACCTTCTTCGACTCGTTGCCATTAAGTGGTGCAACCTCCGCAGAGTCTGCCTTCTCGATGTCGTTGGCTGCTCGCTTCTCCTTGAGGACCGAGTTCGAGACAGAATTAGCCGCTGAACCTTCCGTGCTGCCCATCAACTCGGCGATACTGAAGATGGTTTGACCATCGTAGTTCTCGCGGTGGAAGCCGAAACCACCAGCAGCAAGGCCTCTCTTTGCCCAGCGATTGGTGATGTTGGCGAAATGCCAGCCAACTGTGTCGGGAGCAGCATACTTGTCGAGTTGATTTCGAGTATCCATCAGGGTCTGAATAGAAGTAGCATCAATGTTGTTGACAGAGGAGAAATCAAGGACAATGGCCTTGAGTGTCGGACGAGGGTCTTCCTCCTCGCTGAAATGGCGCGGACCAGCATCGTTCCAGGGACGGTCCTAATGAATGTCAGTGTTTTTCACAAATGGCGGAAGGTGGCATATTGAACTTACACCTAGCTTGCCCAAGCGCTGAGGGTCTGTACGGCGTGTAGTCTTGAAAATGACCTCAGTGAGATGGTTCAGGTAGAGCGACGCATTGGGATAGTTGAACCCCTCAGCAAAGCGATACACGAAGACACCGGGGTAGGGATTGTCCACGATGACATTACGGTTGCTGCCATCCTGGTGATCCATGGGGAGGAAACCGGGACGAAGGTCAAGCTCGGAAGACGATTTCAGGCCTTGGTTGGCAACAGCAGAGTCAGTCTTGGTGATCTTGGAATCCTCGACATCGGAGCTCCCAGCATCAGAGCCGGGAGTGCTGCTGCCAGCGGTCTGGCGCACAGTCCTGATGCGAGCACGGCCTAGGAAACGACCCTTGCTGAGGAACAGACGCCAGATCAACACAGCAAAGGAGGCGCAAATAGTGGTGTAGACGCCATTTTCAATGTTTGTGAAAATGGTTACTAGAACACCCGCGAAGAAGATGACAACTTCATGCGGAGCGACGCGCCAGAACTGGAAGACGGTGCGAGGAGGTGTGATGACATCGCAGACGGCGTGAATGATGACCGCGGCGAGGCCAGCGTTGGGGATGTACCAGAACACCGCTGTCAGTGCGTATAGAGCCAGAAGCACAACGATAGCCGTGATGACACCGGCGAATGGCGTGCGAACACCAGCCTTAGACTTGATTGCTGTACGTGAGAAGGAACCAGTCGCCGGGTAGGATCCGAGGAAAGGACCGAGAAGGTTTGTGACGCCGATAGCGACGAGCTCCTGGGAAGGATCAATGACATAGTTATTGATGCGACCGAAAGACTTCGAAATGGCAATGTGCTCGATGAGCATAACGATGACGGCCGCGGGAAGCTCGTTGGCAAAGGCGCTGATCAAAGTGCTGTTTACCTCGGGTACGGCAGCGTGTTGGAAGCCTTGGATCGTCAGCAATGTGTCCATGAAAATTCAAGCTGATCATGTCTTATTGGTACTTACCACTCGGGACATCCCCGACAACACTGACGGCGGGGTCATCACGGCGGTGAATGTTCATGCCAGCGCTGATTCCCGTGTAGAGCAAGATGACAAAGGCCGTCCGGAGGGTGGAGATGAAGAAATAGAGCTTGGCGCGATGGGGCTGCTTCTTTGCCATGAAAGAGCAGAGACCTCGAATCAAGTACAGCATCACCAAAGCAGAAACACCAAGAGCGGCGTCGTCGCCGTTAGCCTTGGGCAGGTTCTTCAAAGTGTCAATGATGACTAGGTGAGTGCCACGGCCACGGGTCGAGACGTCTTCAATACCCAGAAGCTTGGGGGCCTGCCCAGCAGCAATGTTAATGGCCGAGCCCGTCATGAAAGCACAGATGGCGGGGAGCGAGATGAACTCGACGATCCAGCCCAGGCGAGCCAGCCCCAAAGCGACGATGATAGCACCCGTAATGATAGCGAGTGCGGATGCAATAATGTGCTCTCGACCCTCATACTCGGGCAATTTCTTCACGACCTCGGCGACAACGTTTCCAGTGACTTGAGACATGACAGCGACAGGCTGGTGGACGGGTTAGCGTGAGGACCACTAGGAATTAGAGCGGATGCGGACGAGGCTGAGACATACCCCAATAGTAATGTCCTTGGAAGTAGCAAAGAACCAATAGATCAGGACACCCATGAACGAAGAGTAAAGACCGTACTCGACGGGCAAGTTGGCCAATTGCGCATACGCCATACTCTGGGGAACAACAACGGCTCCGACAGTGGTGCCTGGGGGAAGGTTAGATCAGCGTTGCTGGATGGGACATGAGAAGGCGGCAACATACCGGCGATGAAATCACCGAGAAACCATGTCAGATTGTACTTTCCAATCCAATGGATGAAGGGGAACAAGTTGTAAAAATAACGGCCAACATCTCGAATTGTTGGAGTTAGCTCTCTAGCCCATTCTGCAACGGTCGGGTCGGTTTCGGCGTAAGGGTCTGCGTTGGCGATTGTAGGGACAGGCTCCTCGGGCCGGGAGTCATCGATACCAAACACCTTGGCCACCCGTGACTTCTTGTCGGAAGACATCTTGACGACAGGATAGTCGATGAGAAGTAGATGTCTAGGTGAGGGATGAAGAGTAGGAGAAGATGTGGGAAGGTGAAGAAAATGAGGGCAGTAGTAGTGTCTTTAGATATGGCTGATGGCGTAACTGTATAAATGGAGAAGACTAGGAGGCGACGCCGGCGACCCAGATGCTACTCGTCCGGGTAGGGGTACTTGCTTGTACTTGGAACGGACGTGTGTTTCTTTCGTACCGAGCACTTCCGGGACGGTAACGGGTTGTATTGGTGGTTCCAGGTACCCTTGGCTAGCCTTGAAACCTTATAAAAAAAAAACTCGGTAGTCCTGGGTGGAGTGAAGGCGACACGCTATCAAGTTGCCGATGAGGGCCCAGATTCGGTGTGGTGTCTCGGAGCGAAGCCGGCGAGTAAAAGCGAGCTGTTGTGCTCGTAATGGGACGAGCTTGCTTTGGTATGAGGATATGGCCTTGGGGTGAAGATGGGAGAAGGCACCGACACTATCGTGTTGCTTCCAATTGCTGTCACCTGCTTACAGGACAACCCGGATGTGGATTAAAGGTTGGGAGATGGTGCTAATTGTCTTGGAGGTTGATGACCTTTGGAATAACGGTTGGAAAGCGGCGACGACTTATGGTGTCTTGGTCGGTGTACTGGTTGTGCTATAAGTGACACCGGTTCAGGGGGGTAAGACGCCTGGACAATGATCCTCGCCTTGATCTACTTATGAGCACCGCAAAGAGAAGGAGTTGTGTTCTGAATGGAGCCTCTATTATCATGACGAGCGATCTGTGCAAGATATATCCCGTCCTGCAAGAGACTTCTAATACACGCAGTCACAATCTAGTACGCTCGTAAACGCTCCATGAGAGGTAGCTTCGGGTCGTCGCTCGAGATGCAGAGGGCGCCAAGCTGGCTGGGGTGTTGCTGTCTGATCCAGTATGCCACCCACCCATCATCAGCGCGAACGCCATTTCCTGAAGTCAGCCCGAGGAGAAACATGGGCCCTAGACCACATATTGCACGAATAAGACAAGCATAGCATGGCGTGCTCGACGCTTCTGGATGCGGAGTGACGACGGTAAGATCGCTTGGCCTCGCCCGTCTGTGCTTTTTCTTTCTGCTTGAGGGCGGCCCCGACGGGAGAAGATGGGGGTCTACGGTAGGCGAATTGGGGCGGCGCTAGCGCCTCTTTGCAGAAGACAGCGCCGATTGCGCCATCGCGCCATCGCCCTAAGCCCAATCACAGAGTCTAATGCGGGGCCGCTGGCTGGATCAGGGCGGATCATGCAATGCACTGCAATGGAACTCGAAGCTACCTGCCCCGAGGTACCTGCACACCCGTACTCGCCCTTCCAAACTCTTCCTACGCAGAGTTTCGCCAATGTCCAATTCGAGAGACAAGAGTGCTGCTCGCTCCGGGTTTTCGATTCATGTTTCTACGCGAAATTCTCGCCGATCTCGAATTAGAGTTGTTCCTGTCTGCCGGTGAGTTTCAATCTTCATCTCGCAGGTACGACAGCACAACTCGATAAGGTACGGCGGACCAGCCCTTCCTTGCACCGTTGAATTGGCAATAATTCGAAGGTAACTCGAAGGTAGGTAGTACCTACTCCGTAAGGCAACCCCCAAAAAATCCCAGTCGGGACGTGGGCAAACTGCTGGGAGTAGGCAAGTGCCTCGCGGATGTACCTGTTTATGCTCAGAGGCAGCCAAAAGAAAAGGGAAGGTACCTCAAGCTCTCCCTTCCCGGTACGTACCAACGCCTCCCACCATCCAACTTCTGTCCCACACCGGAAGCGGCTGGTGCCAAGCACCTTTCTCAGCAAGCTCCAAGCCGCGATAATCTTGCATCTCACCTCGGGCAGTGCCTTCATTTCACTATATCCGCCGCATCACAAGCTTCAAGAAACTCTTCAAAGCCCCCAGCTCGCGATATGCCAATGTTGCACGTGCTAATGTAGAATTACGTAGCGCAGCCTGGTGCGCCGTTGACTTGTTCAATTTATGTGACGAGCCGTGCGACTGGTACGGGTAGCCGTCTTGATTGAAACACCAAGAGTATGGCTTACCAACATAGCCTGTGAAAAAAGAATCACCAATGGGGCAAAAGGACCCTTGATTTATCTCGAGCTTGACTTCCGAGACCCTGGAAAACAAATTTGTGCCTGTCTCTGCGGCCTGATGGAAGCTGGATGGCCCTCATCCCACCCGCCGCCTTGGGACTGCTCGCGGACTAGCTCACGCCGGCGTCGTTATGGCGGATGACACCGTTTGGAGGCTGACAAGATATGAAAATCGCGTATGATGTGTGCTAGCCGTTGTCTAGTGCGAATCTAACCGTCGCTCGCTAGGAAACCCTTGCCATGGACAACTCCCGACGCTTTTATAAGCCGAACTTGGCATGACGGCAGCAGACATACCCAGGATCTGCAGGCCTAGTTCTCGGCTCTACTCGCGAGTACATTAAGCATACACCGTAAGCATGTTCTTGCTTGCATGATAAAGGAAGTTTTCATCCGTCGGATCAGTGTTGAGCATTGTTCGACTAAGCATGCGCCCTACTTGATACTGTTTGTCGGACCAACATGAGAGTCGGAAATCCCGAAAAATCTGGCTTCACTCCGGCGTATTCTTCAGCAACTTAATCACAGCCTCGAGCGAGTCTCTCAACTGTCTAGACCAAGCCACGTTGTGATATCAGAAAGTAACAACGCCAACTACGGAAACACGGCACTTCAGCGTGGGTGGCACAAGACGGTCCCGGCGTCACGTCAACGCCACAATGCACCGATCGCTGCAAGTGCGCAACGGCCCTGGGTCTCGGCAGGGGAGCCATCCCGTGGAAAAGGCATGGCGCGACCCTAGAGATCTGTGCTTCTTCGGGAGCCGTGCCATAGATCGGCCGCCGCCGGGTTGTGGAGGGGCGAGACAATAAGAAACTTGGAGCGACTTGAATAAGGTCGACGTTGGAGACCTCATTAGAGACGGCTGAGAGGCCAGGGCTTTGTGTCTAACATGTTGCTATAATGGTGTGATACAAACCACTGTGCCGGATTTCCGTAATCACAGTGAATCGGAGGTCTCTTCCACACCTATCAATCTCAAATACAATGAGCTGAGAGGTTCGAGTACAAGGATCAAGCCATGAGGGATGATTTAGAGCTCGATTAGATCGATATAGTAGGAGAAATACCCGCAATGAGCTATTGGCCATGGTGATTCACATCCCGCGCGGCAATGTGGCTTCTTGTCACGTCCCAACTCGTCATCATCTCCCATCGGGTCTTGAAAAGAGCTATGCAAGTCAGCTCAATTCGAAGAGAACTCTGACAACTTTTTTCTTGATCAAGTTTACACTCTCATACTTATCTCGTTGTTCTAGCTTTTTGGCACTGCCTTTCTGGCAGTTTGCATGGAAGCTGTGGCGGAAGGTTCGGCCAAGATCCACCCCCAGGTCTGGGCGCTGATCACGTCAGTGACCGGGGCGATGGCTTCATCGTAAAGTCGACCAACGAGCTCTCGGGACCTTCCACTCCCTTTTATAACGTGCGGAAGCCCGCCAAGCCGGGAGTCCAGTGCCGCGGAAATGTGGCTGGGCTGCCTAATGCACCACCGACGACCCGAGGGCACTATCCTCGGGCGTGTAAGTGAAGCTGAACGACAAAAGGAAGGGTAGCGGTTAGGTATTATCGACGGTCGATGTTGTGATTACTTTCAAGGGTATATCGCGAAACAGACAAATACTGTCACATTGCCAATTGCGATATCAACACTAAAATGAGCTAAAAATTCCCCTGCAAATGTACCGATCTGGTTTCTAGTTGTCTAGTTTTTTCCTCAACATTGAACTTTATTCGCTGCGCTAGGGGCAATATGTCCGTGTATGGGTGAAGTCCCATCGTCATTATATGGGTATGGTCCACACAGCCGGCTATTGCATATTACAATTTTGTGATGCGCACGCTCGGAGTATAGTAGCGATAAAGATCCAAAATGATGAATCAATTGTCACACAATCTGATTGTTAATTTCCCCTTTCCGTGTTCACAGATGCTCACCACGCATTGTTCACTCACTTGCGTAGATTTGGTCTGCGTTCGCCGTTTCGACCTAGCAAGGGGGATGTCCCGTAACCTCTCACCGAGGAAAATTGCGCCATAGCTGGAATTGATACGATTCATTCCTCCTTTACATGGTAGCTGAACTAGGCCGCTCCAAGACGCCCAACTGTGGTAAGGGGGTGGGATGTGCTGAAAGCCGTCGGATCCACTGATGGCTGGTGTAGGGTGTGCATTGCCAGTGGTGAACTAATTGAGTTGTGTAGGATTTGTAAAAGATTGGAAGTTTTTGTTGTCTTTCATGAGTTATGATCACTGAAGTACAAGGAAGGTAACCCCAAGGTATTGTGGTAAATCATCCATTGTATTCATGTTATCGTTCAGTGTTTTAAGCTTTGAATCTCCAGTACCTTCATCCTAGCCGGCTTGGTAAGAGCTTAGGCCATACTACCAAATTAGATAAGAGAACAGTAAATTTGCCTAAATAAGACTTGGAAGACTCAAAATAAAGGCCATATTTTGTGGTTCAATCTCGCAGTAAAACGATTCGAGCACGCCAAGGGCTCGTTGACGAAGCCTCAGCCCAGGGTGTTGATTTTCAGGGTCATGTTGAGATTCTGTTTTTGGACGGCCTCCTCTTCTCTCACATGCCATTCTGTTCACGCACCACAAAGAAGAGCCACGAGCTTTTGAATCAAGCGTTCAATCACATTCATCTAACTCGGTTTTAATTTTCAAAATAGTTGACCCTCTAACACCTGCCTTGGTAGTTATAGCAAACTATGCGGTGCAAACTTTCCTAACTAATTGCTTGTAAGCTAGGATATTCCTCGTTTAAGACTTTTTAAGCACTCAATTTATTGATCTCTAGTATGATAAAGCGTTAAACGACTGTTTAGTCCTCATTAAAGAAGCATTCAAGACCACGAATGTTTTATAAGCAAGGAGGTGCTATTGCCTTGTTTTCAGGGTTTGGAAGTTGTTTATATCTTCTAGCTGCTTGTTGAAGCGTTACCTCCGTCTTCTTCTAACCAGCTCTGCCAACAATCAGCCTAGCTCATGGGCTAAAGATCAAAAGGTTGATTTCGTCCTCATATCCCCGGCTCGCTAGGTGGTATCTGGCTATGAACTGGGACCTTTTTTCAGACGTAGTGATTCACGATTATGAGTGCCCCGTCGTTTCGAACTCCTCATTTGCTGGCCAGACTTGAGCTCAAGCTTCCCAAGGCCGGTCTATCTGTAAACATACCAAATCAACAACGCTGACAAGAGTAGACTCTGACGGGCTGTTGCTCTCTCTCAAGCTTTTCTGGCATATAATCGTTTGCCGTTTCTCCGCCTTGGCTCCTCCGACTTTGCCTCGCCGTATATGAGATTAATAGAGAAGATGCATAACAAGATTCATAACTCTTCTGAATCTTTAGTTTTAAAGATACTGTTCAAAGCTATGTTAGCCCCCATCTTCGCTTCTCGAACACCGATTCACTGCAGATTACATATCCCATTTCCACCGTTGCGCACGAAGTGTCGAGCTTCTCGAATCCGAGATCTCCACGGAAACAGTCAACTGTCCTCCTACGCCAGGTCTAAGTCTCCAAATGTCTGCTCTTCGCCCATTGCAGTATGCCTAATCCGTAGCCAAGGTCCATGATATTGCAGCGCATAGTTATGGAGGCACTGGATTCGAACTTCCTTGTTCTCTCGTACCCCGTGTGAGCTCGATGAAACAAGAAAAAACGAGAAGAAGTTCTCATACAGTCATCCCCTTTTACAAAGGGTACGCCAAGCTCGACTTTTGTCTTGACACGGGAGCTTCTGGATTTTCCCGTCTCTTAGTTGTCTTTCACTGACTACCCTAGAGTAGACCTGCCCTCGCGAGGATGAGATTGGTTCGAAAGCAAGAACCTAGATTTCCACTTTAATGATCGGATAAAGTGCGAAGTGTTTCCTCGCTTTGATCATCTATCTATTAGCTACTGTGCGTTTCCAAATGACGCGGACTCCCTAGAGGTGTATAATGTAGGCCAATGTCAAATCCATATCGCTCAAGACATTCCCGATTTGATTTTGAAGCTACAAAGCATCGTGGACGAGAGCCCATCTGCCGATATGCTTGATATAAAACCGTAAAACTACTAGCTCTAGTTATCATAGATGCTGAGTTGTAGAGTGTGCGAGTTCGCGTTTGTAATGGCCTCCCATGTGAGATCGCAATTCACCTTCCCTATACAGTGAGTATCCCATTCACGCATGGGCGCAAATTGTGCGCATTTCTTGTTGACAGGACGTGAACAGGCTGTATCGGCTGCTGCGAGCCCTTAGTCGCAGATGAACCTCGTAATATCCTAAAATGGAAGCCGATTTTCAGTCATATCACGAGGCCGAGCAGGTGTAGTACGCCAATCAGGCTTCAGCAACTCGAATCATAAATCTTCGGTTTCATAATGAGCCCGCAACCGAACAAGCTCCGGCGCTCAATCATGGCTTTCAGGGCACTTTCAAGCTGCTCCAGATTGCACTGTCTCGTGATGAGATGGGAACCCTCGTCAGCTTGACATGATCAAGTGGTGATCAAAGGGCTCATTGAGAATGCTCCATCATGATTTGTATTAGTTCACTCCAGAATCTAATTCCGACAGGTAATAAACTACGATTGGCCAAGTCGAATGGAGGCCCAAGTCGATATCAACTGGGCTCCGCCACCTACATCTATTCCGACTAGCAGGCCAAAGTTGAAGTTGGTATAGGGTCAGCTTCATCTATGTGACAACGGCGACTGCAGGGTAGTTGCCTGCACAAGACGAGCCTGCGATGAGAAGCTTATGTGCGTTGATAGTGCCGACCCCGTTCATATAGACGTTGTGATATATTGCTGGCCAAAGGCCATGGAAGTAAATGCGCCAATTGAGTCCTGGGTCGGACCGCGACCACATTGCGCGACAACGATAGGAGAGGGTAACGGAGCATCACTTTTGGCAGACACCCGCTGTCCCTCCTATGCTACCTGTGCCGGAGCCTCAAGGAAAGGGATCACAGAGTGAGGCCGGCTTGGGCTCAGAGAAGATAGGAGACCATTGGGCAACAACCAATGCGCTAAAGACCTCCCATCATCTGCTCGCACTTGGATCATTGCACATTCGCTTGGGGCCACCGAGATTGAACCATGTGGTAAGTAGATCGCAGATCTGTAATCATTCCTATGTCCCTTGCGTGAGCAACCGTGACCAAGGACTTTGCGGAGCCCTCACAATGGAGAAACGTGTACTCCGTACTTGCTCGAATATTCAGATAGACGAGAAACGATCGGGCCAAGAGCTTATCTATCCAAGTCGTCCTCGGTGGACAGACGGGCCAGCCGGGCCTTAGCATCGCTGCCCTTGCCATGATGCTCCACAGGGAATCCAAAGGAGTGGTCGCATAAAGACGAAAGGTGCCCCTAACGACTACTCCGTAGACTAGGTAGTACTCTAAGCTAGTATTAGCACACAGATCAGGCCCCAGGTGATGTGCCTTTGCCATTATCTAGCAAGGTAGGTATGCTGCCTAAAGATAAAGATTCCGTGGGAGAAGGCTCCAAGCACCTCAAGCATCTCAAGCATCTCACCATGGGGCCAATCTCACATTCTAAACGCAGATTCCCATCGCCTTCGCCTTTAGCCGAGATGTCGATATTAAAAGCAGAGTCCGTGCCACCACCCCCACCCTGGCAACAAAGATTCGCCTGCGGACCGATCTCTTGTGTTGCTGTGTGTGGCGACCTGGGAGGAATCAACGGTCCCCTCCGATGCGACCCTGAAGAGGAGGAGGATCGCGGCAGTTACCCAGTGCCGACCTCTCTCTTCCTCACAAGACGTACGTTTACTCGCAATTGATTTAAATACAGGTGGCCAAGAGGCAAGACACAATGATGCGTCCAAGTGCGAGGGTAGTTTCCCCCCCCCCCCCCCAAGAGGTGTTGCTAATTCCCACCACCCTTCACGCATCGTGAAACAGACTCCCCTATTTTTTCTTTCGCCTCCGCGTTCGCGATCCTGTCAGGAAACGTCACCTACGTAATCTTGACAGGATGGATGACGGCCGGTTTTAGTGCTAGAGAGTAACCAACTCCAGCAGAGTGCTCCGTAAGGTAAGGGAAAACCTGGAAACTGCGCCGGCGTGGGCGACGCTAGCAGAATCTTTAGCGCTCTGGGCTGAAGCCACGCCAGCCATGTGCGATCCCGGGGAGGGAAGGGGGGCCCTGTCAGCTTTTTTTTTTTTTGGGTGGTAATAGCTTGTAAGGCCAGGCAGGCCCCGCGCGCGCGCCCGTTCGTTCGGCGTTGAGAGAGTTCCAGGCCTGCTTGGGCACTCCGTAGAGAGGGAGAAGGCCAGGCTCAGGAACCCAGCTACCCCTGGCTCGCTGGCACCAGGACTGATTGCAAGTACAATCACACAAACAAGCATACTCCGTACACACACACACACACACTCACACAGAAACAGAGGCTTTCTCTCGGATGGCCATCGCCCGAGGGGTTCCCACCCCAGTCCCGAAACGTGGTTTCCTGCGAACCTAAAACGACAATCAATGGATTACCGAACGGCCATCGCCAGTATAGTTTGGACAGCCTGTGAAAGAGTGAGTTGATCTTGGGAAAGTTGGGAAAAGAGGCAAGCGGAGTCCTCAGTCACTCGCCACCACGTGGTCGTATGCTAGACATTTTGTCTCTGACATGAAGAAACGGTGGGAGGCGTTATCTAGCTTCTAAATAGTGGGAACCAAAGACCGTACGAGCCCGTTAGCATATCTCTCGTACGAGTAGCGCGAGTAAGTAGTCAGTTCTAGCGGGTGTGCCCCCATGTTAATACCACCACTATTCATCACTACTGAATATTAGTACACTGTAGTACTATAAGGTAGTAGTTAAATGTATACAAGTACGTACCGTGCCGGGGCCAGGGTGTCGTCGCGTGCCTTGCGTGTACCCAGCTGCCCAGTGCCCACTGCGCAGTGGCCAGTGCCCAATGCCGAGTGGCCTAAGCCATCGGTCGCTCCTTGGCCTAATCTTCCTTCAACGTGCGTCGTACATAAGGGAAATAAGGTCGTACTGCGTAATAATAATAGTAGCCCAGTCCATAGGTAGCCCTCTGGCGTAATACTCCGTAATACCCTGCCTTACTACCGAAGTAGTCTAGTACCTGATCTATCTGTCATAGCCCTTGCCTGTGTTTGTGCCTGTGCCTGTGCCTTGTTGCCCCCCTTACCCATCCATCCATCTACTCTGTCTGTATCTTCCATTGCCTTTCTTTCGATTTTCCATTCCCATCGCATCCCTACAGAGTCATATCCAACAAACCATAAACGCCGCTTTCCGAGAAAAAGAAATACACATCGCGAGACCATCAACGAACGATCCGAGATATATCCCCAGACGAATTGATTGCGACAAATCTCCACACGCGACGTTGGATTATTTGCGCGCTGCGGCGCCCCTGGCCCCCCCTTCTCTGCGGCCTCAAAACCCCAAGGCCGAAGCTGAGGCCAATACCAGTACACATTAACAAAGGGGGACACGCACAAAGCAGAGGCTCGCTTCAATGGAGCACCATAATCATCATGATCACCATCATCACGGGCCCAGCTCATCGGCGGGTGAAGCATCGGGCTCGCACTACCATCGAGGCGGGAATCACCACGGCGGCGACTCAGAAGCGGGAGATGACCATTACTACGACCAAAACTTCACCGGCAGCTACAACACCACGCCGCCGCTGGGGCCCCTACAGAACGCCTTTACGACCAACACAGCGACGCGGCACTACCAGCCGCCGGCCCCGAGCATCGCCGAGAGCGGCGCGCTGCCCGTCCCGCCCAGAGTCCAGAATAAGCCGCCGCCTCATCGACATCACCCGAGTTACAGCAATGGCAGCTCCCACAACACGAGGAGGACGGTGACGAGCGGCGGCACGGCGGGGGCTGCCAGCGGAGCCACGGCCGTGGCCAGCGCTGCTTCCATGTCCAGGCCGCAGCCAGCCGTGTACTGGAACGACAAGAAGTCTATGGAGCAGCAGGGTCGGACCTTTTTCAACTCGGACGAGTCTCCGCCCCCCTCGCCCTCCCTCATGGGCACGACCGACAAGAATAGCTCGTCTGCCGGGTACCCATCCGCGGCTGGGAAGGGCGGGGTCCTATCCTACAACGGGAGCGGGAGTGGGAGCGGAGCTGGCTCGGGCGAGTACGACTATCGCTATGACCATGTCGCTCCGCCGGCGCCGATACCCGGGCAGCAGAAGGAGAAGGGTTTCAGGCTGATACCCAAGAAGCAGAAGAAGTGGATCTGGGTCGTCATTGGCCTGTTGATTCTTGTGATTCTGGTGCTTGCGATTGGTCTCGGTGTCGGGCTTTCGCAGCGCAGCTCTGGTGGTGACGGCGATGGGTCTTCTTCAGATCAAAGCTCCGAAGACGACAAGGACAACGAAGACGATAACGATGTGTAAGTTCACTTTTATCCCCTGCGGCACCGACGCGCATAGTTCAAAGAAAAAAAGCATGAGTACTAACTTGGCAATGTTTTTCAGCTCGGATGCCACCAGCACACTCGCTACCGCCTCGGTGACAGGCACAACCACAATCCCTATCTCAACCTCGACAACCTCCACCCTCCCCGAAAGCCAGGCCTGCCCGGCCGCCAACGACACGCGCTTTAGCGTGCCCAACTCGGACAAGACCTTCCTCCGCATCTGCGGCGTCGACTACCAGGGCCGCGGCGGCACCGACGAGCTGGCGATTGTGTGGACGGCGTCCATGCAGGACTGCATCGTCAACTGCGCCGGCTTCGACGAGTGTACCGCCTGCAGCTGGGGTGCCGTCCCCGGAGACAGCTATCGCGATAATCACAGGTGCTACCTCAAGACGAATCTGGGGAAGCGCAACAAGGCGAGGCCAGGCTGGGATTTCGCCATGCTCGTCGATGATTGATTTTTCCGAAGTGGAAGGGGGGGATATCCCCGAGGAATTAGAGAATATACGCGGGGGGTGGGCGCATTTTTATATGTGGCATTGTACTAATGAATACTACAGCAGCGACTGCATTTTTTCTTTTCTTTGCTTCTTGTTTAATGGGCTTATGGTAAATGGCGTATATATACCAGTATATAGATACCACACATGGCTACACTTTTTCAGAATGTAGCTCGACATGACTAGACTTTTAATGATCATTTCAAATCAGTGAACCACACTTGGGACTTCCATGAAGCGGGCATCTGTCCGGAGATTGTGACAGAAATGTGGATTCCGCAGGAAAAAACAAGACAGTAAGATCCAAGTGGGGATGTTAGCCACATGTCGTCGCACTTGAGCTGGGAACGATTTCATCATTTACCCCGATCAGCGGTATGCAGGTCTGAGTCAAAAAACCAGAACAAATGCCCGTTGCAGAAGGATAAGCCCCATCTCACTCGTCCCAAGCTCGCGTGTTAGCTCCTAAGCTAGTACCCCTTTATTGAGACATCACCTATTCGCACAGTTCGCCATGGCGCCTACGGCACTCACATTTGACCACGTCCCCGACCGGGTGGAGGCCCTGCTCAAGACTCACCTGCCGACGTCGCTGCCGCTGCTGCGCCGGCTGCAATTCGCAAAACACCTGGGCCGCATGTCCCAGAATGCCAGAATCATCTTTGTGTCCGAGCTGGACAGCGTAGAAAGCCCAGCCGGTGACCCGGTTGAGTTCACAGCGGCGTACATAGACTTCGCGGGCGGGCCCGAGACACAAATGTGGCTCTACAGCACACTGGAGAACAGCAGCAGCAGCGACGACAATGCCGACGAGGACGACAAAGGGGAGAACAACCTCGGCCAGATGGTGTACCGGGCGCAGATCGAGGTGCTCATCGACCAGGTCGTCCGTCTGGCGCAGGCGTACGGCAGACCCCTCGCGTATTCCGACGGCGTCTTGCTGGGCACGCTCAACTCGCGCGTGCGCAAGATCCTGGAGGGGATGAGTCGCGTCCAGGGGAGGGAGACGGGGTTCTACGACAAGTGGCTGTTCCAGGGGGCGGATTTCCCCGAAAGAGATGGCGAGTTGCCGGCTGGGCTGAGATGGGACACGGCAACGTTTGACGACTGCAAGGTTGTCGTGGACCGGACGGACATTCCCCGGACGCCGTACGTCAAATAGCCATCCGCAACTGTAGAGAAATACCCCACTGACAAATTGACTTGTCCCAGGGAAACACTCAGCCAGATGCCCAGCTTGGTGATCCGCACAGACGAAGGGAGACCGGTATCATGGGCGTTCCTAGGCCACGATGGTTCACTCCTGAGCCTCCATTGCGAGGTACAAGCCCCCTCATCTCCTCCCCACTTGCAGAGTTGACAGCACAAAAATTTGCTAATTATGGAGCATGCAGGAGGACTTCCGTCGACGAGGACTGGCCAAGACGTTGGCAGGCAAGCTCATGCGTCAAGGGCCCGGAGACTTTGCAACCGACGGATGGTCCTCGGCGGATGTGGCTCCCGACAACGAAGGCAGCCGGGGCATGTGCAGGAGCCTGAAGGGTAGACCTACCTGGGAGGTATCATGGTAAGTGCTTGGACGATCCTTCCGGAGTACAAGTCGTTTGAAGAGCTCATCATTGTCAAGGGTCATTTTTAACACAACGCCGGATGGATATGGCAACCCTGCTTGGTGGCTTTAGTGCTGTCAGGTGAAGCGGAAAGATCTAGACGTAGAATGGAGATGAGAGAGTAACGTTTCTCTACGAAGCATTTGATCAATAACATGGCTTTGCTTTTTCCCATGAATATCATGAGCTCACTTACATTTATTTTGTTTTTGTGTGATATTATTGACCTCCATATGTCCAACGTGGGAGGAAATGCCCCGGACGTCATGCCGGAAAAGTGGAGTCTCCCCTCCCCGTTCGGTCCCCTGCTCCCCGGAGCCTTGATCCGGTCATGCTACCCCGTTGCGGAGGAAACGCCCCGGGACATGCGAACGAGCTTCTTATCTGACGATCCAACGTGCATATATAGGCGAAGGAAGCCGTTTCCTAAAACGCTTATCGCGCATCACGATCACGTTTTGTCTGCACCAGCGCACAGTCTTTTTTTTTTTTTTCTGTGTGTCTATCGTGGAGATCCGGTTGACGTCAACGATACGATGCGTTGGATCACGATGACGGCTCCCGACGGTTCCGTCACTTCTTTCTGGGACGACAAAACTTATAAACAGATGGTAAGGTACCTTTCCAAAATTTGTTTCGAACGTTTTGTCTTGCAAGCCTTTTTGTAAAGACAGCATCTCCCAACACGTAAACACCGTCAAGGAACATCCTGTAAATAGAACCGCTACCATGGCCACACCACTCAAGCCCTTTTACCAGCTCAAGTGCGGGTGCAACTCGTACCCATGGGGCAAGCAAGGCTCCAGCTCGCTCTCCGCGAAGCTCTGCGCCCAGACGCCCGGCTACGTCCCGGACAAGAGCGCCCCCAAGACGCCCTTCAAGATCAGCGACGACCAGGCCTACGCCGAGATGTGGATGGGCACCTATCCCACTCTCCCTTCGTACGTCGCCTCCACCGACGAGCCTCTCCAGGACGTCATTGACCGCCACGCCTCGTCCCTCCTGGGCGACGACATCGTCGAGCGCTTCGGCCACACCCAGCTCCCCTTCCTCCCCAAGATCCTGTCCATCGCCAAGGCCCTCCCGCTGCAGATCCACCCGGACAAGGAGTACGCCGCCAAGAAGCACAAGGAGGACCCCAGCGCCTTCACCGATCCCAACCACAAGCCCGAGATCGCCCTGGCCCTCTCCGACTTTGAGGCCTTTGTCGGCTTCAAGCCCCTGTACGTCATTAGCAACCTCATCACTTCCGCGCCGGAGCTGGAGAAGCACCTCCTCGTGACGGGCACCGCCAACCGGAGCTTCTTCAACAACGACGACCTGCGCGCCCTCGTGCACAAGATTCTCAGCATGTCTCCCGAAGAAACCCGGAACACCTACAAGGCCCTCATCTCCCTGCCCGAGTCGCACTTTGCCGACCTCAAGCAGGCCGAGCACATCCCCAAGCTCGCGCCACGCCTCGCGGACCAGTACTCCGACGCCGACCCGGGCGTCCTTGTCGCCCTCCTCACCATGAACTACCTCACCCTGAAAGCGGGCGAGGCCATCTACATCCCTGCCGACGGGATCCACGCTTACCTATCGGGGGACATTGTCGAGTGCATGGCGCGGTCAGACAACGTCCTCAACACCGGCTTCTGCCCCCGCGCGGAGCGGGACAGCGTCGACGACTTTTGCTCGCTGCTGACATTCACTCCGCACGCCCCCGAGCACTGCATGCTGAATCCCTTGAAGTATTGGAGGAGTGAGAATGGCAAGACCAAGGTGTTTGCGCCGCCCCTGAGCGAGTTCAACGTGCTGGAGACGAGGCTGGAGGGCGGAGAAGAGGAGTTTCTGGGCAAGGGGAGGGCGAGTATCATCATCGCTACGAGAGGAAGCGCGAAGGTGGAAATCGGTGAGGAAATGTTCGAGCTGGGCGAGGGACATGTGTATTTCGTATCGCGGGGTTACAGGATGGTCATCAAGGCAAAGGAAAAGGGGTTGGTGATGCACACGGCGTATGTTGAGTAAAAAGGAAAAAGAAAAAGAAGAAGACAAGACTATGTAAAAGTTTGGAAGACCAATGAAAGAAAGGTTAAAAAGGAAAGGAGAGTCTTCCAAAGGAACCAGCATATACATATTCACCCTATTATTCAAGTTGGGTAATATCTACATTGAATGCAAGGTTAAGATCAAAACTTCCCACCCCAGTCTCCTACTCTTTCACCGACACTGCGAGTAGTACTTGTCAACAAATGTACAAGTGAGCCCTGAGGCACACGAGTAGCTACCGGTCCAGGTCTTGCCACCGCACTGAGAGTGCAACTTACCAGGAGACGCAGGGCTTAGAGCCAGTATGCGCTCACTGGCCCTCTCCGACGCCGTTACGATGTAGGCGGAGGGGTTGGGCGCAACCATGCCAGGGAAAATGGAGGCGTCGACAACGAAGAGGTTGTCGGTACCCCAAACCCTGGTATTCAGGTCAACCACGGCGGTGCCGCCGTTCTGACGCCCGTCATCGTTTCCAATCTTGTTAGTGCCAATCCAGTGGTTGGCACGGCGGTTGGAAGTAGAAACGAGCATCTGACAAGGATAAGTAAGTGATTTTCAAAAGTTACGGGAAAGATGGTCATGGCTTACATCCTCGACGAACTCGCGAGCTGTCTGATCCGGGCCAGGCGCGAGCCAGGTAATGCCCTCGTAGTCGGAGAGAGCCTCCTGAAGGTTCTCAATGCCCTTAATGACAGCCTCGACGTCGTTGTCGTTGCGAAGGTAGGGGACGGTTGAGACGACTGTGTTCAGAGAGTTGGTGATGGTCATCCTGCCTCGGGAGACAGCACCACGTCCAAGGTACTGGCTCATGGTGATGGCCGCTGTTCGTCTTATTAATACCCGACATGCACTATGCATACAAGAGAGAACATACTGGTGCTGTTGAAGCCAAGACTGGCTTCGACACGGGCGGTCCATTGAAGAGAACGGGTAATGCCGTCAGCTCCGTCAATCTCGTCGAAGAAGACGGGACCGATGTTGGGGGCAGCTTGGGCTAGGATGCCAGTGCGCTCGTCTACATTTGTCAGCTATCTTTTTACAACAACTTGGCCAGCAGGGATTCTACTCACCAAGGTAGGCGTCCCTGTCCTCGGGGATCGGGTCGTCGTAAGCCTCGTAGAAGTCGTAGAAGACGACATCGGGGTGTTCAATGACGGTATCAGTCTAGGTATGTTAGCTACTGTCTGCAAGAGGGATGAGAGAACATACGTTGGTGTGGTCTTCCAAGTTGTTGCCAACAGGAAGCAGGATCCACTCGTCCTCGTCGATGAAAGTAGGTCCATCGGCAGAGTTGGCAACAATCTCAAGCTGATCTTGAGGACCGATTCCACCTAAAAGATACCGGTCAGGCTAGTCACTAAGGATAAAAAACGGGACACTTACTTCGCAGCAGGATCTTGGCACTGCCAAAGGTACCAGCGGAGAGAATGGCACGGCCAGAACCCTCGGTCAATTGAACAGTGCCCTTGTACCCTTCACCGGCATATGGCTCGACCTCGAGACCAGTGACGTGGCCATTCTTACGAATGACCCGTTTGACCTGAGTGTTGGTCCACAGCTCAAAGTTGTCACGAGAGCTGGCACTAGCCAGGTAGGTAGACAAGGGTCCACCACGCTCGGCCTCCTCGTTGAACATGAAGGGCGACTCAGTGTAGGTCTTGCGCTTAGAGTTGGGCTCCTCGAGCGCGTTGACCTCGTCCCAGCCAGCGCTGGAGAGAGCATCGGAGAGGATCTCATGCGCCTCAGGGAGGTAGCGGACACCGTCAGTAGAGGGACGGAGAGTACCAGGAATACGACTAAAGACACGCTCCTCGGCAGCTGCCATGTCACTCGCCTTCCAGCCGTTGGGGAAGTTATAGTTCCAGTCCTCGGCCTTGGGCCTCCACCACATACCAGCGTTGATAGCAGTACCGCCGCCGAGGAGGCAGCCAGCCATCTGGTCGGTGTCGCGGCAAGCGATGCCAGAGGAATCAGCCCAGATCTGGTTGCAGAGACCGGGGACGTCAAATCGAGTGAGGTCGGTGCCATCGAGCCACTCGGGCTTGCGCTGGCCACCCCATTGACCAGTTGAGACGGGGCCTTTCTCGATGAGGAGAACGCTGTGTCCAGCCTCACTAAGTCTGTCGGCCACGGGAATTCCACCAGCGCCGCCTCCAACAACGACATAGTCGTAAGCAGTGCCGGTAGGGACGGGGATGGCAGTCGTCGGTTCGGGACCAGGCGTGGTAGTAGGAGTTGGCTCAGGCCCACTGCCATCACAGTCTCCAGGGACCACGCCGGTGGCTAAAGCAGCCCATTCCTCGTACTCTTCGTTGACGGAGTTCTCGGTCAGAGTTCCGCGGAAAATGAATTGGGTGTTGTGCTGCGCAACAATCACATCAGCTGGGCAGGAAGGCTCGCCGGTAGGGTCGGCTGAAGCCCAAGCCCAACCAAGCATGAGACCACCGTTGCTAGTGGACTGGCCGCCAGTGGCGCCATCATGATTCCAAGAAAGACAACCTCGGCATCGGTAGATGAGCTCATATCCATCTTCGGTAATTGAGGAGGAGACCTGGGTGAGCTCGGCGTCACCAGAGTAGGGTACAGGCATCTCATAACCGGTTGCCCACATGAAGGCCGTCAAGATCTCGCCTTCGTAGGGGTAGGCCATGAGGAGAAGGCTGTTTGTCATAACTCCGTTGAAGGACAGACCGCACCATCCAGTCCCTTCGCCGCCCGTGGATTGGCATCGCTATACCCAATGTGTCAGCCATGGATCAATTCGCCACTATGTGGGTGAATAGTGCATACCAAGTAACCAAGGAACTCATCGGCGTCATTTTCCAGAGCATCTTCGGGGAGAGATACACCAAAAGTGATGGTGCCCGCCGTAGACGACCAGCTATCGAAGATGATACCAGTGTCCGGATCCTCGTACGATACCGGAGTAGCGCTCTGGGCAGAAACCAGCTGCGTGACTTGTTTGGGGTCAGCTTAATTGATGAGGATGCCTCTGCTGTGCCAACATTGACTTACAGGGAGCAAGGGCCAGCAGAAAGCTGGCAACACTAAAGGACTTCATGATGGCAGTCCGGACTTCACACAACACGATATGAGCTTAGGCGAAGAAGATCTTGACGTGCCATATTTCGCAGGGGAACAGTTGCAGTCATATAAGGTGATCAGGCTGACTCTAGAGCAACCTGCCAAGCTCGGAAGCCGACAAGGGTAGCTCAACTTTCAAAACGGAAACGGAGCTATGCGTAGCAATCCAGGTGCTCTGATAGGAGGAATTGGAGCGGCCAAGGTGCATGCAGGAGACGCGGCCCTAGGTGACGGAACGAGACTGACCCACGCTCCGAACCTGCAGGCCGGTCCAGGAACGACCCTCCTTGAATCAAGTTGAGCCATCTAGATGCGACGTCGGGTGGTTTGGCGTCGCTTGACAATGGGCAAACACTATGCGCCGACAATGCGTCCTTGAGACAACAAAACATCGCAGCCTCGCCAGACTACTATCTTTTGTTCAAAAATGAATCCATCCCTTTTCAACAATCGTTATCTTCATCGCGAGCATGGAGAGCTTCGCGGACTAACGTTTCGAAACTTTGTTACATCCTGTGGGGTATCATCCCGAATAGGCATTCGGAGAGCTGCCGCCGATTCCAGAAGCACTTTTATCGACGGCTATGCGCTCCGCGATCCCCCAAGCCAGTGGATCGTGCCGATCTAGTCACTCCTCTAAGCTCCGAGCCACTGCATCTGGCATAGATCTCGCCCTTGATGGCCCTTCCCTGTGCTGTCCTGACAATTTGCGCAAGGCGACTCTTTCCAGGATGTCGATAGATAGTGAGACGCGAACGTGGCGAGCAAATTGAAATCGCGGGGCGGAAATTATAACGCATATTGGAGCCACCCCGGTCAATCTTGCTTCACCTGCGACGTAGGTTTCTTGGGCATGTCAGTAGCCAGGGCGGGCCAATTTAGGAGACACATCGAAGAAACAAGTGTCGAGTTTGAGCGAGTTCAGAAACGTCGGCCTACTCCATAGTATCTGTATTCCAACCAACACAAACTGGACTGCCCGATTGGCACGGTGCTGGTGGCATCTTGCATCCGCCCGCGGAAGCAGGGTCAGCTGCTGACCCTTGGCTCGGGCTATTCCAAAATGTGCTCAACTGGAAGCTACCACACAGCTGTGATTATCCATGTTTTGGTATTCTCGATCATGAGAGGGATGAGCCAATGAATTTAGGCCACTCTCATTGTGATGGAGGAGGACATTTGGGCCTAGAGCGCTGCAAATCAGAGGGCCGAGGAAATGTTGCAATTGACAATATCCGGCAGCTCGTGAACACGAGCTTCCCGGATTGCTAAGCATCTTTTTGGTGACTTTGACGCGGAAACCCGATGCTGCTGTCAGAGGCAGATGGTTTGAAGAATGAAATGCGATGGTCGTTGGAACTTGAGTTGCTAAACGATGTGCCTGAGGAACCATAGACAGAATACAGTGTATTCACACGGCAAACGCGCGAACTTCCACACTGTGCGTTGATGCTCGTAGGCTGCAAACACCCGCTATCCGGCTCGCCAACAGCTGTTGGCTTCATTCGTGGCTCACCTCTGTACAGTGTGCAGATACAAGCTGATTGTGAACTTCAACCACAACTACACAATTTCACTTCGATATCTATTCGATGGTTTGCGATATGCAGTTCACTTACGACAACAACACCCCTCTCATGAGCAACTTTCCTTCTCAAATGACGCCGACTTGACTGCTCACAGGTCCTCGCCAGCTGCTGGCATCTATTCACAGCCGCCTGCTATGTCGACCTTCAACGGCCTGGTAGCCGAGTTCCCGGACATCCGCGGTGCGTCTTTGCTTCGGGCTGGAAATATTGCACGAGAACGTTGCACGAGGCTGACCAAATACTGACTACGCCACCTGTAGTTGACTTTTTTCGGACCAATTCAAGTGCGCCTCCCCCGCTGGCATGCTTCTTGAGCCACGTTCACAGCGACCATCTGGCCGGTCTGGAGTCGCTACGATCTCCCTTGTGAGTGGGCACCCACCGTCAACTTGAAGGCCCCAGATCCAGACGGACGTCCGTACAATATTGGGGGGGGGTATTTGGCTAATATGGGGACTCCACCACTTGTCCACCATCGATGCAGTGTATATTGCTCTGCTGCAACCCGCGAGATCCTGCTCCATTTGGAGAGATACCCGTGCCGCATCAACTACGCCAAAGGGATTCTGGAAGCTCGACAGCAGACTTTTAAGCACCTGCGCAAGGTTCTGGTGCGTCTCACTCTTCCTGCATCTAAACGATAATATTGGAAGGTCCCCACATGGAAAATATGCATTGACACGATAACGGGCGATAGAAACCATTGCCGCTGGACACACCAACATGTCTTGAGCTGCAGCCGGGCCACCGGATCCAGGTGACGTTACTCGACGCAAATCACTGCCCGGGGGCTGTCATGTTCTGTAAGCTATGCTCAATGAATCCCAGCCGACCCTCCCCTCTACACCCATCTGACTTGACGTGAGGAACAGTGTTTGAAGGTGATGGAAAGGCTATTCTGTATACTGGGGACATCCGAAGTGAGCCATGGTTCGTTAATGCTCTCGCCCGGAACCCCAATCTAGTTCAGTACACTTCTGGACTCAAGACGTTGGACAAAATTTATCTAGATACCTCCTTTACGGACGAGGTGCCTTTCCAGACAAAAGCTGAGGGTGTAGCTGAACTTCTCTGCAAAGTCAGTCAGTATCCTAAAGACACTGTCTTTCATTTCCAGGCATGGACGTACGGCTATGAAGATGTATGGATTGCGCTTTCCAAAGCACTCAATACACGGGTACGTCGGCGTCCGAATGTTACCCCAATCGTACTCATCTTGCTCACACAAGCACTCCCAAGATCCACGTGGACGACTACAAGATGAAAATCTACCAATCGCTGCAACGACGAACCTCCGACGAGCAGTTCGGCGCCAGCGTCCACCTCTGTCCCGAAGCCCCGGCTCTGGTGGGCTACATGTGCGGCAACTCCCCGCACGCCGGGTGCCTCACTTCGGACCCCAGCGTGCGGCTGCACAGCTGCGAGAAGGGCAACATGTGCGACAGGGCACAGGCGCCGAATGTGGTACGCATACAGCCTGTCGTGGCTCGCTTGCCTGGTGGAGGTACCTTGGCCGAAGCCGGAGTCGGGGGAGGCGGTGATGATCTCGAGCGGGCGGCCGAGATTGACCAGCTCGCTCGCGAGGATCTCGAGTTCTTACTGCAGAGGTTTGTTTAACTTGTCCTATTCTCTTTGCATTCCGATGATCTAATTTCAACGCAGCAACTGTGGCCCAGAGGCCGCAAATTCGAAGCCACAGCCCATAACGTAGCCAGTCGAGTAGAGTCGTACCGTTCAAGCGGCTTTCTCTACCCTTGAACTCGACTCGATACCCGACGTCATGACCAAGCGTACGTAAAGGCGTTAGTCGACCAAGTGTCAAATAACTCATGTTTTCGACAATAAGTATGTACATAAATGAGAAGCTACATGTAGCTAGACGAGCATTCATCATTGCCTTGTAAAACAACATACAGACTCAGACAAATCACCTAGTATCCCATAAGAAGATGCCTAAAGAGACTTTTTGAAATGCAAGTAAATTCAGTGCACACAACAAATAGACAATCCGGCACGAGGCGAGTCTTCACATGTGTCCCTCAATTCGTATGTTCACTAGCATCATGACAACACAGACGCCGAGTCTTAGTGAACTCGGCCCAAATTGTGGGGCGATTTGGCCGCACGACCAAACCTTCGCTGCCTGCACAAAGCTTCACGGTGATCTCAGTACACTCATTGTCCCCCGTCTCAATCTCAATGATCTATAATGATCAATCTCGTTAGACATGGACAACATCAAGCAAGAAGGAAACGGTCAGGATGCTGTAACCTTGGAATCCATGATCCGCGCTGCCATCGCCAAAAAGACCCCAGCCAAAGATAACCCAACTGCAAACAACCAAGCCGGTGAAGAAACACCAGATACAAAATCACAACTCCCTCGAATAGTCACATTCCCCTACTCAAGACACTCATCCTACCCAGAGCTCTGCCACCTCCTGAGTATATTCAAGCCTAAGGACGTATGGCCATGCACCGTGAACGAAGATACCTGGCTCGAAAACGGTAAATGTTGACCTTCCTATATCCTCAACAAAAAAGACTAATACTTCGTGCTACAAAGACATCTCCATAGCCTCCCTGTTTGGCCAACACTGCTCCGGCACAATCTTCGACCACGATCAGAAGATGGAGGCCCTGAAAGCCTCCCGGTCCGAGGACAGCCAGAACCAGGAGTTGCACAGCTTGCGAACGACGGACTCTCACCCACAGCTCGACTCGTCGCCTGTTCGTGACGCGGACATACCGTCTTCTTTGCCATCTGCCTCGCAAAAGCAAGCTACGCCTCGAGGCAGTGTCATCGACAACAGTAACCCCTCCCAGCGCTCCATCACCCCGCTGGGAGATGTACAACCTACCGCCCTCCAACAAGAAGCTACGCCACCAACAGCAAACTCCCAAATCATCGACCTAACAGCATCTAGCCCTCCAGCTCATCATAGTGACTCATTAAGTACCACACCACATCGAAATTCAAAAGTCGCGGATGAGAGAAAGCGCCGCTTTGAAGACTACGATGGCATTGATGAAGAGGAAGGTGGAGAGGGAGCAGATTCGCAAGGCACAGAACAGTCGTTTTCATCGAGGCTGTCTACGCATCACTCGCGAGCTCGACATGAGGCCTATTATCAGATGCTGGAGGATAGAGGAGAAGGCGAGTGGGACGGCGGATTCAGCTTGCTATCTACCGACGGTCATCACTCAATAAAGGAAAAAGAACTTTAAGCTGATATCCTGGATACATCAAGTCTTTGGTATCTGACGATGAATACGATTGTCATGTCATGTTTGATGGAATTTTCCCTTTACCAAATATAGCTAAATATACCCACTGTATGCTCTCTCTCATCAGTCAAACTCAAATCCCAATCCTAGCCCATCACCACCCAGGAAAAGACCCTTCTGACCAGCCTCCTTCTCCTTCAACAACGCCGCAATGTCCACCCTCCCACCGGTAATGTACTTTTCACTCACGCCCAGGTTCACCCGCTGCGACAGCGCTTCCCTCAATTGGGCCCTAACAGCACCCATCTCGGCCTTTGTCATCTCGCTCGCGGCCTTCTCCTTCTTCTTCCTGCCACCGCCTCTGCCGCGTTGGCCCATGTTCGACTCATCCATCTCCTCCGAGTCATACTCGACACCGAGATCCTCGGCTGCAGAGCGCATGAACGAGTCATCACTGCGGACCTTTTCCTTGGCCAGCGCTGCGTCGGCAAGCTTCTTGGACAAGTCGGCGCGGGGCTTTAAGCGAGACGCCACTTTGCGGTCGATGGGAAGGGTCTGGATGACGTACTCACGCGATGCCTCGGCGTGGACTTTTCCGGCAAGACGGCGCGTTGGAAGAACCTCCTCAGGTGAACACAGCATGACACTCACACCGGTGCGTTCACCACGAGCAGTACGACCAGATCGGTGGACGTAGGTATCGGCAGCGCGGGGCACATGGTAGTGTAGAACCATATCGACCTCAGGGATATCCAAACCGCGGGCGGCGACATCCGTAGCTACGAGAATAGAGCTCTTGGAAGCTTCCCTGAACCGTTCCAGCGATCGCAGACGAGCCTTCTGAGGCATCTGGGACTGCAGCGGCAGGACATTGAGGTTGAGGTTCTGGAGGAAAGGCGTGATGCGACGAACGGCTGAGATGGAATTGGTGAATACCAGAGTGCGGCGTTTGGGGTTGAGCAACAGGACCGTGTAGAGGTAAAGATCCTTCTCCATGGCCCCGCACTCGACCAGTCCTTCTTTCAGCCCGTCCGCCATTTGGCGAACAGGGTTGACGTCGATGAACTTGGGTTCGTTGCGGAAACGTAGCCGCTTCATCAGGTACTCCATCTTGTCTTCATCACCGTCCTTCTTCTTGCCTTGCTTCCTGCCCGCAAGCTTTGCCTGCAGGCCCTTGTCAAACGTAGCCGAGAAGACCAGAGTCTGCCTCGGTGACAAGTCTTCCTCATCATCACTCTCCTCATCATTAGGATCTTTCTTATCCAAAGCCCCGATAATGTCCTCGGCCTCCTTGAATTGTCCAGCAGTAAGCAAGCGATCCGCCTCGTCAATCACCAAGAACTGGATGCTCGTAAAGGCATCCTGCAGCTTAGCATCGCCCTCCATGACTTCCCATAGACGTCCGGGCGTAGCAATGATAATGTCGGCCTTAAGGAGCTGGCGCTGCTGCTTCTGAATGCTCAAGCCACCGGTGATGACACAAACATACGGCGAGGATGGAAGGCCGTTGCAGAGGGCTTGAAGATGGTCACCCAGCTGCTTCGCCAATTCACGCGTGGGACTAAGCACCAACGCCAGCGGAGTATGCTCTGCCTCCCCATCGGCATCAACTTGGCGATTCTCATGGGCCTCAAGCCACTTTTCGATTATGGGAATACCAAAGGCCAGTGTCTTTCCAGACCCAGTCTGCGCTTTGCCGATGACGTCCTGCCCGCCCACAATCTCCGGAATTGTCTTGGCCTGAATCTTTGTAGGCTTAGAGAACTTCAGCTTCGCAATCGCCGAGAGCATGCTGGGCGACAAGTTCAGCGCGGCCCAAGCCGCCATGTCGAGCCCTTCGTCGTCTTCCGCCTCGTCCCCCGCCAGCGCGCTGAAGGAGTTCCCCAACGAAGCGGACTCTTTGTTTTGTTTCTTTTGCCCCAATTCCGCATCACCGGCCACGGCTTGCTTCTGCTTCTTCTGCTTCTTCTTTTGTTGCTGCTTCTTGCCATCAGCTGGCGCTTCAGCGTCCTCGTTCTCCAGCCCAACTTTAGCAGCCCCAGCTTCACCGGCATCGATATCCCCGCTCTCCACAGCGTCATCCCCAAAGCCTTCAAACGGCTCGTCTTCATCCTGCTCCTTCTCCTCGCTCTGACCCTTGTTCTTCTTGCCCTTGCCCTTTTCCTTTGCTTGGCTCTTGGTGTCGCCAGTCAATTGATGCTCCCCCGACACTAGGAACTGCACCTTGTTGCCATCCTTGATGATATCAACGTCGTCAATTACCTGCAGACCGCCATATTCTTCCTCATCGACCGTGGTCCATGCAAGTGCGGCGGCGTCGACAGCCCGGCGAGATGGCTTGCTGGTGGTCGCGGTCGCCTTCTTCGGTCGGGAAGCGTTGCTCAACTGGCGGTTCTTGGAGCGCTTTGCGGCTGGTACAGCGTCGGATTGAAGCTTGCGCTTCTTCGGGAGTGGGCCCATCGGGTTCGTGGTCTCGGCTGAGCGCGCGATGTGCTTTTATTGTGTCGGGAGATGTTTTTATTTCTAAGCGGTCACTAGCTTGAGGATGCTTGGGAAACTTTTTTTTTCTGCCGGCAACTTTAAGAGTCTCATGGTGGGGTTCGGAGAAGGTACGTACCCCCGGTCCTCCGAGTCCTCGTTGCTCCTCAACACCGAGCTCCCACGCAGTTTGCTCAAGGTCAAGGTTCCAGCTATGTTTCAATAGTCATTGGCAATCAAAGTGTGTGAGACTACTAAGGCGCAATTGCATGTAACAGACAGTTTAGCTTTAATAAGCACATAAGAAATCATTATTGACCAAAATGTGTAGACTAGCAGTACAGTGATGCATCAAATATCCTTTTCCGTCCCAAAATTCCTCTTGTAAGAGACACCCTTGTCCAGGATGAAGGAGCGTCTGTCTCTGATATGTATACAATCTATCGTCGCAATGTAGTTTTCACGACTCAAGAAGTGAAATCGGGAGTCCTCCTGGCGCCTCCTGAGCCGCGTCGACCACGATCTCCCTCCTAGTGAGATCCCCTCGCGCGCTTGGCTCCTCCGCCAGCTTCCGAATCACCACGAGGGCGCTTCGTGCCGGGCTGGAACTCCGATGAATTGGGATTCAATCCACCTCTTCCGCCTCGACCTCCCCCACGACCACCTCTGCCGGCCTGAGGGAGGTTGCTCTCCTGGGTACCACTTGAGGTTCGTTGCCCTGGCGGTACGTAGTTACCCCTTCCACGGCCTCCGCCTCGAGCAACAGGAATGCCCGTTCGACCCTGTTGTTGCCCTTGACCTTGCTGCTGCTGCTGCTGCTGTGGCTGTTGCTGCTGCTGCTGCTGTGGCTGTTGCTGCTGCTGGGTCTGTGCTTGTTGTTGAGGCTGGCCCTGCTGAGACGTGGTGGTCCCCTCTTCCTTGGGAGCGAACGGATTAGGTATGTCACTCTTGCCGGGTTCGGTCGAGCCTGCGAAAGGACTCTTCACTTGCGCGGGAGTAGCCTGTGCAGGAGTAGCCATTGCAGGGGTCGCTGCTTGGGCCTGAGCTGCTTGGTTGGCAGGCGTGGAAGCAGCCGCAGGAGTGGGCTTGCTGGGAGTAGCAGCGCCCTGTGCCTGATTGGGATTTCGAGGTAGTGCCGGTGAAGCAGGGCCTTGGCCCGCCGCGCCAGAGATCGATGGCTGACGCACGGGTTGTGGCTTGGCTGGCGTCGAGGTCGCCGAGCCAGCACTGGCGGCCGTTGCCGTCTTCGCGACCTCCCAAACCTCGACGACAGGCTTCTGTGGGGTCTCCTTAGCTGCCGTTTCCACTACATTCAGCTTGGCAGTTGCTGCCTTGAGCTTGTTCTCGCTCATGTTGATACGGAGGGTAGATTTCTTGGCCTCCAGCATCTGCGCCTGCTCTCGAGCCGCGGCGATCTTTGTCTCAGTCTCTGCCTCTACCCGCTTCTTAATGTTGGCAGCGACAATGCTCTTGACGGTGGAATTGGTAGACAAGAATTGTCTAACGGCGGCATCATCCAACTTGGAAAGGTCAGGGGCCGAGGAGGCAGGAGTGCTGGGAACTTGGTCGTTCTGGTTGTCCGCCTTGGGGGTAGCGGGAGTTTGATCTTCTGTAGCAGCTGTAGTGTCGGCTGTTGCGGCGGGTGTAGCGGTAGCGGGAGCGGCACCACCATTCTCGGCCTTCCAGATGGCCTTCTCCTGTTCGAACTTCAGGTTGAGGTCTTCCTCCTTCTTCTGATACTCCTCATCCATCTGTGCTCGTCTTTCCCTCAACTTAGCGTTGAGAGTATCCTTCATACGGTCAGACCGCTCCTTAATGGTTTGAGTAATCTTCGCCTCGATCTCAGTAGCCTTCTGCTCAAATTCCGCAGCCTTGGTCTCAGCAACGGAAACCTTGTCTTCCAGTGCCTTTCGTTCGTCGTCGGAAAGACCTGAATCTGCCCGTTGCGCGGGTGCGGGTGCTGTTGATGTTTCGGCAGCATCAGTCTCGGCAGCAGGTTCGCTGTTTGTTCCAGGGCCCTGTGCTGCCAGAGAATTTTGCAGCTGTTGAATGGTCTCATCCCTCTCCGAAATAGCAGTCTGCATCTCCGATCGTAGATTTTCAAGCTGCTGCTCGGCGCCGAGCTTTTGGGCCTTGATCGCTTCCAGATCCTTCCGCAAGTTGGCCAGCTGCTCCTCGAGTTGAGATACAATTTCCGCAGAAGCAGCACCTTCGGTCGGCGCGTTGGCCATGGTCTGATCCTCTTGTGGTGCTTGTTCACTCTGAGCTGGCGTCTGTGCCGCAGGAGCCTGCTGTCGAAGTTGTTCAACCTGCTTCTGGAAATCCAAGATTTGCTTCTCCAGATCCACCTTCTGCGCAGCGACTTGGTCCTTCTCTTGCTGAACAGACTGAAGTTCGGTATCCTTCTGTCCGACTTGTTCTTGGAGCTCGTTGGCCTTTTGAATGGCCTCCGCCTTCTCCCCGTTGGTCTTCCTTACGCGATCCTTAAACTGCCTCTCGAGCGCGGACCGAGTGGTGGTCCAGTTGTTGCGTTCAGTCTCCAGAGTTGATGTCAACTCGGCAACTTGGTCCTTCAAAGGTCGCTCCGTTTCCTTCAAGGTGGCGCACTCAGCTTCCAATTTCCCAATCGTCTCCTTCAGACCTTCCATTTCCGCCGGGTCAACGCGACCGTACTTGGTGAGGATACCTTCCGTTCTCTTTTGCCAACGATCACGGTCCTCCTGGACTTGCTTGATCTCGTCCTCCACGAAAGACTTCTGGGTCTTCAGCGTATCAATCTCGGCTTCCAAAGGTTGGACCTTGGCCTCGAGCCCTTCGATGGTCTTGGTCTTCTCTGCGACGACATCCTTGAGTCGAGTGTTCTCACTGCGTAACGTCATGCTGCTTTCCCGATAAAGATTCAACTCATTCAGCTTGTCCATGAGATCTTGGTGGGTCATGGATGTCCTGCCTGACTGGGCAGCTTGGCTGCGCTCTTGGTCGAGCTTAAGCTTGGCTTCATCAAGCTGAGACTGGGTGTATTCAAGCTGCTGCTGCAGTCGCTTGGCTTCATTCGTCTTCATGTCGTGCTGGACTTCGAGGATCTCCTTCTCACGACGCAGGTAGCTGTTCAGCTCCCGCAGTCCTTCACTAACATCCCCCATGGCGACAGGTGACATGACTTCATCGCCGTCGTCATTACCTCCCCCACGGCTTTGCTGAAGAGAGTTCACCTGAGATGTAAGGCCCTCGAGCTGCTGGTGGAGAAGCTTGTTCTGAGCATTGATGTCTTCGCGGCGGGCCTTGAGCTCGTTGATTTCTTGCTCTAGTCGCTGGCGCTGGTCGTCCCAAGACGTTTCGCTCTGCGCCAGAGTCACGCGAGCAGACTCGGCCTCTGCTCGAAGTGAGGCGGTTTCGCTCTTGAGTGTGTTGTGCTCATTGCGAAGTTGTTGGACGAGTTTGGCAGCTTCCGCATGCTTGACGAGTTCCTGCTCATAATCTTGCTGTGCCTTCGTGGCGATATCAGCCTGGGCACGGAGGTCCTGCTGATGAAATCGGGCAGCCTCGACGTGGCGGGCACTGTCTTCTTTGAGGCGAGAGAGCTCCTCCTCCAGAATAGCCTTTTCATCTTGAAAGCGTCGTGAGATTTCGCCTTGCGAGTCTCGGAGGGTTGACAGCTCTGTGTTGGATCTGCTAAGCTCTGAAGACATGTCCTCCATGCGCTGCTCCAGCTCCTTGACCTTGGCGTTCTTCTCCTCAACTAGAGCCTCCATCTCCTGCTGGTACTGCTCCTGTGATGAACGCAGATCATCCAAAGCCTCCTCATTGCCCTGGCTTAGCTCCTTGTACTGTTCAGCCTGCGCTTTGGCGTTATCAAGATGCGTTTTGGCTAGATCAAGTTCACGCTTGAGATCGGAGACTTCGTTGTTGAGCTCGTCAATCTGGTTTTCAAGCTCCTGAGTGCCTTCAGCGGCAGTCCCGGGTCGTGGGGTCGGTCTTGGCTGCAGACGGCCAACACGTTCCTCAGCGTTGCGGAGTTCGACCGTCAGCTCATCAACACGAGCTTGGAGATGATCTCTACTCGTCTTGACGCCAACGTGATCCTCCCGAAGCTGGCTTAAGCTTGCCATGAGCTCGTCAATACGCTTCTGAGCCTCTTTGCTCTCGTACTCCTTTCTCTGTTGGAGTTTCTTCGACTCTTCCACTTCATTGGCGAGTTTTCGTTTGGTGTCGTCCACGTCTCGCTCGAGCGTCTCGACACGGGCCTGAGCTTGTCGGCGCGCATCGGACTCCGCCATAGTGCGCTCATTCTCCAGGGATTGTTGTGTAGACACGAGATTGTTGAGCCTGTTCTTCTCTTCAATCAGTGATTCATTGTCCTTGGTCATCCGCTCATGGATGTCGTTCCATAGCTTCTTCTCGGCCTTGAGATTGGCAGTCTCATTGCGCATGCTGTCCAACAAACCCCGTGCTTCAATCAATTCTTCCGCAACCTGCTGGGTGCGAATATCCTGTTTCGCCGCTGTCTCGGAGAGTGCCTGGCTTCGTTTTTGGAGCTCGGTGTTTTCATTCTGAAGTGCAACATAATTGCTCTGCAGCATTTCCCTTCTTTCCGACTCAAGTCGTGCCTCGCCCTGCAACTTGATCCTCTCTGTCTGGAGCGAATTCTTTTCAGAAGTGAGGCGGTCGATCTGGTCGCGAAGATCCTTACGCACGCCATCTTGTGCATCCCGGAAGCCATCGTAGTCCGCCTGGAGTTTGCGAAGTGCTTCATTCAGGCCTTCCACCTGCTCCCCAGGCTCGATGCTAGTAAGTGGGAGTCGCTGGCTGCCATCGAGAGAACCGCGCATCATTGAAGCCTCGTCTCCGCCAGCTCCGCGCTGTTGCAAGATGCGACGGAACATGTCGCGTTCCATCTTGTAGCTCTCCATTGTGTTTTTGATTGACCTGGCTTCCTCGGTCATGTGGTCAAGCTCTCCCTGCAACTTCTCAACTTGATCATGATCCTGCTTGGCCTGATGCTTGGCTGCTAGCGCCTCTTCGCTGTCCATTTGCTTAGCAAGCTCTCGCGTGATGCGCAAGACCTCTTCGTTCTTGGCTTGGAGAGATTTGATGTCCTTGAACACGACGAGCCGCTCGGTAATGAACTGGTGCGTGTCAGACATATCGGATAGAGTCTCCTCGGTGATTTCTCCCTTCTCCAACTGCTCAAGACGGTACTTTTCTTCATCGGTGAGTGTGTTGATGCCCTTCTCCATAGCATAAATGTTGAAGATGAGGTATTGAATCTGTGTGCCCAGGTCGCGAACCTGGATTCGTAGGATCTTGGCTTCTGACTGGGCCGTAGCTAGGGTAGACTCGGCTTTCCTGGCGTTGCGCTTTGCGTTGTCGCGCTCCTCAAAGCTCTGCTGGGAGAGTTCGGACATGCGGGCGATTTCAGTTCGCAAGGACTCGGCTTCAGACTGCAACTCTTGGATCTCGGGAGCCTTGAGTTCCATGGCACTCATCATGCCGTCCAACTCCTCAGAGAGCTGCTGATTCTTGCGCTTCTCACTGGCCAGTTGCGCCTTAACCTGGTAAAGCTGTTCAATGGCTTGTGTGGCAGTGACGACCGACTTGCTTCGAATCGATCCCGGCGTTGCTGTAGCGAAAGGCGAAGAGGCACGAGGAGCCATACCATTGGCGCGGGGGGTCTGTGGCGCAGATGCTGGAGGTGGTCCCTGTTGCTCAGCCCGCACGTTGAGCTCGTCGATTTCTCCCTCCAGCTGTCGAATCTTCTCTTCGAGTTGAGAGCCGTTTTGACGCTCGTGCTCGAGTTCCTGGCGAACGCGGTGCAGTTCGTTTTCGTAGTTGTCCTTCAGGCGTTCCTTCTCACCCTCCAAGTCCCCAACACGCTCCTGGTGCTTTCGGCTGAGCTGATCGGACATGTCCACAAGTCGTCTTTGATCCTCGAGTTCGTGCTTGTAGCTCTCGATAGTCGTGGCGAATGAGCCTTCCTGCTTCTGCAACTTTACAAGTGCATCGTCGGCCTTCTCCTGCATAGACTTGAGCCGGTCGCGCAATTGTTGTTCGGTTCGCTTAAGGGCTTCAACTTCCGACTTGGCATCCTCATTCTGGCGTTGGAGCTCGGCGATGCGAGCGCCCTTTTCTTTGCGGTATTTGAGGCCCTCATCGCTCTTAGTCTTCAGCTCAGACTCCAGCCATTCGCTGTTGCGACGGGCAAGATCTAGCTGTTGCTGAAGCGACTCCTCGCGGTATTTGGCGCTGCTGAGCTGACCCTTGGCGTTCTGTTCGGCTTGCTGAAGCGAGCTGATTTCTCGAGACAGCTCGACATTCTTTTGGTGCTGTTTGGTCAGCTCCTCAGATACTGTCTGGTCCCGTTTGTTGTTCGACTCGATGATGCTAAGGTTTGTACGATTCGAGGACTGGAGAGTCTCGATCTTGTCGTTCAAGGCCTTGAGCTCGTCGTCGTAGCCAGAGTCTTTGGCCTTGAGTGTTTGCAGCTCATTTTCGACGGCTTGGCGCTTGTTCTCTGTGTGTGAGGTGGGCCATTAGCAAAGACGAAATTTCGCACAAAGAGAGCAGCAACAAGGAACAATGACTCACCTTCCTCCTTCAACTTCTGTCGCGTCTCCTCTAGCTCCTTGAGTGCATTTTCGGCCGTGGCTTTAGATGCTTGCGATAGCGATTCGGAGCTTCGGACGACATTCTCGAGCTCAATGTCGGTCTGGAGTTTCTCAGCGTACAGCGTGTCGAACTCGTGCGCCTTGGCCGCAACTGCCTCCAGCAGCTGAGTGACAAGCTCGACGGTAGGCGCGGTGGTCAGGCTGGTGATGACGGGCTCATCGAGACCAAGGTGGCCTGCGATGTAGCCTGCGTCCACAGCCGCAGCCGCCATCGTAGCTGACTTAGATTGCGTCTGGCGCGGGCGTCGTCATTCCTCGAGACCGGCAACGGATAAGGTGTAGATGACAATGAAAGAAATAGCAAAGAGCGGGCTACCTCAGAGATAGGTGGGCGCGCGCTCTCGTCGAAGGTGCCGCCAACGATGCGAATGGTGGTCGTGGTGGGCGTGGTGGGAGCAGTGAATTGGAATTGGGAGTGAAGTATTTTGAAGGAGAAGCGAGATGCGCATCACCGGGAAGCAACAACAGAGCTTCGCGCCTGGCTCAGCTGCTAGTGTGGTTCAAGTTCTACCTAAGCAGTGGGGAAGAGCCTTGCGTTCAGCACTGTTTTGGGACGCAGCGCCAGGCCATTCAACCACCCACGAACAATGAGCAGCAGGCTTGGCGCTGTTGTGCACGGACCCAGCAGCGGCAGGTACCATCGTCCTTGCACTGTTGCTGTCCACTGCATGTGCCGGACTATAGCCGTGGGATCCACTATCACCACCAGCTTCAACTCGAAGTTCAAGTTCATTCCAAATTTCCAATCTCCATATCCTATCTCGACATCGGCCTCTAAACGGGCGTAAGGTCTCAACCACCTCGATTATGAAGAAAAAAAAATGGCTCGAGATCCTTTGCAACTGTGCTTATATGAATCAACGAGAACATCAAAATGGGTTTACCGCGGTGGCTACCCTACTGATCGCCCTATGAGCCAACACTGACGCCAGGGCGAATCTGGAGAGTTTCCGCTCAGCATCGGTTCGTCACAAGCTCGTAGCTGCACTGGACTGAATCATCGCACCTTCTATGCAGCTTGAGTGGGGAGTCATGTTTGTCCAAGACCCAGGTGAAACTGCTACCGCTGGGACTCTTTCCCGCCTGCAAAGCCTTCGCAATGTGGCTTCTGCAACTGTAAACTTTGATCCATCTTGTTGACATCTTATGCTTTGGCAATTGACAGTTATTATTAATTATAAAAGGTGATTAACTTTTCAAAACTCGCTCTCGTTTCATGACACTGTCATCAATTTCGATACTTTATATTCCAAGATGGAAGCCGAGCACCAGCGTGCCAGCCCAACAGACGATGAGCCTCAAAACGACAATGTCGCACGAGGGGAACCATTCAGTCTGCCCCCGGAGGATATAGAAATCACCCCCACAATCAAATCTTCACCAAGCGAGGAGCCTGAGGTCGAGATTGAGACCGACACCTGCCCAACAGACTATGAGCCCGAAAACGACGATGTCGAACAAGGATCAGCATGCGGTCCCCCACCGGAATATACAGAAATCGCCCCCAGCATCAAATCTTCACCAGGCGAGGAAACTACGGCCGAGATGAAGACCGACCCCGAGCTCGAAGAAGGATATCCCCCGCCTGTTATCTATCCGAACGCTGAGGTCGAGCCTAAACAGGAGGACTCGAAGGGATCACTCATCAAATCAGAAGGCTCCGAGTTTACATCCTCCGCACAACCTTCTGCCAGACTCCCTAACTTCCCTCTTGAGCCGATGGACAGATCTTACAATTTTGGGCTGGCCGTCCATCTTCCAAAGTGGCATAGAGCTCGAGCTCGCCTCTGCGTCCCCATAATCGTGAAGTACAGAGAGCCCGACCTCTGGAGGTTCCAGCGGTATCATTTCTACGAGGCGATCATCTCTGTCATCGCCGTCAATGGCAGGAGCGTACCCACCGAGATTGCTAATCTCGGCATCAACGACCATTCCTATCTGGCACGCCGAGCTCTGAATCTGGGCCGCGCACATGGTTACTTTTGGCTTGCCTTCCATGCACCTGGGTGTCCGTGGCAGTTCATGTTCAGCAACGTCTCTCGGCCGACTGTCTACCGGCTTCAAGTATCATTGTTTCGCAAAGGAGAAGGGGAAACTTTTGGTAATCTTGCGTTCTGCAGATTTGACGTGGGCGTCGAACCGAACACACCTGATGCTCGGCTCAGATCGGAGCTGAGTCAAGCCGAAATGATCCGTAAGTTTCAGCAGATTAGCATGACTGGTAGCCTGAGCTCACCGTTACCAGATAACTCGCGGACAGTGAAGGACCTCAACCACCATTTTGGCACAGACATGGCACTCGATGCTCTGGAATCGAAGCAGATCACGTCACCGGAGTATCAGAACCATCGAGTTCGCCGGTAGCTTCACAATCCAAACCCCACCCCCTAGCTGGAGAGCCCTCTCGTCGCCGAAGCTAGTCTCCAAGCGTGTAAGATTCGGGAAGCGGTGACATAGATAATCCTTTCGGTTAAAATCAGAAATCTTGAGCCCGCCCGTTAGCCCCCTTGTGTTTGGAAATTGCGCTTCGGCCGCAGGTTCAATTGCCGTTACAACAGAGTGCTTTGTAGATTCACTGAAAGGTAGCGCGTATCAGAGGTCTCTCATCGGCTCGCTTTCACGAATGAGGGGGTACATTAGTTTAGCCAAATCTGACCGCCGAGGCCAATTCCGTTTCGAAACTCTCAGACATGAGCTTTGTATATCAAGCGAAATCCGCTGGGGACCGCAAACTAGTAACAGCGAACTATTTGCTTGACCGCCTCGACCTCCACTCCGGAGGATAGACGTGAGTGCGTCACTTCAAATACGCTGTGACAATGAGATACTCAGACTTTTGAACTCATCACTCGGGAGCCGTTGAATTAGTTAAATAGGTCTTGTGATTGGTGTCCCCGTGGTGAAAACGACAAGGCTCATGTACATGGGAATCTGTTCATAAAATCCCGATAAATTATATACGACGTTTTACTAAGCTAGCATCGGCAGTATGGTTCGAAATGGCCTCAATGATCCTTCACTTCAACAGGAACATGACACATTTCGCCAAGTCATGATTCTCCCTGCCAGACACCGCGCCCAGATGCCACTATGCGTTCCGATCATCATCAGATGTCCCGGCAACTCCATTAGCTGTCACAACTCCGCCGCCTACCAGGTCACCCTCACCATCGACGCCGTCAACAACAAGTGGCTCGATCCCGCCGACACGGGCGAGTTCATAGAAGGTGGAGACTTTGAGTCGCGGCGGGCCAACGTGCTCGTGTGGAATCCGGACGGCGACTACTACTACTTTGCTTTCGACCAGCCCAGCACCCTGAAGCACATTGAGTTCAAGAGATTGAGCGAGGAGAAGGACTTTGTTCTCCGTGCTGTTCTAAAGTGTCCGGATTCGGGAAAGACGCTGGAGACTTGTACGTTCAACCTGACGGTGTATCCTGATGAGAAGGGGGCGCCGTCACGGAGTTTGATCACGGCTGAGGAAAGGAGACGTAAGCATATCCGAGCACCTTTGAACCAAGGCTTTTGACTGACTTCCGTTTTACAGATAATCAGGATATCATTGATGAAATTGCATCGCTCTCTGGTATTGAGCTCACTTTGAAATAGGTCGTCTGCATCTCTCTCGCTAGACATTTCGTAAGGGTTGCAATGCAAACAAATTTACAAATTAATAGGTAGTCACATATTAGTTAAATACTGGTCCTCGCATCTGAGATGGACACAATATGGTAGTGAGGGATATGGGTGATTCTGAGGCTTGCCTTTTCACTCTACTTTTGAAGGCTTGGCTAATGTCTCGAAACACCTCGAAGAGTAGATCAATATCAGGGCGATTAGTCTAGCTTTTAAGCATAAGGTGTGCGTTAAGTATCAACTTGATAGAATAGACAAGAAAGGTCATTCCGCTCAAACCACTCCCTACGTTTCTCCCAGGCATTGACAATAATGTCCCTCCCCGTTTTAGCTACCTCTCGTGTCTGTTCTTCCGTGCCCCATCCCGGCGTCACTGTTCCGAAACACAGAAGATGGCACCCTATTTGGATAGCTGTTCGCCACGCCAATGCTTCGTCGATAGACCCCAGTCCCTGAACGTAACCTTTCATGAGATGTAGGCCGGCGTCTATGCCTTTGTACAGCCACAGCATGTACATCTCGGCTAGCATCTGCCCGTGGTCGAGGGATCGCACACCAAGCTGAGCCATCTCCCAATCAATCACAAAGACAGGAATATCATGCTTCTTCTCGGCCTCATCAGTGGGAAGAAGAATACTACGTTCATTGTCAGCCAACTTTCACACATGCCGAGTACTAAAGGTTTCACTTGACACAACGTACTTTCCTGTCCAAAAATCCCCATGGATAGGCAACAGGTCGCCCTCCAGCTCCTCTTTCGCTGCTTGCTTGACCTTTTCAAAAATAGGCTTCGAATCGGCTAGAATTTCGGGAAACATGTCGACACGCTGAAGCAACCAGTCGTAGTTGATTGTGTGCTTGAGGGCCTGCATGTCGCCGTGGCTCGCAAGCTCCGCGTACATGGCCGGCTTGGCATCGCCGCTGCCTTCGCTTGTGTTGCGCCATTCGCTTACTTGCTGCTCCGTGGTGCGATGGAAGGACCTGATGTATCTCCCCAGCGATGCTCCGAGCTCGTGGCAGAAGACTTGTTGCGACTCTGTTGTTGGACTGGAGAAGTGCTTGAGGGCGTAGGTCTTGAGGTCGAGCGCCTTGGGCAGAGACTCTTGGATCTGGGTATTTGTGTCTTCATCAAAGTAGTAGCACTTTGGTGTCCTCACGACGAAGTTAATCGCGCTGTCATTGTTTGATGGTGGCGAATCCCCGCGCACAGCCTCGAATGCCTTGAGACACTTCACTTCTACTGCCTACAATATTTCGTCAGCATATCATCCTGACGCTCACGGCGTTCACAAAGATCAATTGAGTGATTTGAGCAACGCACACATCGATTGGTGCTAATCTCAAAAGCGGGCGTGTTGGCGACGAAGCCCTCCCCATGCTTGATGACAACCTCGGCGGTGCCATCATCCAGCGGTTGGCGAAGATGAGCGCGATAGATGAAGTTGGCGGTGCCTCCAGTAAGCGGCTCAATCGAGTCGGCGGCGAATTGAGTGTCGTTGAGCCATTCTAGCGTCCGCGACTTGATCTCTCCAGCTGTAGGCCTGGGATCCGACATTTTGCTGATTGTAAAGGAACTTCAATCTTGTTCCCTGATTTTTTGAACGAGGTAGAAAAGGAATTTTACACGAAAGGGTGAATCCAAGTGGTCGACTTTTGAGAGGTAGATCACTGATGGTTCTGAATGTTACTCAAAATGAGTCACTAGCGTATCGCTAACGTCTCAAAGGTACGAAATGGAAAGAGCTATGAGGCACAAATACGAAATACGAGGTTAAGCATAGAAATGAAAATAGACAATCACAGAAGCCTTCATACTGGAGGATTCAACTACTCCATGTATATACATATTAGAGGAACCCTCCAGCGCTAGCAGGGTTCGAGCCCGATGTTTGATGAGAAGTTACCCGCTTGACTATAACATAATCCAACTGATTAGCGTCATGATTGCATCCAATAACTTGACTATTTAGCATATGCATTGGGAAAATGGCGGGCAACTTACACTTCCCCCAACTGAAAGGTTCAGCTTGGTCCTTCTGAGACTCCTTCCATACTCTCACCACCCACAGCGTCACCAATAGATCCAGACTCCGGGTCTCCATGACCCTCTTGACCTCCAAGGTCGCCCTTCTATCAACCACCTTGTCTTCTTTGCTGCCAGACTTTTCTTTCTTCCACTTGAGTTTCGTCTCCACGGCCACTTCACGACCCTCCTCATTCTTCCACGAGACCTCATCCTTCACCTTCCCCCTCACGCCCTGCTCCGCCTTGAAATGCCCCTCTGCTCGACAAGTCCCAGCCCATGACCCCGTCCGCCCTGGTTGTACCGCCACGTCTTTAAAGGCGAATTTGGTGCTCGACTGCCCCGTCACCTGCACACGCTCTTCCACATGCGGGACTCCAACAGTGCGAAAATCGTACAGATGGCGCGTCCGGTTGCGCAGACTGCCCTCGCCGTCATCCTTGTAGATGAACTTTTGCACGGCGCAAGCTGCCGTCTGGGCGCTGGTCGGCGAGTAGCTCAGTTCGTATAGGGGCCTGTCAGGCTGCGTCGAGTGGTAAATGAGACAATTGTCCAGCACGAGGTTGAATAGCTCCGAAGTGGGCAGTTGGTCGGTGGGCCTGGCATCGGCGGCGTCATGGTACGTTGGCGGGTCGGCGCCGGCTAGTGCCCGGGGTCGCGGGTCCGGGGCCGACTCGCTGTACGCCGGTGGATCTGTATCCGGGGACGCCATCATCTGTCGAGCCTACCTAGGAGAGAGCAAGGTTTTAAATATTTCGCGTGGAAAATGTGTTCCAGAACAAAGGCGGGGTGATGAGCGAATAAGCTTATATACTTTCACTGAGCGAGTTGGCCAACCGGGCGCAGACGGGAGAATAGCCGGTCGGAGAGTGCGTCTCCACCGTAAGCCGTCAGTTGACAGTGGGCCGGGGAATATTAGGCCATGGGTCTTTCGTTTTGTCTTGAGGCGGGAAGCCGAGCCACAACAGAATGTGCTTCAGGCGTAGGCGAAGGGCGACGCCCCGTACGAGTATTCAAGTGGTGGCCAAGTCAGGCTCCAGGATGAAGAAATTGAGGAGGACAAAAGAGACACATACAAAGCGACGACATCTAATTTACTTATATGTTTGGCCGTTCCTGAACCAGAACCCTTCAAGCTTTCTTCCCCACAGGGTTCAAAGCAACCCTAACCCATCCATGAGCAACAACCCCATTCTCCGTGTAAGAGAATGAGCCCATCACTAGTATGCTGACATCTGGGCGTGTTCTCCATATCGCTCCAATCCAATGAAGAACTAACCAGTAAATCCATCCAGTTCAGCACACACGTTCCAATACCAATGGTAGGCATCTTGAGTATCATCATCCTTCTTCACGAGCGCCGCCTCCCTCTTCTCCGCCACATCGAGAAAGACCCGCCCTGCCTCAACATAGTCCTTGAACTCGAAGCGAACCCGGCCCAGCCAATAATGAGATAACAGCGTATCGGAATGGTCGGCCCCGAGCAGCTTTGCCCGGCCCCGAAACGACCGACGAATATTCTTGCGCGCCGGGTCCATCTGGCCGCTTTCGAACTGGCAGCGACCGAGACAGAGGAAGGCTGTCAAGCCGTCGACGCCATCTTGGAGGTGCAGCTTGGCTCGAAGTTCGACCTCGCTCTGGAAAGCATTGGTCGCTTCTTGGTACTGTCCGTTTCCCACCAGGCAGTGGCCCAGCATGGCGGTCGCTTCCAGCACAGGTCTCATGTCCTCATCCGTGGATACCTTGCTTCTCTGTTCTACTTGCCGTCGGAACAGTGCTGCGGCTTGGGCAAACTGCCCCTTCTCATAGAGCGCAAACCCTAGCCGATCAGCAGCTTGACATGTGTTGGCGTGGTCCTCCCCGTATAGCTTGGTGCAAATGTCCAGCACCTGTCGGAGCGTCTCTGTTGCCTCACTAAGCTTGCCAAGTTTCAACTGCGAGCGGCCCAGATACTTGGGCAGTGCCTCCCATTGATACTTCGCGAAATCGGCGTGCTTGTCCTGGCTTGTGGCAAGGTGCCAAAAGAGCGAGTCTAGCTTATTATCGTGCATTTTCCCATACTTCTTTTGCAGCCCCTCCATCGCTGATCGCAAGAGCTCTTCAGACTCCCCGTACTTGGCTTGGGCATACAAACATCGCCCGGCCCAGTATCGACAGTGCAGACACTCGACCGCGCCCGCTACCTCCAGTCCCTTTACCGCACGCTTGAGAACTTCGGCAGCTTCTTGATATTGTTTTCGTTTGTGAAGCGAGCGACCTTGCCAGTAAAATGCCCAACCCGTGTCCGCTGGTTGCAGACCCTCTGCAGCACGCTTGAGAACCTCACCACTTTCTTGATATTGTTTTCGACTAAATAGTGAGCGACCTAGCCAGTAAAGTGCCCAACCAGTCTCAGTGTGGGCCTCGCCCAATTGGGCATGCAGACCGTCAGCTGCGAGCCGCAACCTCTTTGATGCCTCTGTGGATTGATGGTTTTGAAAGTAAGCGCAACCCAGTTTGTAGAAAGCTCTAGAGGTTTCCAGTCTATATGCGCCGTGGGAATCTTGTAAAGTATCAGCGGCGCGGCGGAGGACTTCGATGGCCTCACTGAGCTCATCTTGCTGGCCCAACAGAGCGCATCCGAGCCAGTATTCACATAGCAGTGTCTCCAACTGGTCTCTTCCAAGTTCCTTTTCGAACACAATAAGGGCATTCCTCAGATACAGGATTGACTCTGCCCATTCGTCTTGTTTGCACAGAGCCCGCCCCAGATAACAGCCAGTTCGCGCGGTTTCGACGTCATCATCCCCTAAACAGACTAATTGGCTTTCATACACCTTTCGCAGCACATTCTCTGCCTGCTTGTGTTTTGCAGCCTCGAGAAGGTTGGCCCCATATCCAAACAGTCGTTTTGCTTTCTGCAGCTCTTCCGAGTTGGCAGAAGTAGGTGGCATACACTCTGACAATGGTGGGCTTGCAGCGCTCGAAGCTATTTCCGAAATTTCGGCACTTGTTGGATGCAAATTTGAGGTTGTTGACTCTGCATAATCCCTTTTAGACATTTCCGCATCCAAGTCTCTCGGGGTTGATGGGCTGGAGTCTGATGGAACCAAACTTTGAGTATCCGAGGATGATTTGACAGGAGCGCCTCCAGGAATAACGCTCAGTATCTCTTTTGCACACGCAGCTGCCGTTGCTGAGGCGTAATGCTGCCAAGATCTGGCCTTGTGCGAATCAGAATAGTCGCATATTCCGCGGATGACCAGGCAGGAGAAGACGTTCATCAGTCCTGCCGCCTCCATCTCGAAGCACAAAACGCCCCCGAGTTCAGAGCTGAGCAGGTCTCTGACTCTATTGCTCTTCATGACCCGGTTTCCCGACGCGATTGTCCCGTAGTGGACTACCACCTCTTGCTCACGCTCTGGGCGGTAGACCAGTCTCTTCGGATCGCAGTCTTGACATCCACTCGCGCCAGTGTGCTCGTAGCTCGCTTCGAATAGCATGTCACAGCCCGCTCTGTTCCGGCTGAATTTGGAAAACCCTTTGAATGCGTCCAAGTAGGAAGAGAGGTTGCTCCTGTTCATGTAGTGGTTGGCCTGAACTTTGGCCAGAGCGTTCAGTAGGATAGGTCCAGGTTTGTCGAGGTAGCCGGTCCGCTCGAATCCGGAGTGGGTGGTTTTCCCAATAATATCCCCGGATATCCCTATCCGTGTTGTCTATGGTTGTGATGGAAGCAATGTCCAGTATCCGGCAATATTCCTTGGAAGTGACGGAATATCTCGTCAACAAGGAGGTATCTCGCTAAGAAAAGTCGGGCCAGGGCTCTTTGTCCGCCGAAGTCAGCCGTCACTCCTGGGATTTAAAATGGGTGTCAAGCAGATCTGTTGGATGCAGAATGAGTCCAACTATTGCATTGTAATCGACCCTGACGAGAGGGTGATATCAATGGAAGAGAGCTTTCGGAGACACGCAATCTACATCTCCCATGATAACATATTTCGGATTAGAAAGGTTGCTCCAGAGCGTCTCTGGGACCCAGAAGACCAGGTCTTTTTAAGACCTGGTCCATATGTTGGGTACTTCTGCCCTGTTGTCCTCGCGGTGTGGCTCGACAACGTAGGGCTAGTTGAATCAGTGTTGATATCTCTTGTTGTTCTTTGCCATAATAGTAGCGGCGTTCCGCGTATCCCTGTGGTTACAGATGCATCAGTCCTTACGAAGCTTTGGGAGACAATATTCGATGCAAAACATCAAGAGCATTCAATTTCGCCGCATGAGTTAGCTCGAGAGATTCCAGGCATTAACTGGATGAGATATGAGGGTGGATTAGAGCTGAGTGAGCTTGGCCATCGTATCCATATCTCTAATAGTAGAGATATAGGTATCAATGTCTCTAAAAAGGTAGAGTTGAACCTGATAAGGTAGAAGCGCGTGTTGGATATTTTTCGGGTTTGGCTCAAAACGTTTGCTGTCTATGTATCTAGTCTATATTCCTTGGGCCCGACTATCCGTGCCCTCTTTATGTTTCCTAGTCGTCAAAGTTTCTCTGTGAACTGCAATGCCCCTAAGATAAAGGCTAGTCTAATCCAAAGCAAATACTCAACTTCACTGCGCGCGCTGTTCCGTCCATCAATTATTTTCTATCCGTACATTGTGCCCCATTCATCCTTTGTTCCCAAGTAAAGCAATATAACCATTGTGCATTGGCTCACACCTTTCCTGTGGTGGGACGCCGAGCGTTCTCGGCTCAGTCTTTGGTCGATGCGTTGTAATGGGTACGACAAACTCTCTCAAATTGTTCAGATCAGGCCTTGCCGCCTCTCTTACCGCCACCGCCGCCGCCGCCGCCTCGGCCGCCTCCATTGCGAGGCTGTCTAGGTGGGTCAGGCACCGTATTGAGACCCCTGACTCCCCTCAGACCCATCTTGCTAGCCGTCGACTTGGGGATGGGCGGCGTATCCGGCGAACCCAGGGCCTTGCGGGCATAGTTGTTGGCCTCCGCCACAAGCTGCTCCGAAGTCCACTTGAACGGCTTCAGGTGGTTCTTGTAGTAGCCCATCCAGGCTGAGTAGATCCTGGCCTTCTCCGACTCCTCCATCGCCGCGGCAATGCTCAGGGCCTCGGGCGCAGAGGAGAGATCAGCGTCGTGGGCGATGAAGTCAATCTCCTTCAGCGACCACTTGGGGAACCACTCCTCAGCCTCGCTCACGATGAAGAGACCACGGCCCTCGGCACTAGCGCGGGCGGTACGACCCAGACGGTGAATATAGCTCTCCTTGTCAGAAGGGATACCGACCTGAATGACGGTCGTGACATTAGGAAAATCCATGCCGCGAGCAATGACATCGGTAGCCACCAGGATCCCGCTCTTAGCAGTTCGATACTCATTGGTGATTTTTGTGCGCTTGGACTGGCTCAGACGGCTGTGAAGAGAAGAGACGCTGGGCAAGCCAGGCAGCTTCCCCAGGATGTGTGCGTAAAAGTCGGCCAGAACCGCCGTCGGGGTGAACACAATCGCCTTGAAGTTGGGGGTCTGCGCAGCTTCCTGTCGAACGGCGCCAACCAAAGCGGGTGCTGCGGAGGAAAAGTCGGGTACCTTGATGAGCAGCTGAGGGACGCGCTCGTGGGTGTTGAGTTCACCTTCGGGGATGGTGGAGATGAACTTGTGATTCGGGGAGCAGACGAGGCCGGCGACTTCTTGGACATGGGGCGGGATGGTAGCTGAGAAGAGCATGCCCTGACGATTCACCTCCTTCTTGTCGGGTAGATAGCTGACAATCTTCTTGATCTCCTTCTTGAAACCCATGTCCAGGAGACGATCTGCCTCATCGAGCACGAGAGTGTCGAGATGGCGGAGACGATGTGTGACTGTCTCGCTGCTCTCCAAATGATCCAACAGACGACCGGGAGTAGCAATGAGGATGTTGCATCCCCTGGAAATCTCCTTCTCCTCGCGATCTTTGTTGGTACCGCCGATCGCAATACACACACGGTACTGATTGAGACGCTGCAACAAGTTGGTAGCCTCTTTGGCAATCTGCATAGCCAGCTCACGTGTCGGGGAAATGACCAACAACGAGATGCCGGAATTGTTGGGGGGGCGGTTCTGGGAGATCATGGTCTGCACAGCCGGCAGAAGGAAGGCCATTGTCTTGCCCGTGCCAGTCTTTGCCTGGACGAGGCAGTCGCTGCGCTTGGGAGGCAAAAGCTCCTCCAGCGTGGCAGCCTGAACGGGCATCATGTGATCGAACTTGAGATCCTCGACGATGGTATCCAGCAGCGACTGATGGACGGTGGCGTTGGACTGAGCCAGGTCGGCGAATCTGGGGGTATCCTGAGGCGCGGCCTCGGTCAACGCTGCCTGGGGTACATCTGGAAACAGCGGCTGCGCTGAAGTATGGAAACCTTGCGATTTGGCGGGTGCGCCATTCTGAGGTCTCTCATCACGCTGATTGCGACGACCGCGGTTGGCGGGACGTCTGCGACGGCGATCCTGACCCTGCCCCTGGCCCTGGCCCTGGCCGTGACGCGTCGGCGCGTCCATGATAAAGAGGGAGTGAATGAATCTGGGTTGAGAAGCAGTGAACAGACTGGTTTGGCTAATGCGACGGATAGGTAGACTTGTGTTGGCTGAAATGACACTGCGAAACATGTTAAGCTTGGTCGGAGATGAAGAAGGGAAGTGAAGTCGAGTTGGTGATAGATGAAAACTAGCCAAGCAGTGAAAACTGAGTTTTTACCAAGACAGGAAGTTTGAAAGTGGGCCCACTCTTTGTGATCTCATTGTCAAGTCGTACGAAGACCAACCTGCAGGGCCTGACTTAGCACGCCCTGTAGACGATCCAATCCACTACCCTAGAGCATCATCAACTCAGTTATGCTACATGACAACAAGCGGGAATCATTTGCTTCTAGATACATCGATGGAAGTCTCGCTATTGCTGTTTACTCACTCATTACGTAATTATAGTGTTGTGTGTCTACAGCCAACGAGGTATAGAAATTGCAAGGAAACACGGATGGACGGTCACTGAACATTAAGATGACGAATGGGAGAATGAAATTGTAAATGCCAACCATAACATAAACAGAAACAGAACGCCATGAACAAAACGCCAATCCGAACCCAAATAATCATTCAAAGATCCTTCCCAAGTGTCCAAATCCGGTGACGCCCATCCCACTCCTCAGATTTGGCAGAGTTCTTGGGCACCTCGTACATCACGGCAGCCTCGCCGTTGCGCTGCCTGAGACAAGGCTCACCAGCGCGATGGCTGTTGGGAGCCTTGGACCCATGGTTGTTCTGTGGGTTGTACGTCTCCTTATTCTCCAGCAGACGCTGCCTAAGCGACTCGTGCAGGTAGGCCTTCCTGGGGATGTCGCGGTAGGCGCTTCGGTTGGGCCAGCCGCGGTACGACTCCCAGCCTCGCTCGTCCTTGTTCTCGAAATCGTTTAGCTCCCATCGTGGGATGAATGGGAGATGTTCTAAAGTGAAAACTTTGGTCAGTAAAAGTATAATCCATACCGAGGGACATGGGATTGGTAGCTTACCAAAGAACTTCCACATCAACACCTTGAACAGGGAAGTGCCTCGTCCAAAGGAGAGGCAGTCGTGCATGAAACCTCTTGTAATGTTGGCCGCAACCGCTTCCTTGTCGCTCATAAGAACCTTGAAATGGTCATACCCGGGGCTCCAGTGCACCTTGGCCTTTGGCTCCCTCCTGCCCACGAGGTCAATCTCGCGAATCATCCACTCCAAGGCCATGTCGCTCATCTGTAAGCGATTGTCGTCCAGAACCTGCTTGACTTTCTTGACCTTGAACGAAGACCAAGCGCGCTTGAAGGACTCCCAGTACCCCATCTTGCTGGGACTGGTCTGCTCAAAAGCAGGCCACCCCCCACCAACGTCGCCGTGGTTGCCAGGGAACCAGACCTCGCGAATGTTGGACTTTTTCTGGTCGTCGCGGTGCTGTTGGCTCTTGGCGCACTGCTCGTTCTTCTTGTGCTCGTTGCGAATGTCTTGGGCGAAGAGAGCTGGCTTGAACTTGACGCGGCGCTCGTCGACGGCGACAGCGTGACGGATGTACTTGGCCGTGCCGGCCACCTCCACGGGCGCGGGCGCGCTCTTCTCAACCACAGCAACAGAATTGACGCAGTCCCACAGACCCAGGAAGAATACCTGAATATTCTCGTGGTTGTTGGTGATGGTATCTCCGGCACTCCTGCAGAAGGTCTCCCCAAAGGCCTTGATCTCCTTGAGGGCTGCCTTGGTGTCATCGCTTTCCTTGACATCAATGTTACCCGCGAGAAGATTCTCAGAGTGAGGGCAATCCCCAGTCTCCTCTGTTCCGTGCGATTCAGCGACAGTTGTCTGACTCTCCGGATCAGAATTCTTGCGCAGGAGTGCATCTGTCTCGTCGGAGGAAGCATCATCGTACTCGGTAGCATCTTCTGTAGTATCAGAGTAGCTACTATACTTCTTGCCGGTGGCTTTCTGTTTCGCCTTTTGCGCAGCGACACGGTCGGCGCTCTGCAGCTCCAGAGAACGCGCGTAGAGTCGGTAGGCGAATGGCACCATCTCCTCGTTGCCCTTACACAGCAGACCGACCACGTTGATCATGCGCGCCAAATACTTGGCGGTAAAAGCACCACGACTGAAGCCAAAGATGTAGATTTTGGCATCCTAGAGATACGTTAGACGAGCGAATTTTCTGGAGATATTAATGGTACTTACCGGTTCGTAGTATCGCATGAGGAAGCGGTAGCCGGCCATGATGTGGGCGTCAAAAGTCGTGCCAAAGCCTTGGTCCATGACCTTGGAGAAGGAACTGCGCGCCTCGCCTAGGAAAGACTTGTGAATCGAGGTCTCGGAAACATCATAGGTACCAATACCAGCTATGCAAAAGTTAGCAAGACTGTTCAGACTCCATTTTCACATGCTTGATGGTGCGCTTACTCTGGTAGTAGTGGAACTGCTCGGTGTGGTTGCGATCCAGCTTGCGGAGAATCTTGGCCACGTTCGTGTCGGCATTGGTGCCGCTGAAGGTATTGCCCGTGCCATCAAAACAGAGGATCAGCTTCTTGTATTCTCCGGGCACGCTGGCTGGGGAGCCATTCACGGCCGGCGTGACGGGTTCAGCGTGCGGCATGCTGCGGCTGTGGGGGGCAAGAACTGTGGGGATAGAGATAGACGAAACGCTGAAACTTCTGTATTGGGGCTTCTCTTGGAGTTGGACGGAATCAAGCAATCTTGGAATATGGATTGAGGTTTTTGGGGTTGCGACTGGATGGCCTATTTATCCTCAGATGGCTGCGGATGGCCTACACCAAAGATCACCCATGGGCCAGGAGTCCATGACCCCAAAAGCAGATCTGGACAGATCTGGACCTCTCCATCTGTTCGGAACCCTTGACGCAGAACCACGCGACGACGCCTTTGTGAGAGGTCAATTCAAGGCGTTCAATAGCTGGGATCTAGACCCGCGATAACGGTTCCCCAACGGACCGCAGCCCAAGTTCTCGGCAGACCTAGTCTCAGCCCAGTCGAGCCATTCAGGGACAGCCATGCAGCTGCTAGACAAGCAACTACTGCGTCTACTTGAGCACTAAGGTAGGCTTAGCCATGCGCGCCGTCCCGCTGGCGCTTCAGCTCTGGGGCTCGATTGGCAATTTGGGGACAGGCCATTGAGGTAGAGAGAGGAAAAGGGAGGCAAAGGGGAGGTAGTCTGGTGAGAAAGGGGAATAGTCTGCCGCGCTAGTGGTTGCTTTTGGGCCATTTTCAGCAAGCCACATTCCACGGCGATCCCCGCTACGGCCCACGGGCGACTACCTAGTTGTACTAGCTCAGTCTAGCTGAAATAGAACAACCTCACGCAGCCACGCTAGGCCTAATCACCTGTAAATAGGGAGGCCTAGATCGGAACAAGACACGACGCAGGGTCTTGGATTTGTGCTCAGCATTGGTGGAATTCCCAAGTGGACGGGACTTGAATCGCGGACGTTCCGGATGGCGTTCGAGGCGGGTTTGAAGTGCATGTGATTTGGGGGACACGAGCAAAACGGTGAACAAAGGGTACACTGGGCAATAGGTAATTTCGAGCCACTACCAGAATCTCACTCATATGCTATATACGGATATATTAAGGCTTAATATTGAACAAAAATTGATTATAAATAATAGTAAAAGCTAATAAGCTGTCAATTATTATCCTAATAGTGATATTTATGATTTTATATTGCCTTACTAGCAGCGCACTGGGGATGGCTTGGAATCACCTTTGACCCACTGTAGATAGGCCAGGCTTTACTTTTGTTACCGACACAGGGGTGCATGATACTTTCTTTTCCTGCTTTACATAAAGGGGTAGGAAAGCCTTCTCACTCTGGAACAACGAGTACAAAACCAACAACTTGGATTATGCGCCCTTTTCCGTAGACATTACACAACCTGATGTACTTGAGGTGTCCTATCAGATGAATATTGATAACCTTGACAAAGGGGGCCAAGAGCGTCAGCATTCCCCCCCCCCCCCCCCACAGACATAGGACGTAGTCACGGCAATTGCGTTTATCTCTCGTGAAGCCTAGGCTGTATAAGTAGCTGGGACTGGTCTTCGTGCAAATCTCAGGACGCCTGTCTCCCTGTTTAGGTGAAGGTTCACTGGCTACACAAAAAGAGCACGCGATAGGGGATCATAAAGGGACAAAGAGTCAGACTCTATCAATCCGTCATGTATTCATGCTTTTCTATATCCAAAGGACCCGACAAGTTGCTTCTCTACTCATACCTCTCGCTTTGTTTCTTTCTTCCTCTCCGCCTCCCCCTCTTCTCCGCCTCCCTGTAATCCATCTCCAAGAATCTCAGGGGTTTAGAATGTCGCCAACGAATGAAGATTACCTATCTTGTTGCTTCAAGAAAGCCAATTGCATTAAACGCGATGACCCTAAATGAGCCACTGTCGAAGGAGGACCACCGTTGAGCATCGCAGTGTGGCGCTTCCATTCAGAGATGAACCCAATAGAAGCACGGCAAGCCTGATTATGAATTCTCGTCCACTTAAGAACCCTCTTGAACCGGGCAACCGAGACGGGGGTCTTACCTTCATTCCTATGAGCCTCGTACTTGTCCGCGTAGAACTCGTCCTCTTGGAACTTCCGCTCCAGAACCCTGTAATTGGCAATGACGGGGGCCAAACACCTATTCAAGTACAACAGGTCAAAGGGTCTACTGGTGTAATCCTTGCTATTGATCTGCTCGGCGACGATATTGCGAAGTTCAGGAATGATTTAATCCAATTTGTCGAGCTGAGTCTTCCAGTCGTCCGTCAAGTTGTCTTCGCCATTCTCGATGACAAAAACGCGTTTTCGAAGATTCTCCAACTCGGCCTTGGCGTCGTCCACCTTGTCTTGAAGCATACAGATTTGCATGTCGAGGGTGGGCCCGAAAGGGGGGTTCCATTGAAAGGGCCTGTCCATCTTGTCGGCGTGATTCGGAGGCTTTGGGTGGGTGTTTTTGAAGGGTTTTCGCGATGTGTGATGATACTATATCCTGACCAGCAGGTGAAGTAAAGAACTTTTCGGAAATGAGAAGGATTTGACTTCTGTGTCGTAATCACTTGTTCGAAATCAAGGGATGAAAAAGTTGTTGTCAATGTTGTCGAAACGGTGTTTTGAATGTCGTGGTTCGATACCCAGACTGAGTAAATTGTGGTGTGAAGAGTAAAGAGAGGAGTAAAAAGTGCAACTGCAATTGGATGGACAATGAACTTGAATGACTTGTTGTCCGGCTTTTGTCTCATTCAGCCATGTTCTGTCATGACATGAAAGTGAACATGAATGTGAACAACAACTTGAAAGTAACGCACTGACCCGGCAACTGAGCTCATCCTGCTGTCAGGTTACAAGAGGTGTGAACTCCCCTAATGAGCGGGAAACTAGTTGCAAGTTTAGGGGGGGATGGTCAAGATCATCTCAGCCTGGCCTAACTATCAGAAGGCCTGTTCATCACCTGGCCACTCCCGTCCCCAAGACCCGCCACTGCGTTACCACAACCCTCCTCCCCAAGTTTCTTCCCTCACACATTTTCACACATAACCAACTTCACCATCAACTTCATACTTTTGAACAATTCATCGTTCAATCTCGTGAAGAACATACAGATCATCTTCGAACATATCTCGAAACTTCTTGCTATCACCCCCTTTTTTCTTCTTCTACATACCTCCTACATCCTCCACATAAACACACACACATCTCACATCCTCACACCCTTACATATCAAAACAAACCATAGAAAAAAGACCTCCAGCCATGGCAGAGGCAACGCCCACAGAGGCAAGACCAGCACCAAAGGCTCCCATACCTACGGTGATCTGGCAAAACCCCAATGATGAGCCCTTTTCCATTGTGGGTTGGTACCGCGACGACCTCGTCCCCTGGTGGAACAACGCCGTGGACTCTGGTGCCGTTCATCTCTTCACCGTCCTCTTTCTCTTCTTCGCCGGACACCTAGTCTACTACCTCATGGCTGACCGCATCGCTTCTTTCGACAACTGGCACAGGGACGAGTTTTGCCCCTACGTTGTGGACGGCTTCAAGTCTGCTTACGCCTGCGTCCTCGGGCATCCTGCCATATACCAGGTGCCCAAGAAGATCATCATCCGATTCGGCAGAGGCCTCATATTCCTGATGTTCTGCTTGTACGCCGCACTCAAATTCCTGTCATGTATCCTCCTGTTGCTCCTTCGAGTCATTCTGTGTGGCGCCCTCTTCTGCTTCACTTGGCTCAAGATTTTGTTTTTCGCCTCCATGGTGCCTGTGCAAGTCACTCTGTACTGCATCTGGGAAGCAATCTACAAATTCTTCGATCTGAAGACCAGGTTCGAGAGGGCCATGAACAATCACTTTGGCAACCTACCTCGTCATCGCGGATCAATGATCAAAGAAGTCTCTGGCAGCAATGAATCCACTGTCCCTGCGGCATCCTCTTCAGACGCCGACAAGGCCATAGTCAAAACTGTCACCAAGAGTTTCACTGCCCCCAAGGTAGCCACAAAGGGCCAAGTCCATCTCCTCGACCGCCCTTCTGTCAGAATATACACTCCTGGCAAAGACAACTGCATCTACCCATCCGACTCCGGCTCTTCCACCTCCAACACGACCCTCACCGACTTTGACCCCTGCTACGACAAGAATCCCCATTTACACATGTGCCCGAGCTGCAACGCCGGCACCCTCCAGATGATGAACTTCTGCCTCGAGAAACGCGGCCATGAAGAATCTCTCATCAACCACCACAAGAACCAGGTCAAGTTCCTGAAGCAGCAAGAGTCCAACGCTCTCGAGAACCTGCGCGAGGCAGGGGAGCACAGGAACGAGGCTCTCCTCATCAAAACCAATATGCACAAGGAACTCATGGCCAAGACCAAAGAGCTCAACGGCAAGAACAGCGAGATGGATGAGGTCAAGATGAGAGCAGAAGAGCACATTGACGCTCAAAGACGATCAAAGGAGCAAGAGCGTTTGGATGCGGACCGCCGCATGACCGAGCAGAAGCAAGCCTTCGAGATCGAGATCCGCCGCTTGCAGGAGGAGGTTGAGCGGACCCGCAAGGAGAAGACCGCTGAGATGGAGGCTATGCAGAAGAAGCACCTCCAAGATACCTTGAAGTACAAGAAAGAAGCGGCACAGCTGAGCCTCCAGCTCAAGGAGGCAGAGGCCAAGGCCGAGATGATGGCCATCCTCGGCGACGCCATGAGTGACGATGGCACACCAGACACCGATCTCTCAGACAACGAGGATCTTATGGCAGATGTTGTCCCAACTGGCATCCCCAACTCAGGCTTCGTGCCTGGCCCTACCACTCGCGTCATGCTCGAACCGCCTTGCGAGATTCCTCTAGACAAGGACTCCGACTCCCACATGATGGGAACTTTTGACCACGACTTCGTCGGCGGTCGCGATTCAATGGAGGTGCAATGGCTCTACCAGGAAACTGACCGCCTCAGGGAAGAGAATGTCCGTCTCTAGGAAGAGAATGGTCAACTCATTCAGAGCGTCAATGAGTCCCAGAACAACAACACCCGTATGTCAATGGACCATAGCAACATGCACCACAATGACCAGTGCACTTGGATCCTCACCGAAAAGGCTCGTCTCGAGCAACAAGTCGGAGCCCTTGAGCAAAACCTCGGCACCGTCCAGGAAACAATCAGCGTCGTCCAGCAAGAGCTCAATAGCGTCCAAGAGAAGAACACCAGTCTTCGCGACACCAATGGCCGCCTTGACCGTGACATCACCAAGCTCAAGGAGAAGAACAACCAGTTGAAGGCAAAGAAGGATGCATCGGAGCAACGGTACGAGCTGGTCCTTCACGCCCTGGAGACGGTCTGCCACGGCAATGGCTTCGATGCTTCCATGTTCGACATGGACGATGTGCGCGACACAATCGATCAGGTCAAGAAGCTCTTCGCCACCTACCAATCCCACGAAATCTCACTGGAGGAGTACAATGCTGAATACAAGCATCTCTTGCAGGAGAAGTGGTCGCAGTACCACGATGCCTTTGGGTTGACCCAGGCCTTGCCGCAGTCCGATACCGAAGAGCTGCAGTACTATCAGCAGCGGGCTGCTGAGCTTGAAGCGGAGCTGGCCGCGGCCTCTGAGGCCAGCGGAGAGGCGTCAGAGTACATTGAGGCCCTCAAGGAGGAAATCGAAGAATTCAAGACGGAGGTGCAACACTTGGTGATTCAAAGTGCAGACACGGAAACTCGTCTCGAGGAAGCTTGCAACGCCATGACAGCCATGAAGATACAGCCGGACGTCATGGCCACCTCCGCTGGAGACCAAATCACTACGACCGAGGGCCAGGTCGTCGGCGATGAGAAGCGTCAGGAACATCTTGAGCAACAGCTCCTCGCCGTCAAACAGCGCCTCAACGATGAGTACCGCAACCGCATCGGCTGGGAGGAGCAGTGCTCTAATGAGAAAGCCCACAAGGAGCAACTCGAGCAGAGGCTCAACAGCATCGAGAGCGAGAAGCAAGAACTGTGGAACAAGCTCTCGATTGTGACCCAGGAGAACACCACGCTCCATTCGCAGTACCAGCAAAACCATGAGCCGTCGTCCGAGTCGGCAGAAAGAGTTCGCGCTGAGCTCCAGCAGCAGTTTGAGTCCCAAATGGAACAAGCCCGTGAGCAAAACCAGCAGCTTCAGTCGCAGGCCACACGTCTTGAGGCACGGGTGACCGAAATCACCCAATGGAACCAGCAGCTCCACAGCCAAAAGAAGGAGTTGGAACAGGGAAGGCTGAGAGACGCCGCCGTGAGCGCGCCTCTCCAGAACCAGGTCAACACTCTCTTGCAGGAGAAACACGACCTTGAAACTCAGCTCTCTCAGCGTATACTGTTAGAGCAGCGAATTGCCCAGAGAGATCAGCAAAACGAGCAGCTTCAGGCCCAGAATGCGAAGCTGCAGGAAGAAAATATACAAACTTCCGTGCTCAGCCTTCCTCTTCACACCAAAATAGAAGCCCTCAACGCCGAGAAAGAGGGCCTGGAGAACCAACTGGCCATGGCCACGCAGGCTGGAGAGCAGCTTCAAGGCAAAATGGAGCAGATGCAGCAGGAGTCGCAGCATCAGAATAATCACCACGCACATATACACCATCTTGAGAGCCAACTGGCCCAGGTCATGCATGCAAACGAGCAACTCCAAGCTCAAGCCGGCCAGGCCATGCAGGAAGACTCCGAGCAGAAGGATCTCCAAGATCAAATTGTCCACATGTCCATGGAAAATGACCACCTTCGTGAACAAATGAGGCAGGTCGAGGAGGCAACCAAGAAGGAGCAGGAACAGCACCACGTCCTCCGGAGGAAGGCTGAGAGCAGCCACTCGCAGCTTGAGACTGCCAAAACCCTATCGGCCGACCTTCGCAAGACCCTCACCCGCGTCACGCAGGAGAAGGAAGAAGCGGAGAAGAAAGCAAAGACACTTATGGCCGAGAACCAACACATGCTCCGACAGAAACGGGAGCAAGCCGGCGAAGTCGGCGAAGGCAGCGGCAGCAGAAGCAAGCAGAATACTCCCAACGGCAAGAATTTTGCTTTTGGCACAGGCCCCGAGGCCGAAATGGCAGAGCTTAGACGACAGGTCGCCGCCATGGAGCGCGCGCGTCAAGACGCCGAGAATAAGAAACAAGCAGCTTTGAACTCGATGATGGAAGTTGAGATCCGCATGCGAGACGTTGCCAGCACGTTTAGCCAGCTCAAGCAGGACAAGCATGAGCTCGAGCTTCACAATAACGCCATCCTCGCGGACAAGAAGCGCCTTGAGATTCAGTATGCGGAGACGGTGCGCCAGAGACTGGATGCGCTCACCGACAAGGCCCAGGCAACAGTGGCCAAGGGCAAGGCCGAGGAGGCACGAGATGAGGCCATCATGGGGAAGGATCTAGCTGAGCAAGAACAAGCCGGCACGAATGAAGAGTTGAGCAAGCTCAAGTCACAGATGATGACCATGCTGGGGACAGTTCAGCAGATGAAGATCGCCAAAGAGCAACTCGAGCAGAGGATTGCGAGCCTTCAAAACGGGAGCAACGCAACTTGATTAGAGGTGGACTGGGCATGCCAACTCGCGCGGTGCATGATTGGCCGGCAGGATTCATAATCGACCCTTGAAGATGAAGGAGTGTACTGATTGCTCGCTTCCAACCCGACATTTTTGCTTTTGCTTTTGCTGGCCTGGGCGGATGAATTCCGTTAAAAGGCCACCGCGCTGCCGAACTTATGCTTACACTTGTTATTGTATTTCGCACAAACGTTATGGTTTTGTCTTTGGTTTTGAAATGGAATCTTTTTGTACCCTGGTCAGAGGATCGTGAAGGAGCGGAAACGCAGTTGGATTCAAGCTCAGAAGGACATTGCCATTGCGCGGACATGGTTGGATGATGTTATCACGATTCAGGGCACGATACGCTGGAGTTTTGCTATTTTCGACCGTACAATTTTGGCAATGCACAAAAATTTGCATCGTAACATCTAATCACTAAATCTGGTTCTACGTGATGCTGTCGCAGTGAATGTTATTGCTGGTTTGCTGGTCAAGGGTTTAGGGTGGCTTGTCTCTTGTCGTGACGCACAGTCGATTTTAATCAGAAACAATGAATTAAGCCATGGTAGAGCACTGCAGAAAGTTTTAATTTCCTAGCAACTTCCGAATGGCAGCTATTAGCCTGCTAATTCCCAAGACAAAGACACCGTGATCCGGGACCTCTTGTCCTTGTGCCTCTCGACGCTGCCGAACAATTCGCCATATCAATTCCCTTCAGCTTCTCTGGTTAAAAAGGCGGCGCCTGCTCTACTACTTTCTGATGCGGTCCGGCCCCACTGAGCACCGTGGCAGAACTGCATGTATGAGCTTGATGGAGTTGCAGTAACCGATGTCCGACCCCTCGTGAATAACCGGACATGGGAGCAACGGCCGGCTACTGCCTAACCTCACGTCCGCATCCTCATTCGCCTCGGGCTTCTTGCGGTCGGCTTGTCCCAACACGGCCGAGCTCGCCGCGTCTAAGACCTTCCGCCATGGACCCGCCACAAGATATCGAAGTAGGCGTAGCGGTCGCTTGTTAGACAGGGAAGAGAGCCCTCAGCGGCTATGGAGTCGCCTCGTGCTGCTGTAGCTCTAACTCCGTACAGGATGCGCTCGATATCTACGTCGCCTAAGACGGCATCCGGTCCAATGGGCGCGACAGAAAAGGTGCAATTGTTGTGGTACAGGACAGGGAAAAAGTAAGAGGCATCGGCGCCAATCAAGCCGTTCTCGAGAACGATCGGGTTGATCACGGTGAAGAAGCCATTATTGAACCCATCCTTCCACTCTTCGTACAGAGCACGGCAGTCATTCTAGGAAGCGCGAGCAAGCGTCGTGTCTCTGCCGGTGCCGATGATGTGGTTGGGGCCCGTACATGTGAGTTGCTTCTCATTCCTTGGTGTCCAACTGACGCCCATGTCGAAGCCCGGTCCCGGGGAAGCAGCGGCAACAGCGGGTCGCACGCAGTGGAGAACAAAGAGAAGAAGCTTCGGCCAAATCATTGTGATGTTGACAATGGTGACAGGGCCGGTTACTGCTTTTCGTGGAGCAGGGTACAAAGGATGCGTGCTGCAATGCCAAGTGAAGGACCGGAATCTGCCGTATTCTGGGGATGTCTCTGTGCTCGTAGCGCGTAGGAATACTGCGTCTAGACTGATAATGGTGAGGATGGCAATACTACGATAGACCAGGAATTCGAAATACTTCAAGGCGGATTGGACCAATAGTGCTAGGATGGTAGCCACTTGCCTCTACCTATTCCGTAGGTAGATCATGGCTCCTTCCCGCACGACCATGTTTGCTTGCAGGCAGCAGTCCAATCCCTCGCGGGCTGAGCCCGGCCATCGATGATTGGGTGGGAGCACGAGCCGACTACCTGAAGAGGGAAGGCACCACCCAACACACACATTCTAGAGTGCTTTTATCATTGCAAGGAAGGCGGACCTTAGCCTGCAGCTGCATTTTGCAGAATCTGCACATAGAGGCAATTGCAACTAATTATATGTACTAATACTACCTAAGAAAGAAGACGAGGTGGAACGCGGTGATCAGTGCTTGCCCTGCATGATATTATGGCAGACTCACTGAATCCGCAAGAGGGTCCGGGTCAAAAGTCGGTTGAGTCGAGGCTCTCGGCCGAACATATGATCCTCGTCAAGACGCGTGGTGCCACTCAATTGCTTACTACATGTGATAGCCGTGCGTGTGTCGCGCTTCGAATTCCCCTTCTACTATTCTGTCTCACTGATATCTGTTCTAGGCCTCACCGCCACTAGGCACCTGCGACCGGCAGCGTGGCACTGGCATTCAGTGGTGCCGAAACGAACGCGAGGCCAATTCGAAGGGAGACAACTGTGACCGCTCATCTGGAACCATCTTTCTGATTCAAGGTAGGATGACAACGCAATCGATGCCTGCTTACAGACTAGGGAGGGGAAAGTGGCAAAGCATCGTAAACCGGGGCAGATCTCAATAACGATGGGTGTCATGGGTGGGCCCAGACCGCACCAAAACGATGGTGTTAGTTGAGTCAGGCCCTGGGCCGGTCAGCTCGCACCGAACGAGTGTAGGACCCTTGACGCGGGCCATTGGCAAAAAGATGCCTGCAATGAAGGATTTGACCTGGACCCTAGAGAGCATAGTGCGGCCTATGGACCGCACGCATAATGCTCGCAGATTGTGCCAAGGCCCAAACGCCTAAGCGGCAGCGGGGACCCAGGTCGAGACACAGCCGTGGGCTTCCAGGTCACTGTTAGCGGGTGTACGAATGAAATGAAATGGGAACGGTAATCATGGCAGAGCAGGCAGACGGCACATAGTGGCTCATGATCCTTCCCATTTGTTTGAAACGACAACGTCCCTGAAATGGACGGATTCCAGCAAGACACACCTTGCCGTGTCAGGCGTAAAGCCTCAAGGATATCTTCTTCATCGTTTCTGCCTGCATTGATAGGAATGTAAGCAAATCGCGTTTGTCCTTGTTCTCTCAGTGAGTCTGAAGTCCTAGGCTACGTCCCTCGAAACTGCAATAGTGTCGACCACGGTTCTTACCAATTTCAAGAGTTTGACGGATTACTCCTCCATTACATGGACAGTAGGTAAGGTAATTTACCATCCACGCGAACGTGGATCCTGTTCGGCACCCATCCCCAAATGGTTTAAGGCAGGCCATCGATGCACCGTGTTTACCCTCTGCGGGCCAGTGCCAAGTTGCTGTCTGCCAGTGGTGGTTAGTCGTGCCGCTATAGCGTGTCCACGGGTCATGGCCAGCGGGACAAGCCCTGAGCTCCAGGGCGCTAAGCAGTAATCGGGAATCGATTTCACAGGGAATTCGAATGCGCAACGAGAGCTAGCGCAGGCCAGCGCAGGCCGTCGCGGGCAATGAGGTCATTGCGCCCAGCAGGTTCTCATGGAACCCCACCACTAATCCACCCACCATTCATCATCTGCATCCACATCCACATCCACGTCCTATTCTGACCCCGACTCCGTATCCGCCTGAGTATGCGCATCGCCGGTTACACACGAGCAGTCCACTTGAGGGTTGGGGTTGGGGATGGCTGTGGATAATGCATGGCAAGACCCTTGGCCACAAGCGGTGTGCTGTGATGAGATCCTGTGCCCTACTTGTGGCCAATTTCTTTTTTGGCTTAAGGATCGCGACGATGAACATGTCTATACGAAGTAATCATATCTTCAGTTCATTCATAGCAGCCCTATCCCTTCCCGTGGCCGATGCTGCTTTACACACGGCCCGTTTACTTGCATTCGTTTCTTATCTGATGATTGCTGTGAAAGAAGCTGACAATTACTTTGAACTTCAGCTCGCTATCTAGACTTTGCATATCTTCATACCTGTCTAAGACCGTATCCTGGAATTCGGAGTTCACCATCGTCTCGGACCCGGCCGCGACACATATCATTGGTACCTTGCTACCGAGGCACCTTCGAACCGAACCGAACGGATTCCAACACACCACATACCAAGAGAAGCCACAGCTTGGCGACACACCGAACAAAATGTCAGCCTAGAGCACTTCGGGGCCAATCGTAGCGCCGATAAATCGAAACAAGGCAACGTCCACTTCCATGCCTCCCTTTCTTAAGTTGTTTCCTTCCCCAAAGCCTCCACCTATTTGTGGCACTGGCAGCAAGTAGACGCATCCACTTGTACTCTCAGGATTACTATTCCTGCTGTTATACGTACTTGCATCTGCGCGGCATAGTGGGCGAAGGACCGTACGCTACGAGTACGGTAATCTTACCCAGCGCCCCCAATTGTCTAGCGCTGCCCTCCAGAAGTTTGGACCGACGCATACCATCTCGCGTAGGCACCGCAGAAGCGCCGGCCCCTCGACCGTGGGCCACCCGCCTATACCCACCACAGCAGACGCCACTCGCGCCGTCTCTCTGGTGCTTACACGGACCAAGCACACACACTCCCACTCGGCCCAACGTTGCAAGCATACCTGCGACCTTGCCTTACGCATCACTAGCAATAAGAGGGGTGCAGCGCCCACCAACCTAAGCGAGTCACTTGGTGCCTGTCAAGAACGTGTCTGCCACGCCGGTGCTACACCAACCCGAAGACGAAGCCAAAAGTGTGAAAAAGTCACACCATCCAGAGAATAAGCATCATTAACTTTAAACTTAACCTCAACCTCGAAACAAACCTTGTGCGTTGAGGGCAGACCCGTCGCTACCGCAGCCTCTGCGACCCGTTACTGTTGCCCAAGGGCTATCATACGTCTTTACTCCGTATTCGCCGTCCAATTTCCAGCTTATTTCCTCCCGCACGGCGCCATTCAGCCATGATGTCCCACGCGGAGGTCAAGGTGGACCAACCTCATCATTCAAGTCCTGGCATCTTTAAACGCCTTGTTAGCCGGGTCCGGAGCAACACTGAAATGCCACCACGGGAACCAGAACCGGTCTCCAACACATGGCCCATTGCCAAGGTGCAAAGCAACCCCAGCCCAAGACCGAGCGCCAGCACCAGCCGCACTCAGGGCTCATACAATGAGCGCAAGCCATCATTCAAGGCACCCTCATTCAAAGCTGGCTCAGGAAATGCCATCGCCGCGTCACCACCTGCCTCTATGAAAAAGCGCCCATTCTCCCCCACCAAAAAGGTCCACCCTGAAGCTAAACTATCGCGCGAACTATGGGACGAAGCATACGATGCTCTGCGACTGGACCCTAGCACCTCAAGTTTGGTAGTCACCTATGAGTCCATCATCTCGCAGGAGCTTCCCGATGATCTCAAGGCCGCCGCGCATGCGACATTGTCGCCTGCCAGCGGTGACACCGACCATCGTATGAATTTGATGACAGAAATTGCCAGGGCAGGCCTGAGAAAGCGCCGAGGAAGCAAAACCAGCCAAGTAGAGGACATTGCGCGCACGTTTTTGGAACAATCGAAGCGTATCGTGGAGGCCCAGATTGACGATTTCCCTGTCGCCGCCCTCTCATGGTCAGGTATCTGCGTTTTAACTCCGGTAAGTCATAGCATTATCCTGTCAGTTTGTTCTTTTGCTGAGACGTCTCATAGCTTCTTCTCGATCCTATTCTGCGGCACAACGAATTTCGGCGTGGCATGGTTCACATTGTTGGCCGCATTCCCTGGTACATGCATCTCACTCATCTCCTACAATGTCCTTCATGGGTCGATGCCGACGACTTCGAGGCCCGTCAGCACGAGTTCCAGTCTCGCCGCGATCGCGCGAGGGACGCTGTCTTGCGTCTGTATCGGCGAGTGTTGGAGTTCGAGATGAACACGGTCTGCGCCGCCGCTTCTGCTTGGAACTCTGTCGCCAAGCACACCGTGCGATGGCAAACGCTGGGCAAACTTATCGACGAGATTGTCGAGGCTGATGACCGCGTGAGAGAGCTTGTCAACGAATACGTCGTGGAGACTTCCAGGAGAAAGAAGATGCTCGAGCGAGATGTCGACTTGGACTTGGAGGCTATCGAAAGGGGCGAGGGATCCCGCGAGTCGTCAGACTTGCAAAAGCAGGATACCAGGGAAGGGTAGGCCGCGTTCCAGTCTTTGTATTTGTACGAAACTTGGGGCTGAACGAGTATGCTGCCACGAAATTATGCATTAGCGTCTCACGAACTGGGCTGGACGTATGGCGTTTAATGGGATGCGGTCTGATTTCAACATGTACACATGTATACCCTCGCGCGGAGCCGTCCAGGGGTTGTCCTTTAGGCGTTGAGACTGGGATAAAAAGTCGACATGTCTCAATAATTAATGAAGACATCTTACCGGACTTCGTGACAAAGGTCTCTCTTTAAACTCGTGACTGCTCAGCCGACAGAATCTTCGCCTTATCCAGGCTCGTAGCGGATTTGTAGCCATGAACAAGTCTCTTCACGTAGTCGCTCTTATCCTCCAGCCCAATCGCCTGCAGCCAATTGATCCATCCCATTTCCCTACTATCCGTTGCCAGATCATACAACTTGCACAGATGCTGAAGGTACTCCTCGTCAGACGCCATGGCCATCTCCATGACCCTCCTCGCGATTGTAACCCACAGCAAAATGAATTCGTGGTCGAAACTGGCTTCTGCGAAGCGGAACTCAAGAGACATAAGGCTGTTGGATATGGCGAAGCAGCACCGCGTTTTGTCTGCTTGGAGTAGCCCATTCTTGAGCGACGCGCTGCTCACTTGTGAGAGTATGCAATACAGAAGTCGAAACACGGCGTCGTTGCCCTCGGTGTTCCTGTGGGAGGAGATGCGTCTTCGTTTGCGATGTTGCTCTAGGTAGCGCACTATGCGCCGGGATTCCTCGTCCTCCCGCGTGTGCTCCCATCCACCGATGGCAACTTGCGAATGCGTACTAAGAGGAGGAGACAGGGCCATCTGCAATCTCTGAGGATGGCACAAGCGGTATAGCAGAGGCTTCTCGATCAGTGACATGATCGCAGCGGCCTTTTTCGCCGTGATGGTGTCCAGTGTGCACATTCCGCGAGGACTTACACGCAGGCGCAGCCCACAGTACGAATTCAACCATATCTTCAGGTTCTGACGCAAGTCCTCCAGGAGGGTGGCCAGTGTGGGAAATCCATTCTTCAGCTCGGCCTGGATGCTAAGGGTTGGCGAGCGCAGCTCAACGCAAAACCACGTATACCCCCTGGGCGCGCGCTTGGAAAGCAGCGGCCTAACAAGCTGGTCCACACCCATCTGGTGACAAACATGCCAGTAGCTATGCGTCGAATGTCCCCCTTGAGTAACTCGGTTAGAGTTCCATGTGCGAATGTACCTACCGTATTCAGCACGCAAAACAGTGCTTTGATCCTGGTCCAGGCGGTTGGTAAGGGGGTCACCTGGTATTGGTTGACGGGGGTAGTCGCAGGCGACGGGGACGTCTGAGCGAGAGAGGACGTCGCAGAATTCGTAGACGCAGCGTTTGGGCGCGAAGCCGGCTATGTCGTAGGCTTCTGAAGGTTGGGTTTCGGAGGCTGGGGGCCATCTGTCTTCGTCTTTGTCCTTTGGGGCAGGCGTGTTGGGAGAGCGTGGATGGGCGACCATGAAATCTAGCTCGAGGCCGAATTGGAGGTTCTCAAAAGGAGCAGAAGAAGCAGAGGCATTCTTCCTGTAATGGGAATACCGATTTTGAGTGGGAGGAACTGGCTTGATGGCGTCCATGGTGGCCTTGAGCTTCATTTGTAGCTGCAGTCTCTTTTCCACCATGCCAAAATGTATATGATGTTTATGAATACTTAAAACACATGGCTTTTCTCATCACAAATCTCAATGATACACGTGGAAAACTTACATCTTTGACAAAGACCGGTCATCACCGGGTCTATGAATCACAGTTCACCATCGTACCATCGTTGTGAGATCCAGAATAACGTAACCTCAGAGGAGCAAACTCTTGTCAGACTTTGGAGAGGACGGCCATTGAGCGACGAGCGACTACTAGCCACTGTTGCGTAATGGAATCTCTTAATCAACGAACACAGATGGGGAGAAGACTATTATTTTCAAGATTTTAGGGTGAGACTTGTACGTTGAGTCAAAGACAGGTCGGGTGAGGGGTTTGCCAGTTGCCAGTCAGAGATAGAAAAAAGCGTCCTTTGATAGCTCATGCTTAGAGTAAATGGTTCGATAAGGTAGAGCCCGATTGATTTTGGCTTTGCTATCTTGTTGTGCTAGCCACTCACTGAGTATTTCATTCCGATGGCCTATCTTGCGCTTGGAGCAAGTCGACTGTAGGATTAGTGAATGGCATTTTGCCAACCCCTCTCGTTGTCTTTTCGAGCGTTGATCGATAGAGAAGCCATATCGAGTTGTGAATAGTAGGTGGTTTGAGCTCATAAGTTCTGATTCAACTAAGGAGAAGACAACTGTAGTTCGTGGGAGATCGAGCGTTGTATCATGGCGGTAGGCGTGTATTACAGGCGGTCCTTTATTGATCCGTTCTTCCCTCTAAAGAGCGTAGCTTCATGCGCTGGCGTTTTGGTGGTCATTGCGACCCAGAAAAAAGTCTAAGAGGTTGAAGCGCGCCGCCATAGCGCGTCGGTCACGGTGGTACAGAGGTGGACCCCCATTTTGCGACCCAGATAACGCCAATTCACCCAAAGCTTCAAGCGCGCGAATCTTGCTAAGCACGACCATCATCCATTCAAGCCCCCTTTCCACCACCGTTTCCCGACCGACTCTCCTCCAAAGCATCAATTCAACGTACATCCAAACTCCGCGCTGGACATTTTGACCGACCCATGCGCGCGCCATCATGCGCATCATCAAGCCAGCATGGCTGAGCCATAGCGGCGAGCAGAAGGACTTTGAAGTCTACAGCTGCCACATCTCCCCCGACGGGAAACGACTCGCGACGGCTGGCGGCGATGGCCATGTGCGCGTGTGGTCGACCGAATCCATCTACAAAGCGCACGACCCGAGCTACGACAAGCCGCGACAGCTCTGCCACATGAGCCATCATCTCGGCACCATCCACTCCGTGCGCTTCTCCTCCAACGGACGCTATCTTGCCAGCGGTGCCGACGACAAGATTATCTGCGTATATTACCTGGATAAGAGCCCGCCGACTTCGACGTTTGGCAGTACCGAGCCCCCGCCCGTGGAGAATTGGAAGACGTATAAGCGGTTGATCGGGCATGATAATGATGTTCAGGACCTCGCCTGGTCGTACGATTCTTCGATCCTGGTCTCTGTTGGTCTGGACTCCAAGGTCGTAGTTTGGTCGGGATACAATTTCGAAAAGCTGCGTGTGCTGTCCGTTCACGGCAGCCACGTCAAGGGCATCACGTTTGACCCGGCGAACAAGTTCTTCGCAACCGCGAGTGACGACCGAACGATCAAGATCTTCCGCTTCACCTCCCCCGGGCCGAATTCTACTGCGACTGATGTCGTCAACAACTTTAACCTCGATGCCACCATCTCCTCGCCATTCAAAAGCTCTCCTCTAACGACATACTTCCGGCGCTGCTCATGGTCACCAGATGGCAATCACATTGCTGCTTCGAATGCCGTCAACGGGCCTGTCAGCTCCGTGGCCATCATCGAGCGCACGCGCTGGGATAGCGAAATCAACTTGATCGGTCACGAGGGCCCCACCGAAGTGTGCATGTTCTCTCCTCGACTATTCCACACAGTGGACCCGGAACAAGAAGACCAGTCCAGCGAGGCTAAGTCCCAGCTGGTCACGGTCATTGCGTCTGCGGGTCAGGATAAGACACTGAGTATTTGGAATACAAACACCTCAAGGCCCGTCGTCATTCTACAAGATCTGGCGGGCAAGGCTATCGCGGACTTGGCTTGGGCGCCGGATGGCCAGACCATCTTTGCCGCAACGTTGGATGGCAGCGTGGTGGTGGTCAAGTTTGATCAGGGTGAGCTTGGCTGGGTGGCTCAGCCGGAGGAAAATGACAGAGCTCTGCAGAAGTACGGAGGATCAAGAAAGGGCATGGGAATTTCCGAGGACGTACAGGGCTTGGCATTGGAGAACCACAGCAAAGAGGGCGAATCGCGAGCTGTTGAATCAAGAATGGGCGCTTTGATGGGTGACATGCCCGAGAACGCGACCAAGGAGTCTACACCCGCAACCAATGGCACCAAGCCATCAAAGTCGACTGCTACAAATGGCGACGCCGAAGACAAACCGTCAGAAGAGGCTTCAGACAAGCCCGAGAAGGACGACAAGGGCGATACTAAAGTGAAAGAGATGAAGTCAAGAGTCACAATCGGCAAGGACGGCAAGAAGCGTGTAGCCCCTATGCTGATATCATCGTCAGGAACAGGGCAGTCGTCTTTACCACAGACACAGCTTGTGGGGTCAACAACAACGGCAAAGACGTCGCAGAACGAAACGCCTTTAACTACATTAGACCTCTCAAAGCCGTTTGACGGTCTCCCTAAGGGCGGGATCGCGTCCATGCTGTTGGGAAACAAGCGGAAAGTTGCAGTCACCGAGGAGGAAGATGTCGAAGAACCAGTTGCTAAACGGCAAACGAACGGAGCAGCGGTGGTCACCAACGGCGCCGATGGATCTGTCGAGCCAGCAGCTCTCACAGCACCTCAGAACGGCGTAGTGCCCACCCCCGAGTTTCTCAGGCCTGCGGTGCTCAACCCTTCTGTTTCCTTCGCCCAGACACGTCTAGCTGTTCCCAAGGTCCGGTCCCATATCCTACGTCCTCTCGAACGAGGTATTCTCAAAGAAGAGACGACCCTTGACGAAGCCACCAAAACACCCGAAAACACCATCTTGGAAGCCAAGAACGACCCTAGCCCCCGAGATCCTTCTCATGTGTTGGTGACAAAGCGAGGAACGCTGATCTGGCAAGAATTTCTACCAAGAGCGGTTATTCTCGTGGCAGCCACCAAACATTTCTGGGCTGTTGCTTGTGAAGACGGGTCGATACACACGTGGACACCCCATGGCCGCCGATTCCTCAACCCCATGGTTCTAGAAGCCCAGCCCGTTATTCTCGAGTGCCGCGACCACTGGCTGCTCTGCATCACAGCTGTCGGCCTCGCTCACGTCTGGGATCTGAAGTCACAGTCTTCCCCGCATCCTCCCGTATCCCTGGCGCCGATCTTGGACATTGCAATGACATCGCTTAACCAGCATACTGCGACTCCAGGACCTGGCGTCACATCTGCCCACCTGAACTCATCTGGCCACATTGTCGTGACTCTGACGAACGGAGACGGATATTATTACGCTCGTGATATGTACACTTGGCAGCGATTGAGTGAGGCATGGTGGGCTGTGGGCTCACAGTACTGGAACTCGAACGATACTTCCATCTCTGCGCTGCAATCGACGGCTGTCGGACCGAACTCCAAAGATACCGAGAAGGACACAACAGCGGCTCCGTCTGTATCCTCTGGTATCATTCCTTTCCTCGAGCGTCATACCACCAATGAGTTTCTCCTTAAGGGCCGAGCATATGCTCTTCAACGTATCATAAAGAACGCTATTCAGCGTCGCGAGACAGAAGGATTGGAAGGAAGCGTCAGCATGGCACACCTTGAAAATCGCATCGCCGGAGCTCTGCAGCTAGGCGCAAAGGATGAGTTTCGCCTGTATCTATTCATGTACGCCAAACGTCTCGGAGCCGAGGGCGCAAGTGGCAAGGTTGAGGAGCTTCTAAACGCGCTTATGGGCGGGCTGCTTCAAGATAAAGCAGATGCATCTGAAGGCAGGGGCTGGTTCAGCAAAGATGATGAGCTCTGCGGATGGGATCGCAAGGAGCTGCTTAAGGGTGTAGTCATGATCCTCGGTAGGCCCGCTCTCCCCTTGTTTGATTATTTGATCCGCGTCGGCGCCGCTAACTGATGAACAGGGAAATACCGCGAACTGCAGCGATTGACGGTCCAATATGCTAGGATTCTAGACCTCAACCTGGAGGAAGCGTCGGTGGATGTCGAGTCGATGGACGTCGAGTAGTTCTGTGGCATCCGCAATTTTTCATCTTCTAACCGAACAATACGCGAGTGATGCCCAGGACTTTTAAGAGGTACTAGTGGGGCCTTGATATTAGGAAATATGGCCTTGTACTACAATTGTGTTACTTTGCTATGAGTGGCGTCATGGGAGTTCTTGGTTGTACTTCGAAAGTGCAGGAGTTGGGAACGGGGTGAATGGACAGGATAGGACAAGTGTGTATTGTCTCCCGCTTGGGGGACTTGGACGATCTGATTTGTAGTTTGTGTGAATATACAACTTACGACGAACGGCATTCCGCAAGAGTCAAAATGTCTGACCTCTGACAATAGGACGATGTCTTCAATCTCGTACAAACTTGGGGAGATGGTGGCATGCTGGGGCACAAACTGGAGAATCGAGGTAACCACGACCACGTGCCTTGTCACGACCTTATATCGAAGGGCACCTCGGAGGCAAGAGTCCGGAGCAAAAACTTGTGCTTGGGATCTCTCAACCCTTACCTTACCTTATCTACAGCACCAGTAGGTACTACAGGTAAGGTACCTTAAACATCGGTGAGGATCGCACCTGTCGGCCGATGGGCGGACAGCTGCCAACGGAGGCTCCTGCCGTACCTTCCTACTACATTTCTACTACTACTAGATAGGTGCTGCCTACTATACCCTTTTACCAGCAGAACTAACTGGATGAGCTGCTGCGCCTGTTCTGTTCTACTCTATTTTGTTTTGCCTTTTTTTCGGCCTGTTATTTCTCTCCTCCCCACCTCATCCTTTTGAATTTCTCATCCCGAGTATAGTACGTGGTATTGCTGATCTCTTCACCTTCATCTCACCTTCGTTACTCCTTCGCCTTTTCACCTTTACTCAACGTTCTTGGTACGCTTCTCATACTCCGATGAGCCAATCGTCAACAACAGACTTGGACTTTCTGTTGGCCCTGAAATTTCGACCTCGATCCTTCACTCACCAACCAAATCTCATCTCTGTGTTTCCCGTTGAAGTCGTCCGACTTTCCACAGCACTTCAAGCCAAGAGATCTTTCACTCGTCTTCCAACTGTTCTTTCGCAGTAACTCATATCATCTGGCATCCCCAGCTTGCTTCGCGCTCTTCAATCCCATTGATCATCTGCAGCATGAGACTGGGTCCCTTGGCAACTCAACTTGGGCTCCTCTTGTGGGCTTGGGTCATACTGCCATCTCACTTCGCCACTCCAGCACTGGCAGTTCGCGCTTCATATCCAACAGACGGCCTGACTCGGGCAGCCTTTGTCTCCCTCATCAACGAGGACAGTCTCCCGGTCATTCTTGACTCCATTCGACAGCTGGAAGAGACTTTCAATCCTGACTTTCAGTATCACTGGGTGTTCTTCAGCACGAAGCCACTCAGCGAGAGCTTCCGCTGTCTCACCTCTAACGCTACCAAAGCCATCTGCTTGTACGAAGTGATCCGTCACGAGGACGGCGGTGACGCCGGCTACAGCGCTATCAGCGGTGGCGATCACGGTAGCTTGAGCCACCGGCATACCATCTCATCGGGCGTAGATGCATGGGCGGCGACCTCTGCGTAGGAGCAGAGCCCGCACGAAAACGCTGATGGCGGTGGTGTCCAAAACCAAGACTTATCAGATTATCTCCGCAAACTCGTATCCTTCTCCCGAGAGAGTCGGCTGAAGGACTATGACTGGTTCTGGCTAGTCGAACCGAGCGTGAGTCTGCTTGACGTACTGTGCTCTTGACCATCGCGTCCACAGGAACTGCTTACTCACGCGTGCTACAGGCATTCATCTCATTCCCTACTCGACTCGATGCTTCCCAGTTCGTTGGTAGCCAAGAGGCTGCCGGCAGGTTCTCCATGAGCACATCAACGAGTCGGTTGATCATGCAGACAAGCTACCCACGAAATCTCTTCTTCCCATCAAAGAACCCAGCCCCATTGCCGGTCCCAAATCGAGAGCTGGAGGCCCCTAGCTATATAGAAGAAGAGATCGAAGTGGCCAAATGGTACATGCTATCGTACTGGCAGCAGCTCGCGCTCGACATCTGCCAGCAGTCGTGCTCACCCGGTCTCATCGCCGGCAACACGGTACAGCACTGGCTGAATTACGAGTCATTCTTCGGCGATGCCATTGGTATGCAGCGTATTGACGAAGCAGTCATGACCCATGGGAGCGATATTGGACCGTGTGGGCGGCAGATACACCAGGGTCAGGGCAAAGACGCGGAAAGGGGGCAGCAGATGATTGCGGGAACGGGCTGGAGGTTTGAATCTGGAGAGGGACTGTGGGGCTTGATTCTAACGCTGTCATGTATATTGGCCTAACATTATACTTGATGACGATGCAAGTGTGCCATCTGCCAAACTTGCGCTGGAAAATACGACATGTATCTGTTGTTTTGAGGTTTTGACAAAGCTACTAGTCTCGTACAGGTACTCGTATGGTGAAACTATGGTGCAGGCGGAAGATAAAAGATGTCATCCCGGCTAGTGTTTATTCTTGGCCTGTCAGCGCTTGTCGGAGACTTTGTCCATCAGCTGTACGCGTATATGTACAAGGGGCGTCTAACCAAACTGCACAAGTGCCAATTACTATCCGTACAATGTACTCCTTTACCAGGGTTCCACTGCCCAGACCAAACGAACCTATTAACCCTATCAATCCTGTGGCACGGAGACGCTCCTAGCCTACCGTTGCTCACGCATTGACACGATTGCCCAGTCAGACTTTTATGCTTGGGGGTCACTGCAATGCGTCCAAACACTGGTTTTGAGCTTCATGGACCCAGCACTCCCTGTTGAACCCTTTTCTTTTGTTGGCGTCCTTCCCATGCGTCTCTCCCGTATTCATCGACTAACCCACGGTCGTAGCTATAAGCGCTCGTATCTCTAATTACACGTCTGTAAACTCGATTCGTTCGTTGCCAATCGCTTTTCATAGTCAATAGCGGCTGACGCGGCGCAAAGTACCGTGCAGGGTCTCGACTCGCAGTAGAACCAAGTTGTACTACTAGTTATGGACTATGGACTACAAGTAGGATGATCTAACAGCGGTGTTCTATTATCAGTGCTACCGTAATACCATTGCCAGTACCCATCAAATGTAGAGCACTAAAGGTAGCCTAGTCTAGTGCCATCTTCAAACTTTTTTTTCCTTTCGGTCTTTGTCCTGCAAGGGGGATCGGCAGATGCGATTCGACCGATCAAAAAGCCTGTGTGCGGCGTGGTGATTTTATATTACTAACCGCCAGGCCCTTCAAGTCGGAAAGGTCCTCTTGCTTGTTCGGGAATACTACTACCTACCAAGTGGTACTTTACTGAATCTACAACCTTACTCGTTCTGAGTCGTGTTAGGAGCCACACTTGGCCCCCCCCTTCTACCACTCTAAACCGGCGGGCCGTCGCGACGCGTTCACAGCGCAGTGAGGACTGGTCCTAGCAAGGGAAGAAGTGTAGTAGTACCTGAAGGAGGAAGAAAAAAAAAGGGCGGCGGACCACTTTGCGGTGGGAACCCAATTCAAACATCCACACAGTCTTTACCTTTCCCCGACTGCGCAGACGACAGTAGCCCGACCGACACAAATTCCCATTTTATCTCGACACAACCGCGCAATCGACACTCTGGCAACGTAGCCTATCTCTCCTTTTCTTGCAGCGGCAGCTGGGGGGCACACGCCGTCGCACCACTCATTCGACATGGCGATCCTCGAGAGGCCCGTCGCGAGGGGCGGCGGTAGCCTCAAGAAGCAGATCTCCCTGGTTACTGTATGTTCTTTCTTCCCCCCAAAATGCTCCTAGATCAGATCGAGCTTCGGAAAGGAGTGGCTAACAGCTCGGCAATGAACAGTTGACCTTCCAGAACTCGGCCCTCATCCTCATCATGCACTACTCCCGCATCATGCCGCCGGAGGGCGACCACCGTTACTTCACCTCCACCGCCGTCTTCCTCAACGAATGCATCAAGCTCGCCGTCTCCCTCAGCATCGCGTACCAGGAGACCGCCTCCTCCCTCGCCCCGGACACCCCGCCCGGCGTGCTACTCGAGCAGGTCTACAACGCAGTTTTTGCCGGCGACGGCTGGAAGATGGCCGTCCCCGCTGCCTTCTACACCTTCCAGAACCTGCTGCAGTACGTGGCCGTCGGCAACCTCGACGCCGTCCACTTCCAGATCTTGTACCAGGTCAAGATCCTCACGACTGCCATCTTCAGCGTTGTCCTCCTGCGCAGGCCGCTCGGTTATCAACGCTGGCTCTCGCTCATGGTCCTCACGCTCGGTGTCTGCGTCGTCTCGCTCCCCGGCGAGCCTACCATCCCGGGTGGCTCGCTGTTCCTGCACGATACCACCGACCACTTCTTCCCGCGATCATTACACAAGACGGGTCAGATGGCGCCCGAGTTATACGTACCCCGCGGCTCGCCCGAGCATCATTTATCGCGCCGATCCGCCACCTACGAAGGCATCACCGAGGATATAGGCCCGCCCGAGCCTGAGATGAACTACTCGGCGGGCGTGACCGCCGTGCTCGTCGCCGCCGCTGTGTCGGGACTCACGGGCGTGTACTTTGAGAAGCTGCTGAAGGAAGGGCCGTCGCAGGTGAGCGTGTGGATCCGAAACGTCCAGCTGAGCTTCTACTCGCTCATCGCGGCGCTGCTGGGCGGGGTCGTCTGGCAGGACGGCCAGGGGATCCTGGAGCACGGCTTCTTCGAGGGGTACAACTGGGTGGTGTGGTCGGCAGTGGTGCTGCAGGCTCTGGGTGGCATGGTGGCCAGTATTGTGATTCGCGATGCGGACAATATTGTCAAGAACTTTGCTACGAGTATCAGTATTGTGGTGAGCATGCTGGTCAGTGTCATGATCTTTGACTTTACCGTGACATGGACAGTAAGCTTCCCATTTCTGTTTTCTTCCTCTTCTTCGCATGTGAAAAGTAAATACTAACATCGGGAACCCAGTTCATGCTCGGCACGTCGTTCGTTCTATTATCAACCTACCTATACAGCACCCCCGAGCGCAACTTCCCGCTCGCCCGCCGTCGTCGCCCGCCGCCCATCCACATTGCCGAACTCGAGAAGCCGACCATCGCCCCGCTCATGACTCCACGTCTGGGAGCCTCCACGCCGGGCTGGAACGGGAAACCGTCGAGACTCATGCTCGACCCCATGGATGCGGGCAACGGCCTTGGTCTGTCATCTAGCACGCCCAAGAGTCCAATGCTACCGCGTGTGCCGAGTAGGGGCGACTTCAAGCGGGACGACTAAGAACGTGGCAAAAGCTAGCAAAGGAAAGAAAGAATTACCATGAGAGGAAAAAAGGCCGAAGCGCAAAAGAAAGATCATGGAAGGAGAATATAAATCAAGGAGCGAAGCGAGAAAGAAGAAGAAAGATACCCTTACAACAAGACAAATAATCATAGATCATAATAGGGCATAGGGAAACCCATCACGGGTGCATGGCGAGGCGGAATATAGAATTGAAGGGGTCAACATTCAGGAGAATTTCCAGAAATCATGGCATCATTGCTGCCTTTCCCACAGGGAAGAGCATGGCAATGGACAGTACAACAGCGTTCTTGGGCTAGACCAATCTTTAGGTATATTTTATTTTATGAGACACACGACCTTTCTCCCCCTTTTTTTTTCTTGCCTTCTGCTCCACACATCTCCTCGAAACGCCATTTGTCCTTCACACATGTGTGGTCTTTTTAGCACTCGTTTCACCCATGCTGTCAATGTCCCTACTTCCGTGGGCACTCTTTTGTGGTCACACGAGGCAAGTAAAAAGAAGGGGGGGCCGGTAGGGGAATCAGGGTTCAAATCAAGTTGTACTCGAACTTTCGACGCGCCAAACTTGTATCATTAAGCCATTGTTTTTTCTATTCCATCGCCACGCATTCCCTACTATATCCACGAACCTGTCCAGATATGCTAAGCCTTTTTTCCTTTTACATGATAACTTCGTTGGCAACATCCTGGATAGTGAGTTAGTACGTCGAAAAAATGGGACAATGTCAAACAGGGAACATATTGGGAATAGACTTACCCGCTTCAGCTCCTTATACGGCAGACACACGCAGTTCTGCACGCGCACCTCATCACCGACACCGCAGTCCTTTCCAAGGATGGTACAGCTTTGGACCTTGACGCCGTTCTTGATAATGCTGGTAGAGTGACTCCCAGTAGGAGTAGGTGTGCCCTCCACACGAGCCCAGGCTCCGACGCGGCTGCCCCATCCAATAATCGAGTACAGCACACATGCGTCGTGCTTGATCTCTGAGTCCTCCAGCACGATGGACTCCTTCACACGAGCACCAGCTCCAATCACCGCACGGGGCCCGATGCTCACGTTGGGACCAATCTTGGCGGTGGGGTCGATTTGCGCGCTGGGATGAATGTACACGGGGGCAACGATGTTGGTGCTGGGCTTGGCCAACTCCTCGCTGCCCGCTTGAGCGGCGCGCTGCAGGTACAAAGCATTGGCAGGGACGGCAGAGCCAGCGGTCTTGATCTGCCGCCAGAAGTCCTTAGTCTCGTATACGTAGAACTGCTTGCTGTCGGCCATGTCGCCGAGAATATCCTGCTCGAGGCGAATGACCTCGTTCTTGCGCTCCTCGTCGTCGTCATCGGCTGTGGCAGATTGCGGGGGGTGATAGGTCTCGAGGTTGTCGGAGGATGGGTAAGAGACGAGGCGGGCGGGGCGGTCGAGGCGACGCTTCATGGCGGACTTAATGCTGGGGAAAATAGACTCGGTTGAGAAGAGATAGATACCGCAGTTGATTAAGTTGCTAATGCGGCTCTCGGGTTTCTCAACGTAGTGCAGAACACGGCGAGTGTGGGCGTCCGAAACAATGCATCCAAAGTTGGTAGCAGCATCGTCGCTCACGCGAGTGCCCAGGATAACGGCCTCGGCGTCGCGATCGTCAAAGAGCTTGAGCATATCGGCCAGAGGGAAGGAGCAGCAGACGTCGGCATTGAGAACGAAGAGGCGCTCGGGTCGGCCCTTGAGGATAGCGTCGCGGAAGTGGTAGAGGCCACCTGCGGTACCGAGGGCCTCATACTCGCGGAGGTACTTGATGGAGGAGAGGACGGGGAATTCCTTGCTGGCGTCCTTGATGAAGTCGCGGAAGACGGACTCGTCGTAATAGCCGATGATGTAGACATCTTGGATGGAGCCAACGGCTGCGATGGCGGCGACGCAGTGCCAGATGATGGGGTGGCCGGCGACTTCGAAGAGAGGCTTGGGGACGTCGAGGGAAAGAGGGCGGAAACGGGTACCACGCGAAGGACCGCCGACCTAGGGCAGTTGTCAGCATCGATGGGTGATGGGGGAGTTGGTGAGGTCACATACCAAAATGACAGCTTTAGTTGAGCCGCCCTTGGTGCGGTGCGTCAGAGGAACTTGTAGTGACATTGTGTCTATTGTAGACTTTGGCAGGAAAATCTAGTAAGTGCGCTTCGTGCTTAAAATTTTTAAAGGCGCGTCGGAGCTCGTCAAGTCGTCACGTCGTGTAGGTCGTCTTAGCACAGAGTTGCCAGGTTGGCGATGATATTACGTGGTGTTCGTCTTGTGTTGATGGAGGGGTCGTTCGAGTTCGTTAGCTGCAGTAGGCAATGACGGTGGGGCTGGTCACCCGGGTCACAGCGGGTTACTGCTAATCATAGGCGGTGAGCCTCAGGTACGGACGGTCCGTGGAATCGCTATTGACAACGGCAACTAAGGTACCACTAGCAATGGGCACTGGAATGAGCTCGGCGGTTGCGACCTAGAGTCGTTCAGACATCCCTTTTACCAAGATACCTGGCAACCTACAGGTCGTTACATCATTGGTCATTAGAGTAGTTGGACATTTCATGTACCGATTGCCAGGAACCGGATTGGCGTCTTCCCATATCGCCTGTCCAGGCCAACTGGAGGAGTATCAGCAGCCATTTTATGCCGGATGCATGCCCAAATTGCAGCTGTGGCTTGGGCTGCACTTACACATGAACAGTGGCTAGAGAGCTTCTGATGAGCACTACCCTAGGTACTGGGCAGGCATGTGGTTGTGTCCTGGAAGCTTGTAAGGGTCTAGCCACAGGGGGCCGCCGACCCACTGAACTGATAACCTCCCCAGCCCCCTGCATTTTTCTGGCAACACGATGTCTTCTCCTGATCGCATTGAGATATGTTAACGGCTTGAGCTTCGGAGCCAAACATCTAATGACTGAAGGACAAGGTTCCTCCAAAGAATATTTGTAGACCTTTTATTGAGCTATAAGAACCAGTTTGTAATGTGTTATCTCAGGGAGATGTGTTGTTGTACGTGTCTCTGCATCAGCATTTAACGTCGCTATCACTTATTAACGGCTTGGGGAGCTGCGCCTGAGTTGAGCGTTGCGGTCTTGCTCAAATTACCTTACAGCCAGGTGAACTCTTCATCTCAACCGTACCTTCAGCTCACCTCACCTCACCTCACCTCACCTCACCTCATTACACCTCTTGGTACCTTGGCCGTCTCTTGTTTCTGTTCTTGTTTCTATCCCATACCCATATCAGCTCGTTTTTCGTCTTTCATCTTGTTCTTTCTCATCTCCTCCTGCAGCAACCAGCCTGGCGAGATCCCATCAAGCATTTTGCCTGCATCGACTTCACACTCAGCCTCTGAACTTTCATCAACTGATTTCCCGGTTACTACTAGTACCTTTGTCCAATTGATTTATTTTCTGGCTTTTACCCTAGGATTCACGCCATGCCACGTTCGACACCTCGGACTCGCGAGCCTCGTGTCGAGCCTCAGGTCGGGCCTCAGACCGAAATTAAAAACGAATATGAACGACAGCAACGCAGTACGACGAATGGAACTGCGCGAAGCGATTATGCCGGTAGCTCTACCAACGAGGCTGACTCTGCCACGATGCCAGTAGATCAGTCATTTCACTACGAAGGCCGAGCAGGCCGATCGGATGCTCGTAAGTCTCCCATATCACGCACCAGGTTACATTGCTAACATACCCACAAAGCCCCCCCATCGGATCCTGATCCCGACCCTCTCTTTAGGGAAGTGAGAGCGAGGCCTATCACGGTTAATGGAGCGGGTAGTCCTGCCATTCTTGAAGAAAGCGTCGGTTTTCATACATCCTTTCAGGACATTGGGGAGAAACTCAAGGCTTGCAACGATACACTTGGTGAGCTTCAGGGTCTTGGAGTTTCCCACGACGTTCCTCTCCCGGAGCTGGTCCTGGTCGGAGACCAATCTGCCGGGAAGTCGAGCGTCATGTCAGGTCTGGCTCACTTAGACTTGCCCCGAAGCGAGGGCACATGTACTCGGTGCCCACTTCACATCCGTGCCTCGAGGAACAATGATTGGTCGTGTCGTGTTTCACTGTCCAAGGAGTACACCTATGCGCCTCCGGACGATCGCCACATCACTCAAAACGATGTCACTGAAGAAGATCCTTTCTTCCCTTGGAGGAAACTCCCAACAACGACAATTGTCGAGTTCAAGACAGTCCACGAAAAGGGGCAAATAGAAGAAGTGCTTCGGTGGGCACAAGTGGCAATCTTGAATGATGGTGCCGAGCATGAGCTCTTTGTGCCCGGATCAGGCGCTATCGCGCAGAACACCAGCATAGAGCAGGTGGAAACAACGGCCAAATTCTCGCCAAACGTTGTTTTCCTGGAGATCAAGGGTCCCGAGCTGCCAAGCTTGTCTTTCTACGACATGCCAGGTTTGTTCCAGAATCCTGCTGACGTGAGTGACGATTACCTCGTCAATGTTGTTCGGAACCTTTCCATGAGCTATATCCAGCGGACCTCCGCAATCATACTCTGCTCCATGCCCATGAATAACGATGCTGAAAATTCCTTCACTTTCGGTTTGGCTCGCAAGCTTGGAGCCATTCATCGAACCATTGGCGTTCTGACCAAGGCTGACTTGCTTCCCGAAGCCGGCAACCACGATCAGTGGTTGAACATCATGAATGGAACATCCCATCAGACAGGCTTAGGCTACTTCATTACCTCTAGACCACAGAAGAAGGACCTAGACCACTTGAAACTCTGGGAAGAAACGATGTTCGTCAACTTCACCAACGGCACGTGGCCTTCATCTTTTCATTCATTCTCCAACCGGTGTGGTGTCGAAAAATTGAAAAAGTTCCTGTCCCACCGACTGGGTGAGCAGTTCTCCAGGTGGTAAGTATTCAAAGGCCTCGTCTTCGAAATCACCTCGTTAACAGCAACCTCCCAGTCTTCCAGATATTCAACGCAAGATCAAGGGAAATCTTGACAAGATCACCCGGCAGCTCAGCACTCTTCCAGAGCTACCACGCAATGTCGAATTGGAGATACGTCAATCGCTCTTCGACTTTACCGAGACTGCCCGTAACCGCGTGAGCGATTTTGGCAAGCAATTCGGACCTTTGCCCCAAGAGTTTAGGACTTGTATTCTGGAGATCAAGCCCAAGTTCATTCTGAAAGACAAGACGGACGTCCCTATTCTTGAGATCTCTGACAACGACTCCGATAACGACCCTGGGTCTATGATGAATACTCCTACCGCCAAACGGCGCATGGCACCTCCCATAACCCCTGCAGCTAAGAGGCAACGCAGTGAGACACCCGCCACAAATGGCACCACAAACGGCAATGGGTCGTTTGTCAAACGCGAGGCCTCAGAGAGTGGCAGCTTTGCGTCATCAGCTCCGGCTCGACCTCATACAGGCCCCGAAAATAGGATTCAGGCGCCTTTCACGGAATATGCGAGCATCGGTAGAGGGTTCCGTACCTTGGCAAGAGTCCGCGAGGAGATTGCCCAGAAAATGAGGGCAGGAATACCAGGATACATTCCTGTCGAGGTCTACGAGTCGCTTGTTCTCGAGGCCATGAGGCCGTGGTCAGGTCCAATGATGACTTTCCTGAATGAGACGATGAAGATGCTCGCCCAAGAACTTCTGTCTGCATTGAATGCAGCCTTTGAAGCTCGCGGCCTCAAAAAGCGCATCATCTTTCAGGAATCAAGGAAGCACCTCCGTGACTTTCTTGACAGGCATCGAATCAAGGCCACGGAAGATATGAAGCAGATTTTCAGGGATGAGACTCAGCAGATCATCACTTACAATGACGACGTCTTCAAGACGTATCAAAGTGACGAGCTGCTGCTCTTGACTCGATTCCGCCACAAAATGAGAATGGAGATTAAGGGCCTTCTCCCTCCCAAGCCCTTGGAAGACTGGGAATCGATGACGGAAATCCGCCGCAAGGAGGATGAGAACAAGCGAGTCAAGGAGCTTCAGAGGATTGGGCCAGACCATTTCGAGCGAGAAATCGAGGTCATAGCATACATTAGGGGATACTACAGACTCGCGGCCCACAGATTCGTTGACTCCATCGCGCAATGTATTCTCTGTCGAATGGTACCCAACATGAAGGAGAATCTCTCGATGTATCTCGACGAGAAGCTGGGGCTCGTGAATGTCTCCGATCCGGCTATCTATGAGCATCTCATGGAGGAGGATGCGAAAATCGCTGAGAAACGAGAATTGCTCAAGAAGGAGAAAGCCAAGTTCGAGAAGGCACTGGCCAGTATTGACGCTCTCACTCAGGGCGTTTCGAATGGCGATGCAGGCGGCGATGCAGCTAGTGTCATACTCGCTGGTGAAAACTACATCGCAACGACCGATACTGTTGCTTTTTCACATGTGGACGAGGATTTCTAGACCACAATGTCAGCAGACATCAACTTGTGTCGTTGCGATGTTGATGAGATCTGGGGCTGTGGCATGGCGACAGTCCCCCATAACCGTATATATTTATTGCTCTTGCTCTGTTTGTGTCTTCTTTTCTATTTGTACAGAGACTTGCATGTCCTGTTTATTACAGGTCTGAGGGTGAATTGTGGCGTTTGCGGAAACCATGTGTCCAAATTCAGTCAAGGGGAAAAGATGTTGCACTTGATGAGATACCTTAGCTAGAGACATTTTGTGGCCCAAGTCATGACAAATAGCCACCGAGCAACGCAATGACTATTGAGAGAGGTGTGACTTCTTCAAGGTTCTGACTGTGATTAAATTGTTTGTCCGTGATTTTCAATATCCCATTACCATTCATGTAGGGTAATCGAAATAGCGCAGGCTCAAGCCAGTCTTCCGTCCAACTTTTCAACCTCTCTCGCTTGCCCCTCAGCAAATAAATATCTATCACTCCCAGATCTGACCTCGTCAGATCCTTAAAGTAGAGCACAGAAATTATCTGAGTATGTTCTAGAGGTGCAAAGTATTGACCTTTGGCACTTATTGCCGCATCTATCTCGCGTGGTTGGCTGACGCCTGGTTCCGTTGCCGATATCCGCCGACATCCTGTCAAGAGTCGCGTGGTATGTAGGAACATGGCACCATCCGAGACCGAGTCGACCGATGGACGCTACCCAGGTACCCCAGTATTTAACCCGTGAGCTGGGGGTTTCAAGCAACATTCAAGCGAGCTCAGCACTCTAACGCAGCGGTAAAACTCCTCCATCCTTTAGTCCAGAATCCTAAAATCGAAGAGGAACGAGGAACAGCATTCAGATAGCCACTCCGTAAACTCTTTTCAGACGTTCTTTCGTGTGGTATGTAGATTAATCAAGAACCCAGGGTCTGGACCAGCGATCCTAACCCACCGGAGCAAACCAGACCCAACGTTTGTGTTTATGGTGTGGCGTGAGTTAGAGAGGGTCTGGAAGTAACCGTCCTATGTGACGGTAGATCTTGCTCTCTTTGGTATGGAAGATCGCGGTGTCCACGATGGGGCCTGGAATGGGTGTCCTTGAGTGGCTCAGAGGGAGGAGGGAGGTGTGTCCAGGGGTTTACATATCCGAGAAGAGTGTCACTTGCGGTTAGGTCGGCAAAAGACAATCCGGAGAAGGCTTGGAAGGTTACACAGCTTGCTCCTGAAGCTAAAGGGCTGGTACATTCATGCTTTAAGTATCTTCATACGGTGTGTTTGTGCTTTGCTACTTGGACGGTTCATCGGGTTGGTCGAGAAACTCTCATCTCGATCCTAGCAGCTAGGTCAAACCTGATGCCCAAGTACATCGCGTTTCCCCCGTTCTTTTCCTTGAGATAATAGGATTCTTCTTAGTTCCTCATATATTTTTGCAACATGTTATTGCTTTCTCTTGTCGAGTTTGTATTCCATCGCTTTGTAGTAGAGGAATTCGATGTTCGTGAGCAAGGCTTTGTTGAATTGGGTTGAGTGTCGAGTGATCAAAAGAACAGAAGCATTCAAGCTTGAATCGTGTCAAGGCAGTATTAGTAGACCAGGGCACCTATTGGGCAATAAGTGGAAGTTCAGAGTGTCATGTTGCCCAAAGTTCAAGTTTTGTGTAGAAAAACACCAAGGAAAACCGAGTTCGAATCTCGCGATGCAATGTAACTTGAAAGTGTAATCTTGACAGGAAAGAAAGGTACAGCTTCAAAGAGGTAGAACTGTGTCTGGTGAGACTTTGACTTTGATGAAGAGGAAGGCACAAAGCTCAGGAGCTCTTTCCGCCATCGTTTGCTCGACAGGCCTCAGGCAACGATGATGGTCTGGACTCTGCACCCGCTCCTCCTTAACTCGAAGTCTGAAAACGACCGAAATCAGCCTCACGACAAAAATACCTTCAGCTCAGGTAAATTAATCACCACATTTTCCTGCCGCTCGTTGCGAACGATATCTGCTCATTTTGGTGGCGCCAAGATCGGGCCCTTCAGAATATAATTTGTTGGTCAACTCTCTCTTTAGGCCTAGGCGGTCTAGACGTAACCAGCCCTGGGTCGTCCTGTCAGGCTGTCACTCCTGTGTCGGTCGTCCGGAGTCGATCCCGAAATGCCGTCGCTCACCAAAACGAGCTGTTTAGCTCCACAGAATCTCGCTGGGACCAAGATCAAGGTCCGCCGACTGGTCCCTGCACTCCCCGCCACACCACAAGAAGGCCGATTTTGCTGTCGACCGTTGAGCTGGCAACTGGGTGGTTTTTGGGTGACCAGCTCCTGGGGCCCTACATTCGTGGGCCAGTCCGAAATGGCGTTCGCGAAAGACTGGAGGCAGATTAATTGCTTGCAGCGATAAGATATTTGCTGCTCATCGTCTTGAGCGTACCCATTCCAAGAGTGGTATTGACTGCCATGAAGGCAGAGCTGCCCACGACTGTCACCACGTGCCTTGAAACCCCACACACTTGCAAATGCCGTGTCCCCCTTACTCCGATTGCTGGCTTTACCGTACCAGAGAATGCCGCATGGAAAAACTTGATATTGAGAGCTGAAATTCAAAATCCTGCCAAGCACTTGAATGACCAGTCTTGCCGCCTAACCGCGTCTTCACAGGGATTCAGCTGGGGATATTGTTCATTCATTCTAAGCAGGGGGCGAGACGGCGAGAGAGCGCGGCTTGCCGCCCGCATACCTGAACATGGAGAATCTGGGGTTTCTGGTTGACTAGACTAAACTGCGAGCAACCGGCTGGTGGAGCCAAGAAATGGGCCCGGAAACAACTCCAACGTGCAGGAAACTATTGCAGCCAGCCTATCTTAGGATCACGGACACTAAATTCCAATCGCTGTCACAGATCGGTCGCTGATTGTGGCGCCAGTAGTCCATATCGACTCTGTACGATCAAGTCGAGTGTTTTCGCTCTCATGGTTGGTTACCAGTTTTTGGGGGCCACGGCGTGCTTGGTCGGCCCTCGAAGCCGGGTGCCAAACACCTGTCGTGCCAAGCCAGGGGTGATTTGGAGATCATCCCACGCGCAATGCGACCCGGCTTGCTGTTCCGCCATTGTTTCGAGGCGTTTGATCAAGCCATCAATTAACGCCAACCATGGCCATACAAGCAGATGGGCAAGCAACCATGGGCAACATCAATCCAGCGCCCTCAAATCTTATGGTTTGCTGCCTGGACGGTTATTTGCAATTCTCTTACAAGCGAGATTGTCACTAATGAGCTTTGCCGGCTGTTGGTCTTGGCTCCTCGCCGGCTAAAAACAAGAAAACAGCCCAAAGCTGTCATGAATCATGCTGATACCAAACTCTCTTGTCTAGCGATCCTCGGCAAGGGTCAACCCATAATGACGGCCTAGACTTGCAGACATAATCGAACCAGCCATCTACGGAGTAAGTTGTAAGGATGCCACATGCTGGCTCGCTTTGACTGATCATTGCCAGATCGTGCCGCAGTCCAGAACCGGGAAGCATCACTTGATCTTTGCCGATTTCACCAACCAAGGCCATGAGTGCCCCAAGCAAACATCTTGGCGCAGCAGAAGCCCTCGCTGCTGTGGCTCATTCCTTCGTCCCCAGCGCCATTCCTCCACGTTTTTGGGGTATAGATCAGCTCGTTGCTACTTTGGGAGATGCCATGGCGGGGGAAGGCTCTGCCTATTGGCTGGCTAAATTCGATTTTTATTTAGCCATCTTTTCCCGGACGGCCCTTTTTGCAATCCGCTAGCTCAGTTCAAAGCATGCCGCTTGAGCTGTGGGAACCGTATTGCATTTGCCATGGAGAAACTCTCTTCGTGTTCCGATTTGGATCTCCTCCAATTATCGCTACGAGATGGTTTGTCGATACATGGCAAACATGCTTGCGCATCACGACCTGTCTCTAAGCCGAGAGTCCGCAGTCCTTACACGCGTGCGAGATCTGGCTTCAGCGTCAATGTCTCGGACGGAAATGCCCTGTGTAGATTCGCGTACTCAGGCTACGTGTACTTTCTTGACGGGAAGATTATGCAAGGCTATGCGTTTTCGAATCAATCATTAGATTTGCTACGGTGAGCCGCAATAGGATAAAGAGGCAGCAAGACGGCTAGGCCTTGTAAAGACTCAAAGTTCTTAGCGCGATCCCAACGTCTCGGGACCGCGACGCCGGCCACGTTTGTGTACTCCTTACTGGAGGGGGTGTAGCGATCATGGCCGGTTCTGACCGTGTTTCCTGAAGCGAGGTGGCTCGCAGGAATGTATGTTTAGCAGTATTATTGGAGTTCACGAGGTTAGGCCGCCTTGCAAAGGGTCTCTACCATGACTTGAAGGGCAGTGTTCGGGGTGTTCCGTGACAATCTCCACCCCCAGGAGGAGACCGGCTGCAGAGCCTGGGACTGGCCAGTTATTTGGACGGGCGTGGAGGGCAGCCAACCTGGGAAGCTGGAGAACTAGAACAAAAGGCTCTTGTAGACCCTTGTCACCCTGTCACCCCATACGGGGCCTCGTCTCCGCCTACCCCTGCGTAGCCCGAATGCTGGGGGGTCTTGATTTGGAGCACATGAGACCACCCATTCATTTTCTCAGCGCGGCCCCGGGCATATGGGCAAATCGGGACCAGATTGTCTGGCCGCCTTTCCGTCGACTCAAAGCCACTACGAGTTTGGAGGGTCCCTGCTTTGCTCCCGCTACCCCAGCACATAGCCGGTGCTGCTATGGGCAAAGCTGTTTAACCAGCAGGGGCAACTTTCATATAAGTCCATCTTCGTCGCCTCCTCATCTCGTGTTTCTCTCTTCATCCGACTCGACTACCACCATCCCAATTGCCAATCATCAGCATTGCTGGGGCCATCGACAACTTCCCCTTAGCTTGGGACAGACTGCCTACTCAGCTACCGCTGCACTACCACTTTACAACGGTATCATTGGCGTCTCGCGCCTTCATTGCCCATCATGGTCACTGTTTCCAAGAATCTGGTGCAGTCCAATGCGGCTCAAAATCTGGACACTGCCCGCGAGCAGGCGCCCAACTTTGAGAAGGTGACCTGGTACAAGGAGCCCCATCTGCGAAAGCTCTACACCCTTTCCATCTTCTTGCTCATCGGCTCTGCCACCACCGGTTACGATGGCATGCTTCTCAACACCTCGCAGCAAATGGATAAGTGGAAGGAGTTCTTCCCCGAGTATGTCGACCCCAACAAGCTCGGTATCCTCATCAATATGTACAACATCGGTTCCATCATCTCTTTCCTCGTTACCCCCCATGTTGCCGATCGCTTCGGCCGTAGGCCCACCATCATGCTGGGCTGCGTCCTCATGATCATTGGTGCCATGCTTACTGCCTTCTCGACTGGCTACAGCAGTAAGTTGCTTTCTACTCATCGAGAGAACGGCAGAGGAAACAGAAAAGCTGACTTCAAGTATAGTGTACATGGGCGGACGTTTCCTGCTTGGTTTCGGCAACTCTTTCTCACAGATGTGTTCGCCTATGCTTCTGACCGAGATTTGCCACCCTCAGCACCGTGGTCCTCTGACTGCTGTCTACAACTGTCTCTGGAACTTGGGTTCTCTGAGTAAGCGCGCCTTTACCGATCGAAAAATACAGGCAATGTACTAACGTCTATGCAGTCGTCTCTTGCGTTGGATGGGGTACCGCTCAGGTCAACGGCCACTGGTCATGGCGATCTATCACCTTCATCCAGGCTGTTCCCTCCATCATGCAGCTTTGTGGTATCTGGTGGATTCCCGAGTCCCCCCGTTTCCTTGTCCACAAGGACAGGTCTGAGGAGGCTCTTGCTGTCCTCGCCAAGCACCACGGTGGTGGCGACGCCAACGACCCTCTCGTCCAGTTCCAGTTCCGCGAGATTAAGCACACCATCCAGTCCGACCGTGACAACAAGAACTCCACCAGCTACCTCGACTTCTTCCGCACCAAGGGAAACAGGTGGAGGCTCGCCATCATTGTCTCTCTTGGTGTCATCTCCCAGTACTCTGGCAATGCCCTGTTCTCCAACTACATGGAAGTCGTTTACAAGGGCGCTGGTATCACTGAACAGAACCAGATGCTTGCTGTATGTTAAAAACGCCTTGCAATCTACCGAGAACACTGACTAACACGCTATAGCTCACTGCCGGCAAGACCATCCTTGATCTGTCCGTCTCCATCACCGCCGCCTTCATGGTCGACCGATTCGGCCGTCGCCCTCTTTTCCTCCTCGCTGCCGCCGGTATGGTCGCTTCTTTCACCCTCTGGACCATCACCGGTGCCATCTACGAGAACTCTGAGATCAGCGTCCCCGTGACCGACGATAACCCCGAGGGTGTTGAGGCCACCAACAAGAGCGCTGGATATGCCCAGCTTCCCTTCATCTGGCTCTTTGGTGTCTTCTACGCCATCGGTTTCTCCGGTCTCCTCGTTGCCTACACTCTTGAGATTCTTCCCTTCCACCTTCGCGCTAAGGGTATGATGATCATGAACATCACCGTGCAGGCCATCCTTGCCCTCGGAAAGTAAGTCTAACTTCCGCATGCTTAGGATATTGAACATGTTAGCTAACCTGTCTTCCAGCCAAACCAACAAGCTTGCTTGGACCACTCTCCCCAACCACTGGAACTTCATGTTGTTCTACACTCTCTGGGATACCGTCGAGCTTATCTTCGTCTACTTCTTCTACGTTGAGACCAAGGGCCCTACTCTCGAGGAGATTGCCAAGATTTTCGATGGCGAGGACGCTGTTGCCCACATTGATTTTGACCAGGTTGAGAAGGAGGCTCAGCTCACTCACCAGGAAGAGCGCTTCGATGGCAAGTCGCTCTCGTAAGGTGTTGCTCTGCTCTGTCTGTTTTCGATTTTGAAAGGATATCCCATTCTGGGGAAATGAAGAGGTCCTGGCGGTTCAGTTTAGTAAACGAGTCGATGAGGGGGAGCCAGTCTTCGAATAGTACGGGGGAATATTGATGACATCTTTGAATCCCGTTGGCTTTTGGTTAAGCGTCTTATTTCTACTATTTTTGTAATGCGAATGATACCAAGGAGGCAAAAGTGATATTGCACACAAAACCCCTATCTCTTTCCGTCTCGCACGTACATTCCATGTGACTGTGAATGCGTATGATGACAGCTAGGCCTTGATCTGACATGGTGGAGCATGATACCTACAACGCTTACTAGGCTTAGTTCGATAGAGACCGATCTGCCGTGCCCCAGGATCTTGAGCTACAGAAAAAAGCCGGACGGGCGCCGCATGTGGCAGTGGCGTACTTGCATGATACTAGATCTAGCCCCCATTTTCACATTTAGCCTGATATCATACCCACACTTCGTTGCGCCAACTGCTCTACTAAGTTACTACCTCAAACTTCGTGTGTCTGCTGGTGATTCTTACCTGGTTCCCGTTGACCGAGTACATGTTTCATCCACTTCGTGCCTGGGTGCTTGGCTTGCTAGAGCTATATAGTATCCTTGCGAGAAGCTCTTCGAGAATGAGGAGACTCATCTTGCAACGGCAGGTTGGGTAAATATATGAGGCTTTAAATAATCGATACGGTGGTCAAAATGAGACGTTAATGAATAGCAATATTGGCTTGGATGATTTTAGGTATAGTGACTGGGCTATTGCGGTGAAGACTGGACTTGGTCGTATGGTCAGACAACAACGGCCTATGACTGGCAATAGTTAAAGCCTTGTCCATCAACATGGTTCATTCAGAAGATCATTGTGTAACGTATGAGAGGAATTCAGGAATATAGTATGAGAAGCACAACTTCCGTGAGCGCCGGTGATTTGAAAGAGATTATTCAAATCATGTTGAAAGACCCTGATCCAGTATGTAATCAGAGATATTGATGAGTAAGGCCCAAATATCTGAGAGCCATGATTGACATCTGTGTGTTCTTCAATCCGTTATGTTAGAAGTGCTTTGACCGTCCGTATGTAAATCGCAATGTTGATCGGTACGGGTATACCCAGTCTGCCCCTGAGCTTTCCCTCCTAAACGGGCATCAAACGTCTCGGGCACCAGTGTAGTGCATGGAGCAACTTTGAATCCTTCACAAAGCTTGAGGAAATCTTTTCGGGATTCTTAGTCTTCAACATTGTTGTCTATTTGGACTTTCACTCAATCAAAAATTGCGACGTGACCTTGTTCCGCAGTACTTCAAGACGTCATGTAGGGTAGGTACCCTGGAGGGAGAAATCTCGAAGCTAACTGTTTCCACGCGCAACTGATGTAATGATGCTATTTGAATTGTCTGATTATATTGGCCCAATAGCGGGTGATTTAGAAACTATAGAATAAAAGCTGTACAGAAATACTCCTTCAATCAACCCATTACATTATTAACCCGGTGCCGCACCGGTCCCTGCCCACCCAGTGCTTCAGAGAAGTCACAGCAAGCTCACCAGAATCTTTGTGACCGAGGAGCATATGGTGTCCTGCCCATCAAAGCTGCAGAACCGGTTGGTTTGGCGACTCCCATGGCAGCTGTACCATTGCGGGCTACACCTTGCTGATCGACAGCGATTGTCACTGTTTGGAAAACAGTGGCGATGCTGGTCGACGGTTCAATGGGTTGGCACTCGGACTGTTTCGGGGGGATGTTGCTGGTATTCTCGCAAGGTTTGCCGCTATCCTCCATGAAGCAGACAGCATCGCCTGTGTTAATATTGATGATGGTAATCTCAACGTTGATGTCACCGTGGCTGTCGGTTACAGTCTGGGTAACAATCTCCAAGTCCTTCGATGCCTCTGCCGGCACCTCTGGAGCAGCCGTGACTAGAACCGTGGACGGCTTATCGACGACTCTGGTAGTGACGTCCCTATTCTGAGTGACTGTAATAGTGCTCGCCTGCTTCTTGGCAGCTTCAGGCTTCTTGGGAACATCGGACGATTTCGTAGGCACTTCGGTAACGGTGACTACCTTGGGTGATGAAGGTGCCAGACTCGAACGGTCCGCCGGTACCGTGCGATCGCCTGTAGACTCCAAGCTGATGGTCACCGTGCTGGGCTTGGGCGATGGCTTGATGATCTCGGTGACAACCTGCTCACCACCCTGCTCATCGATTTTATCATCGCTGCCGTCATCAGCTGCGTCTTGTCCATTGTCTTGGGTGACACCGTTGTCTCCAGCGTTCCCTTGCCCATTCACGCTGCTTGGCTCATTGCTATCCTTGTCTCCCTTGGAGGTATTGTCGTCCGCTCCATCATCGCCAGCACCGTTGTCGCCAGATCCATCGTCAGCGGCAGCGTTGTCAGCAGTGCTGTTGTCATTTCCAGCGCCACTGTTGCCAGGGCCATTGCTTCCAAGACCGTCTTCTCCGTTTCCATCTTCCCCGGCACCATCATCATTATCGTTGACAGTATCTTCCTTGGACGAATCCCCAGGCTGGGGTTGGTTAGACTCGGCAGTTACGAAAACGGTTACGGCAGGCTTTGCCGCTACTTCCTTAGGGTGCTCGGTCATGTAGACAGTCTCAGCAGGCGCTGCCTTCACTGTAACGGTCACGGTCATGGCACCATCGCCTGCCTGGCCAGAGCCTGGGCAAGGGCAGCATTCTATGTAATCCATGCGAGCCTGCAGACGGGTATGACGGGCTTGGGACAAGCCTGCCATGCAGAGGGTCGCCATTGTGAGAGAACGCATGATGGAAGGTTAGGAATTAAGGAGATGAACCAGCGACAAGAGAGCAGTATTAACATGAAAGAAGTAGAGGCAGAGACTGTGTTGATCGAATTAGCAAGGCCAGAGATACTGCCGAGAACACTCAAGTTCTTATAGCATCTGCTCGCAGCCGTATTTGAGGGCAGCACGGCTCCAAAGTTGGGTAAGGGCAAGGCCTGGCCCTCGGACGGGGCCGTGAAGGCTTCTCCTTGGCCATTATGCCAGAAAGAATCAATAAGGGGCGGAGCATAGGCATGCAAGAGCAATAGGACAATAACAAGGAGGCATTGGCACCATATATGCTCCGCTCAGTCGGATCTGTAGCCTGCGCAGATGAGCTACTAGTAGCGCCCGTGAATGGGCCAACCAGGTTGATGAGCTTCAGATTTAGATCTCAGAGCTGACCCCCGAGTACCCGTAGCTACTACCACCACCACCACTACTACTGCTGCTGCTGCCATTACTTTCAAGTTATTGAGAAGGGAGTATTGGCCTCCCTACTACTTACCACGATTAGTAGGTACCTACCTACTTACCTAGGTAGGCACCTGTCTTATGCCCAGGATATCTAGGGGCTCACTGAGGTAAGCCAGGGAAGGGACCCAGAGGTCAGCCACCTGTTTGACTCCTGCCTTGATAAATATTGCTTTGGTAGATGGAAGGAGGCGGTGGGGGTGTTGCCCTTTGTCCTTGAAGAGGGAGGACCTGTAATGGTGTGCCCTTCCTCCGTTGCGATAGAGCTGAAATCGCGAGAGCCCCGCACTCTGTGCTGATGCCCTTGCGAGCATAAGTGGAAGAAATTGACAATCGCTTCTACATCATCGCGCCTGATCGCAGAGGTCGGAAAGCTTTCGTGATTGGGGAGAGAATGAGGAAGCATTTGAGGTTCCTCGCCCCTTCCTGCGGCAGTAGAACTTGAGGTTGGTTGTGGAGCCTTCCAACCGCTTACGGAAAGAGAGCACAAAGCTTGCCGGAATTTAGCCGCATCGTCACCCCCAATGCAGAAGGACCCACCTAGCCTGCCTTTGCGGCTTCAGGAGGGCACCGTAGCTGGCAGGCATTCAGGCACCGCGAAAAGTCAACTGCAAACTGTCACCTCGAGCGCGAACGACCTCCCTAACTACGACGAGTAAACGACAAAAGCTCTCAGCGGCAGCTTGCTTGCAACCTGCGCTACCTCTGTCATGTTCTCGCCGCCTGAGGTTTGACGGCAATTAGTCCAATAGTTCGGCACGGGTCGACGCGCCAGTTGTGAAGCCATCATCATGGGAGCTTGCCAGTCATGCCTTGGACGACGAGGCAGTGACAGCTATCAACAGGTTTGCGCCTTTGCGCTCGCTGTCTGGGAACTCAGCTAATTATGTATATAGGATGAAGATGTAGGCCTTCTCTACGACGATGCGAACGGAATGCAATATGGAAGCTTCGCAGACAATGGCCTGAATGGCGACAGCGAAAATGTGGAAATACAACAGGAAAACGAGGCGATCCAGAACGTTGTGGCCAGGACATCTCAGTAATCACGCTGCCATGTATTGTCGGAGAAGTACACAAGCTGACCTCTCCTAGCAACATGGTTGACATCTTCGAGATCGCACCCCCATCAGGCGCAAGCCGAGGGGCATCCAATAACTTCTCATATGCTGGGCAAGGCGCTCGACTCGCCCGCTATCAACATCTCGTCTCGAAACTCAGCGCCGAAGAGGAGGGTCCGTCTGCGGGCGTCAAAGTCGGATGGCTTGCCGATGATGATACGATGGAAATGCAAGGAGACAAACCAGCTAGCTTGAAAACACTAGATGGAGACGATGGTGCACTTGTCGGCACCTTTGCTGATGCCGCAGCCGCTGCTGCTATATCAAATCCGACAGCGGCATCGACAACATGATATATTCATGAACGGCGAAAATACCTGCGTCGGTCAAGCTTATAATGCCAGTATCAGTAGCGATAAATATCGCAGCTGTTGAGTGGGGCACACCATTTTTACCCTCTCACTTTCTTCCTCCACTCGGCGAATGATCTTGGAGGTCGTCGGCGTCGCGAAGGTGCACAGCATTCACCGCTTCTAAAACGCGAAATGAGAATGTCCTTCAACGGTCGGCATCCCGGATTTCACCAAGTTCTACGGCGTATGCGGAGCGCCTTGTAGATGAGATTTTGTACACAATACCACCTCAATTGAAATGCAACCACAATTATTTCTAGCAGGCCGCTGCATCCTTTCCGACCCGATATTTATTTGAAAAAGTGGCCTATCTCTTTTCTTACTTTGAGAATGACGTATCAATCAATGTCCGGTTCGCAACGCTTCGCGTCGAATCAGTCTGGTTGCCCGCCTTGAAAAACGTACCCGCTCATCCATGGACCCTCAGAACACCCATTCAGCTTCTAACACGTGCACGCTCATGGTGGAGAGCGGCTAGTCTAAAGATGCATTATCATAGCCACGGACTGGCCCGCTATTGCTCGCCTCTGTCCTCGTACTCCGCCCTGCTTCAAGGGTTTTGCGTGAGTTCTGCTCGTTGGAAAATGCTCCCAGCTTTACGGGTCAGTACCGATTCTTGACGGCTCCTGGCCAAAAGTAGGTTGACTCGGCCTTGGACGATCACTGGGAACGCGCAGGGTGGTGGAAATCATTATGAATTAAGGGAACAGGGCCCACTGCACCCCGGGCTGCATCAGCAGAAGTGGAATGGCAGTGTCCCTACTAGTTGGTTTCGGGCTAAATAGTCTCGTGGCTCGGCCCGCCAACTGTCGAGCTGTGCAAAAGTCAACCCGCCCGCCCAGGCTTGCCCCACCTCGACGATGGCTTCCCTGCAACCATATCCCCGGTTCTTCAGGCTGCTCACTATGCTTCGTCTGCCAGGTCTTCATCTAGAAGACCCTGAGATGAACTCTTCTGGTCCTAGAGCTCTGAATTCCTTTTGCTTATTGGTGAATATTATCATGGTCCATAAGGTTTTACCGCCACACGAGCTCATAGATGGTCTTTCACACTTGTCAGCACCATTCTTGCAATGGACACTTGGGGCCCGTCATGCACTCGTTGTTGGCATACGTTCGACCCACTCACGGTCACTCTCCTCTGGGAGGATGATCAGTGATCATTTCCTCCAGCGATTTCAGTCTGTGGCATAGCCGAGTCTAAATTTCAGCTAGGAGTACCAGCTAAAATAGATGCGTACTACGTCAGGAGGCAAATGTTTCCAGCATAGCGGTTTCCCCCCCGCTCATCTCCGGCATACAGCGATCCCAATCCTTGCTGCGCTCTCTACCAAGACTTCTTCTTCGCTGGACCGCACTGAGTATTGACAGCAAAGATGGCGGATACGTCCATTCGCAAAGCTTAACTGGGTCTTTTCTTCGGCCAAGATCTGACTAGCCTTTACACAACAAGAAATTCGAATAAAGCCACCCAATAACCCAAGAATAACATGGTCCTCTGTACCTTCAAGCTCGACAAACAAAATCATTTCCACGTGCCGCCTCCTGCCCTAGCAATGAGTGGGTCACAAAATCAGTGCCTTCGCAAGGCACAGTTTCTTCCAGGCACAGCTTCCCTAACGCCGAAACCAATATCAGGCAAAGGAGATGATCAAAAGGCAACAAGACATGTCCCCCGATAGACAAGAATCCCCACCTGTACCTCTTTCTATTCCGGCTGTCCTTTTCGTCCAAAGGAACAGTGCCCCCGCGTCCTGTGAGCCGCTTCTGCACTCCACATCACTGTATAGATGCCATTAGTTGTCGACTGTTGCCGCCTACTTTTTTTTGAGGGCTGGGTTCCTGATCTCACCTGACCTAAAGACTGGAGTCTCTGGTTGTGTTCGTCATTCAGACGGTAAATTTGACCCAAAACCTCCTGCATTTCGCCGCACGTACGTTCGACAGTGGCGGGGCGACCCCCTTCGCGCTGCCAACGCTGCACATCGCGGTACATCTTATCGTATCGGCGTTGTTTCTTCTCCATGTCGTGGCATAGCTTGCAAATATCACCCTCCGATCTGGTCTCGTAGACAAGCTTGAGGCCACACGTCTCCCCCATTCGGTACTCTTTATTGCACTGCTGGCGGAAGTGTCCCCATCTCCAATACCCGCAGGTCCAGCGAGTTTGATCGAAATAACACATGATGTCAGGTAGAGTCTCGGCACAAGCGGAGAAGGCAATGTATGGGTGCTACCTCCCTCACCGTCAGCACGTCGACTCCTCTCAGCGGGCCCTAGCATAAAGGGGCAGCCGGCCCTCACCTTATTTTTTTTCTTCTGGATTCTTGGTCTTCAAATACCGCCTCGAATCCACGGTAGGGGTGCGAGCCCTCGGCTGGCCTATTTTGCTCTACTATACAGGAGAGCAAGAGCCGCTCGGGGTGTGTAGCCGGGGAGGTCTCTGGTCAATATGCGCTGTTGTTTCTCCGCGATGTTGAGGGGTTTGGACTGAGGCTTTCTAACGAGATCAACAGTCTGATCCAATTGCTGCGTAGAATGAAACTTGTCGAAGAAGCAAGCTTGCTCTTCCCTTTAACTGCAATAGTTAATGAGACGCACAACCCAACTTATATCTGTCCGACGGTAGCCTTGTCTTCCGATCGCCGCCTTATTTATGTCCTGTCAAAGTTCAATATCACCTCCCAGTGGGACTTGCCTCTAGGCCAACGAGTGTTTCTCTCACACGGGCCAACAATTCTTCATCATGGACCTGCTGTCTGCGGGACAAAGCGATGCCTCCGTACGTGGATTGGGCATCCTTACCTTTGCCCCATGCGCACGACTGCTTGCTATTCGACCACCCGACTGCACGCCTTCCGCGCACACCCTCCAATAGGCTCTAAATTGCACCCCCATGCGACCCCTCCCCCTGGCCGCGTCTCGTTCCTGGCCTGGCAGCGGCCGTGAGAGCAACTTCTGAGCCATCGCCCGAAGACCCTGCAGTGACCCATTGACTTTTTTCTAGAAATATCGTCATGTGAATTTTATTGGACTTCATGTTCAAGACTGTTTGGTATGTCTACATGGAAGACTTTCTAGCTCGCTTGTGATACTGTCAAAGCTCAACCAAGTGTCCGCACTCGTCAAACTCAAGCTGGACGGGCTGTCTGTTCAGATGGAAAGGAGATGTTGTACTAGTGACATCAGGTATGATCGGAGCTTGTCCTCGAGGACTTGGGATGATGCATTCTCCGGAACCCTGCCAATCGTCGACTACAAAGTACATAACCCATCTTCATGCCTAAAGTGCGACTGGGTAGGGGATAAAACCCCTTCCAATTCGCCATCGTCACATCACGACTGAGGTGCGTCGTACCACTGCGGGCAGAAAGCAAGCTAGCAAATCGAGCCCCTAGTTGCCGAAGGGGACGACAACACTATCGCCACAGCCTGTGAAGGTTAACCGGCTTGATTCAAGGTCGAGGGCGACTCGATCTGCGGCCGCTGTGGGGCGTCCCCGTTCGTCCCAGAAGCGGCCAAGTGTCAGAGACCAAGACAATCCTAGAATGCGAGCGGATCTTTCTGTTTGAAATTCGGTGAGTTCAGGGGTTTTGATTCGGTTAGCCGAGGGGTGCAGCATCAGGCACGCACGGGTTCCCAGGCCGACAAGACGTACCATATCAACGCCGTGCTGACAACCGCGAGAGTCGAAACGCAAAGTCTTCGAGCCAAAACTTTGTACGGTCACGTTGGCTTATATAGTCACTATGACTTTTAAGAAGCTTTGATGCGTTCATTCTCAACAAAAGTGAGCTTCTCTAGAGCTTGTCCTCCTATGATAAAGGTCTCACTGTCCCGGTATACGACGATGACCCCACCAATTGAGCGTAACGAACACGGCCAGCTACAACTCAAGTTGATATGAATGGTTGGGTCATCTTCAGGTGCTGATTTCAATAATGAAGGAGGTACCGCGGCCGACGCCCGACCTCTCCTTGCATTAGTGTCAATTCTGTGAAACCTCCTTACGTCCATACATCCTGTGGACAAGCACAATAACAGCGGTGTCAGGATCTCTTGTGATGCTATAGTTTTGAGAGAGCTTCCGGAAGGGGCAATAGGGTGAAGTAGGGATACATCGCAGGACTCAGATGCATACTTGTATTCTCACATGAATCTGTACAGATACACTCAGATCCGGCGAGTATCTCTCGACCAGCTCCGCCGGCGCAAAAGAGTCCAGTCCACACTCTAACACGCAATGCACAAAGATACGAGCAACGTGTCACTAGATGTCTGGCTGTAGGAAGTGCTCCGTATACAGTAATAGGAAGGGGGAACGGGTGGCGCTTTTTCACTATCCCTTCATGTATGCCATCCCCGTTGGATATCATAAACCCTCGACTCCTACTCTGTTCGCCTCATTATTCATTGATCCCTGCTTATGGGTGACTTTGTCGACATACACCGCGGCACCTGATCCCGCCAACAGCAGGAAAGTAGCGACACAACATCTCCCAGGGATGCTAAAGAGAACCACAAGCGGGCAGCGAACCGAGCCAAAGAACGGAAATGAATTGAAGCACAATCAAACTACTACTTCAGTGATGGTCTGCATCAATGCCCATTGCACCCAAACCTGGCTGTGGTAAGACTGCGGAAGCATGCGTGTGCTTCCGGCGCTGTGCTACTGCTTAGAGACAGGTCCAACCGTGCCGTTCGTGCTACACCAACAGCTCGCGTGAGTGTTGCAATCTTGACTCACTCTGCACTGTTCTTGGAGCATGTGAAGCGGCCAACCTGTACAGAGCAGTCGACCTTTGCGCCCAATTTGTCCTACATGCATACGCCATGTCGAACTTCCTTTTTCCCTCGGTCAGCATTGCATTGGGAAACTTGCCCCAGGCCGAAGGTGAAGTCGGGCGCTTGCGTGGTCATCGTTCCAGAGACCAGGTACAAATCAAGTTCTGGCAGCATGACACCCTTCACTGGGCCAGAATTGATATCACAAATGCAGTGTCGAAGAGCGTCGACAGCCACACGCAAATCAGGTTATGTAACAAGGCCTGGTGAATATACAAGGCATCCAAGTTTCCACCGCTGACCATCAGGTGAGGGCAGGACCTTGGCCTGTTCCTATGTACAGTAGACAGACAATGCGATGATGACTGAATCGCCAGGATAGGTCTTGGGTTCTTCGGTGCTCCACAATCCTAGGACAAGGCTACCATCAGAGAGAGAACTCGCAGCTGCGGCAAATCATCTGCTTGATGACTTGTTCCTTCTTGGACTATGATCCAGGCTGAGGCAATCCGCTGTAGCCTCCGAAGCCCTTGAAAGAAGGGTGACGTGATTGGGTTGCATTGGGTTGTTATTGGGCTGAGCGTCTCGGAAAGCGATGTTTATCGGCCGCCATGGGAATGGATCGTTCGAAGTGCTGGACTGTGCCTAGACATTTCAAAACTTGTGAGTCAACGCGTTCGAGCGGTCAAGGAGGAGGAGATCCTGGCAAGACATCTAGCCAAAACAGCTTGACGCGTACCTACTTCTGAAGCCTCCTTGCCATAGCTTCCGTCAAGGCCACAACCCCCTGGGCGTTGTCCGAATAGGCCGCTCCAGTCGCGACCGGCCTGTTTTGTGGCCTTGAACAATAGCAAATTTCGCGACGCCAAGACCTTTGGGTTGACGGCCGCCCCAGCATCTCGACTACGCGCGACAGACCCCGGTCGTTGATAGGTAACTACCCATGAACGGCGCCTTGACTCTAAAGGAAATTGATGGGGCCTCGCAACGGCCCGCCAGCTACCATACCACGGGCCGTCCCGTTTCGGCGAACGAACCTCGAGATCTCGCTGGATCTCCAGACTATCCATATGGAGGCGAGAAACCTACAAAATGATAACACTTTTTGCTTTGGATTTTAGCACGGTCGAGAAAGGGGGACACGATTCCAGACTCGCAGCTCGATGGCTGCACGAAACCGCCGCAGAGATCGAAATGCGTACCCAGGGCTAGGATAAGCGTTGAATAGCGATCATGCAGCCATCAGTAGGAGTAGCGGACAATACGGGACCTGATGAGCGACGACTGCCCAGATCGACATGCAAGATATGCTATTACTGGTCGAAAATAAGCTTGGAATCGATGGCCGAACATCCGGGGTACTTGCGAATCATGTGTTCGCATTACGATGCAGGGTTGTGCGAGTGGTTCGCTCGGAGGCTTCAAACGAACCACTGACAAGTCTCCGTTCGGTCTAGGAGACAAGGTGTGTGGGCAGTTGGACAACAAGGTTGGGCATCGAGAGGACGACATACTTCCGCGCTGGTGCTGTCATTCGCCAATGCGACATGGAGTCGCACGGCACTATTGCAGCTTGCCGACTGGTTGTTCATGCTGCGATCCACCAGCAGAAGAAAGCAGAAGAAACCTATACGCTTGCCTCCCGTTCTCGATTCTGCTATATTCAAGATTCAAGACTACATGTAGCAGTGGAACCAGACGTCTAAGGCACACGAGCGTTGGCTGCTAGCGTGTGAATCGGGCACCAATTGCTGGGTTGAGACCGCCTCGGAATACGGGAAGTTACGAAAGCTGGTACAACAGGAACATCGCGAGTCATGTTTTCTCCATTATAGTGACGATCTCACGCCCTCTTATTGATGAATTCAGTCCTGATCCAACTCTGCTTTGCGGCACTTGCTCTGCGGCACACTACTAGTCGCTGCCGTGAGCTCCTCGCGGAGTAACCTTGAAGGTCGTTGGCTGAGGCCACTTATTTGCGAGCGAGCTGCTAGATAGAGGAAGGAGAAAGGGTTCGCTCGTGCCGGCCTACGCTACGAATATGAGTTCTCGAGGACTACTTTGAGAAAGACGCCTTGAATCAAAGACTGTGGCTCATCGACATGTTCAGTACGTGAAAGGCATATTCGCCTAGGCCGCTAGCAATGGCTGTGTGGATTTTGCGAGTATTGGGCAGCAACTACGGACGAAATCAGGTGTTTCTCGGGGCTACGATGAAACCCTGCACACCGGCTCACCGAAGGAAGTGAATCTGACTCCCATTGAGTGGGCTCGACAGGAGCCTGAGACCTGACGATGGTTGTTCTGGAAGCTCGCAATGCACGTGTATCGGAGGAATCACTGCATTACATGGCATGGCATGACATGACATGACATGACAGCGCATGAAGTCGTACCCGCGGTGCAGCTCATCGACTTAGTTGTACAAGTACAGCTCATTGAAATTTGAAAGGTGAAGAATGAAGTGGGGATCATGCACGGCGTCGCGGTGTGATGAGCGTGCCCGCAGCAACCAGACGTCTCAGCCTCGCGAACATGACTTGTCGATCAGGACGCCCTGGAACGGACTGGTTTCGTCCGATTGCGATTGGGAGCCTAGCTCCCACAGTTCTTCCGAGCCTGGCCGCTTCAAGGGTCGCATGTAATGCAGAGTGAGGTGTCATATTATCATAGGGAACACCCCGGGACCCAGAATTGTTCACGTCCACGTCACCTCAAGCCAGGTATAGAGCCTGAGGAAGATCGGAACCGCAGGAGGTCTTGATTATGCGGGCGTGAGTTCCTCGACAAGCACCAAGTTGCAAGTTAAAGCGGAATAACAAAATTGACATGGGGGTTTAAAAGTACCAGACAAGAGTACAGGGAACATGTGCAAGCAGACATGGACATTGCAGCCAACGCCTATCGACGACAATCAACTACGCTCCCCTGATACTTCGATACAATCTCTGCGATTGTTCCCATGCAGATCCAATTTACCCTTCATGAAGCGCAGGTCTCGCCTTCTAAGTCTCAACGTTCTACTGCGTACAAAGCCCAGCCTACGTACGAATACTCATTCGCCAACTGTTTCCATGATACCTGTTTCCCTTTGGGATTGGGGGAGTTACGCCCTACCAAGCAGTCGCCAACGAATCCCAGGAACAGCCGCTCATTGTACCTCGGCACCTGGAGGATGTACTGTATTCGCTAGCTCTGCGGATAATGATCTACGAACAGGTCTTTAGGTACTTGGGCGAGTACCGCAAAAGGAAAAAGCAAGGAATGCTGGTCATGTTCGTGACGTGGCCGCGTGGGACGGCCAGGACTTGGCCCGATGCTATGAGCATTTTACCTAGCGGCTTGCTATGGGCGAAAACTCGTCCCTATCTCGGCACCAAATCATCAATGGATATGGAAGACTCAGCGAGGTCGATGCTCGGTCGGCGCTCGGTCGAGTCTAGTGAGCCCCCCACGCTTCTGCCCCAATTTTGCGTACATGTATGCGTATATGTCCAGGACTCCAGGCCAACAAAAATCGACGATCATTCACGGTAGGGGTCGTGGATGAGGCCACTCAGCCAAAGCACGGCGGAGGCCACCAGAGCACCTGTTAGGCTGCATCTTCCCAAAATTCTTGGGTGCCATAGTGCGATTGATTGTCTATAAGATGGGTGACTTTAACGTGTAGTATAGAGTACGACGAACAATTCTTGCGACATACGACAATACGACTGTGATGGCTGGGTGAATACAGGGGGTTGTCGTCGGACCCAAAGTCCGTGAGGGGCAGACGATTGTGATTACTGGGTCCAAGTCGATCGTTACCTTCCAGCAGGCGGATCCGCAGTATCGAGGAAGAACAGCCATTCTACCCAAGGGCCATGGAGGGATCGAAAGACTCCCCAGCCAGACAGACAGAGTCCAGCTCGAGAGTCCGCTCGGACCTCTCAACATTGGTGCACTTGTGAATGCACTTTCACGTACTATCTGGTTGGAGAATAATACAGAGAGTACGGCCGGTACGTGTACTGATACACCATCCGTATTCGTCGCGATTGCACCGGAACCAGGGGTGTCCGGGGAGGATAAGCAATCATACTTGTGCTGTTTCGCAACGTATACCTGTACAAGGCACTACACTACTACACATCATGATCGAGCGGGGTGAAGCAAAGGAGCAGGGATCTTGGCCGCGTACCTTCATGTTGGTTTCTACTGGAGTGCGGAGGACGCAATTCGGTTCCTGTCGGGATGGAGGCTTTTACTCTCGAACAATGTTTACTTTGGATGAACGTCGACCAAAATCCGTCACTACTGCAACTAGTCGTACCGGGTTACCAACCCCGTTATGGAGGCTCGCGGGTCTTGCCAGCATGGAGTCTTGAAAGTTCAGTATACTTGTACTTTCGACTGACCTAAACGCAGGCCGACTGCGGGGCCACTGGGTTCGACTCGAGAGTGACGCTCGAGGGGCAAGGCGGTCGGGGCAAAAACAAAGCCTCCTGTGCTTTTGATAAGTGTTTCGTTCATGTTTGAACTAAAGCGGTGGTCGTCATGCGGGCTACTTCAGGGGCCAGCGCTCCGCTGAGGGTTACGGCGTGGGCTTGGTGGTCGTTGATTACTGTGACCTAGTAGTAGCAGTAATGCTTCTAGCGCTGTTGCAGCCAGCGCCGGCTGGCCGAGGGTTAGCTTAGGGAGGGTCAGCAGGGCAGTGCTCATGTTCTAGCGTCCTCGGCTGGTCTTTACAGAGGCTGGCTTTGGCTAGACGGCCACTGCACCTTCGGTATGGTAGGCTACCTAGGCACCAGTATGATCAGGTCCTGTGACCATAACCACGACCCTGACCAGTGTCAGTACTAGCGAATGACCCCTGCCCTAACTGCTTGCCTTCACCGAGCAAGGAAGCCGCTGAGACTCGACCTGACCCTCGATGTCGCCACACTCTCCCTCGTTGTCTATATACTCATTTCACTTCCCTTTGCTTTGCTTCACCTCACCTGGCATTTCTCCTATATACTAACTCAGCAATTACCCTACCCAAACCTACGACCACACGACCTGTACCGAAAATTACAGCTTACTACTAGACTTGCTAGTACTTCAACTTAGTAGTTGAGTACCTCACCTTGCGCAGCCGCGCGGCTTGCTACCTGTAACACTTGTAGCCTGACCTGACCTGACGGCGCCGACCCGACCTGTGACGAATGCGGCCACTTTCACAGCCACCCTCCACTTCACCTTAGGCTCCCTTACCAAGTGGTACCACCACTTGTACTCGTCTACTCGATTCTGTGATATCTCGAGTGTCGAGTACATCCTACGTTCATTGTTTATTATTGCTGGGCCGCTGACAGCGAGACCGCGTGAAGAGTCGCCTTTCGCTGACCGCTTGGACATCATCAACAAGGCGACATCCAGGATCAAGCAATATCATCCACATCGGAAGTTCCATTCCGGATCCGCGGCGCCGCAAATTAGCATATTCTCCTAAGCTCACGCTCACCTACGTTGTTGTATATGTATATGGATTGAGCGAGCCCAGATATAGGATGACGCTTCATTGCGCAGGCCATCTATTTGCCCACCACAAGCGCAACGTTGACTTCTCACATCCCTCATACTTCGAACCACCCCTTAACCCATTATCCTCCTGGAACAGCTCCGGGTAACGGTACACCCGCTTCTATAGCGCCGTGGATCGGTAGGGAATACGGGATATAGCCCCGATTTCCAGGCCCCGGCCAACTCATTCGCTTCTCAATACCCTCTTGGACCTAGTCGCGTCTGCAGGCTTAATACGCGGTTTAATTCCCCGTTATACCGAGTAGATTGCCCTCGAGCTTGGTCCTCATCTGCCGACTCCATCCTCTTCTGCAAGCTAGTCGCCATGGATCCCAGTCATGCGGCAGACCAGCTCATCACGCAGAAGCGTTGCGTCTCTATTGCTCACAGTGGTGATAACGACAACGACGACGACTACAATGACGCCTCGGCTTCTCCACCCTCGCCTGGATCCTTGTCCCCGGCAGGCTTGGTGAAATCCAAGAGCCTTGTCCCTGCAGACCAAGGCGGCTATTACTCCAGGAGGGACGAGGCCGAGGGGGCCGCAGAAACGGCCGCTGATGCCCAACGAACCTGCGTCCGCATCATTGAGGGGAGCCGAGGCCGCTGTTGTGAGGAATACCCGGCTGCTACGTCGCCATGTCGATGTCCTCACGGGACTTTGTACCTGGAAGCTTTGCCCAACGAGGTGCTGCTTCACGTTCTTGGGTTTCTTGATGTGAGCGATCTACTGTCCATGTCTAGGGTAGGTCTTACAGTCTCGAGCCGTGTTCCATTCGCCCCCGTCTTCTCGTCTTTGATCTGCTCTTACGGTCCCCCGTGAGGTCAAGAGGCATACTGACATGCTGTTGATAGACGAGCCATCACCTTCGCAGCATCTCTCTTACCCCCATCCTTCATATTTGGCGTCTCCGGTACACCCGCTATATCCTGCCCCCTCTTCTCTGGAGCCCGGAACGGCCTACCCTCGCCAACCTCATATCCCGCTCCATCATTCTCACCCCAACAAATGTTGTGTCCCGCCGTCTCGCCCGCTCGCTTGTTTCCATCCGCTTGTCCCGACGTCTGGCTTCCCGTCCGCCCGCGTCGGCCCTCGTCGAGCGCTCGCTTCTTCCCAAGGAGCGTGTCCCCGGCTTGGTCCCCGTGTACGTGGCTCCGACGATTGTGCAGCGCAGACGAGATATTGAACGGGAGCGGATCAAGGATGGTCTGAGGAGGTGGATCGAGGGCAAGTGGAGGGGTGAGGTCCGGGAGAGAGAGGAATCGCAGAGGAGGTGGGAGGAGAGTCGTGGTGTGGGGAGGGTGTGGCGGTTGAGGAGGTTCTGGGAGAGGGTGGGAAGAGGTGAGGACCTTATTGTTCATTGATATCCCTCTCTCCTTGCCGTATGATTGGCGTTTTCAATTTTGTGAGTAAGGTCCGGCTTGGACTGGATTTGTTGGGAGGCGGCGTCTGTTTCTTTAGGATACCCTGGGCGTTGAGCTGCTTTGTCTGAGGAGGTACTACGACGTGGTCACTTGAACGTGTGTGAGCGTGTATGAATGTCTTCAAAGGACCTCGGTGCCTTGAAGCTTGTTTCAAATATTTCGCAGTGTTGTCGAATCGTATTATACAAAGTCCCCTGTTGTATGTCCACGTTTTGCCGTCCCGTTTCCCGAACCATAAGTCTAGTACTATACACACAATCCAGACAAACCAGCCGGACTGGAACCTTTCCTAAGCGCACTGCATACCCACCCAGGACAAAAGCTGAGCCCCCTCTCCGAGTCACAACCACAAACGCTTCGTTTTACCGCACCACCCCGGTCCGGAATCGGAATCCGTCCCAGTCGTCCTCGTCCTCGTCAGACTCATCCTCCTCGCTCTCCTCGTCCTCCTCCGCAATCGCCGTGTTGTTCTCCTTCCCGAGCCCGTCCACGCTTACCCCGAGAGCCTTCCTCCTCGCTTCCGCTGTACCACTTCCAACAGCAGCGTCCCCTTGCTGCGGCTGCTGCTGCTGCTGCCCGTGACTCGCCGCTCTCTGCCGTAGCGTCTCCCTCTGCTCCTTGAGCTTGAGCACCTTGGCTTCCAACCCGCGCATCTCCTCCAGCTCTTCCTCCAAGGCGCGCGCTGCGTCCTCCCTCTCGCCGTCGAGGTCGGCTTCCGGTTTGGACTGCCGCCGGCGCGGGTCGCCGTCTGCTTCGGCTTCTTCTTGCTCCTCCTTCTGTCGAGCCATTTCTTCCGCTGTCATGGCCGGTGCGGAAATGGTAGCACCCTCTGTGTCGACGTTTTCGGTCGCCGCAATGTCGGCTTCGAAAGCGGCCCATTCGTCCTCGTCGACGCCGACCTTGCTATTTGCCGCCGTAGCTGGGACGCTCGTGGCAGCAGCAGCAGCCGCCGTTGTTGTGGAATCGGATCTCGTGTGATTCGGCAGCGGTGGACCAGGGACGAGTTGACGGGAGGGGAGAGCCGCGGACGCCGAGGTCGCTGTGCCCGTCGCCGCTGAGCCGTGGGGTGTGGCGGGACGAGAGGGGATCTGCAGTTCAACGCCCTGTGAAGGCGTTTGCGAGGACCGGCGAGCTGTCGACGGCGTGGCTTGCGGCGGAGGGGGTGTTGTGCGAGACGAGCCGTTGTTGCTGTCATCTTGCTGTTCGTCTCTGTCCTCGTCTCCCTCTTCGTCCGGGGTCGAGGTGCCGTTATCTGGACGACTGCGCTTCCGACGCATCCTCATCCTGCGTATATCTTCATCCCCGCCTGCTCCTCCTCCTCCCCCTACGCCATTGATAGCGTCAGAGGGACGTTTCCCCGCGCCGCCCATTTCCTCGTCTTCGTCCCTCTCGTCGTCGTCGTCTTCGTGCTTGCGCTTGTGCGATGTCAACACAGCGTTTTGCGGTTGTTGAGTACTACTGCCACTACTGTCTTTGTTGGCAGCGGCGGCAGCAGCAGCAGCAGCAGCAGCAGCAGCAGCGCGCTTGCGGTGTGCTTCCGAAGCGACGTGTGCGTCCCAAAGCGACTCAGCCTTGATGGGTTCGCGGCACAGGGTGCAGAGGAGCTTGCCCGTGTCCGAGTAGGCGGCGTGGGCGTGGGTGATGCGGCGGGCGGCGCGCTGCTGCCGCAGCAGGGAGCGGGCGTCGGCCATTGGAAAGCTTGTGTGTGTCTTTGACTACGCCCTTTGGTATGTTGTTTTTGTCTCCCTTGTGGATTTTTTAAGCTTTGTTAGGTACCACAGAACAAGAAGGGAAGAGGGAAAAGGCTGGGTGTGTCGCGGACGTCTGAAAGGAGTGCGGGGGACGCAAGATTCAATCGAGAGGTCGAAAGATGACGGTTTTTTTTTTAGAGTTGAGGTTTCCAGGCTCAAAAGCTGCATTTGGAGTAATGGCAGACGGACGCGACGGACCCGAACTAAGCTTGCTTTTGTTGCTGTAATTACTTGTTAGGGTACTCTTACTAGGTAATACGGAGTAACCCCCGAGCAACAGTGCCTACTAAGTGAATACAGGTAACCCTGGTCTGGGGTTGGATCCGCTGGCTTGAATCTCAGATCAGCCAGGGTTAGGGTTGTCTATTCTTTCTTTCTTTCCAACCACCATTCATATCTGAACCTCTGTCAGGGTTGCCTCAGTTTCTACCTTTTATTTCTCTTTTCGAAGCTATCACAATTGCAATCCCTTCCAAAAAATCATCATCATCATCACCGAAGCTCTTCTCCCTCTTCCAACTTCTCGTTCGGCCCGGCAATCAGTACCTTGATCGCCGTCCCGCTCTTGACCTTCATGATGGCCTCCTCAGCCCGTCGGAAACTGACCACGCCCGTAATTAGCTTCCCAACGGCAATCTGATCCGAGGCCACCATGCCCACCGCCAATCGATAATCACCGCTTCCGTAGCGGAACGATCCCCTTACCGTCACCTCCTTCATGCACAGCGCCATCATGGGAATCTCCATGTCGCTCCGGCCCATGCCCCCTTGCACGTAGCTCCCACCTTTGCGGACGACATGCAGCCCCGTCTGCACGCTGGGGACAGCCCCCGAGGCTTCAATGACAATGTCGGCCCCTCGCGTGCTCAGGCCCGTGTCTTGGAGAAGCTTCGCCGCGTTGTCCTGCGCCGAGAGGTGAGAGGGGGAGAGGTAGGTCTGCGTAACGGTAGCCCCGGCTACCTCCTTGGCCATCTCCAGCTTCCGCGGGATAACGTCTACCGACACAATCTGCGTCGCCCCGTATACCCTAGCCACGGCGGCGCAGAGAATACCCACGGGCCCCGCGCCAAAGACGACAACCGACGTGCCCGGGGAGACACACGCCTGCCTCACCATGTGCACCGCCACCGCCAGCGGCTCAACCAGTGCGCCCTCGCGCAAGGACACGCCGTCGGGCAACTTGTAGCAAAAGTCGTCGGCGGCAACGTAGAACCCGGTCAGCGTCCCGTGATGAGGCGGCGACGCGGCAAAGACGACATGGTCGCAGAGGTTATACTTGCCGGACAAGCAAGGCTCACACCGTCGGCAGGGGAAGCCCGGCTCGATGGCCACGCGGTCGCCGGGGACGAGGGAAGTGACGCCGCTGCCGACCTGGACGACGGTGCCTGCGGCCTCGTGGCCCATGATGAGGGGGTCGGAGAGGGCGTAGGCGCCAATGGAGCCATGGTCGTAGTAGTGGACGTCGGAGCCGCAGACGCCCGTGTAGTTGATGGCGATGAGGACGTCGTTCGGGCTGGTAAGTTCTGGGATGGGGTGTTCTTTGTAGGAGATGTCTCCTGGCTTGTTGAGGAAGAAGGAGAGGTTCTGGTTCCCATCGTGTAAGTGATCTTGTAGAAAACAATGGGTTTTGGTCTGTAAGATGGAGACTAACCGACTTGCCCTCCATGATGGGCTGACTCTCAAAGATACTTTGACACAGGTTCGTACCCTCGTGGTCGTCTGGTTGATTGCAAAGATTAAATTTTTATTACACCTTATTATCAGGAGTGATTTGCATTTCCTATCTTTCTTTTCAAAATAAGGATGTGTCTTAGATGGCATTCATCACAGATCTCCCTCCCCGCAAACCTTTCCCCACACTACCCAACGTTGACTTGCAACTTCGGGCCACTATCCGCCGAAGGGTGCATAAGGGGCCAATTCACTTCATAATTGTCATGTTCAGACTCTTCGGTTCAAAGAATGACCAATTGACCAGTGTTGATACGGATTGGTAGTTTTTTATCGTATGAATTTCCTGTTAGGCGAATAGCTTGAACCACTGATGGGGTTGGGAGGAGCGAAACTCAGGTTGTGTTACCGTAGGCAATAGGTAACTTCAAGCCGCCACCAGAATCTCACTAATATACTATATATATCGAGGCTTAAATGATAATAAAAGCTAATAAGTTATTAGATATTGCTAATTATGTTATATAATTGATTTGAATATTAATATAATATATATAAAATAGTTATATCCATGTGTCTGTAATACCTTATCAGTAGTGCACTAGGGGAGGTTCAGAATTACCTTTAACCCACTGTTCCACTCAGACCACGACTATTCCCATCTACCGCTCGTCTTGTGTGCCGCTATTCATTGCGCTTTAATACAAGCTTTTGTTATATAAAGTATCTATTCCAAAGATTTCCAATATTACTCTTTAATATGAACCTGCAAGAGTTCTGAAGGTAGAAAGCTAGGGTAGGGGTAGCGTTGGATGACAGGCCGATCATCCGATAGTCTGCTTGGACGTGGGAAGTACAACACAGCATGATACAGTCGTCATAACGCCTTCAAGTCACTTTGGGTTAATGAATGTAGATGCTATTGTTCTTCGATTGAGATACGGCTGGTCAAGGTAACTTTTACCCCAGATTGACGAATTGTCAAGCATGACAGTTCCCCCCCCACCTCCCCCCCAATTGACTTGGCGCACGTGATGGAATCTCCAATAGATTCAAAGGTAATTCTTCCAGCTCAAAATAATCACCACCAACATCACCACCCACTGCTCAGTCGCCTCGACGTCGCAAGCAGCACTGCGACTCAGAGTCCTTTAAATTAATTTGATTCTAATGAGATGACCCATAGCGGCGCCGGCTACCTTCTAAATGGCTGACCAGCAGGAGCCGCACTCCCTCGCCTCGACCTTCCCCAACCCGCCAACCTTCTGGAAGGACTTTACACCCGACAAGCTCGCGCGCATAGAGGAGGCTCGTCGCGCTTGGAGTACCGGCAATGGCGGTGTAGAGGCGCCCACGCGCATACCGGACGTGCCCGAGGAACTGCTCAATCTTCAACCACCCGCCGAGCCGCAAGACGGTCGATGGAGAGTCTTTGGCGACAACTACACGGTACGTTTCCCTTGGCAGTTCCTTACTACTGGCACTATGAGTTCGCATGTTCTAACGTTGTGATATCTACAGCTGGAGGATAAGCTCCCCACGTTAGAAGAGCAAGGCATCGCCAACCTCCCACCCACACACCCGTCCCGCGCCAACGGCGACGCGAGCACAGCCGCCGACGGGACGCAGTACGACCACGCCCTCGAGCTCAAGCGCCTCGTCAAGTCCCTCCTCCTCAACTTCCTCGAGCTCACGGGCACCCTCTCCTGCGACCCCTCCGCCGCCTCCGCCAAGGTCGATGACCTACGCACGCTGCTCATCAACATTCACCACGCGCTCAACGAGTACCGCCCGCACCAGGCGCGCGAGTCGGCCGCCGAAATGATGCAGGATCACCTGGATCGCATACGTCGCGAGACGGCCGCGGTGAGGGAGCAGGTGGATCGCGCAAGGAGGGTGCTGGAAGGGCTGGGGAGTCTGACGGTGCCCGAGGTGCCGAGGCCCGTGGTGGAGGTGGACAAGAAGGAGGCGGAGAAAGGGCTGAATTGGGAAGAAAAGACGAGGGAGAGGGATGCGGAAATTTGGAAGGCGACGGATGCGTTGCTGGCATAGACTTTGCGGTTCCCCAAAGACTTTTCAAAAGAGGATGACATTATTCATCTAACGTGCGGGCTCGGAGACGACTAGGAATCGGAGGGAGCATAGAGAATGGGGGACCAAGCTTTTACCATGGCGGTGCTGGGAGAAGGGTCTCTTACCATGATGCGATTTCGGCTGGCGTTTACGGAGTATGACAAGACGCGAGTCTTTAGAGGATTTTAAAATATTTGTGATGATATTCATGTCTTGTTTTTCTAGCACATCCTTCTAATGCCGATTCAACCTCTTTTTTGTAGGTCCATTCCTCTCAATCTACAAGATTGCTGTGCTCCGCTCCAGCGTCCAAGTCTCGCTCACCGCCTCTGCAAAATGACTCGACATCCTGTCCGCCTCATGTGCTCATCCAAGCTTTCGGTACAAGGGCCCGTAATCTCAGTTTGTAACCCTAACCCTGGCAAAGCATCTCATTGACATAGTCAATCAATCAATCAATCCGTTCTCTCAGTGCAGTGATTGTTTCACATGACAGTGCAAGGAATCGGAATGCAGCAGCACGAGAACTCGCCGCAGTCGATGCACGGAGTGCTCGTCGGCTTGATGATGGAATCGGTAGGCTTCATTGTTGGATGATGGTGATGATGATGTTTAACCCGCCGAAGTGGGGTTGTATAGATATGAGGGACCTCTAACGAGTCTCGACACTCGGGAGTAATGAGAAAGATGAGGGCGTACTGCCTCTCAATCGCTTAAGAAAAAAATGTGCTTCAATACTTGGAAGAATTGGGTTTAGATGTAAGCTGGATGAATTGAAGTTAAGTGTTTGAGAAGGAGAGAGGGACGTCACAGCTTCATGCACGTTGGAGTCAGCTCGAAAGGTTAAAATCAGGGATAGAGGTGCAGCTGCGGATAGCACAGCGCTTATACGAGTACGAGTACATTGACAAGCCTCAGCACACACGTAATCAACCAACCGGGCCGGACTGCGGCTGCGCGCCTTTGGACTACCTAGGTACCCACCGCCTCCATCCAGCCTCTTTTACTCACTCATGCACACGACTGACATTTCAAGTAGGAATCGTTCACAATACGTAAGCAAACACTTTTTACTAAAGACTAAACATAACTTATGACCGCAAAGCAATGGCCATCTTCCATCGGTAGATACACGATGGGAATTCTTGCAAGATACACGACTCAAAGCCTGTCCACATTCCCCCCCCATTCGCGCCTTTCATAGGCTGTCCTTTATTTGACCCCTTTCATCGATAGAGGTCAACAACGACTTTTAGATATATAGAAGAAGAAGAAGAAAATTGCCAGACGCCCCTCCCCTTTGTTCGCCTTTCCTTATGCCTTATACCTAAGAGGTACCCCTACTTCACGGTCTTTCCTCACTGTGGCGAGAAATATGAGATCTATAAAAACTCCACAGCAATCGTCTAAGAACTGCTAGGGGCAGCTCCGCTCGCACCTGGCGCAGCAGCGTTATTGTTGTTGTTGTTGTTGTTGTTCTTCTGAGCTCCAGCTGCCTCGGCCCGGCCCTCACTCTCAAGCAACTTGCCGAGGAGCGGTAGGTCTTCTCGCGCCCGGGGCTCTTGCTCGTAAATCTTGCGAATCACCTCCCACTCGCGTCGAGACATTTGCCACGCCTGCGGGAGGAGGAATTGCACAGTGGCCGCGCTCATGAGCGTAGGGCCGAGAACCTCGTGGGCCATGGCCTGGCCTTCTTGTAGGGCGCGAACTCTCTGGGCGTCTTGCTCTGATGGTTGATGTGGTGGTTGCTGTGCTGCTGCTGCCGGGGGAGGAGGAGGCTGCTGCTGTCCCTGACCGGCCGGGGGAGGTGATTGTTGGTTTCCTGGCTGGGCTCGATTGTAGGACGGTGGTTGCGGGATGGGCACCGGTGTAGTAGAGTGTAGCGGTCCATTTGGTGCTCCGGCGGCCGACGGTGTGGCAGGAGAGAAGGCCGGTCCTGAGGTGGAGTTGCTCCTCTGAGCGAAGCCGGGGTGAGTTGCACTCGCTGGTGTCGGTGTGCCTTCTGGCTGCGACGGTGTAGGCGGCGTAGCAGACGTCTTGATCTGCGAAGGGTCGTTCCGGTAGACGAACACAGCCAGAAGCATCGGCTCTGTCCTTGTCTTGGGAATGTGATTGTCCACGAGGTTGAGCATGAACTCCGGGTGGTTGTCCTCGCCTGCGGGCACGGGGACAAGATACGTGTCGCGCACGTTGCCGGCCACCTTGTCGCCGACGACTCCGTACCGTTTCTTGCTGTCAAAGTAGTTGATCATGTTGGTGAGCTCAGCCCGCGCATCCGCAGACACCGGCTCGACATTGACGACAACAACATCCGTCAGTGAGCTGTATCGCAGGCCGCAGAGGTATTCGATGGCGCTCTGCTGCGAGATACGACCGGCGACAGTTAGACGGCGAGGAATCAGCTTCGACCAAGGGCCGATAGACGCAAAATTGGCGCCGCCGACATGCTTGGCCACGGCCTGGAAGTCGGCAATGGAGCTCATGGCGAGCGATCCGCGCCAGATGACGTCCGGGTCTTGCGCCTCCTCGGTTGGTGAGTAGGGCGGAGAGTCGTTGTCATCCTGCAGCAAGCGATCCACGTCAGCATCCTCAACAGCAGCACCTTGATGTGTCTGGGCAGAGGAGCGGCGCGGCTGAGTCGTGGTGGGTGACTTGACGCTGGAGAAGACCTTGTTGATGTCGAAATTTGTCTGGCTGGGAGAGCGGTTGTCGTCTTGTGAAGGCGATCGCGCGGGTAATGACCCATGGTCCGCACCCGTGGATTCTCGCTTGATCAGATTCGCTGGCTTCTCCTTGCTGACCGCACGACGCCCGGAAGCGCTTCCTCCTGGGGGCAGCGGAAGTGGCGCGTCCTCGCCTCTGTTGAACGAGCTTTCGTCTTCAACAACTTCCTCCCCCTTGTGAGTACGTCGAACTCTGGGGGCGGTTTGGTCTCCCTGGTACAAAATTGATGCTTTCTCCGCCTTGGCCTTCATCTCCGCCGTTTCTTTCTGCTTCTCTGAAGACTGCAGCTGATCGGACGTCATAACGGCCAACGTGGGGGGTGTATGGACCCCCTGGATCAAGCCGTGCACCAGCTCGAGGTTAAACTTCAGGTTGTGAGACAACGACTTTATCTGCTGACTATACTCCTTCTGTCCCTTGGCCATCGGGTGCGTGTCAAAGACGGCTCGCTCGATTTGCAGCGCTGATGTCTCGGCCATGCTATCCACCGTTGAGCCCTCGGGAACCTCCAGCTCATCATTCTTCGACATGATGGTCATGACATGGACAAGCGACTTCTTCAGTGCCTTGGCGGGTCCATTGCGGGTTGGGGGAAGCTCTTTGATGGAAGGCTCGAGGTCCTTCGGCGGCGTATATTTAGGTCGTTGGGGAGCTGGCTCGGCAGAGACTCGACGGGCTTTGGAGGACTGCTTCTAATCGTTAGTCTTTAGAAACTTGGAATGAGTACATTGAAATGGTGAGACGTACCTTTCCATCTGTGTCCTGCGACTCGCGGGTTTTCCTTTTGCCCCTACCAGCAGCAGTGTCCTTCTTCTCCTTTTCTTTCGAGGCCTCTGGCGCGGGTGAGGGTTTCGCCTTGGCCTTGGCGTTATCCTTCTCTGGTTCTTCTTTTTCTGTCTCCTTCTCCTTCTCTTTATCCTTCGGGGGGTCACTCTTGCGGCCGCCCTTGGGTTTGCGACCGCCTTTGCGCTTCTTCTTTTCCTCATGTGCCTTGCGCCTCTCCTCCCAAGGCTTCTCCCCCTTCGCTATGCCTTCCAGAAGGTCCTTATGGAGGTCTGGCCTACATTGTTCGCACCAATAGTTATCTGGAATCTCGTCCTCGTACGAGCTCACCCCGACGCACACATTGTGCTGCCAAGCGAAGCACGTCTCGCAAGAGATCCACGCTTCGCCCGAGTCTTCATCCTGCTCTGTGGCGCCGCACACGCAACGAATGATCTCATCTTGCTCTTCCTCTTCTTGTGCAGTATCTTGCTCTTGATCCTGTTCCTGCTCCTGTGCCTTTTTTGACTTCTTGTTCTGTCGGCGCTTCGCTGGTGCGGGTGCCGACTCGAGCTGTTCGTCGAAGGCTTTTGTGTGCTGGCCCTTGGTGGCTCGAACGGAGCGTCGTGGTTCGACTTCTGTGGGTTTGTTATTAGCTTGGGTCTCGTTGAGCTGCGCCTCTGCGTTGCGAGTCGACCTCCGAAGCATGCTGGCCCTCGTCGTATCGACGAGCTCGAGACTCGAAGATAGTGGGTGGTGCAACAGCTCTGGCCTCAGAGGGGAAGACTGCGTGTAGATGCATGGACTGGGTAGCTTACCAGACATGGTGACCGCCTTTGAAACGCGACACCGGGCTTTGTTTGCCCGCTTGTTTTGTCCCTTTCAGTACGATGCAAAAGCCCCAGAAAGAGCACGAGCGCTGGGGCTGATTGGGCGAGTAGGCAGGCAGCCGAAGCTGTTGGGCCTTTTGCTGGGTGCTGATTGGCTTTTCTGAGGTCTACTTTCTGTACAACACAGGATGTACTTTTGGTGTGGGAAAAGAGTCTGTGGTGTGTTTACGGGCCAGCAGGTTCAAGAAAGTAACGTAAGAGGAGTTTCACGGCACGACTTTTTAAAGAAAAAAAGAAAAGAGCAACGATGGCACTGTTGTGTCCCCAGATGCGGCCCCTTCTCATCCGTCTGATGTTTTGTTTTTTGTCTCGTACGCCAACTGGAAAAGACCGTTCGAACGATTTTTCCTTCTCCCACGACCAGGTACTGCTTGCAAGCTTATCTTACAGTCTGCAGTCCTCGCCTTGTATGTGAGAACTGACGAGAGAGGTCACTGTGGGTGAGCAATTGGGAGGTGTTCCCTCGATGGAAAACACGGCTATTTGCCGCGCGGTGACGTGGTCGCGTGTCGCAAACGCCACACAAGCGCAGGCCTGGTGAGTAAACAGCGGGAATAGAATCGCGAGAGCTGGTTTAAAAAATGCGCTTCGTGCAGAGTGTTTGCGACCGCGCGTATATAGGTGACTGCGCTGGTGTTGGTGTTTGAGGGTTGATCGTGAGGATGGAGGAGGAGAAATCGGTGACAGCTCTTGGGTGGGATGGCTGAGAAATGTGGAGAACAATGTCGAAAAAAATGGCCGTGGCGACCGTGACCAAGCTCCCCGTTTTTTTTCTTTCAAGTCTGCAGTGGCTCTATTGGAGGTACCTCTACTCCGTAGTAGGGACTAGAAGACCATAACGCCCAAGCGGCCAGTACCTAGCGTCTGCAAGTACACTCAACGGCAGCGATTTCCAGAGCTAAGCTGACTAATAAAATCGCCGCATACAAGCACATAGAATCATCAATATTATGAACACTGTCCGGTAGCCGAGCTGATCAAACATTAAAAACTATTTGAGGCTTGGATGATATAGCGGGATGGAAAGGGCCCGACGGTCAGATCGCATGGTTTTCCTCCGCAAGGACGGACGAATAGTCGACGTTGTGCTTGCACAGTGCTGCCAATCATCTCCAACCAGATAGCGATGACGCGAGTAGCTGCTACTTACCTTTGTAGCCTGGATTTTTCCCACCCTCTCTCCCCCGACTCCTCAACGCCCAATATGAACTCATACGTGGCACGGCCGCTCGCATAGTAGCCATTCGCGCCTTGGTGCCCGATTAAGTAGAAGCCCCCCTTGGTCGCTCAAATTGTCTCCATCGCCGAGTTTGAGCGCTGCGATGCCGAGGCCATTCCGGCTGTGTTTGGAATGCACAAACGATATCTGATAAGCTGGGCATTTTCCTACCTCCCACGATCTATCGGCTCGCTTGCAATATTAAAAAGACTGTCAGAAGTTAGCCGTGAGTCTGGAAGCTTCAGGTTACTCAAACAACGGACCTGATATCGTCGCGTTGGCCGGGCGCAGAATTGACCTGACCATCTCCCATGGGCACTGGTGCGCCGCCTACGCCGGACAGGCCTTCCGGCCCTGCCCTTGCGGCCACATTTCCGTCCTCAACCCCGCCAGCTTTGACATTTTCTAAGCCAGGCTTCTGTCGTGTTCGGCCATTTCGAAGGTCGCTCAGGTCGTCCAGATATCCATCCGGCAGCCCTGTCACATAACAGCCATTGAACACGCCTACTTCCAGATTCTCGATTGTAGTCGGACCCTGAGCTGCTTCAATGCAAGCGGCTTTCAGTCCATTCTTGCCCTCAATGTCCAGGAAGATGATTTCGTCGGCGCCTAGGTAATCGGCAATTTCTCGCTCCGTCTTGCCGTAAGCAACCAGAGCTGGGAGAGTCAGCATCATGACATTGCTTCCACTTTTGAAGGCTTGCAGATCGAGAGGGAATACCTACCAGAACGATCCGCAAGGTCTATGCCATACTACATTCACAATCAGCAATCTCGGTCTTGCGACAAAGCAGTGATGATTGACTCACAATGTGCGGGTGTGTGCAAGGTGGCGAGCAAGAAACAAACACAACACGAAGCGCGCCCGCCTCCCTGGCCAATTGGATCTGTATTGTTAGCGGAAGATGCTATGCAAACAAAGCAGAGCTGTCGATCCAGACTTACAATCTGTCGCGATGTTGCTAAGGCGGTTGTTAGTCCAGACTCCGAACGAACTCTGGGGGATTACTCACTGCCTCGAACGACACTGTCATCGACGATAACCACGTTCTTGCCCTTGAACTCTGACTCGACAAAGGAGAATTTGCGTCGGACACTCCGTAGCCGTGAGGCCTGATCAGGTAATATGAAGGTCCTGTGGATGTAGCGACTCTTCACAACCGCAGTCACGTACGGTTTCCTCAGTCTCTGAGCTAAAGCGGATGCCGCGACGTTGCTCGTCTAAGTGCGGACGGTTAGCCTTGGTTAACTTGAAGTCTACCACAAAAGCAGTATGACCCACCTCAGGCACTGGAATAACTGAAGAATGGTTAGCGATTTTGAACATGGCTTGGAGCTAATGGCATGTGACTTACTCGCGTCGATCTCCTCGACGCCCTTTTCACCGAGAACGTCCTTGATCTTCTCGGCCAACTTTTCCCCCATCTTTTGTCGACTGCGGTATACAGATATGCCATCGATGGTACTCTCCAACCGAGCAACATAAATGTATTCAAATGTATCGGGGGTATAGCCGTTCTGCTTGACGACCTGGCGGAAGATAGGATCGCCGCCTTTTGGACAGAAGACGGCCTGGCCAGGCAAAATATCCACAATATCACCAAACCCAAGTTGCCGCAGAACAACTGACTCTGACGCTACAAAGTAGTCTTTCGCACCCTTCACGGTAGCTGAGGGTCGTGAACCCATGCAAAGGGGGCGGATGCCATCAGCGTCCCTGCGTGTTGATTCTCGTAAGATGTCAGTGCTGGATCAAAAAGCTGGTATATGACTTGCCTGAAGGCGACAATACCGAAGCCTGTAATCATCGCCGTGCACGCAAACGCGCCTTGACATCGGGAGTATACATCACCCAGCGCATCGAAGATGTCGTCGACTTTGGCGCGAGTCCTTCCAAGCTTCTGGAGGCCGTGTGCGAAGACGTTGAGCCTTTTACAGGTCAGATACTGGGCGGTGATGCTGACGGAATCGGGAGCAAGGTGAAATCACGTACAAGAGTTCCGAGTCGGAATCGGAGTTGATGTGGCGGTGGGCTTCCTCGTCGAGGTATCTACGGAGCTCTTCCGTATTGATGAGGTTGCCATTCACCGTTAGTGTGATTCCGAAGGGAGCATTAACGTATAATGGCTGGGCTTCCGACCTGGAGCCGGGAATCAGTCATTCTGAACTACTGAAACATTCATCATCATGGTTTTATAGACTCACGCAGATGCAGTGCCCATGGTCGGATAACGGACATGACCGATGCCTATAAAACAATCAGCCTCAGTAGAGGTGTTGATGTGGCGTGTACGCACCCATATAGCCCGGAAGCTGTTGCACTCGCCTGCCATCTGAGAAGACTTCACTGGCCAACCCTAGTCCCTTGCACTGGAAGACCCTGCTGCCCTGGCAGACTGCAATCCCTGCAGCATCTTGTCCTCGCTGGTAGCAAAGTTAGCATTATGTGAATGTGAAAGGTACCGCTCAATCATATTTATGAGTTCGTATATACTTACATGCTGAAGAGAATACAGAGATTCGTGCAGGTCAACCGCAGCGCTGGTAGCGTTGGGATCGCCGAGCTGTGAAAGCAGTCAGCGTTTTCATGTTGCCCCACGGTAGGACAGGTTCCGGGAGCTCAGAAAAGGTTCGTACCAAGATGGCTGAGACACCGCACATTGCGACTGATTGATGACTCTGTAAGTCACCTCTCAAGCTTAGTATTCTCGTTGGCTATTGTACACGAAATGTGCTCAATCCTGAAGATTCAAGCGAAATCGTCAATCTTCTTTTTTCGACGGTCCACTAAACATCCCACTATTTACCTAAGATAACCATATCGGCCCTCGCGATTGGCTTGGCGACTAAGATATCTAATCACGTGGCGTCGGGCTCTGGGATTTTTCTCCAAACTTTGACTCCGATAGCGGGGTGCAAATTGCCCCTCCATCTTCTCTGACCTCTTTTCTATGCCATCAATCCCGGGCCTAGAGCTCTGATCCTCCACAGCATCGTAATCACTGCTATTCTAGAACAGCGGTACCGTTCTTGTGCTAGTCAACTCCAGCATTGTTTTCGAATCGCCCGAGTCGGTTTCAACTCCGCTGTGATCCGATGATAGCTAAAAGAGGGCGTCGAAACGATCCCACCGCGATGCTAAACTCCACAATCTTCGAGAAGTGGATACAAACAGTTTCGGGGAATTCACCGGTTGGCAAAACTCGTTGATATCCAATCAACCGAGACGAAATTCGCACATGTAGAGTAGTTGCATTGATTGTGCACCCAGCTCGGAACGACGAGGGCATGTAGCAACAATTTCTCTTGTCGTTTCGGAGTCGTTTGCTCTAGTGCATCCTTGCGCTTGCACGGCTACGCAGGTCTACTGGCAGCTTGATTAACCTTTCCTGTACCACGAAGGCCGCGTCCATTACGTTAAGTTCTATTGGGGTCTGGGGTCGTGTAGTGGCTAGAAGAGCTTCAGCCATAAGTATCAACAAAACACGAGAGGTAGATCCATGCCATAAGATCGGTTATAGAATTTGAGTTGCGTATCATGGAAGAGCTATTCGGATGTATTCAATTGTGGCGTCTCAGTATGGTGGAATCTTCGGATTGTTTTCACCGTCGCTACCTACGGTATTGAGTAGTAATAGTGGCTGATAGCTTTCCCCTCCACATTTGACTGGCGCGCAAGCCACACATCGGCTCATCATCGGCTAAGCGACTGATGACCTCAGCCTCGCCCGCACTTGCACCCACCCATCGCCCTCGCAGTGGCACCCAGCCAGCAGCTGTATGTACGCGGCAACCGTGCCTGGAGCTCCCACACCAGTTCAGGTATCGCCAACACAACGTGCTCCCCAGTCTTCCGGCAGCGAACACTCCCTCCCGCCATCCACATCCCGATCCAGTCCCCCTCTCAATCTATTTGAGTCGACTGTCATTTTTGGGAATATAAGGCGTTACTGGAGGTCCTAGGAGCTTCCTTTGCTGTCCGCTTCAGCTCCCCCCTCACCATGTCTCGTCGTTACGATTCTCGAGTATGCCCACCTTCGAAAATGCAGCCACATCTGCCCCGAAACTCGCCGATGAACTAACACAATTTCACCCCTAGACAACTATCTTCTCGCCGGAGGGCCGTCTCTATCAGGTCGAATATGCCCTAGAAGCCATCTCCCATGCCGGTACCGCCATTGGTATCCTGGCCAAGGATGGCATCGTCCTGGCCGCCGAACGCAAGGTTACCTCCAAGTTGCTAGAGCAAGATACATCAGCCGAGAAGCTCTACATCCTGAACGAGTACGACGATCGCCCTCCTGCTTTCGAACCACTAGTGAAGAAGTCGGGCCGCAGCAAGAGATGCTAACCTGAGCTAGTAACATGATCTGCGCCGTTGCTGGCATGACCGCCGATGCCAACATTCTCATCAACTACGCCCGTCAAGCCGCCCAACGCTACCTCCTCACCTACAACGAAGACATTCCCTGCGAGCAGCTCGTTCGCCGACTCTGCGACTTGAAGCAGGGCTACACACAGCACGGTGGTCTGCGACCCTTTGGCGTTTCCTTCATCTACGCCGGCTGGGATCCCCGCCGGCAGTTCCAGCTCTACCTCAGCAATCCTTCGGGCAACTACGGCGGGTGGAAGGCCACGAGTGCGGGAGCCAACAATGCGAGCGCGCAGAGCTTGCTCAAGCAGGACTACAAGGAGGACTGCACCCTGGACGAGGCGTGCGCCATGGCGGTCAAGGTGCTCAGCAAGACAATGGACTCTACCAAGCTCAGCAGCGAGAAGAGTGAGTGCACATTCCCATCACCTCAGGTTGAGAAGTAATAGCTGTGGGAAGCTAACATGTTGGCAGTCGAGTTCGCTACGGTAGGACAGACCGAGGATGGCAAGATCTACCACCGGCTGTGGAGTGCGGATCAGATTGATGAGCTGCTGAAGAAGAACGACGTCGCCAAGGCAGAGGAGAGCGAGGAGAAATAGAGCAAAATCAAGACTTTGACAATGATAGAAATGAGCCATTGTAATAATACAAGGTGATGACCAACAACAAGACTACGTATTGCCAGCGAGCCCCCACCGTAATCGTCATTTATTCGTATGAGTTGCTATCCAAACAAGGGCTAGGCAATGCTCTACATCCTGTCCACTCAGACCCAGATCTCAAAGACTTCCGGAACCATGGCTTCATCAAATCTGAGCGCATGGGGCGTCGGGGCAAAGTGTGCCTACATCTCTTTCTCGCCTTTATAATGGCATAATTAGCTTCTATTCTCTCGTAGGCCCTCCATCTCAAAGCTTGCTCCATCAGCAGGCTGTTGGCCCGCCTCTTCTTCATCCGGCACCCGCGTCCAGAGACCCTCGCCACCCGGATTACCTGATGGGGGCAACGGTTCATCACATCGAGGACTTGACAGACGGGGCCAGTAACGGCGATAGCTCCAGTAAGCAACGGTGAAGCCCAGCGCAGAGCCGACACATACGTCATAAACATCATGGCGGTAGTCCTCGCAGCGAGAGATGGCAATCATGAGCGCTCCGAGGAGGGGAGCGAGACAAATGAGGGCGCGGCCTAGGTCCCGGGTTCCCGGGCGGAAGATGCCCAGCTGAGCGGCGAGGAATAGCGCCGTGAAGCCGAGGCCGGCAAAGGAAAATGAAGAGTGGCCGGAGGGGAAAGAGCGCCAGCCGTCTTGGAGGCGATGGGTGTCGCGGCTGGCCGTGCAGACGGAGATGTCGACGGGGACATCGGTAGGTGCATCCTTGGCCGGGATGCAGCGGTCGAGAAGGTCTGGACGAGGCCGACCGACTGCGTTCTTGATGATGTCCGTGATCAGGGAGGTGAGGACTATTCCAATGATGAAGGGAAGGTAGGTAGCCTCATGCTTGGCTGGCGAGGAGCGACGGACCACATTGATGGCTAGGAGAACGCCAAAGGGGACAAACAGAGCGTATACAAAGTTCATGACTTTTGGAAGATGAATTAGCCATAATAGATGCACAGATGCCCAATTCATACTAGATTGGCAGGACAAATGCAGGACTTACAAACAGGAACACGCTCATGTTCAGCGTGGGGAAATGAAATCTGAAGGTCCTTGACGAAGAACATGCGGTGGAAGGGCCGGATGAAGAGCGCAACCTGCGGTCCAGATTAGCCAAGTTCAAGGCCTTCCTCCCTTACTGCAAGGGCCCGTCATGAAGTTCTCGCTTTGGACACTACGCACCAAGATGTAAGCCACAAGTATGGCAATGAACCCCAGATAATCGGGAGCATTGGTTGTCTGTGAGTGAGGTCAGGATACGAGCGCTTTGAGTTGCTGAGTGCCTTATGCATAGATGTCCACGTACGCTCCAGAGCCGGGCGACCAGGCCCAGCTGTTCTGGGGCCACACGCCCGCGAGTAGTCGCCATGTCTGATTCTCAGTTTTTGTCAATGGTCAGAACCCTCGGTGGTAGAGGTCAGGGTGTCAGTTGAGTTGCTGACCGCGCTGCTGACACGAGGTCGGTTTCCGCCGGTAAAGCTAGCCTTGACTCAACAGACTGTCGTCGCCATCAATTTTCCACAAGACGTTTGCCGTCAAGGATTGAGGAAAGATGAGAAAGTGGTCGTCCGTCGCTCATCGACTCGCAAGGTTTAAGGGATGGTTGGTGCCCTGGCTGACGGGGAGAAGAGAAGGAAAGCAGGGTGGCGATGGTCTACTCCGAAAGAAGGCGATCTCGAATCTGGGGTAAACTGCTTCAAACAACACCCCAATTCCTTGGGCCGAATGCTTTACGCAACAAGAACATTCTCCAATGAAAGTAGTATGTAGTATTGTTTCCAGGTAATTTGAACGAAAAAAATGAATTTCAAACAGACAAGATTTATTTTCAATCACCTCTTGCAAGGCGGCTTGAGGTGGTGATTGCTGCGTACACGTGGATGAAGCGTAGGGTAGGACTAAGTAAAGGACACGCGCTGGACAGTGACGTGCATGGCCCGAAAACCGCCAAAGAATTATTGAACTATTTCGTCCCGCGTCAACTCGGGTCTCGTGCAAGCGAAATCTACAACGATTCCCTGCGAGCATACCCCCAACCAATCCTTCTCAAAAGGCAACAACACTACCATACCACTATCATGGAACTGTAACAACGCTTTCAATTCCACCAGAATCATGCTGAAATCCACATACAAACCCTCCGCCGCCGCCGAGGCAGCTCAGGCACCACTCCCGCCTGGCTGGACTGAGCACAAGGCGCCGACCGGCCACACCTACTACTACAACTCGGACACGAAGCAGTCGACCTATACTCGCCCGGGTCACCCTCCTCCCGCCGCCGCTCCATCACAACAGCCGCCACAGGGTCTTCCGACCTACGGCGCCGTCCCGAACCTCGCCGATCCCAAAGTCGCAAACGCTTACCTCGCCCAACACAACAACGCGCAATCGCAAGGCAGCCACCGAGGTGGATATGGCGCAGGACGTGGTGGGAGAGGTGGTGGCCATGATGGTCGGCCCAGACCGCAACCGATTGACAAGCCGGTGCGTAAGGTGCCCATCCCAGGGTTTGACCCGTGGATCGTGGTGTACACCAAGTATTCGCGCCGATTCGTCTACAATCCAGCCAAGAACACTAGCTACTGGCGCATACCGGAGAAGCTGATGCCAGGGTTACTGGAGCTGGATAAGGCCCGCATACGTAGCAAGGCCGGTCAAGATGAAGAGCATGATCAGCCGGCGGGGGAGCAACTGGCAAAGGAGCAGGAGGCCGACAAGATGGAACTTGACAAGCCGGAGGTAAAGGCTGCGGGCGCATACAACGGCGAAGACAGCTCAGATGAGTATGAAGAGGTGGAGGTGACAGACGACGAGGGCGACGACGACGAGCACCCCTCGAAGCGACAGCGAACAGAAGACCCAGCGGAAGAGGAAGATCAAGGCCCGCTGGAGTTCACAGAGGCAGATATCGCCGCGCAGCTACAAGCCATGGGCGCGGACTACGGTCTCGAGCCTGGCGACTACGATGATGGAAACATGGACGAGTGGCCAGAAGGCGCTGAAGGTGTAGACTTCTCTGAAGAGGATGCTAAGCTCCTATTCAAAGACCTGCTCGACGACTTCCACATCAATCCATACAGTCCCTGGGACAAACTTCTCGAGGAGGGCAAGGTTGTGGAGGACCCCAGGTACACGGCGCTCAGCACGACCAAGGCGCGCCGCGAGTGTTGGGATGAGTGGTCGCGCGAGCGCATAGCCTCACTCAAGGAGCAGCGCGCGCGGCAGGAGAAGAAGGACCCGCGCATCAGCTTCATGGCATTCCTCCAGGAGAAGGCCACACCCAAACTATACTGGCTCGAGTTCAAACGGAAATACAAGAAAGAGGCGCCGATGCGGGATCTCAACCTGTCGGACAAGGACCGCGAGAAGGCGTATCGAGACCACATTGCGAAGCTGAAGCTCCCACAGGCGACGCGCAAGGCGGAGCTGGTGGCGTTGCTCAAGGCTCAGCCGGTGCATGTGCTGAACAATCGCTCACTGGCCACGGGCTTGCCGACTCCCATCCTGGTGGATGGACGCTATGCCGCGCTGGAGCCTTCCACGCGTGACCCGCTCATTGAGGCGTTTGTGCAAGACCTGCCGCCGCCGCCAGAGGACCTGGAGGATGCCAAGGCTGCGGATGAGGCGCGGGACAAGCGCGAGAGACGAGAGAAAGCTCTGGAGGAGCGGAACAGAGCTGTGGACGAGGCTCGCAAGCAGCGAGAGAGAGATGTGGCCAGGGGCAAAGCGAGATTACGAGAGGGGGAGAGAGATATAGAAATGGCAATGAATGTGGGCAAAGGTGGGCTGAGAGCTCAGCTGGAGAAGGAGTAGAAGAATCAAGGCAGGTCAAGAGCCCCTCAGAAACATAAACCAGTCAACGAAATTTTGGCAATTTTTCCCTTTACCCTTGCTTTGCCCGTGCTGCCTGGTCCCGCTCCTTCACAACGTCGGATGCAAAATCCAACCCAGCCTCCCGCCTCAACACCCCATACATGGAGGAAGAATCCAGCGGTCTGTCCTCCCGACTCGCCTCTTCGAGGTGCCGCAGCGCCGTCTCCCCCACGTGTAGCCGGGCCCCCACCTCCTCCGCACAGCGGATTCCATGACCGACGTCCTTGAGGGCGAGCTGGAGATCCGACCACGGACGCTCCCCTTCGGGAGGCATGTATGCCCCAGTGGTCAATCGGCGGGAAATGGAGTGCGCCAGTGGACCGTACTGTTGTTGGAGGAGGGACTCCATGGCGGCGGTGCCGAGGCCGGATTTCTCGGCGAAGACGTGTGCTTCTGAGATGAGTTCCATCATGCCGGCGGTGATGAAGTTTCTGCCCAAAATGTTGTCAGTATGTGTATGTATGTATGTATGTGTATGACCATGTGAATAAAGGTAAATGTGCAATGATGGGGGAACGTACCCGGCTGTCTTGAGGAGACTAGCCTGCCTAACGTCCCCGCCCAGATTAATGATAGCCCGAGCCATGACGCCGACGAGGAACGGCGTGATGGCCCTCACGGCAATCTGGGGACCGGCAACCACCCACAAGAGCTGTCCCTGCGCAGCGACGGGGCTGGCGCCAAAGACGGGAGCGGCCACAAAGTGCGCGCCGTGCTCGGCCAGGCGTTCCTGGGCTCTGTAGGAAGCATCCGGGTGAACGGTGGACGTGTCGACAATGACCTTGGAGGCGAGCTCCTCCTCTGCCTCTATGAGAGCGTCGAGAGTAGCCTCCAGGGCTGCGTCGTTGCTGAGGGACAGGAAGATAGTGTCCGTCTCGGCGAGCAGCTGGCGTATCGAGGCGGATGGGGAGGCGCCGAGGGCTTGGAGGGGCTCGCCGCGGGACATGGTGCGGTTGTGGTAGCGTAGGCCGGGAGCGCCTATTTTCGAAAGATGATGTTGTAGATTGGTGGCCATGCCGATGCCCATAGACCCAAGGCCTGACGTCCCGTCCGTCAGTCAGTCAAGGTGCTTTGAAAAAGAGAGTGAAGGGGAGGGGGATATGTGAGCTACCTATCCATCCGAGCCGGGGCGTTGGGGATGCCATGCTTAGTAGTTGAGAAGAAATGAGGTTCGTGTGAATGCCTAGTGGACTTTGATGTGTGAGTTGAACAGTGGTAATAGTAGTCTTTTGTGAAAGAAAGTTAGGGATGCTGTTGCTGACCTTTAAAATGTTAGTGAAAAAGCCGGATACGATCCGTCGGCGTTTAGATGGGTTGCCGATCTCGGGCTGGTTGTATTGGTATCGTTGACAATGACACTGGACTAATGATGCCACACCACTCACTTCATGCCTAGTAGTATGGTTCTAGATGAATCTCTAATCTTTTGGTTTTCGGGCATAGTTAATTGTAAAATTCTGGGTGCTTGAATATATACAATGATAAAGAGTAAGAACTGCCCACATTTCCCTCACGCAGATACGGCCAGCAATTATATACCAGATACATGTATTTAGTACACAATGACTACAGAAATGAATATACACAAAGGTTGAATTATAATGAGCTCTTCCAAAGCCCCGAGAAGAACCGATCTGCCCCCCGCGTGAGATCCTTTGCATCCCCCTCCGCCGGCACCGTCCCATTCTCCAACGCCATGGCGGCCAGCCTCTCAAATTCCGGCGCCAGCTCATCTCGCTGTGACTCCAACAACATCTCTACCAGCTCCAGCCCGGGGAGCAACTTGGCCAGCAGCGGCGCCTTGATGCTCGCGTCCGCGTGGTTCCAGACGTGCCACGCCGCCAGCCTCACCAAGCGCCGCCACTCGTCGGCCTCGCCGCATTCATGGACGCTCAGCTCTCCGACTGTCGTCCTGAAGACGTCATAGGCCTCGCCCGCGTCCCTCCGCGCATCGGCTGTCGCCTTTTCCTTCTTCTCGCCGGCAGCCTCACCCAGACAGTACCGACATAGGGTCTCTTTCTCTCCCAGGATGCCCTCCGGCCACACCCGTCGGAGGCTTTCTATGACTCCGCCCGCTACATCCTGCTCTCGAATCTCCCGAGGCCGGAACCAGGCGTGGCCCTCGTGCTCCCACCCGAGCGTCAGCGGCTCCCTGGCGTCCGCCGGCCAGTGGAACGCAAATGGATGCACACTCCACTCATAGTTGACAGACTTATCGACAAAGGAGTACGGTTCCCCGGCGGAGAGAAGCCGCAGCGAGTCTTCCGTGAGGCAGGTCTCCTCGTAAATCTCACGAAGAGCCGCCTGGAGCGGGCTGCCATCCTCAGGTTCCACGCCGCCCCCAATAGCCGCGTACTTGTGTCTGTTGATAAATTGAAAACCTAGGGTCAGCAGGTGAAAAATAAAATAAGATAAAAAAGGCACGAGGCGAAGGGAGAAGGAAAAGGGCTATGGTACTGGTATGTATTGACTTTGGCACTGCGCTTGAATAGAGCTACGCGCGGCGAGCCGTCGTCCTCGTGGCGTCGGAATAAGAAGCTGCCCACGACGGAGCGCTTCGTGGGTGGCCCTGGATTTGTAGCAAAGGCGCGACGGTGCTGCCGGAAGGGTGAGGGTATCTTGGAGGCGGCTTGGTTGACCAGACGGTATGTTCCTCTTGTGGCCATCCTGGCTGAAAATTCCAATAAATTGAGATTGGACGGTCCCCTCTCCCCTAACGAATATCTGGCGATGCGGTTGATGATGGGTGGATAGTAGTAGTGCGCTTTGTCGGTCGTACTGGGGTTCAAGTTGGGACTGTTGAAACGTCCCCCCACTCTTTTGGTTTGGACGTGTTCAAGGTCAATGTGATTAGGCTCCTTCATCGTCTGCACTGATAATGTGTCAATCGCACAGTTGCTCATCAGTGAGTCTAGGTTTCTAAACATGATCAGCGTTGAATAACCATTCGAGATGAATCATGTGCTGATTGTTGTGCTTGGGATGATGCAAATACAATGTGACTTCTGCCTTTATGAGACGTTGAATATCTCATGACGATGATATTGGTGACGCGACTAAAAAGTTGAAATGATGAACCGACTCCTAGTATATTACTTTTTGTATTCTAACGCCCATGACTTTTACGTCGCTTGAAAGATCCCTTCTCTATTCCCCAATGACATTACCCCATCATGAAAGTTGCGGATTATACGCCCAGTCGTGATCCATCCACGACAAAACCTCATCATGCAACGACGCGCCCTCCGCACTCCCCTGCGAAGGCACATTCGATCCTTGCCATGAAGTAGAAGAAACAGAAGCAGCAGAAGCAGCCGCCCCGCCTTGGCTCAGAACCTGCTGCTGCTCAAACGCCTGCTCAACCTCCATGGCCACGGCCCCTCCCCTGCGCCGCGCAACGAGCACCTGCAGCTCTCGCAGCTCGTTGGCGCAGGCCCTACCGTACGTGTTGCCCGCCTGCCCTTCCTTCTCGAATAGCTCGATGCCAAACTCAATCTCCCGGATGGCGGTGAGGTCGTCGCTGCTGCTGCCGAGTAGACCCTGGAGTAGGAAGCACAGCACGGCGCTGTAGACAAAGTGCAGGCCGGAGTGGAGGAGGCGGCGTGGTTGTTGGAGGGTGGCAATGTGCCGGGCGAGGCGCATGTTACGCAGCGCCGCGGCGATGCACGTCTCCCACGGCGGCGAGCGGGAGGATCTCGGGGAGTCGCCGTCGCGTGAGAGGCTCGACTTGACGGCGGCGAGGAGATACGGTCGGTATGTGAGGATGTGCAGGTGGTTGGAGTACATGTGCAGGGTGCAGGTGGCTGGGTCGTTGCTGAGGCCCTCGGGGGACAGCTGGAGGGCGGGAGGGAGACCGAATTGCCACTGGTCCAAGAGAAAGGACGCCTTGTCGCGGCTCGCTGCTGAGCTATCTGACGACTCGCGCCATGGGGCTACGCGGTAGAGGTTGCAGGCGATGTGCTCCGAAATCCGGGATATTTCAATGTGTGCGCGTAAGCCCGCTGCAGAGGGCATGCCCCTAGAACAAGTTCAGTAGGTGCTTCTTTCATACCGCGGGTTGAATGTGAAAGAATGTGAAACTTACGGAGTATCCTGAGGCAGTGAAAGCAGGACAGATTCATCCGATATCGCGGGATGGCGCCCAAGCAGCGCGCTCACCCATCTGTCCAGGACGTAAAGCGTCCAGAAGACTCGTTTACCCTTCTCGTCAACACAGCCCCTGTGGGCGCCCTGCGCCATGCTGATACGAGCGGCCAGGCCAATGTAGAGGGACGCCGCTTCCGGTCGATCTGCCTCCAGCAGGTAGTAGGCCATGAGGCTGAGGACGGAGACTTCCCCGATAGAGCATCGGCACACGTCCAACGGATTCCCCAGCAATGTAGATGCCCGAGCGAAGAAGGGCTCACTGCGATCCGAGTCTAGGCCGTACGTCGGGGGTTTCGTGGAGGCAATCTTGCAAGCCGCAGCCAGGGCAGTCTGGTAGAAAGCCAATCGACGAGCGCTTCGCGTATCCGTCTCAACATGCCCGCTTGACGAAGGGATAGTCGGTACGAAAGTGAGGTTCCCCCACCAAAACATGCCACCGCTGGCCCAGGGTTTCTCATCGGTGCCATCCTGGATGAAGGAGCGCAGTACCTTGAGCATTGTCCGAGTCGTGCTCGGAGGCGGGAGCCAGAGTGGATTGGGGTCGGGTGCGGGTAGAGGTTTCGAGTCGGAGCTGGAACACCGACCGATGTTGGTAGGCAAGAAGCCTGCTTCGTTGACGGGGAGCAGACTGCGCAGAAAGGCCTTCAGATCATCGACAAAGACAACATGACTCGATTCACCGTGATACCGCGCCGTCCCGATATGATCGTGAAGCAATTGGCCCTCAATGGTTGGAGAGCCTGGCGTATCATCTTCCGTAGTGGTAGTTGCTTCCGTCTTGACTGGACTCAAGGGTTGCGATAGGGAGGGGGTAGAAGAAGAGGGCGAGTCCATGGCACTCGTAGAGTTGCTCTGATTATTGATGAGCTCCCGCCTCTTCTCAGCGTCGGGGACGACATCCTGTAGAATCCTGTCGAGGGCTTCAACCCTGCGCTTGAGACTCTTCAGCTCATCTTTGGAGATGGAGACCTTGGGGGCGGCCTTCGGATAGACACATTCTCGTGAAGCGGAGATGCATTGTGTACACGGCTTATCTCCAGAGCACTTTGTACGGCGGACGTTGCAGCTGTTGCATCTGTAAAGGGGGTAATTATTAGTCCCATGCTCTGCGTCTTGTGGACCGGACATGTCCAGGGGGGGATAGACTCACGCTGTGGCAACTCTCTTGCGATGTTCTGGAGCAACCTTGTGTCGTCGAGGATTCACCGGGAGTCTCTTCGACTGGTGCTTATTGATAGAAGTGTCTGACTGCATCGCGACTCAAGGCAAAAGGTAGTAAGGAAAGAGTGGGTTGCACCTTCAGCTTCAGCTCACACAGCCCGATCCGCGTATATCAAAGGAAAAAGTGTACAAATGAACAACAGCACTGCCATCCCAGAATCACCCACGTGCGGTCCGAAGTCCTCGTATTTGAACAGCGGGAGAATCCGAGCAACATGATGAACAATGTCCGGTTAGCTGCAGCCTTGCCCGGCCTGTCACGTCGTCGATGCTCGTCGTCATGGCCCCTCGACGGTTACCAGGGGTAGGGGCGTGACGAAGACGCAGAATTCGACTAATACTACTACCTACTTACTCTGTCTGTACCTGTTTTAGGATCAACCAAGGGCATGCGGCGATCAACGTCGCTAAGATGGCCGTCAACAAGCGGGCATGGGGTTGTCGTGGGAAACATCACTGCCCGTCGAATCAGAGACGGCGGGTGGCTCGACGTAACCGACAGAATGAGGGAATCAAAAGGGCGTGCAGGAGCTTGCCTAACCACCCCACCGAGTTCCTGGGATCTTTGATGAGGCCTTGTCAGAGACGTGCGACGCCATTGTGCGATTCAATCAACGCTGAAGCCTGCCGCAGGCCCAGGCCCCCCAACTTGCTTGCCTAAGTTTGCCAATATTGGAGGTAAGGCACTCTGTCCTCCTCGCTGATACTGGGAAGTTCTAATTCAAGTTTCACTGGCTAAGCCTCCCCCTAGGGGGTGCGGGGGCCATGGGAAGGGTTCAGCGCGGCCGTTTCAGGGACGTGACCCCCCTGTAGAGCCTTTCTTCCTCCACTGAACCTGCCCTCCCACTATCCGAAGATGCTCTGTTTCGGGTCTAGTGGGCGCAACAGGCTGCGTATCCCCCCCCGCTTTCCGAGCACCCCAACCGCCTGGCCGCGTAACGGCAATACGCGTCTTGACTCTTACTTGACACCTTCTTCCTCTTCTGGCAAACAATTTGACCTGTCCGCGTACAACCCTGTCCAGCCTTACGACGCTGTGTCGCAGCTGGCGTAGCTTCATTCCACCAAAGCCTCACCGACCCAGTCCGAAACAATCTTCGAGGAACTTTTTCATTGTCATCCCCCGTAGCGTCATGAGCTTGAATTGAAGCTTACACAGCCACGTAACCCCTAACCCCTACTGGTCGGCAGGCTATCAATTTGACAAGCGAGGTAAGCGAGTTAATGGTAGCTAACAATTAGGACACGGCAAGTTCCATCGGGTCAAACGATATACAGTATACATATTACACGGGCGAGGGGGATCTAACGGATTGCGTATGCCAAACATCAATGAGGGATGAATTTGCTGATCGACTTTGTACTAGCATCCATCATGATCTTCCCAGACGCTTCTTGCTCGTGCCTTATTATTACTCGCCAGCTTCGCACTCTCTTGCTTTTGTCATGCTTTTATTCGAGATCTCTTGCGCGCACCCATCCATCTTACAGCTTAGCCCGCTCAGTGACTGCTGCTGCGCCTCGTCGGCTGAAAATCGACTCCACAATTTCACCAGATCGTGTCGAGAGCACGGAGAGCAAAGTGTCCGAAAGCTAAGCAAATTTCCTTGTTAGTGCATGGACTCAAGCAGCAAGCTTGGTGAACGGATACGTGTAACAAACAAAAGGCCACTTACACCATGAGTTCCCTCGCAGCACCCCTGTAGCCAGATCCCAGAACCCTCGGCAACCTGGTTTGGGGAGAATTGCACCTGGTAGTCCCGTCCAACAGCCAGCTCTCGCTCAACGTGGCCCTCATTGACCTTCCAGCCCGCGACGCCTTTTTGGTACACGGCGGTGCCTGGTGTTGCCTTGGGTAGCATGCCCCACGTATCTTGAAGCATATCAACGTGGGCCGTCCGCTGGTAGCCTGTAGCGGCGATCACCATGTCTGCCTGGAACTCCTCGCAGCTCTCTCCGACACCTTCAGGGCTGATCGTGTCAAGGGTTTGAATTTGGAGAGCGATGGCCCCTTCGGAGCTGATGGGCTCGATGCTCTTAATCTTGCGTCCACCGAGAATGCGATGCGGCCACTTCTTCTCGTTGGGGCCAAGTTCGCGACGCTGGTCATACATGCGCTCATAGATCTCCTCTATCAACTCAAGGCGAACAACACCATAGTTTGTTGCCCGCGCTTCGGAAAGGAGGTTATGTCGGTGCTCGGCTGACCGAGGGAACATGGAGTCAATAAAGTCCGGGTTGAAAACGCAGTTGACACTGGGATACCGGGTAAGTAACAAGTCTCATCACAATTTCTCTCAACAAAGAGGGCAACCTACAATGGCGAATCATCACTGGGCCGCAGGAACTCCTGTCTCATGATCAGACGGGTCTGGGAGTTGGGATACATCTTCTGGACGTTGTGGAAGATCTCGGCCGCACTCTGTCCCGCACCTACAACGGCCACGCGGTATGGGGCTGTTGGATCTTTCAGCACCTGGGGAATGACCTTGGCATATTGAGATGAGTGAATCACCCTAGGATGCCGTTGAGGGAAGCTAGGTGGCAGAGAAGGCTGGCCGCCTGTTGCAAAGAGGACGTTTCGGCCACTGAATGACGTTATTTCGCCCGTCTGCACGTTCTTGGCCTTTACGATAAACGTCTGCACAGAGCTCCCGCCTCTTGAGCCATTGGGAGACACGGAGACAACCTCATTTCCATAGCGTACAACTGGGGCAAAGAAGGAAGCCGCCCAGCGCATGTAATCCTCATACTCTGCTCTTGCTGGCAGGAAAGTACCCAGATTTGTGAAATCCACCAAGCGGCCTTGGCGGTGCAAGTAGTTGAGGAAAGTGAACTCAGATCGCGGGTCTCGCAGAGTGGCCAGGTCCTTAACGAAGGAAATTTGCATCTTGGCTCCCGGCAGAAGCATCCCCGCATGCCACGCAAAGTCAGACTGCTTCTCAATGAACAGAACACGGGGAGACGACCCATCTGGCCGCAAACTTCTGCCTGAAGCCATGGCATCATGCATGGCCACGGCAACGGCCAGGCTGGCAGGTCCGAACCCCACACATATCAAGTCGTGCTCCTCATTAGCTGCGGCTGGGAGCAGGTGACGGGATCTTTCTCGATATTGCGGCTTTGCGGTGTGTGCGATGCTCATCAAAGGTTGTGGTGTTGGGGCACCGCCGGAAGTGGAGCCTGGGCGGTCATTCTGGTGCCGGTAGGAGCCGACATTCTCGGCGTCCCGTATTTCCTCAGTATATGGGGCCATGGTATACTCTGGATGTGAATATTCTCGTTTGCTTTTCGAGGGCTGATTTATTGACATCCAAATGTCGATTGAATAAGGGGTTGTGGAATTGCGATGCAGCGGCAATCGGCTTTCGAAGTCGATGACGGTACGGTCCGCAAGTAAATGATTTGGCAGACGGCGAGTGACGCCGGCGACGCGTACGTTGGGCACACCGGGAACCTTTTTTCCCTCACCCACACAAACAGTGTTCAGTGGCGTCGATGACGTTGAGACACGTCCGTTCTTAGATCTTTCTTTGCTGAAGGACTTTGAGATCTTGAGCACCAGCCTAGGGGAATGAAACGTGGGGAGAATTAGGAGAGGGTGAGAAGAGAGGTGAGATGCTCTGCTCCCCCACGAGGGCATACAGCAAATATGTACGCGCATGAACCTTAACTAGACTTGCTGGAACTGGAAGCTAGAACGGAAGATCCTGGCTTCGTCCCACGGGGCTAACGCTTTAAGCGGTCAATTCACGCATGTGCTCTCTCTATTCCTCGCAAGTACTCACTACGAAATGGTCCAAGCAGGTTGTCTCGATCCAGAGATGGGTGCAGGGCAAAGACGTAACATTCGCCCGAGTGGATCTCCCGTAATTCGATCCGCTGGCGACGTCAGGCAGGGCCTCTTTTGAGGTGCCGAGGCCGGGCGTCTTGTATAGTCATTGGTCGCTCTTGTATATACATTCGGCACTGGGTTGTCCTCGAACTGACACTAGGGAGCAACCCCTACATCGCCCAGCCGTCTTCTGCCGTTAGTCTTGGGTACCAACGGAACTTACATGAACATGTTAGCGTCTGAGGCGATGGAGGTACCTGTCGGTCCGTGTATCTTTTAGACTCTAGTTTCGCTTGGTTCGATGCGTAAGGGTCCTTGCTACACACAGTCGCCTTTGCTCGACTCTTTTGGAAGGCAGCATACAGCAGAGAAGCAATCCATCTGGGGTGATGCATGGAGATTTCTATAACATCCGAGAACGGCCGGAGATAAAAATGATTCTCTGCCTTCTCCCATTTTGCGAGAGTTTCGAAGGTGGCAATGCTTCACACAATGCGCATTCATCGAGTGTTTAGGAAGCAAGGACTTGATCGTATGACTCCAATACCAGGGAACCGTCAGATGTCAGAAGAGCCAGGCTATCCCTGTTCTCAACAACACATCAATCTTGTAAAGACAAATTTTGCAAAATTGATGCAGCAATTGCCCCGTCGGGACCCGACAGCTGCGATCACGGAGCTGCATGCTCCTTGGGTGGATGGTTCGGTGGAGACTGATGAGGGAATTTTTATCTGATGATCTGATAAGATGCAAGTGGATCTTGCTAGCAAGGGTACGTCTGCCCCTCGTCGCTCAAGCTCCGGATGACGCATCATATTAGTCGGCGATCCCTGTTTTCTTTCTACGTGGAGGCGTCTGGCGGTGGGTGCGTGGAAGATTTTGCCGGGATGATGTGCCTGTCCGTGTCCTGTATGCGCCGTTTGGGACTGACGGGTACCTTGCTGTTGGGTGTGAGAAGCCTCAGGTTTCATTACCGGCTGGGATATCAAGTTGCAATTTGAATCTGAGATTCTGCTCTTCCGACATTTTGTACCTAGGGTACTTAAGAAAAAGAGGTAAGTACCAGTAGGAGCTCCTGCTTTGGTGGATGAGCCCATTGTTGCAGGTGCGCCTGGTTCGGAGCCCCTTCCAACTTAAAATGCATCCCCAGTGAGGCAGGAGCCCCTCATATGGGCGAGGACCCAGACACTAAACTAATTTGACCTAGGCAGGGTCCTCGTGGCTGCCATTCTCTCATCCTCGTTGGCCTCGTTTGAGATGATGAAAATTTTCATCATGTTGGACCATTTCCAGATCTCATTTGCGCTAAGGCATGAAAGTAACTGCATGTGCTGCATAAGGTACTCTTGGACGGCGCTCATGTTGATTAGAGCGGTCTCCATCTACAGCAACGGGACTACTACTGTAGGCCCATATCCACCAGGCCCCCTACTCTAAGGTACGTACTAGGTACTACTACCCGTACTAGTAATGATAGTAGTGCTAGGAGTACGGTAGTACTAGTCCCTATCATATTACAACGTACGAGTGGCACTGGCAGTATTTGGAGGGTCCCCGCTCAGACTCACGCCACCACCTTAAGTCCGTTTTCCCTAGCTACAAGCTCTTGGCCTTTCTCTCCGGCTTTCCGACCATTTCTCATCTCCTCCTGCAAAGAGGTACAGGGGATCGGATGCGCCTAGTACTTGGACCCATCTCATTGCGTAACAGGATCGAAGACAAATCTGTAGTCTCGAACGGATACCGACCGGACCCTAGCATAAGACAGCGGAATCGCTTGCGCACGCAGAAATCGGCACCCTTGTCACCTCATGTGCAAGCGCGCTCTTGCCTCCAGAACAGTGGGCGCTGGGCTCGGCAGCTGTTCGGCTTGAGGCCCGCAATGGACTTCCTCACAATCAAGTCGGCCACTCGCAGTACAAGTGAGGGGTTTGGGTTGGGTTGCCTTGCTAATGCTGGTGTTGGCCACAATGGAATCTTGGATGGGTTGCTTTGCCTGCCATGATGGGAACGTAGTCGATGTGGGTGTGCCGGATGCCCACCACCCCCGAATTGGATGTTGAGCCGACCTGTGACTGCGTTTGCCGCAAGTCATCTGTCTTGTTTGAAGCTGCGGGACCGCTGGTGGAAACAGGACACCCGCAGAATTTCCCTCGTAAAATTCGATGGGATGAATATTGCCTCGATTGTTGAGCAGCCAAACATACTTTATCGATAGACGATTTCGGTTGTGGCTGACATTTGTCGCTTGGTGAATGGGTCAGTCGTGACGCCATCAATGAGCAAGACACATCCATTTCCTTCTCACAACCATTCTGCCATTGGCTGCACGCGAATCGCCTGGTGGAAGCCATAGGGAGCACCCTTGAATTAGAAGCACAAACATCCCTGGGTTGCCTTCAAAGTAAGGTAACTAGCTGTGGCTTTGACTACCATTTGATCGGCTATCGCCGGGGTGACACAGATCTCGCTGCTTGAACAGAGAATCACAGACCTTGCTCAGTCTAGCAAACTGCCAATCGTTACTCCAGACCTGGGATATACCGAGCTCCGTGATTGGCCCCGACACTGAGATTCCAAATCCCCGAGCAAGCTTCATTGCGACGTACTTCGCAACACGCCGGCATTTATTCACGCTATCAAGCCGAAAACCTGCAATACGGTCGCTTTCATGGTGGCTGCGGAATAGCTCACCAAAACCTTGTTCAGCCTTGATGGATGACTCTTCACCAAGCTATTGGCGGGGATTGCAGGATCCAGTCTCCCAGCCGGTTCAATATGGACGGTTGCGCTGGCAGATCTGTGCTCAACCCCAAGCCCACGAGAGCTTCTGCACCTACGTTTTTGCAAAAGTTGATCCAGACCTCGTCGTCTTCGGCAGCCCTTGAGCATCTAGATGGAGATGTGCAGATATCCTACACTTATCAGGAACTCCACAGAGCTTCTGATGCCATCGCTACACAGCTCGCTCGGATCGAAGGTATCAGTAATGGCCAGTTTGTGGTTCCTGTTTTGATCCACCAATCGCCTATCCTGTATGCTGCTCTGCTGGGCATCCTTAAAGCCGGGGGAGCGTTTTGTCCTCTGAATATTGATGCTCCGCCTGACAGAATCAGCTTCATTATTCGCGATGTATCTGCCAAAGCCTTGATCGTTTCCGAAGAGCTTGCCCACAAGCTGCCTTCGAGATGTTCCGCAACGGTCATTACTGCCCAGTGGATGCATGCCGAATGTCAATTACCGGCACCTACACGAGTCCCAGAAACAACAGACCTAGCGTATGTTATGTACACATCAGGGTCGACTGGAACGCCGAAAGGAGTGGGGATTTCCCATAATGCTGCTGCCAATGCCCTGAGAATGCATGATCGACACATCCCCGAGTTCAATCGCTTCCTGCAATTCGCCGCGCCAACCTTTGACGTTTCCGTATTCGAAATCTTTTTTCCCCTTTATCGAGGCAGTACACTCGTCAGCGTGCGGCGATCGCAGATGCTCGATGATCTTCCAGGAGCAATGAGACGTATGCAGGTGGATGCTTGCGAGCTTACACCGACAGTAGCAGGCAGCCTGCTCAGAACGCGTAGCGCTGTTCCAACGCTTACTATCCTCCTGACCATTGGCGAGATGTTGACTGAGAGCGTCATCAGAGAATTTGGCGGAGACAGCCAAAAGCCAAGTCTTCTTTGGGCCATGTACGGCCCAACTGAAGCGACCATCCATTGGTAGGTAAAAAATTCTACCTCTTCTGAAAGTTCATGCTAAAACAGTGTAGCACATTGCAGCCTGCTATGCCGGCAAACTCGACGGTGAACAACATAGGGAAACCTTTGGACTCCGTCTCCGCTTTCATTATCCAGCCGCAGATGGAAAAGAGTAGCCCTGAGCCATTCGGAATTTTGCCACAAGGCCATGTAGGTGAGCTTGCTGTTGGTGGTTACCAGCTGGCGGAGGGCTATCTGAACCGACATGAGGAGACCGAGTCTGCTTTCATTCAAACACCGTACGGACGACTTTATCGAACAGGAGACAAAGCTCGATTTCTACCGGATGGAACCATTGAGTGTCTTGGGAGACTATCTGATGGCCAAGTCAAACTGAGGGGTCAGAGACTGGAGCTTGGAGAGGTTCAACAAGCTATTTTACGTACACCTGGATGTCATGGGGCAGTCGCCGCGGTACAAGGGTCTGTTCTGCTCGCTTTCTGCGCTGTGGAATCGGCTGTGACGGAAGATGCCATCCTGGACGAATGCCGCCGTTGGTTGCCGCAGTTTATGGTTCCAGGAGAAACTATTCTTATGGATGAGCTCCCGAAATTGCCCAGCGGCAAGGTGGACCGGAAGCGCATTATATCAGACTTCATCATACGGAAAGAGTCCCATATTCCATCTGACGCCGGAGATGATGTGCCGATTGAGTTTACAACTATGCTGTCTAGGCTTCTAGCCCAGCTAATCCAACCATTCACAACACTTGCTGCTGCTGGCGTGGATTCTCTAACAGCCATTCGCGTTGCTTCCTCGCTCAGAGAAGAAGGTTGGCACATCGATGTAGCTACATTACTCAGAAAGAAGACAGTCCGAGAACTATGGTATTCGTTGCAACCTCACACGAATGAGGACAAAGGCCGGCTCAATGGGAACATCGCCATTTCAGCGCATAGGTGTCAACAAATACTCTCTCAAGAACCTCTTTTGCAAGGCATAAACCATCTTATACAAGAAATTCTCCCCTGTACTCGTATGCAGGCTTCGATGTTGGCTCAAACCAGTCTGCGTCCGGACATATATTGGAATGAGATAGGACTGGAGATTGACGCCACAGCCCAAGAGTTCATTGATGCCATGTCACAGGTGGTGAATCGGAACGATATTTTCAGGACCTGCTTTGTCCACAGCGAAGACAGCTTCTTCTCAGTCGTGCTCAAGGACATTGACCCAAACGTATTCAAAGTTGTTACTGAATTCAAACCGTTGCAACAGGATCTCTCCAACGTCATTCGCCCGATGAAAATACAGATTCAGAAGCAGTCATCGAATGGACATCTAAGTGCCGTCGTTCACGTTCATCACGCCATATATGACGGCTGGTCAATGGACATGTTCCTATCCGACATATCAGATATTCTAGACGGTTCAGAGCCGCCGGTGCGCCAGAAATTCCATTGGGTCATCGAGCTCGATCAACGTGCGCCTCTAGAGCAAGAGCTGGCTGGCACAATGGAATATTGGGCTAGCGAACTACATGGATGGGCGAAAGAACCGTCACCCAAATTACTTGGAGACCACGTGGAGCTTTCAGCGCCAGTTGTGAATCGCAGATTTCTCCGGATAGACCCAGAGGCAGTGGAAAACATGTCGAGTAGATTCGGCTGCCGCCCCCATGTCTTGTTCCAGGCTTCTCTCGCTCTTGTCTGGAGTGGTATCTCGGGGAGTTTGGACACAGTCCTCGGGATAATTACAGCTGGAAGAACGCTGCCACTGAAAGGGATCGAGAACATTATGGGTCCTTGCATTGCTTCATTTCCGTTGCGCACGAATTTGAACACCGTCACAACCGTGGCGCAATTGTTAAGCTACATTCAGGCTCGGAATTTTGCTCTGCTCGAACATTCGATGGTCTCATTGTCGGACCTCAGAAAGTTTGGCGATTTGCAGGCCAGCGACAATTTGTATGATGTATTGTTTGTGTATCAAAAGTCGCCCTGGAGCAAGCAAAGGCTGAACCAACGCGTGAAAGAGGTCAGGCATTGCGACAGACTCGAGACCAAGCTTCTGTTCGAAGTCGAGCCGCAAGACGAGGGATTTGATATTCAGACGACGCACCACCCGGACTTCATGGATTCCGATATGGCCTTGTCGCTGATTTCTCAAGTTGAAGATATAGCTCAAGAGGTTGTCAGAAACCCTCAGCAATCCGTTCAGTCCCTGAGACAAAGGTTGTCGTCGCAGCTTGCCCTGCACAACGAAGCACCAGCAAAGTTCCGGGGCACTCCGGATCTAGCAACCATCTTCGAGGAAATGACAATGCAGCAGCCTCAAGAAACAGCTCTATGTTTCGCCAAGTCTGGTCTCGACGGAAGGTTTACGTATGAGAACATCACCTATGATGCACTGAATTGCTTGGGTAACAGGATCGCCCACTTTCTTCTCAGTAACGGTCTGGGTACCCGCCAGGTTGTTGGAATAATCATGGAGAAGTCAGTACTCCTCTATGCCTCAATACTTGGCATCATCAAGGCTGGATGCGCGTATCTGCCGATACTACCTTCGACGCCAATTGAGCGAGTGCGTGAGATTTCGCAACAAGCTAAATTGAGGCATTGTCTGGTCGACGAAGGGTCCTCTCAGAGTTTCAGTGACTTGGGAGGCCTGCGACTACTCAACATGGAAGAAGCACCACTGTCAAGGTACAACGACGGGAACTTGAACATTACAGTTGACGGGAATAGGCTGGCATACGTGATATACACTTCCGGTACAACAGGTGTGCCGAAGGGAGTCGCTGTTACGCAACTCAATATCATGAGCAATATCGACCATTTACTTCAAACATACCCAGCGAACCGAAAAAAGCAACCCAAAATCCTGCAGGCCTGTTCTCAAGCCTTTGATGTCTCAGTCTTCGAGATTTTCTTCGCCTGGCATGCTGGATTTTGTCTGTGCGCAGGGACAAACGACACCGTTTTCGAGGACCTCGAGTACACCATCGCTGAGCTCGAAGTAACACATCTTAGTCTGACACCGACTGTAGCGGCGCTTGTAGATCCGCAGAAAACTCCAACTGTCGAGTTCCTTGTGACAGCGGGTGAACCGTTGACCAAGCCTGTACTCGATCGCTGGGGCCCCTTACTTTGGCAGGGCTACGGACCCTCGGAGACGACCAACATCTGTAGCGTGAAGCATATGAAACGCGGTATGCACATCGAGCATTTGGGCCACGCCTTTTCAAATACATCAGTGGCTGTATTGGCCCCAAAAAGTCTTCAATCGCTGCCCTACGGCTGGGTTGGTGAGCTCTGTTTTGGTGGAGATCAAGTCGCGGAAGGTTACTTAAATGCACCCCATTTGACCGCCGAACGATTCACACAGCACTTTAGACTCGGAAGAATACATCGCTCTGGAGACTTAGGGAGAATGCTTCCGGATGGATCTTTAATCATTATTGGACGTCTTGACGATCAAATAAAGCTTCGAGGACAGCGTATCGAGGCCGGCGAGATATGCTCGCTCATCACTGGGACTGGCGCAGCAACATCTGCGGTCGCCATGATCGCCCGGAAACACGAGAGAACCCCCGATCAACTGATAGCGTTCTACGTTCCTACTGACGTTACTTCCGGCGTTGGACCGCTGGATATCGAGAAGGACTCCCATATGACGATCTTCTCCGTGCTCCAATCCAAACTACCTGCATACATGGTGCCATCGTACATAGTGCCGCTTGCTAAAATACCCTTAACCTCGAGCGGAAAGCTTGACTATCGGAGGCTCCGAGAATGGTTCCAGAACTTGCCGACGAGATATTTGGAGGCAGCTGCCTTTGCACCCCATACAGATCGCGCAGGAAGCGAGTGGTCTTCCACCGAGTCGCGCATAGCCGAGACGATTAAGAGTCATATGGCTCTTGGGGATGCAAAGGTGAATAAATGGGCCTCATTCGCAACATTTGGCATCGACTCAGTTTCCGCAATTGCTTTGGCTCGCCGCTTAGGCACCAGCCTTGGATGCAGAGTGCCAGTTTCCACCATTATCCAACACCCTAGCGTTGCTCAGCTGGGTCGTTGTTTAGATGCCGTATCGCCTCCCGCAAGTCCAGCATCCGTCAGCAACATTTTCTCTCGAAAATTTGTCCGTACCATCGAAGCCGAGTTTTCTTCTGAATCAAAAGCCGTGGAAGCTGTCCTGCCTTGCACCCCTTTGCAGGAAGCCATGCTGTCGGGGAGTCAGCGGAGTTACTACAACAAGATCCTGTTCCGACTTCGACTTAGTCCTGGAATTATACATCAGTGCTGGGAAGAAGCTTGTAGCCGACATGGAATCCTCAGGACCTGCTTTGTTGCGACAGACGAGACTGAACGCCCAATAGCGCAGGTTGTGCTGCGCGACTGGCAAATCCCGTGGCGGACCATGGATCCATCCAGCTTGTCTGTCGATTTGATTGTTTCGGAGCATCTTCGACAGCTTCCGAACCCGGTAGACTCGAAGATACCCCCGGTTTCCTTGGCAACTTTCCGTCTCAAGAGCCAGGACTACCTGTCCTTTATCTGTCATCATGCCCTCTATGACGGTGTCGCAATGGATAATCTTTGGAGGGAAATAGAAACACTGGCTCACAACCTCACTCTTCCAGCTCCCGTCTCTTACCAGCCGTTTTTGCGGCACATGCTGACTCCGGCCGCTGATGTCGAAGGCTTTTGGAAGAGTCAGATGAGTGGTTTTCAGCCATCCCATCTTTTCCGAACACTATCACATGAAATTAATCAATCGATTACCTCAAAGCCATTGACCATGCCGCTCGATGAGGTTCAAAGCCGTTTGAGGTCGCTCGGAGCTACCATGCTGTCTCTTTGCCAAAGTTCATGGTCAAGAACCTTGGCATTGATGTCCGATTACGCAGATGTGTGCTTCGGCAATGTGATCAGTGGGCGGACGATCGATGTTGATGGAGTCGATCAACTCGTCGCTCCGTGCTTCAACACTCTTCCACTGCGGGCCAACACCAACGGCTTTTCTCAGGGACATGAGGTCCTCAAGTACTTTCACCAGTTGAACCAAAAGCTGCTACCGTATCAATTCACCCCCTTGCGCCTCATTCAGAAGTTAGCAAATAGACCCGGCCGACGTCTGTTTGAGACCTTGCTGCTTCTTCAAAAGCCCCTGGAAAATATAGATGATCAAGTCTGGACATTGGAAGAGGATAGTGGCGACATGGATGTCCCGATGGTATGCGAGTTCGTGCCCTGTCCACACATCAACGCCATGTTTGTGAAGCTGCATGTGGATACCAATACCGTTGATGCTGGCACTGCAAGCAGCGTCTTGGAACTTCTTGAGCTTTCTTTCCAATCCTTTCTTCACAATCCCTACGAAGATCTACTCCAGCGACATTCTTTACCCGAAGCGTTGAGAAGCTCCTTGCAGGATCTCATTGCCGTGCCGGACGACTTGATTTCGTCTAATAATCCAGAAAATAAGCGAAAAGATTGGACGGAGACAGAATTGTGTATTCGAGCTGTGTTCTCAAAACTATCGAATCAAAAGCCTTCTCAAATTTCTCGGCAGACAACCATTTCTCAACTTGGGCTCGACAGCATCAACGCTGTCCAAGTAGCCTCATTACTTCGGCGTAGAGGGCTGTCTGTTTCGGCCACGGATGTCATTGAGTTTCCTAGCTGTGAAAAGCTTGGGGCTCACATATCCTTGCATCAGTCTCCGGAGACAAAGGATTCGGCCACTACGCAGTCTACGTTCGGTCTTGAGGTGTTTACTCAAAAAGTAAAATCTGAAGCTTTGCAGACCATACCATCAGACATTGATGTTGAAGCCATTCTGCCAGCCACTCCTATTCAATGCGCTATGTTGACGTCCTCCTCAGAAACGAATGGGAGAAATTATCTCAATTGCATGGTTTATGAAATTGATTTGGGATTGAAAAGAGAGAATCTTCTCAGGTCCTGGGAGATTCTGGCTTGTACGCACCCTATGCTACGCACCGGTTTCGTGCCTGTCACCTACAGACATACCACTTTCGCAATGGTGCGTTGCTCGTCTTCTTGGATGAAGCAGACTTTCTTATCTCATTGGTCTGAGTCAACAGAGTCAAATGTCAGAAGTCTCGTAGATGAACTAGCGAATCGTTTTGCGAGGGAGCCCGGCAGCCCACCGTGGCACCTGCTCTTCGCTCGAGGAAAGCAAACATTCACTATGAAAATCATCATTCATCACGCTCTTTACGATGCAACCTCTTTCGACATGCTTCTCGATCATCTTTCCCAAATTCTGAGCGGAGAGGCCACGCCTGACATCAAAGATATTGAACCAGCGCTTGATGAGACAATATCTAATGGTCTTGGAGACCATGCAGGGGCAGAGACATTCTGGCAAAGCAAGAAAGAAAACGCAATTGTCAACAAGTTCCCAGTTATGACACCGCTCCGGGAGCCTGTTAGCGAGCTCAAAATTGAGACTCTTCGTTGCTCATCTTCGCTTTCAGGACTTCAGACAGCATGCACTAAGCAGGGAGTCTCCATCCAAGCCCTGATACAGGCCTCTTGGACTCGGATACTTTCAACTTACTTAGGGGAAGACACGGTTGTATTCGGTATGACTCTCTCTGGAAGATCAACCGAAGTGACAAAACATTCAGCTCTTCCTTGTCTGGTCACGCTTCCCATCGTTGGCAAAAGCCTTTCATCGAATTACGAGTTACTCCAGTACATGATGGAGTATAATGCAAGTCTGCACAGATTCCAACACACCCCATTAGGGTTGGCGAAAAAGTGGCTTGGTCATCCTTCTTCGCCTATATTCGATACACTTGTGTCCTATCGAAGAACCAAGACGCCCACGCGCCCCTTCAAGCTCGTCGAGGATCATGCTCAGATTGAGTACCCAGTGTCTCTTGAGGTCGAAGCGAATGATCAGGACGAGCTTTTACTGTCAATCAGCTACAAGGAGAATTTCCTACCGCAGGAGCAGGCTGCCTTACTACTTCAACAATTCAATTCAACCCTACGTCACCTCGCCTTTTGTCCATCTTCCACAGGGAATAGTCTACACGAGACGGAGCCTGCTCTTTTTTCCATCACGCCGCCAGAAATAGCTGAGATGGAGTCTCCGGTGAGACTCTTGCATAAATTTGTTGAAATCAAGGCACAAAGTCAACCTCATCGGGTTGCTTTGCAGTTCGCGGATTCCTTACATGGCGCCAGCGGGATTGAATCACGAACGTGGACGTATCAGGAGCTTGACAGGATGGGAAATGGTGTAGCAAACCTCATTTCGGACATTGCTCCCGTGGGCAGCATTGTCGCTGTCTGTTTCAACAAGTGCCCAGAAGCCTACTTCAGTATACTTGGGATTCTAAAGGCCGGATGCTCCTTCGTTGCCTTGGACCCGACAGCTCCGTCGGCGAGGAAAGAATTTATTCTCAGAGATTGCAACGCTTCATCTCTGCTGTTTGAGGCAGACGAGGTATTAGACTTTGATACCGGCGCTATTTCGACGATTCGGATCTCGGAGAAGATCCTACAGGCCTCCTCAAGCTCATCTTGCCAAAACAAAGAAAAGATGACCCCGAACCTGACATGTTATTGCCTCTATACTTCGGGCACTACAGGCACTCCAAAAGGCTGCGAGATAACGCACGAGAATGCCGTGCAAGCCATGATGTCTTTCCAAGACTTGTTCCGGGGTCATTGGGATACCGATTCAAGGTGGCTGCAGTTTGCTGCACTACATTTCGATGTTTCCGTTCTTGAGCAGTATTGGTCCTGGTCGGTCGGCATTACAGTTGTCGCTGCCCCAAAGGACATGATTCTAGACGACCTCACATGGTCCATCAACCAGTTAGGGATTACTCATATCGATCTAACCCCCAGCCTTGCCCGGCTCACGCATCCAGATGAAATACCATCTCTATGTCGTGGGGTCTTCATTACCGGCGGCGAGTCGCTGAAGCAAGAAATCCTCGACGTCTGGGGCCCAGCGGCGGTCATCTACAACGCTTATGGTCCAACTGAAGCAACCATAGGTGTCACGATGTATCAGCGCGTACCTATCAACGGCCGTCCAAGCAACATCGGGAAGCAATTTCCAAATGTTGGATCGTATGTCTTCCAGCCTGGCACAAACATACCCGTCCTGCGTGGTGGGGTTGGCGAATTGTGTGTCTCCGGCAAACTAGTTGGAAAAGGTTATCTCGGACGGCCTGATCTGACGGCGCAGAAGTTCCCTTTCTTGGAAAACTTTGGGGAGAGAATATATCGCACCGGAGATCTTGTTCGGATACTGCACGACGGCTGCTTTGACTTTCTTGGCCGCGCCGATGATCAAGTGAAACTCCGAGGACAGCGTCTTGAGATTGGTGAGATCAATCATGTCATCCGAGGGGTGCCAGAGGTTCAAGATGTTGCCACCATTGTGGCATCCCGAACTTCGGAAGATAAGAACGTGCTGGTTTCATTTTTGGTCTCACATCATTCTCTCAAGATGAAGAAACTGCGAATTATTCCCGATGAGGAAGACCTTGGCCAGAAGGTGAAGGAGGCTTGTCGCAACAGATTGCCGACTTATATGGTTCCAACGTACTTTTTCGTCCTACCATATATTCCGCTTTCTGTCAACAACAAGGCTGAGACAAAGGAACTCACGCGACTCTTTGGTGATTTGTCGAGCGAGGAGCTGATGAAACATGTTGCCCTGACTTCTGTGGCGACCCGGGCAAACGTGGATCTCAAGGTGCTCAGAAAAGTTATCAACGCTCTTTCAGAGTTCAGTGGAGTGGATGTGAATGGGATAAGTGAGAATTCGACCATATTCGACATTGGAGTAGATTCGATTTCTGCCACACGTCTGTCCTCATTCTTGAAGCAGACTGGGTTTGCGAGCGCTTCCCCCTCGAAACTCTTGTTGAATCCGGTGGTTTTGGACCTCACACAGGCGCTTAGCGACGCATCCGCTCTACGCTTTAACGAAACTCGCGCAAAAGAGTCGAAGCAACTTCTTCGTGCCTGTCATCATCGCCATCGATCTTTTATCTGTCGTGAGCTTGGTGTGCCGGCGGATGATATTGAGTACATCGCTCCGTGTTCCGCTCTGCAAGAAGGCATGGTGTCTGCAGCCTTGACATCCTCCAAGTCAAATGTTTACTTCAACTCATTTACTCTACGACTCCATTCAAGCACCAGCGTGGATCGAGTCCAAAGTGCCTTCGACCAGCTTGTATACTCAGAGTCTATTTTAAGAACTGTGTTTTTTGCTACTGCCAGTGGCACGATTCAGGTGGCACTAAAGAACCACCCCATCAAGTGGAATACTCTCAACGTCGACGACAAGGCGCACGTCGTTGAAATCCTTAATCGAGAGCGCCAATCGTGGATTCAAACCAACTCTACGCAAATCAAACAGCCACTTCAATTTACGATCGTCCGTAAAAAAGAGGAGACTTTCCTGCACATGAACGCTTTCCACGCAATTTACGATGGCATAAGCTTGGAGACCATGCTCTCTCGAGTCGCTCGTGCAGTCAAGCAGCAGAATTCTCCATCCGGTCCACCTTTTGTGGAAGCTTTGATACATGGACCTCTGCAAAACTTCGAAAGCTGCCGGTCATTTTGGGAAGAGCATCTCCGACAATGGGTTCCATCACCTCTGCAATCACGTTTCCCGTTAAAATCTGGAGGCCCAGCTGTAGCTCGACTCGAACTTCCCGGCCGAAACATTGAAATGATCCGAACAGCTCAAAATATCACCCTTCAAGCTGTTCTTCTATCTTTATGGATCTCAGTACTTCAGCAAAGGTTCTCGTCGGGTCTAACATTGGGGCTTATAGTTTCCGGAAGATCGATCGATCTCCCTCAAGCTGAGCATACTGTTGGTCCTCTTTTTAACACACTGCCCTTCTTCAATCGAACCTTAATTGGACACACTTGGGCTTCTCTAGCGCACGAATGTCATCGATTCTCGGCTTCAACGCTGCCGTTTCAGCATGTGCCTTTGCACAAGATCCAGAAATGGTGCTCCAGTGGTAAACCTCTTTTCGACTGTTTGTTTACACTACAAGTCGAATCTCGAAATGAACATGGCCAACAAGATGTCTGGTCTGTCGTTGATCAAGAGCCTCATGCAGAGTACCCGTTAGCCCTGGAGATTACCTACACATCCGAGGGTACGATAAAGCTGGTACTTGTGGCTCAGAGTCATGTAGCTGATGATACAATGCTGGACGAGCTGCTTGAATGTTTTGCAAGCCATCAAGAGCTTATGGCTTCAGACCCCGGGCAGCCGATCCCAGTCAACAACGAGGCAGGTAAGGTGAGCTCCGAATCTAAGTCAATCACCTATGAAAACGGGAACGAAGCAGTCAATGGCTTTGTCTGGACGTCCTTAGCAACTTCGATTAGGGATCACATTGCCTCTTTGGCCCAGGTCGCCCCCAGCGAAATTGCAGCCTTTACCGGACTATTAGAACTGGGCCTTGACAGCATTGATGTTCTCAAACTCTCGGCTAAACTACGAGAGAAGGGAATTGTGATTCCAGCGTCACGCATCATGCGGCTACAGTCCGTTGCTGCCATCTCTGCGTCAGTATCTGACACCGATGTTGACGAACCTTCTCGTCAAAATGATGATCTCGATGTATTACAAAAGCAGCTAAAGAACTACCTTGAGAATTCAGGGTTCGATCTGAGCGAGGTGGAAACAATCTTGCCCGCCACACCGCTACAAGAATCTATGGTATCTTCGATGGTTGAGTCTGATTTCGAACAATACTTCAATCATGATGTTCTGCAAATTGGGGAAGGCATAGACTTGCCAAAGCTCAAACGAGCGTGGGATAGTGTCATTGAAGCAATGCCTATCTTGAGAACTGGCTTTGTTGAAGTGGACGATCCGGCTTTCGACATCTCCTACTGCCAGGTTGTTTGGCAAAGTGCGTCTCCATGGTCTCAACATAATGACAAGCAAGATTCAGATGGAATCGAGGAATCTATCAATGAAGCTAACAGGATCGCCCGAGCTGGTTCAGCCAGGAGGGACCTACTCAGACTAAGATTTGTTACATCTGGCTCGGACGACTTCTTGGTGTTATCTGTTGCCCACGCTTTATACGATGGATGGTCACTCTCGCTTTTATATCAGGAACTAAGGAGAGCCTACGACGGACAGCAATTGGAAGGCTGTGACTCCAGAGTGTTCTTCAAGAACCTTCTGAAGTTCGAGTCACGTAGACCCGAGCTATTCTGGAAAGACTATCTTCAAGACGCCAACCCAACCAAGATCTCAAAGTCGCCAGCAGAGACCACGGGCCAGGATCACGTCGTCAGAAGGGAGGCAATTTCGACAATCAATCCAAGCAGAATGCGTTCAGTTTGTCAAAGACTCTCCGTTAGCATACAGTCAATATGCCAAGCCTGCTGGGCTATTGTACTTGCGCATCTAAGTCAACAGCTTGATGTGACATACGGGGTCATCATGTCGGGGAGAGACTTTGATGGTGCTGAACGGCTGATGTTTCCGACTATGAACACTGTGGCGGTGCGCTATGTACTTCACGGATCAGTGCATTCTTTTCTCCAGTATGTCGAGGCAACTTTGGGGGACGTGCGGGAAAACCAACACTTTCCGCTACGCAGAGCACTCATGGGAGCTGCATGTCAAGCCGGTGATCTGTTTAACACACTATTTCTGCTACAGAAGTCGCCGAGCCCCGATAACACAGGCCTTCCACTCAAGTCTGTGAGAGCAGAGTCAGCCGTCGACTATCCTGTTTGCGTCGAAGCTGAAGAGACAGACAATCAACTGCACTGGCGTGTTGCTTGTCAATCTCTCTTCGTGTCAGAGAGTGAAGTCTCACAATTGATATCAAATCTCGATCAGGTCATGGGATACCTCACCAGTAATACCGAGTCTGAAGTGCTGTCGTTTTCTCAGGGCCGCGTATCTATATGCGATCTCCCTCAAGTGCAGCTGGCATCTAGCGAGATTAGTACAGACGTCGATGATACGCATGTTCGATCTGAGGCTGACTGGGATGAGACAAGTCGCACTATCCGGGATGTTCTCAGCCTGATCTCAGGAATCCCTAGCTCCGAAGTCCGTCTCTCAAACTCACTGTTCCATATTGGACTTGACTCGATTAGTGCCGTCAAAGCTTCTGCACTACTACGCCGAAAGGGCGTACAACTCCGGCCTCGAGATCTTATCAAGGCCAACAGTATCCACCACATGGGACTTCTAGCGTCGATCGAAGGGAATGAGCATCAGACAGATCTCATTGGTAATGGGAATGAGCTGTCACCTCTTCCATTGAAGAGAGCGCAAGATATTCTCCACAAACACAACATCTTGGCACATGATGTGGAGGCTATAATGCCGGCTCTACCCATGCAGGTCTACATGTTGGGAACGTGGCAGAACTTCCAGGGATCCGTATTCTATCCAGAGTTCACGTACCTCTGTGATTATAATTGCAGCAGAGAGGCTATTGTCGATGCATGGGCCGCGGTTATTGCTAGTACGCCCCTGCTCCGGACGTGCTTCGTCGCAGCCGCGGACCGGGATGTTCCTGTGCTACAAGTGGTATTAAAACCAAGCTCGGTGGTCTCGTCGAGAAACGTTGAAGCGCCGGTTAAGCTAAAAACGGACTGGGCTGAAGAGCGGCAAGTATGGTTGGTGCGCCTCAAGATCCATCATGCCTTGTATGATGGCGTGAGCCTCCCATTCATAATGCAGAAAATGTCCCGTATCCTCACCGGCAATTCAGACGACGTACACCAGGACAACAACAGCATAGAGAAATGGCTCAGTTATACCACCAATCAAGCCACAGAGAAGGCAAAGTCCACTCGAAAGGAGTTCTGGTCTAGCTACTTGAGTGGCTGCCGAGGACGGAGCCCGGAGCCACACGGCACTGCTTACCCCATTGGGCGAGTGTCACTTATACAGCGATCGGCACTTCCAGATACTACTCACGTACAACGGAGGGCTGCCCAGTGCGGTGTGAGCGTCCAGGCTCTTTTCATGGCGGCGTACGCGAAGGTAATCTCTGGTTTTGAAGGGGTACAGGCTCTTGATCACGCCAACGGTCCGGGTGACCCCCACGGTGCGCCAGTTGTCTTTGGTGTCTACCTGGCCAACCAAAGCGGAGACGATGAGCTCCCGGCTATATATCCACGTTTGAATCTCGTTCCTCTGAAGGTTGGTGTCCGCGGGGGTGGTGGTGGTGTTGATGAGGGTGTTGGTGGTGGGCTGGCCGACATGGCTGGTTGTATACAGCGAGATCTCCTGGAGATCAGATCCCACGGAAGGGAACATGTTGGACTCTGGGAGATTGATGATTGGACGGGCGTCAAGATCTCGTCGTTTGTGAACTTCCTCAGCCTGCCAGACATCGGAGACGGCGATGATGGCGATCACATTGCCTTCAAGATAAGGCCCGCAGATGACGACCCCATGGTTTCACGCCCGGCTCAAGACGACCACGACGGTCTTGGCATCATGGGCGACGTCCTTGTCCGAGACACCTTCCTGGTGAGTTACCCCTCTTTCTTCAATCCATCTTCCGTGTTGTCATTTGGAAACCCGAGAGACACAGCTAACATCTCGCGTTCGTTGGCAGCCCGCTGTTGACGTTGAAGCCTCGCTGCACAACGGCACACTCGACATTGGCGTGTTTGGACCCAATACCATTCTACCGGATGAAGAAGCTGCTGCAAATTTAGTGCGCGAGATTGTGGCCGCCCTCCAATCCATCTAAGGGGGCTGGCACTTTTGTCTATGTGGTCAGCGTGGGTGTGTGGGTGAACAGTGAAAGCGGGCGGTGGGACGAAGAAAAGAATAGGTGTGATTTCTGATTTGCTGCTGCTACCTTAAGGTATCCATCTCTTTTGTAATATGTCTGTCTGTCTGTTCTGCATCTTGTCTTCTCCTACTAATCCTTCCTCAAACCTTTGTCATGGCTTCAACAATATAGCTGGAGTGAAAGCTGGACTGTGCGTTGAACAGCCGATGTGGGGATATCGGTTGGTAAACACTATTATGGATGGAAACATGGGAGGATGCAAGATAGATACTAATGTCCGAAGTTGCTTTGTTCCAGGAAACCAGCAAGTGTAAAGAAAATGAAGCGAAGAGAAAAAAGTTGATAAATTCGAAGAAATGAACTTCTTGATGCGCTGTTGATCCAACCACCCCTGCCTGGTGCCGTCCATTGCCCTGTTCTTGTTGGGTTAATTGTATGAGTGACTTCCATGTGTTATCCGGTGTGCCGTGAAACGCCCGTCATAGCCCAACGCTGGCAAGCCCCCTCCCATCCCTATCGTCTACGCCTTTTGCCGGGATGCGCAGGTGTGTGAGTGCCCGTGTGTGGGCGGCCGTGGCAGCCTCTGCATCCCGCTTTCCCGCCGGGGGGGGGGGGGGGGGGGGGGGGGGCAGAAGAATGCGACTTGACTAATGAAAGAATAAACCAAGGCTCTTCTTATACCGAGTACCCCAGCATCGACCTATCAGGGAAAAGTATGATATTGGACAACCGGACCACTTCCGCCTCAGCGTGTGAGCTAGATGAGCTAGCTATACTCTTTGTCTCGTTGTCATCGGCACCGTTGGGAGTGGCGTTGCCGTTGCCGTTGCCGTTGCCGTTCTTGAGGGATTTGATTCCTGCGATCTTGGCTACCTTGTTGTCGTTATCGGGAGGCGAGGCGGCCACTTCCCAAGGTGCGAGGCCCATAGCTTGTAGGCCTGCTGGGCCTCCCACTTCAGCTATCTCCTTCTCGCCACATCGTGTCTCGGCGTCCTCCACATTGCTTCCACGACCGCTAGAGTCGAAGTCTGGACCGGGATGCCCACGCTGGAAGGCCTTGCGCTGGCGAGCCAGGTAGAGGGCATTGGTCTGCGTGAGAGGGGCAGCGGGTATGTAAACAAGCATGCTCACATCTGGTCTGTGGTGAGGGGTCTGGAAGCCGGGGCTGCTAGAGGAGATGTGGTAAGGTAGATCTGGGTGCCAGAAGATGTAGTCGCCTGGCTGGAGTGTGGGCAGGGTTATCATGCTACCTCGCAGGTGGAGATGCGGATGCCAATGTTCGGTAATACGCTGGGCGTGGCCGGGGACGGCGCCATGAATGATGGTGTCTGGGTCACGCTCCAACTTCCAGTTAGATGGGTCGAGATAGGCTTCCCACTCAGGCCCTGAGCGAAGCTCTGGCGCGGGGTTCTTGGGGCTGAAGAATGGGCGGAGCAAGTAGTAGGCGGTGGCGAGTTTGGGGGAGGGCATCAGTCGGACCATGCCAGGCTCAATGGTAGATAAAGCCAGGACGCCTTGGAACATGCGGAAGATGGTGCAAGCGCCATAGCCGTTATAGAGATCCATGGTGGAGTGGACTCGGCTGGCGCACTCCCATGGATCATAGGATTCCCAATCACCGTGAAAGACGCGCGAGTAGGTGCCCGCGTGGCCGTATCCGTCAGGTTCCCAGCGCTCAAGAGAGCCGTTATCGACCTGGGCAATGATTCCAGCTGATGATTGTAGGGCTACGACCCAGTCGTCCGCAGATTGGGGCTGCTCAAGTGCAGTCCCCATCTGCACGTCGTTGTCCGTAGTGCCGCCATTCGTGTGTCCGTTTCCATTGGTGGTGGCCTGGTCAATACCGAGCTTCTGTTCAGAGCCCGGGTTGTGAATGCGGATACGGTCAACGTAAGTGATTGGTAGCCGAGTCGCAAGACGGTCTTCCGGAGTTGTCTCCCACAGGCCCATCATGAAGCGCTGAGCGCGCAGAACCGAGGGATGAGCTCTCGCGCGCACCTGCGCTGGGGTCCAGAAGAAGTCGTAGCAGGTAGGGTCCTGTTTCAGTGGCTTTAAATTGTCGGTGCGCTTAGTCTCGAGATAGTCCACCGTAGACTTGACCATGTCGTCAGCGTCGCACTTGGGGACTGCTTTGCGCACAACGCCCACTCCATATCGGCGCAAGTCAGCTCCGAAGCGCGCGGTCTGCGCAGGATCCTCCATATCGGCATATTCGATAGAGGGGATGAGATGAGCGCCGAGTTCCTGAATGTGCTCTACCTCCGCTTGAATAGCGCGAATCAAGCGAGCCCATGATTTCTCGAGTGCCTCCTCATGACCAGCTATAAGGTTGCGCTTTATGCGAGCGAAGCGTGAGGGCAAAGGAACTGGGTCCGGTCCCCAGAAGGTGAGGACTGGAGAGTCGTCGTCGATAGCCATAGGATCGAAGTCTGGGGCAGAGGTCGGTGGGGGCAGGGTTTCACTGTAGCGGAAGTTATTACTAGAATTCTTGTTCTCTAAGTTGTTGATGCTTCCGGTAGAAGAGACAGTCGTGGCAGAGGAGGCGGAAGTGGAGCGCGAAAAGTAGCCGTGTGGATGGCCCTTGAAGTTGGCGGCTGGATCGCTGAGATCGCCAGACTCATCGGACCGAGCTGTAGCCAGCGGCGTGGAGATGGCAGAGGAGGAGGTACTAGCGGCTGGCGGCGTAGGAAGAGACAATGCTTGATCTTGTGCTCTCTGCTTCTGGGAGAGGGTTTGCGAGAGAGAAAATGGCAACAACGGCGCGGCCGTCGCCGAAGCGAGGGCGGCAGTTGAAGGACGGCAGGGTGTACTAAGGGAAGTGGATGTGAAAGTGGATGGGGAAGTTGAAGTGGATGCGTCTGCGTCCACGTCTGTGGAGGCGGAGGAGGAGCGAAGATGGTGGGCATGACACGAGGCGGAGGCTGCCAACGGCGAGGTCCCTGCCGTTCCAGCTGTTCCAGCGTTTCCAGTGGTCCCATGAACGCCTGTAGCACTCGTTGACCCCGGATTGCTGCTGCTGCCACCACGGCTGGTCACAGGCTGTTGGGCACCGCTTACCGTGCTGGGTCCAGCCCCGATTGGGCCCGGTCCAGCACAAGTGCAAGCACAGGTGCAAGCAACAGGCATGGCAGGTGCAGACGTGGTGGTGGTGGAAGAGGTGGAGGACCCTGAAGCGGGGACGCTGGCACGCGGTCTAGCACCTCCTGGACCCTCGAAAACCCCGGACGCCCTGGATGGGGACGGCAGGAGCCCTGTGTCGGTGCCCCGGATGCCTGACGCAGTCGCTCGATGGGAAGCCAATGTCCACTGCTCTTGCGTCTTGGCGACTCCAGCTACTGCTCCTATCACTGTTCCCGCTCCGCGTGCTGTCACTGGTCCTGCCGTAGCTCTTGCTCCTGCCGCTAATGCCACGGACGCACCTTCCATCGTTCCTGACGGTGATCCGGATGCTCCTGTTGCCGATGCCACGACGGCTGGCCCATGTCTTGATTTCGTAATACGACCTCCCTGCACCAGCCGGTGGGCCGCTTTACCCTGTGAAGGCATCTTCCAGCCCTCCGAATGCCTCTTGTGGCCAGGCGGAGATGATGAAGAAGTCGATGGTGATGTTGACGGCGAAGAATTGGCGCCCTTTCCGGTGGCAAGCTGCCGAGCTCGGTCCAGCATAGCCGGAGTCGCTCGTGCAAGAGCAGCAGCTGACGATCCAGACGACGTGGCGCTCTCTGGCTTCACCTCTGTCGACGGGGATGTGACCATGCTAGGTAGTTGCTGCTGATCGGAAGCAGATGGTGCACGCTCAATCCGTCCTCGGCCTTCCAGACTGTTTGAGTGGCGCAACTGAGTAGCGATCAGTGGTGGCACGGTCACCGACTCGGCAAGCGTCCAACAAGGCGATAGATCTTGCAAGATGTGTGGTTGATCGCGTCCAGGTTTCCGTTGAGTGACGCGCTCCTGCTCATGACTGGACCTAGGATGAGGGATAGCCTTGCCCTCCTACCGGAGTTCTGATCTTCGCTTTCCCTTCCTTCCTCTTGCTACTCGTCTGCTTTTCGTCTCGACTACCCAGTTCAATGGTGCAGTACAAGAACGCAGCAAGAACCAATCCGAGCCAATACAATTGTATAGCGCAAGACCATTCGACTGGGTACGTTTCATGGAATATTGGAAGGATAGAACAAAGGGGATATGGTTGGTAAGTGTGGTGTAGATGCAGACTGTCGGGGTACATATACCAGCTTCGGTTCTCAACTTTCTTCCAATCTCCGGGAAGGGGGAGACACAGGAAATGAAAAGCTTCTTACAGGACACTATATCATTGATATGAAAGAGAGTATTAAAAGAGATTGAGTCCAAGCAGCCGCGAAGGTAGGCAGAAAGTGGGCTCGGAACCTCCGTTCTCACCGTGGACAGACAATTTATTATGACCAGACTATCAACGTGCGGGAGACCAGCAAAGCCGACCAAGCTGCGAGAGCAACATCAGCGATCCAAAGAAGGGCTGCGCAGCTCCGGACCGGGCGTCCAAATTCAATGTCCAAAGCGCTCGCCGAGCCCCGGCCCCCTGCTAAGGCTAAGCTGATCTAAAAGTCTTCCTAACGCTGCTCACGATGACACGGCGGAAGTCTTAGGGGGGAGCCGGGCCTGCTTGCTGCTGCTAGTAATTACCAGCTTTCTGGGTGGGCGACATGCAAGATGGAAGGCGGTCCGTGTAGACAAATGCACCAACCAGGGAGGTTCTATCCACGGATCCGATGCTCAAAGACCCCACCCATGGCCCTCGCACATGTTCGCTGTTGAGTCTTCGCCGGGACGCGAGCCTGAACCATCGTTGGGGATGGTCCCAGACTCCCAGTGGAACCAGAGGGGCAAGTGCTTGCCGTCCCCAGTCAGCCCAGGCTACGTCGCACGCGACCAGATAGGCAGGGTTTGGTATTGATAGAAAGGCCTGGGTCGAGTCCCGCTGGAACAGGACACGACCCTCGACATGGACATGGACATGGAGAGACATCCTAGCCCCACGCCCAGTGCCCTTCGGCCCTCAACTCCGTCCCTAGTGGTGCTCGGCGCCACTCGCTCCGCCCCGAAATGCCGGAGGCCCGCCCCCACCCTCCCAAAACAGACTTAGACAAGAAGCATCAGCACATGTTCTGCATGCCATTCGTCTAGACCGTTGAGTGGTCCCCTACATCGTCCGCCCGGGGCGCATCTGGCCGCTAGGCCGTCGCCCACATGAACCGTCTCCCACAGAAATGAAGGTGGCGATAGATATGGCCCAGACGACGATGGATGCATCTACCCGCTGCGCTTTGTTGCTCTGCTGATGCGGCCATGCCTACCCAAGCCAATATTGCACGATACTGTGATGGATCTGGCGATTCTGCTGTTACCCGAAGATGCCGATCTGACGTGCCATGTGGGTTTCGCAAGTTGACGGAGACGAGATGAGACATCTGAGGCGCCTGAGTATGGTGTGGAATTCTGCGACCATGGATCACGGGCTGAGTGTCCCGACAAATTGGTTGGCGAGCGTCTGCCAACCGTCGATCCGTCTCGTGGATGCTGTCGACTGTGCATCAATCAGGTCGGTTTACCCAATCTAGACGCTTACAGATGTACCAATCAATACGCACCGCGCTCCTGCGGCGACTGCAAGTCAAAATGGCGAGCTACCCTGCGACTCCGTGCGTCTGTTGCTTCGACAAGCAGCGACTTGCCTGGTGGCAGCCCGTTCAGCTTGGATCGTAGATACACGAATCGCCTGATCAGTGGCAACAGGTCCGCTTCTCGAGAACGTGGCAAGGCGGCTGATTAGAACTCTGAGACCCAGCTACATGTGCATGGCTCAGGTCCTGCCATTGCAATCGCCCACGTGCTTCGTCGGTTAAATAGACCCACAGCCAATAGATGAGGCTTCGCAAATGAACACAACAATAGCCAGACGATGCGACACTGATGATTATGCATCACGAAACTCTGGAAGAATTCAACCCCGCAGAACTCATGCCTGTCGCATTGGCACCTCGATAGTAATTCGTGGAAAGTCTAGCAAAATCAACATTGCAATGCTGTCGGATTTACCAGTGTCAACGGTTCTGGTAGTGTGCCCCCGACATCCGAATGTTTCACTCTTGCCGTGTCAGTAACGTTGCACTTTTACTGAAAAGCTTAGGGGCTTCGGCATATAGATCGAGAATCGCTTTTCATATGTCGCTTGGATTCAATCTCCTAATTCAGCATGAGACTTGGTTAATATATATCCTTGATTGGGCGCTATTCTCAGTCTTCGTAAGTTGCGCCTCCCTCTACCTGCCCTAACAGGATCCTTGCTGTATACGCTTTCCCACACCTCTGCTTTTCCCCTACCTTTTGCTGTATGATTCATTCCGTTGGAATGTGACGCGATCGAGATAAGAAGAGACTTATGATGATGAAGCCCGGCCATGGCGCGGAGTATTTTTTGCGTATCATGTAGCATGAGTAGCCGGGGCCGTTACTGTCCTACCCTACATGGCATGGTTCTAGTTGATCACGTCAAGTTTTCGCTCAACGGAAAGCGCGGATTCATAGTGCTACCTGTAGCCCTCACCCAAGTTGAGAGAGCTAAAGCCTATGTGCAGGAAGTCAAATCACTGGTGAATCGAGCTTTTTCGTGGATAGAAATGGTGGCTATTCACATGGGTTTGCGCATCAAAACCATGATAAAGCTCTGTAACATATATTCAACAAACAACTACCTGCTAAATTAGTATTGGCAGAAGTTTCACCCAGCGAAATAAATGAGCATGGCTTTTTGACTCGCACCTGGGCTGCCTCACTTGAAGGATCGTCACAAAAGAGATATGCCAGATGACGATCTTGCTGTAATGATCAACATACACCGGACCGACGTCGCGTCGAGTCGGAGAATACTTCTCACATGTCACTCCTCATCGTCGGCAGGTTATAGTGAAATGAAGAAGGTGGATGTATGTAAGATTTGATTCATCTTGGTATTGGGTCGCTATATCTGAAAATATGTCTCCTCTGCAATCCACGACCTCCCCCCCTTTTTTTTTGCCTCGGTTTCTTGCATCTGTCTGTTTTGTTGAGTGTAGTGATCTTCCTCCCTTTCTACCACTGGATATCTGCGCGCAAATGTTGACTCCATTGAAATTTCTGAATTCCAAGAAAAAGAAAATTGTAATAGAAAAGCTTTCGTAGACTTGATAATGTCTGGAAACGTTGACCGTCATATTTACGCCGTTTCAAAGAATATTGACAAAGGAGATGGACTGGTCCGTGGGCCGATCCTCTTTGCTCATTCCATCTACCCTGTAGGGTGATCGAAGTGGCTCAGTGTGAATTCTGCCCGGAAGAAGCTCACCCGTACCAAGAACTGAGACGGGGACAGTTTGCCATTCTCTTTACAGACGGGGCTTGGTGTCAGGCTTCCAGCCCTGCTCCATGGCAATAAGCTCAGCAGCGCGCTCACCAACGGCGAGGACGGTGACCATGGGGTTGATGGAAGGCATATCCGGGAAGACACCGGCGTCAGCGATGCGCAGCTTGCCGATGCCGCGGACCTTGAGCTGGGGGTTGACGACGGCGTAGTTGTCGGTGGAGGTGTTGCCCATCTTGGTGGTACCGGCCGGGTGGTAGACGGTGTGGGCGACGCGGCGGGCGTACTCGCTAATATCCTCGTCGGACTGGACCTTGGGGCCGGGGGCGACCTCCTGCTTGAGCCAGTCGGCAAAGGGGGCCTGGTTGGCAATCTTGCGGGCGGCCTTGATGCCGGCGACAAAGGTGGCGGCGTCGTAGCCCTCCGGGTCGGTGAAGTAGCGGAAGTCGAGGGCGGGCTTGACGGACGGGTCGTTGCTGGTGAGGTAGATGCGGCCGCGGGAGCGGGGGCGGGGGATGTTGGGGGTCATGCAGAAGGCGTAGCGCTCGCGGACCTCGGGGTAGCCGAGGCGGCCGGTGTTGAGGGTGAAGGGGATCTGGTAGCAGTGCATCATGATGTCGGCGGCGTCGCCGTCATTGCCAGCCGCGTCGGTGGCCTCGCGGCGGAGGAAGACGCCGGCGTCAGAGTCCATGGTGGTCTGGTTCTCGGGGACGGGCTTGTTGAGCTCCCACATGATGATGGTCTCCGGGTGGTCGAGGAGGTTCTCGCCAACACCGGGGACGTCGCGGACGACGGGGATGCCGAGCTCCTCGAGCTGGGCGCGGGGGCCGATGCCAGAGTGGAGGAGCAGGCGGGGGGTGTCCACGGCGCCGGCGGAGAGGATGGTCTCATGGCGGGCGTTGAGGGTGAGCTTCTGGCCGTTCTTGAGGGTGACGTCGATGCCCGAGGCGACGTCGTCCTTGACGTGAAGGCGGGAGACGTGGGCCTCGGTGAGGACGGTGAGGTTAGGGCGGCGCTCAGCGCCCTTGAGGATAGGGTGGATGTAGGCGACGGAGGCGCTGCTGCGGTAGCCGGTGTCCGGGTTGTAGGAAACAGAGAAGAAGCCTACGCCCTTCTCCAGCTGGCCCTTGTCGGCAATCTCGGCGTTGAAGTCGGGGATGACGGGGATCTGGAGGGCCTCGGAGGTGGAGAGGACCCAGTCCTTGCAGAGCTGGTTGCGGTGGCGGGCGTGGACGGGCTGGATGGTGTTGCGGAGATTGTCGACGTGGCGCATGACATTGTCAAAAGACCAGTCTGTGCAGCCCTTGGCCTGCCAGCGGTCGAGGTCGTGGCGGAAGGGGCGGAAGGAGATGAGAGTGTTGTGAGAAGAGCAGCCGCCGAGGACCTTGGCGCGAGAGTGGCGGATGTGGCTGTTGCCCATGGGCTGCTCAGTGGTGCCGTAGTCATAGTCGAGGTCGCCGCCGAGGAGGGAGAGCCACTGACGCAGGTCGAGGACGTTGCTGAGGTCGAGGTCCGAGGGGCCGGCCTCGATCAAGAGGACCTTCTTCTCGGGGAGGTAGCTGGACAGGCGTGAAGCAATGACGCAGCCAGCGGTGCCGCCGCCGACAATGATGTAGTCGAAGGCATTGGCGGCCGAGGCGGGAATCGTCTGAGTGGCAGCCATGTTGATGAGAGGAGTGAGGCTCCCGGTGATGTGCTTGTTGGTGGTAGCTGTCCGTGAGAATGGAGGGGTCAAGAAGGGAGGATGCCGCCAGCCGGGTTGACACTGGGGAGAGTGAGGGAGGGGATGCGCTGATAAGGATGAGTAGCAAGCCTGCTCCGCTAGTCGTTTGCCTTAAGATGTAAAAGACGAAAGTGAGAAGCTAGGCAATGCGAGGAAATTGAGGGATGAGACAAGATTGCAAGACAAAGATAAAAAAGAGGAAGTAAGTAGAAGCTACTGATGATGTCTTTTTTTTTTCTTCCTCTCAAGGTGTGGAGCTAGGATGATCACGCCCATCCGCCTAGCCCGATGAGCGAGAATTTTTTTCCCCTTTAAAATCTCTCGTCTTTATCAGCCTCTAACGAGTGAGTAGCTCAATTCAGGATAGACTTTCACCGACTCGACGGGGAGGATTGAAAATGGCTGGATCACTTCTTAGCTCCAACGGCACCGTATGCAGCCCGTGGGCAATGCACAATAGTACTAAATGCACCGCGGGCGTCGGGGGGCGGAACGTACTTCTCCACCCAACGGGTTGACGTGCACTGTGCTGGCCCTTGCCCGCCATCTTCTTGCTTTGGGCTGCGCTTTGGACTGTACTCTGCTTTGCCTGGGTGTGTTCCCATCCCTGATAACGGCTTGGCACGGCGGCCACGGCGAGCTAGAGGCGGGCCCTCGGTCGGGGCGGCGGTCGACGGGCACGCCGCGCGTGTGGGAATGGACATTGGGAATTGGTGGTGGTTGGCGGCATTCTTGGGAGGCTGGATTGGACAGTGGAAGGATCGAGGAGGGGCAGCGACGGGGCAGAGAGGACGGGTCGGTCGCGGGGCATCTCGGCGGTGGGGGGTGGTCCCATGTCACTGACGGCCTCAGGCTCGGCTTGAAGTAGGATGCCTGCAGTGCCATGGCCCTGAGGCCGGTATCCGCCCCAGCGCCGAGCTAGAAACACCCGCGCAAACTCTATAACGTGCGCGAGTCAGCATTGCCTGCGACGTTTTCAGCGATTGCACACTGTATTAGCGTCGACACGAGCATGGATGAGGCCCAATAGCTGTAGCTTAACTGCTTTTATTAAGGCAACTACCGCCGTGTCCGATAATTCTTTTTGACCCCCGCCGCTGCCATGTGTCGCATGCCCCTTAGCTGCCGCATTGGGCCAATTCACTTCTTGAGAGAACAGTGCTAGAAACCTAGAATCTGTCAGGTCAACCCGCACTCGGCCTTTTTCCGACTTTTGGTACTCCGTAGAGCTTGGTTTTATTCGCGTCATGGGAAATACGGCATCTGTCAGTCGATAATACGAATTTGCACCGGCAGATATTGCCTCATTGTCCACCAAGTGACATCTCCCGTGTCTCTCCACTGCTTCACGTTGTGCGGATGTTCATGAGACTGACATTGTCTTCGTCGATCTGGACTCGGCTGTCACACAGGCAGGATCAAGATTCCCTGTCGTGGACTAGCCATCATCTCTAGTAACGGTTAAGCTTCCCATGATTTCTGCACCGTCTTGTCGACCTACACCGTGCGAGGAAGAACAACAATTTTCCCATCCATTGCCTTCAATACTAGCGGACTGCCAAATTCTGCCACCCCAATTTTTTAGTGTGACGTAGGTAGCACTCACGAGCATCAGCCAACTGCAGTATCTTTAGTCGCGCGTTGAACAATTAATCGGCCATATTGCCGTCATGTCCCAGGATCCGGCATTGGAAGGAAAAAAGTTTGCGGCGCCACAGGATACCCAATTCCATCCAATTGACTTGTACATAGAATAACAGCACATACTACAGTATTTACTAGATAGTAGTTCCCGGGCGGTCGCAGTGGATGAAGAAGCACTTATCGTTGGTCGCTCGACCCCTCCAATTCCGCTTCCGACTTCAAGCAGCACCAGCACAGCGACCATCCATCACATTTCCAACGTCTTCACCTATCTTGGACGTTAAACTTAACCGACATCACCATCAGTCTCCTTTGGATACCCCTTCTAATTTCTCCCGGCAAATTCGTCACGGTCAGACGCTCTGCCGACCCTTTTCCACCATGACCTACTCTTCCGAAATCCACACATTCCACTCGGGCAAGCCACAGTCCTCATCCTCAGACAAGAGCTCGACTTTCCCCTCCGTCGACCCCAGCACCGGCAAGCCGCTCGCGACAATCTACACAACCACGCCCACTCAGCTCAACGACGCCGTTGCCTCTGCCCACAAGGCTTTCAAGGAATGGTCCCAGACGCCCGCCACCAAGCGCTCTGCTATCCTGCTCAAGGCCGTCGCCCTGCTTCGCGAGCGCAACGATGAGCTGGCGCTGACGGAGACGCTCGACACCGGCAAGGCCTTTGGTGAGACCTCTGCCGTCGACGTCGTCACGGGTGCCGACGTCCTCGAGTACTACGCCCACTTCATTGCCGGCAGCCACCCCGGCCATCACACAACCCTGCGTCCCGACGCCTACGTCCTCACCACCCACGAGCCGCTCGGCGTCTGCGCGGGCATCGGCGCATGGAACTACCCGATCCAGATTGCCCTGTGGAAGTCGGCGCCATGCTTGGCCGCTGGAAACTGCATGGTCTACAAGCCCAGTGAGGTGACTCCGCTGCACGCCAACACCTTGGCGCAGATCTACATTGAGGCTGGCGTGCCCGCCGGTGTCTTCAATGTCGTCTATGGCGATGGTCCCGCTGTGGGCGCTCCGCTCGTCGCTCACCAGGGCATTGCCAAGGTTAGCTTCACCGGTCAGGTCAGCACGGGGAGTAAGGTGGCCAGCCAGGCCGCCAAGGACATGAAGGGCATCACAATGGAGCTGGGCGGCAAGAGCCCGCTGGTGGTCCTGCCCGACGCCGATGTTGACGAAGCTGCCGACGTGGCCATGGCCGCCAACTTCTTCTCCACCGGACAGGTATGCACCAACGGTACTCGTGTATTCGTGCCGGATACGCTGGTCGGCCGCGTCGAGGAAGCCATCGTTCAGAGGTGTCGCGAGGGTGTTCGCATGGGCATGCCGCGCGATGAAAAGACGAACCTGGGTCCCATTGTGAGTGCGGCTCAGCGCGACAAGGTCAAAATGTACATTCGTCACGGAAAGGAGGTCGACAAGGCACGCGTGGTGTACGACGGCGAGAAGGAGGCGCAGTCGCAGAAGCCTAACGAGGGAGGCTTCTGGGTGCCGCCCGTAGTATTCTCCGACTGCAAGGACGACATGCGCGTGGTCCGCGAGGAGATATTCGGCCCCGTCATGTGCATCCTGCCCTACTCCGTCAAGGACAAGCAGCAGGATCAGTGGCTGCCGGAGGTCGTACACAGGGCGAACGACACGCCCATGGGCCTGGCGGCCGGCGTGGTGTCGTCGGACGTGGGGCTCGCCCAGGACGTTGTGAGGCAGCTGCACGCGGGCATCACCTGGATCAACACGTGGGGCGAGTCGCCGGCCGAGATGCCCGTCGGCGGCTGGAAGATGAGCGGGCTGGGCGTGGAGAATGGGCCGGAGGGCATTCGGGCGTACATGCGGACCAAGAGCACGCTGGTCCAGCTGGGGTCGGGTGCTTGCAAGGGCATGTTCCCCAAGCTGTAAGGGGGATGTCTTGATGATTTGAGAGGGGGAATGAAATGTAGCGTTATATAGAGAAGCCAAGTAAAATATATGAAAGTTATGATCATAAAGCCAAGAGCTCATCAGGCTAGCTTTAAATCAATGATAAATACTCACCTACGTAGAGACATGTCCGTGGGATAATTTGAATACTCTAGAGCTTTGATACTGTACTCAACCACCTTCGCTAGTAGTCTTGACTGCATATGTAAAGCACTACTAGGAGGATCTAGCAAGTATGGAGACTCGAGAGGGGCACAGTCACGGCACCGCCATTGCGGCACCACTGAATCTCGCCGCCCAGCAACGTCAGCGCTTGTTCTCCCACCGGAACTAAAGATATGTGCTCTTTTGGAGAGTCCATCCTGGCCTCTTTCCCACACGACACCATCTCTAGCTCGGCCGCCATGGCCACGGAACGTACTGCGCGCCAACTCGCGGACGAGTACCTCTCCAACCCGCAGTTCCACCAAGAGATCACCTTCAATGCAGGTGACAAGCTTGGCGAGCTGAAAGTCAGCTACGGCGAGTTTGGCGTCAAGGCTGATGCAGACAGCGAACGCAGCGCAAGTGGAGGCGACGTTCCGACTATTCTTTTCACGCCCGGAATGTTCGGGTCGAGGTATAACGGTGTAGTAATGCATGCGATTGCCTTGAAGCACCGTGTTCGAATATTAGTACCAGACCGGTAAGTCTTGCTATGTCTTGCCGCGTTATCGGGGCTCATATTAGAATATGCTAAAGCGCAATTGAAGATTTGGTTTCGGGCAAACCGCAGACCTTGCAGTGGGCGACCGTGTCGAAGCCTATACAGCCATGATTCCTAGATTTCTAGAAGCCCTCAAAGTGAAGCATGTGGCCCTGCTCTCTCATAGCGCGGGCACAATCTACCATCTAAATCTTCTCTGGCGTTGTCCGCAGATATTACATCCCACACGACCCACGATCTTCTTCTTTGGTAAGGCACTCGCTTCACCTTTAACTCACTATGAAGTTATTTGATCGACATCTAACACCGGGTACAGCTCCGTTTGTGGACGGGGCTTCCTCAAACGCTCCTTTGATTCGTGCCTTGAATGTTCTTCCTGCTGTCTCCATCAACCAGTGGAGCAAGCTCGCCAGCTTCTTTGTCCTGCAAGCATCCGGAACAATTGAAGCCTCCTCTGGGGTTCTTTCTAGGCTTACAACAGCTCTAACCCCGGGCAACAGCGAGCCTTCGGAGCAGGAGAAGAACTTTAAGATTATTGATAGAGACTACGGACTGAGTTTCGACACACAGATGGAGCTGAAGAATCTCACAGGGAAGAGAATGTTCAGCGAGGAGACGGTCGGTGCAAACAGTGAAGCACTCAATTGCTTGAAGAAGGGTCCGGAGGGATCATGGGGTGAGGCAGATGACCTGACCGGCCTGGTCAACAAATTGGCTGTGAGGCAGAGGGAACAACAACAGCAGGAGCAGGATCCTCAGCTGAAACTCAGCGTTATGATCTACCTTGCCGAGACCGACGTCATGACGGGAAAGACTGGGCAGGAATACTTCCGGTCATGCTGGACCAAAGAAGGCGAAGGGTACGAAGACAGCCTCGACGTCAAGATCACTACGATTGAGGAGAGCGACCATGACAGTGTCATTCAAAGCGCAGAGGCGTTGAAAGAGGTCTTCAAGTCTTCAAGTTCATTGAACAGATATAGACAGAGCGGATGAGCTTGGAATACCTGTAGCATACACGTCCAATATATCCGAGGTATAATTCTTCGAGTGAGACCCTATGTACATCAATGTTTCCCTACCTGCCTAGCTCCAAGCCCAACCCATAAAACCCAAAACAACGGCTAGAGAAGCAATACCCCATGACAAGATCAAACGGACATCGGTATGCTTCTTCTTTATAGGGTACTCAAACTCGGCCCCGTGTTCAAGAAGTATACTGACAACATCTGTGTCACCTCCGACCGAGGCAGCCCTGAGCGCACTGCCAAAAATACCTCCCTGTGCATGGACGTCAGCACCTTTCCCCAACAGCTTTCTACACATGTCTTCGTTCCCTGAGATTGCAGCTACCTGGAGCTGAGTCCCAAGCAGACCGCCTTGACTATTGACATTTAACCCGTCTATTTCCAACAACAAATCGAAGCATGCCGTACTGTCACCCCACTCATCAGCGGACACAGCCGCGCAGATGGCGCATCCAAAGAAACCTCCTGTAATGTTCACGTCGGCTCCCTGTTCCAAGAGCTCTTTAAGGATGTCTTTGTGGCCTCCTTCAGCCGCCGCTTGTAGCGCTGTGCCACATACACCTCCCCGAGCGTTGACTCCGGCGCCGCTATCGATCAATATCTTCGCAATCTTGTCATGTCCACGGTAAACGGCTGCTTGAAGCGCAGTACCGTATAGGCCACCCTGCATATTCACGTCAGCCTTGTTCTTCAAGAGAAGCTGAACTGTTTCCTCTTGTCCAAGTGCCGCAGCAGCCTCTAATGCACTTCCATACACTCCTCCTTGGATGTTGACGTTGGATTCTTCGGACAATAAACTTTCGATCTTCTCTGGCGACCCGTTGGCTATAGCCTCTTGTAGTGGGAATCCATAGAAGCTAGCTCGAGTCTCGATGCATGATGCTTCTAGCAGCAGTTCCAAGTGATCAAATTTTTGATAGTGAACCGCCGCGCGAAGTGCGTTCCCATACAAACCCCCTGGAGCGTCCACACTGGCGCCTTTCTCAAGCAATGTCTCGACCCGAGTATCATTACTTGATAGCTCTGATCCCAAGGCTGCTTGGAGTGCAGTCCCGTATATTCCACCCTGGATATTAACATCAGCTCCATGGTCTATGAGAATCATGAAATGAGCAAAATCTCGTTCAATCGCTGTGGCCTGAAGCGCTGTGCCACACACTCCGCCCTTGGTGTTAATGTCAGCTCCATGGGCTATAAGCATCTGGAAAACCTCTCGATTGCTCGACATCGTCGCGGCCTGGAGCACACCCCCGTTGATGACACACTTGGTATCGATGTCTGCGCCGTGATCCAGCAACATCTCGCAGATTTCTTTTCTGCCCTCGGCAGCGGCAGTGTGAAGCGGGTTAACATAGGCGGCACCACCTCGAGCATTGACATCGGCCTTGTTTCGAAGGAGCAACTCAACGATTGCACGATGACCCTTGGCACAAGCAGCTTGCAAGGCAGTGCCATGCATACCTCCCTTGGCATCAACATCAGCTCCATTCTGTATCAACAAAGACACGACACCTTCATGGCCCCCTGCAGCAGCGGCCTGCAGGGCATTGCCATACACGTCTTTCTCCTGGACGTTAGGATCGGCTTTTTCCGTACGCAAAAGGAGCTCTGCTACTTTGCAGTGACCCAAGAGACACACTATATAGAGCATACTTGTGTTCTTTTGGAAATTCAAAAAGGATGAGGCAGTCCAGTACGGCTCACGGCGTTTGACAAGGGCTTTCCAGACGGGTAGCCAGCTATCACGCTGACGAAGCCATTCGATCATGGAAGCTTCAGTCGCACCATTTGACAGCTCAGCGTGATAGAAAACATGTTCAGCGGCGTTGTTTACGAACGGACAATGGCTATCGAGTCCATGGCTGCTGACATCCTTCCCAACCAGCAAATCAATGTGCGACCTGCAACGAATCCACAGCCGTCCATGGCTGGCGCTAATCGGATCCGAACCCAGGGAGCGGTCCAGCTTCTGCAGCGTCTTCCGTCGCAATAGAAAGTCGCTGACTGACTGATGGATGAAGCGCACGTACCATACCCATGGATGTTCGGTATAACGAGCGTCAACGAAGCTTGGAGGGACTCGTGGCATTGCTTGCAGCTCTAAAAGTCCTTTAGAGAGACTCGTAATGCGTCGTTGAATAACGTCCATGGTGACAACATTTCGATCCCACGATCTTGATTCGCTTGCATTCGTTTCTGATTCGATGGCGTAGTAAAGCTCAACGGGGGACAACCGCCGCGGGGAAAGCAACACCCATTGCAGCATAAGCATGGTATCCTCGGCGATGGGCCCTTCGCCCTGTAGGAGACTCTCAAACACTTCCATCAGACTGCTTGGTACCTTATCCAGAGTTTCCCACATTGCCTTCACATCACCTTCGTCGGATGCCTTATTGAGCATCACGACAACAATGACAACCCACAAGAACACGCCTGAAGCTTTCTCATGCAATGAGTCTTCCAAGTCTTCATCATTCACCCTTAGCTCCTCATGAATGTACGTTCTAATATCTTCTCCGTGCTCCTGGTTGTCTTCAACCACCAGCTCGAGAGCTCTTCGTATGCTGATAGTTGGATAGCGGCGGCTCGAAATGCAAATCCTCAGTGTCATGCCTCCCTGCACAGCTTCATCGCTGAGCTTCTCAAAAAATTGCATGGTCTCCCTCACCTCGGAATGATCACACTCATCCAGGGCGTCGACGAGCAGAAGTAGTGGTGGGGATCGCCAAGCTCTCACCTCCGAGAGTAGGAAGCTCCTGAGCTCCGGAGCTCGCCATTGCCAGCCTTCTCTCCCACCCCACCTCACCTTGTCGAGATATATAGGCAGAAATTGTTGCAAGATGCCCCCATCATGTTGGAGTATCTGGCATAAGAGAGAGCGGAGTAAGCCGATGGTCGTTCTTTCGAGGGCATCACCCTGGGCATTGAAGAAGTGTTTGACAATTATGTGGTCTTGGAACAGCTTGTTGCATCGTTCGAGGCAGTGTTTCATCAGTGTTGACTTTCCAGCTCCCGGCTTTCCTTTGATCCACAACACTCCGTGGTGTTCTTCCAGACTGACCCGACTTTCCCATTTCCGAAATTGGTCGGTGCTGAATAGCCAGTTGCATGTCGTCGGGCAGGGACTCTCAATCATGCTGTATCGGTCGACCATGTTTACGAAGCTTAGTGAGCGAAGGCAGGCTGTTGATGTTAGCTCGAGACGTGACTTTTTGAGGGCCGGGCTCCCTAACCTTCTTTGTTTTGCTTGGCCTCTTCAGTCTCTCTAGCCCACGCGGACGCTTCCTCAATCTCCTTTGTCAAGTCCCGTATATCAGCATCCGTGGCCAGCTTCATGACGCGATTGCTCACTAGCAGCTGAATATCCTCCAGGATTCCCTTCATCAGGGACTCGACTCGGCTCCCTTTCCCAATGGTCTTGATAGCGCGCCGGTACCGTTCGGTTTTGTGTGCACCTTCTTCCGGAATGACCTTATCGAACATCTCTTGCAAGCGGGTGGCCTTGTCGTGGCAGCCCCTTAGGATCGGTGTCAGCACGCTGCGCAACTCTTCGCTCGGCTGACTCCTCTCCAGCTCTGTTTGGGTGGTTTGGAGTAACGCCCTGGCTAAGGGGAGGCGTGAGGTCACATTGCGAAAGGCTTCGGGAAGGCCCGAAGCGTCCGTGGCCGCGCCGTAAACCTTGGTCGCGCCATCGATGATGGCGATGATGCTGCCGACGACGCCAATGATCTCGGCACCAGACATGCTGCCCCCGGATTGCACCACAGCCGAATGGTCTCGTCTGTTTTAGGCAGCAGGGTTGGGTAGGAAAATTCAATCTGCGTTTGACCAGAAGAGATCTGGCTTTGGGGCCAGCTCCTCGCAGATAAGAAAGAGGGCGGGGAGGCTGAGGCCAAGGCTGAAGCTGTCTGCCTGGGCGAACCAACTGCGCGCCTTGGGCGGTGATAGGCTGGACGATCCGGAACATGCAGCTTCCATCTCAGTCCAGGATCTAAGTACCTGTACTGCCTCGCTCAATTATTGGAGCCAACAGATAATACGGGCACATATCGAAACTTCTACATCCCATCCACTATATAAAGTTGGAACGCTCAGATATTCGACATTAGTGTTGCTGAGCTTCATCTGGTCCTATGGAGGAGAATAGACACGGGCAGCTTCGTGCGATGAGCTGGCTGGTCAAAAGGATAACAAAAAAGGTTTGGTAGGATGAAGAAGGACCAAAAAAGAAAACAGACTTTCTTTTGGCGATATGGCTAGTAATTAGGAGCGATTTGGCTTTCGACTTCCGAAGCGTTTTGCTTGTAATCAGAGAGGAGCCCAACGGAGTGCGTCATGCTCCGCTGAATTATGAGATGATGAAAGTCTCTTGGATAAATAGTTTCTATGTATCTGATGAGTAAAGAGAGTTCAGGAATCCTTGGCTCTCGTCTGCAAAATGAAGATAATGGGCAATACGCTATATAAGTCTGAGCGGACTAGGTCAAGTATGGTTTACAATTGATCTCAGCACCCCTAACATTCCTCTGTATCAAGAAGCGGCTCCAGCAAAGAGACCTGTTAAAGTCGTTAGTAAAGCAAATAGGTCCTCGAATTAAATTGACTTTTTACCTAGGAGTGTGAATAATGCCCAAATAGCACCGGTCTCTTTCATCTTAGGTGGGCAGAACCTGAATAACGTTAGTCGGTGATCCAGTAGCCTTCGAAAGACTTACAAAACTCCAGGCATCTCCAGGAAGCGGGTCCAGTACGACCACTGTATTAGGACAATAAATGCGAGGAATACGCCCCCGATAATAGCACTGACTGCTCGCTTAGCAGCAATGCCCTTCTTGGGGGTGCTCTTGATGGCGATCCTCGCCTCGCCTCTCTTGTTCACAGTCGCTCCCCAGTGACTACCTGCGGCATATCTCCTCCCCTGCGGGCGGAAGGCGGCCTCTCCAAAATTCTGCTGCACGGGGAACGCCTCCCCGTAGCGCTTGAAGACGGGGAAGAAGGCCACCATGCAGAGCACCATCATGCCCGGCGCGCCGCATACATACGCCACGAAATCATGCATGAATTCCCGGGACTGGCTGTTAGACGGCATGCGGTTCCAGGTCACGCCTGTGAAGATGGAGCCCATGACCAGCATGAGTAGCTCAGAGATGGCTGTGGTAATCCATGCGTCGGTGTACGGGAACTCTACTCGGTCGTCGCGGCCACGCTGGATGATGTTTGTCTTGTCAAAAGACGCGGGGCGTCGGACGTTAACAAGAGTTCGCAGTATAGCCAGGGGGACAAAGTAGAAGCGTGGTCTTGCCATGTATGTTGTGAAGATGTGAAGCTTGTTGAGGTGTTCGTAGCCGGGCGTGTTCCCGGCGACACCCGCTGCAATGGCGTTGCTCACAAGCTGGCAAATGAATGGGATCGTCCACGTAACCCAGACAGAGTTCTTGATACGTCTTCCGAGAAATCGAAAAGAAAGACGATACGGGAAAGACCTGTGCGCAACAATGACCGCTAAGACGACAATCACAGCTTCCGTTATGGCGAACCATATCAAGATATTTGACCCGTCCGGACATGACGCTTTGTCCGTGTCTTCGGGCGAGATCATCCATTCGAAAGGAACTGGCGGCAAGTTTTGAGTCGAGACATCGCTATAAAGCCCTGTGTTGAGGCCTAGGTAGGGCTTAATGGCCGAGCTGCGAAGCGACGACAAGTCGCCGACGGGGAAGGCCCCTGCGGGTAAGTTCGCCGAGTCGGTCTCAGGGCGCGAAAAGAGGACTCCCATGATGGTCGCAATTGAGCATTCTAATCTCTATGGTGAATATGAAGAAAAAGAAAAGGAAGAGATATGAACTGGATAGAAAAGTAAGTATTCCCGCCAACATAAGGCCGTAGACATTTAGTGGTTTCGACACTCCTCGCAGGGGCACATTTACATGATGCTCGATGATTATTGGTCGCTTCGTACTTTCATGGGGGGTGACAGACTACTGTGCTGCGCCGCGATGTTTCCGGTCTCCGGTCTTAGTGGGCCCCTGCCAGTTGCGTTGCCATGCCTGGGACCCGAAAGAAATATTCTAGCTTGCTGCCTCTTCAGGCGTAATGTGGTTCGCCTGATTAAATCGGAAAAGAAGGGTGGATCATAAAGGACTCTCTGCCCCAGGTAGCTAATGTACAACATGGCCAATGCTTAGCGGGTTCACAAGAGAGAGAAAACCGCAAAGCCATAGATAGTCAGCATATAGAACAGACACTACTTCAATTTGGTACGAACCGCAAATCAGGTACATTCCATGCGCCATGGTGTTGATAATAATCTCCGACATGTCTCATCATAATGGTAGACAACGTCTCGCAAGTCTGGCTCTAGTAAAAGACCATGGGTAATTGTAGAGGGTGTCAACCTCACGGACGTGATAAAAGAATCGCACACTGCTTTCAAACTCTTGAACTATGGTCCCTATAGGCTATACTGACGCCTACCTAGGGCCGCTTTCTCTCCTATCTACAGATGGGGGAGTAAAAAGCTTCTCCATTCATACCACTGGTGTCCTTCAAAAGTCCACATCACCCTCTCCACTGCCCGATTTTCCCGCGTCGGAGAAGGGGCATGCAAAACGGAGTTAAGACATACGTAGCCGCTGTGAGCAGCTGCGTCCCCGGACAACCGACCACATCCACCCGAATCTCTGGCGTAATCCACTCGCTAAGAAAAAAAAAAAATACACAGCGAAATCTTGTTCATCAAAGTGAGATGCATGGCCGATGTCACATTCTCGAGACCAATGACGTTCGCCGATGAGAGGCACAATCGCGTAAAAGCCCAACGCGCTGACTGTGCCCGAGGGTGACTGATTCGAACCCGATAGGCTTGTGGCAGTCGCATGTGAGAAGGATATAGGCAGCGACTACGACAAAAGCGAGACCGCCGACGATCCTAAAGTTGTTGTGGATCTGGGATTGGGAATCGGGGCGCCGGCCGCTAGTAAGTAGACAAAGCCACTCCTCCAACACCAAATGGCGACACGCGCACCTTGCCAGGCAGCAGAGACATATTGGAAGGATTTTGCGGCAGGAACTATGTCATTGTTTGTATCAGCGAAAGAATTACTCTGGTTAAGCTTGTAGATACGCATAAGAAATAGGAAGTGGCACTAACGAGTTATACTAGTTCGCCGTGTGTCCGGCCAGCCGGCCCCACTAAGGACAAAACGGGGCCGGGTCCGGGCTTGGGACTGGATTCCTGCTTCCGTACTCCATAGGGACATGAATTGGATCATTAGCATACGCTACTTCTGGAACTAAAAGACTCAACATGGGCCATCAATAACTCTGTATTGGTTTTCTAGTCCACCAAGCTGGTCAGTTCAAGTAGATAATCGCTGCTTGACTGCTAGGGACTTCCACAACGGCAATACCGTCCTCTACCTGTACTTCTTCCGTGTCATTCCGGACTCCCTTGACCTCTTTGCCCAGACTCTCGTACGTCCACTGACTTCCTGCGTATGTGATGGTATCCGCCGGTGCACCAGCACCGTCGGGACTGCTCAAATGCGTGACGGTAACCGACTCAACGCCGTCCCCCGTCTCAATATTCAACCTCGCCACGGGCCGCTCGTGCTCAGACGACGTGCGATTCCAGTAGTCCAAGTTGGCTACAGCAAGTCGCCTAGCTTCGCCACCCTCGAAAGCAGCGTAGACGGCTAGGTTAGGGTGCTCCTTCTCCGCGCTCTCGTCCAGCTGCACCTTGGCCACGCGCGTCTCGCCCAAGTCGCCGACAAAGTCCCCCAGGAAAGGATGGGAGTAGTAGTTGGAGAAGACCTGCGCCTCGTACCCGGCGCTCGCGACGGGGAGCCACATGTCAAAACCCGAATGCATAATCTGCTGATAATTGAACCTCTTGACGCCGATGGCCAGGTTGTACAGGTAGAAATCAACGGCCCAGAGCGCGCTGCCCAGGCGGGCCTGGTACTCGTACGAGTTGGTCGGCTCGAGCGAGTTGCCAATCTCGTTGATGATGAAGGGTAGGTCCGGGCGGTTGTCGCGGAGCCAGTCGATGCGGGGTCGGAGGTAGTCGAGGTTGGTGTGCGTTAGGCTCATGGTCATGAGGCCCTCTTCTAGGTCTTCGGCGTTACCGGCGTGGTTCTGGTAGTAGTGGTGGGCGACCTCCTTGATGATGTTGTCGTCATCGATGCCGAGGGGGAAGCAGAACTCTGGGCTGAGCAGCCACTGGGCCACGTGGGGGGTATCGACGTGGGCTGCGACGTCAAAGGCTGTGAAGAAGTGATCGGGCAAGTCGATGGCCTCGCGGATGGCGGCCGCGTACTTGGTGTAGTTGCCGACGTACGATTCGTTACTCTGAGTGCCCTGGTAGTCGGGCGGGCCCAGGTACTGTCCGCCCTCGCCGGTAAAGTCGTCGCGGTAGAGGTCTGGTTCGTTGCCGGGCTGGATGGAGTGGATTTGATTGAGACCGATGGCATCCACGGCGGCAACGGCCCACGCGACGGCTTCGCTGACGTTTGTCGTGGCGAGTGGCACCTGAATCATGAACTTGGCCTCGGGGAAGCGCTTCGCGATGGGCCAGTAGCTGGGACCAATGGTTGTGCCGCCAATGTCCTGGTAGTTATCCTGCTCGGCGACGGGCAAGGCCGGCTCCTCTTGTCCGGGGAGGTAACGACCATAGTCAGGGGATGTGCCGCCGAGGCGGATAATGGGCTTGCCTCCGGTGCGGGAGTAGATGGAGTCCATCAAGTTGACGGTGAATTGGTTGGTATTGCCATCGTCGTCGAGGGCATAGCGTGTCCACGAAGCTTGTTCAAAGGCAAGGCCGAGCAGGTCAACGTCGATCTCATCAGAGGCATTGTCTGGCACCTCAGGAGGGACCTGAACGTCGATACCATCGTTTCTTGGAAGACATGCTGCCGTGGCAAGGTCTACCAAAACGAGGCTTGCTAATTGAACTAATTTTGGAGAAGGCATCGCGTCTAGATGGACGGCTAGAAGTCCAATTCTATAAGTCGAGGCTAGTCAGACCGGCACACCCAGCCTTCCCACGGTGGCGCCCTCTTTATACTTGTCCATCGCACACTGCCCGACTACTAATTGCTATCAAACTGCATCGGCCCTGCCTGAACCAGGATCTCACGAGGGCAACGTCCCTGGGCTCGGCCAAAAAAACAAAACATTGTTTTTCTATACTCTGTTTGTTGAAAGTTGGAGAAAGCGGGGAATGAGGACATGACCAGTCGACTGCCGATTGGGTGATCTCTCATGATGTCGCGATGGCAGTTGCAGATGAGATCAGAACTCGGGAGTCGGTGTTCGGAAGCAGCGAGCAGCCAAGAGCTCGTGTCGTTCCGACTCCTTGCTTGGTTGGTCAAGGCACCAACACCCATCCTACCTCATTCTCCCATCGTGCATTTGATGGGGAGCTCGTGATGTGGTCGGGACGTAACGCGGGGTACATATATGTATGCGATGACGGTCGATGCTAGACTAGATCCAGGTTCCCGCGGGGGTGGAAGCCATCCCGTGCGGGTGGTAATACGGGATTGCCCTTGTAAGACGGTATCTCCAACAATAGAGTGCAATAGAGTGCGGCTTACAACTTACAACTGCGGGTGGATGTTGGGTGACTGCCAGTCATCGTGCTCCGATGCGATGACTGTTTCCGATGGTGAACGTCCTGGGGGGTCATGTCGAATTGGAAAGATCTTAAAATCTATTCGTATTCAACTCCAGCTTACAGAGCATGTGGACATCATTATGACTGAGGATGCGCGTTGCGGAATAAGGTTATTAAGTTACATCGCTCGCTACGGAGTACAACTAGGAAAATCAGGACCCCCTGCACATGTCTAAAATCTCCCTGACCTGCGACGCCTCGGTGATAGGCACGGGGTTGGTCCGCGCCCAGAGGTCATCCAGGCTGTTCTCGGCAATCTTGGCCATCGACTCCTCCGACGTGATGTTGACATCTTTCAGGGTCCGCGGCATTTCCAGCGCCGAGATGACGCTGTCCAGCACGTCCCCGAGATCCAAAGAGTCAAGTGTTGCTGCTGCTTCTCCTCCATCTCTATGCTTTTCCTCCAACACGGTTTTCACTTCAGGCATCTGTAGGAGCTCATCTCGCACAATTCTTTGCTGTTTGAGGTTGGCCTTGTGTTTGGCATTGTACTTGCAGACGGCGGGGAGGAGGATGCAGCTCGTCTCGCCGTGGCCGACACCCAGGGGACCGAGTTGATGGCCGATCGCATGGCTGCCGCCCAGTGCGACACCGCTTGACACAGCATGCATGGCATCGACGACACCCTGTTGGCAGGTGTGCCGTGCACTGAGGTCGGTCGCATCCCGCTTACACAGCATCAGGCCGCTGACGAGGTTGGCCAGCCCGCGCTTCGCGGCTTCATCGGCCTCGCCGTAGGACTTTAGGGAGCAGATGGTCTCGACGCAGTGGTCCACAGCGCGAACGCCGGTGCTGAGCCACAGCGAATCCGGCGTTGTGGTAGAAAGCTCCGGGTCCTGAATGACGAGGTCAGGGTCAGTGACGCCGTCGGGGAAGAATCGCTTTGCGTGCGTCCCGGTTTCCGTCCCCGCTGCTAACGCCTGGTACTCCCCGCCCGAGAGAGACGTGGGGATGTGAATCAGCGGGATGGTGGGCTTGTTGACGGTAGCTCTGCGTGATGGCTTGCTCTCCTGTGTGCCCCAAAGTTCGCTCATGTCGTCCTCGGTCTCTACGCCGTTGGCCAATGCCACTCTCACCAGCTTGGCCGCATCTGTGAGGCTGCCGGCGCCGAGCGTGACCAGGCAGTCGGCATTCTTACTCCGGGCATCGCGGACGGCCTCGACAACCTCGGCGAGCGGGGTATGAGAGCTGATGCGCGGACCTACACCCGCGACGCGGTCTCCGAGGGCGGAAATCAGCCTGTTGAGCGCGTCGGTCTTGGTTCTGAGCGTGTGCGAGCACAGGATGTAGACTCTGGAGCAGTGGAAGGTCAACTCGCAGTGGCGGGCGCATGCCTCGGGGAAGCGTAGACCGTAGGACACCTTGGGTGTGTCTTTGCTGGCAAAGGCCGGCTGGAAGACTTCTTGGCCGAATTCGAATGGCATGCTGAGGGTAAATGATATATTAATGTGTGGATGGTGAAGTGGGGGATTGAACGTTGATGGCTGTGTTGTAGGTGATATGATGATTGTCAATGTGACGTATGTGGGTTGTGTATTCGCTGTGGTCAGTGATGCTGAACCATGAAACGTGAGAAATATGGATGAGACGCAATAAGCGTTATATTTGCAAAGAGTCAATTTTGTACATGAACGGCAGCTGCTGTAACATCAAATACTAGCAAACATGATAGCTGTACGAATTATAAGTTTATAACAATTCGTCAGATAATGCAATCCCGTCCAAATCGCAGTTAGTCAATAAGAATCAAGATGTGGCTGATGTCTCCCACACGGCGGGTTCACTGCCTAGTCAACTGTCTAGACATGGGCGAATAAGTAGACAGCGTATTGGGTTAGCAACTCCATCAATCACCTTAAAGCACTATAGATCATGTTAGAAGTAATATAGATTTCCAATACTAATATTGCTTTCATTGATAATAGTAAGCAAATTATAAGAACGTGGATTTTCGTGCTCTATGCATTATTCTCGGACTAATAGACAAGACCTCTGAGCATCCGCCTTAGCCTTCTGCCTCAGCTTGATTTCAGGAGCTCAGCACCATCACCCTAATCCCCCCAATCCGACCATCTTCAAAGCTGAGAAAAGCGTTGCCGTAGACCGTGATGCTGGGCCGTCGCGTGAATTAGCCTTTTCTGGCCAGTACCCACTTGGCCGCATCGTCCATTGTCTCATTCTGCTCAAGTCCGAGCACCTCATCCCAGTATTTCGTTTTTTCCGAGAAGACGCCAAATTCGAAACCGCTGTACGTTAAGGCCGTAACCAACTCGTAGTATGCCTTGTCCCACTGGCCTTCCTCTAGGTGTTTCTTACCAGTAGCCAAAAGGTCCTCCGCCTTCGACTTGTCCATGGAGAACTTGCTGCCCGAGACCCTCTCGAGGGACTCGAGTATGGCGTTTTGGTTCAAGTCGAAGGAGCTAACGTAGACATATTTGTTCTTGGTCTCTTCTGGATGGAGCAAGACGGAAGCAACGGCCTGTGTGGCCTTGTTGATGGTCGATGCGGTGAACTTGGCTTCACCAGAATCGAACAGGGCTCCCGATTTGGTCTTGACATCGAAGCCTAGAAGGTTGCCTTCAATCAAGCACTTCCAACCCGACGACTGATTAGACAACGTCCACTACATGTTACACGTTACACAAAGGGGACAAGACGTACCCAGTCAACCCAAAGTCCGGTACATAGCCCGGTCCAGGAAATGGCATCTTCCTTCTCCTTGAGGTAGGCCGCCACGTCCCGCTTAGCCTTGAACAGCGGAAACAGCTTGACCGCTTCGTCACTCTGGGTATCGGTGCCAAACTCGTTGGGTAGGATGCGCGTCACTTTAGCAGCCACGGCCGCGTCGATGATGGTCTTCTGATCATCGACGTTGGTGGCGGGAGTGGCGCAGATGACGGCGTCTTGGCCCTGGAAAGCATTGGTGAGGGAGGGGAGCGTATAGTCTGTTTGCACAATCGGAATGTTTGCAAGACTGGGTATCGTGGTAGAGGCGCTTCTACTGAGTACAGTCACCGTGAATCCGGCCTTTGTCAGTGCTGGGACAAGGCAAACTCCGAGGTTTCCCGTTCCCTGTATCGTATCGTTAGCATCGACGTCCTCTCCTCGAATTTCGAATGGAAGAAGGTTCGGTGTATGTGCTGGTATGGACAACGTACCCCGACAACTGTGACCTTCTTGATAGTTTGAGCCATGTTGGTAGCAATTGATCCAAGAAACTTGAGATAGAGTTGATAGTGAGTGAAGCGGTAAGGGTTTGATACTGAGTAAAGACGACTTAGCTCTCAAAGACGAAGTCATGGCTCCTATTTATACTTATACATCTAGGTAACTTTGGCCTGTTAAAATTTGCTATTTTTCTCTTATGATAATTCATCTAGAGAGCAAAGTCTGCCGAGATACCCGCTTATGGCAGTTGCTTACAACTCATATACTTAGCTCTTTACCCTAAGCACTGACAAGTCATTACAGGTTGCAACTTACGAGGCAATCGCCGTCCCCACAACAAGAGGACGGATTCGATCAAATGGTCCGCTATACGAGACCGATCTGTCAACGGGCGAATGAATGGACGATGCGTAGCGGAAACTAAACCCTTTCGGATCGTTGCCACTTTTTCTCCCCCCGATTCATTGAGTTCGAGAATTCGAGTTGATATCACATTACCAATTACCAAATGATAGATTCCAAATTGGCCCGAAGCTGGCGTCGGCTCCATCTCATCATCATCATCCGCCACGAAACTGAGGAACCCAGGAGCCCTCCAATCTGCCTATTACAAAAGACTTCTCACTAGTAGGCTGAAGATCTCTTGATTTCAAAGCACAGGTGCTGTGAGCCTGTGGCCAAGAATCCGAGATGCCCGCACTGCACAGATCCTGCGCGTCTTGCATCTCGGCCAAACGTCGATGCGATCTGGCCATACCGCGATGCAAACGATGCATCGCCAAGAAGATCCGCTGCCAATATCGTAACGAGCCCGCCAAGAACGCTACCTTGTCGCACACGTCAAGTTGCCCAGCACTCAAGCCATGTCCGGTCGAGGGATCCGTGGGTCACCTGGGTCACCAGAGCTGCCTGTCCAAGTCCATGTTCGAGACGAGCTCCAGGGTCCCTGTTCTTGGCCTGCCGTGTCTCGGATATCGTGTTCCAATCCCCTATGTCTTTCGCTCCTTTAGTCCGACCTCCATAAGACGGCAGATGGAGATACTCCAAGCGTCTCTGGTATCCTTCGCTCGGGCCGGTGCTACTCCCTTCTTCCACCCCAGCCTATATCACTCACAACTACCACCGCCACTTGACAATGCCAAGCAGATTTGCAAGTCCCATTTATCAAAGAAAGAAGAAGAAGAACAAGAAGCTACGATAGGCAGTTGCGAAACTGTCCAGTCGAAACTTGGCCAGATGCTGCGTAGAGCGTCGAGGACAACCTCCTTCTCCGAGTTGGTGTTGCACGTGCAAGCCACCACTTTCCTGCAAATCATCTGCCTGCTCGAGGGCAGCTACGACTCACAAGAGGAAAGAGACTGCAATAACGAGATATTCCTGAATCTCGCCCTGCTACTCTACGACCAGGCACCCCGGAACCCCCCGGAGGAGTTAAGCCCCTGGGCGAGCTGGGTTTTTGCCGAGAGCGTCCGCCGCCTGATTATCATCTGCCACATCATCTTGGCCATTGATAGCGTGTTGACGCGTGGATACTCGGCCCACTTGCTCTGCTTCGAGGCTCTCCCGTTTGACATGCGGCCTGAGGCTTGGAGTGCAGACAATGCTCATGATTGGGAGGCGGCAACAAAGGGATCGCCAGAATCCAGTCTGGTGTGCCTCCGACAACTGGTCCAAACAAAGAAGGCGGACGAGAGCTCCTCGCTTTTCGAGGAAATCCTGTTGCTGAACTTTCAGTAGCATGATAATCAAAATGCTAGATAATCCTGAACGAGTACGGAAACGTGTCGCGCATGTGCTCGGGTCTCGGCTGTTGCCGTAGCCCAGAGGTTACGTACAACGCTGATTTGCAGACTGCGGAGTTCGTTCCGGAAAACTTCGTTGCTCCAGATTTAGATTGCTGATTCCTACATCATGGCATTCCTAGTCGATAAGCTTATGTTGTTGATGCAACTCCAATGAACCGGCCCCTTGGATCCTCTCTGTCCAAGGCGATAGAGTTGGCTACCCACCAGGTCGATCGGCTTCTCCATTGTCACTTTTACCGGCCGGCAGAAGTGCTTCCTCCGCTTCGCTAGTCCTCAAGATCATTGGTGCCAAATTTGTGCCGGCACTAGCTCTCCGGTAAATGGAAAATTGGGGACAGAAATATGTCATTCATTTAGCCTATTTCAAGACCCCAGATCATGAGCTGGATATCCTTGGGGTAAAGTCCAATCGGCGCGAATTAGCACCTGAGAGGGGGGGAAGACCCTTCATTCTCACGATTGGAGTTCTTAAATGCGAGCGGAAGTCAATTGAAAATGAACTGGGGGTTCTAGCTTGGTCATTCTCTGTTTGCGACATACACATTCACTCAATTCACCATGCGCGGCCCCCTCGTGCTCCTCGCCGCGTTCGGCCTCGCAGTTGCGGAAGATGGCTTAGCAGCATGGCTACGATACGCTCCTGTCCCCGACGCGCAGAACTATCATGGGATATTACCATCTTCTATTGTGACTCTCAACGCGACCAAGGGCCTCCCCGTGTATACCGCAGGACAGGAATTAGCCGACGGCATCAGCGGCATGTTTGACAAGGAGCTTTCCGTTCACACATATGGTAGCGGCTTTGGCAAGAGCAATAAGACTTCGGTAACGGTCGGTACGGTCTCAGCGTATGCCAAAGCTGGAGGGGACACAGATGACCTCCCTGAACTTGTCGAAGATGGCTTCTACTTGGACATTACTGGCGCAAAAGTCCTAATCCTTGGCCAAAACGAGCGAGGCGCTCTGTACGGCGCATTTCACTACCTCGAGAGGCTTGCGCAGCTCAACATTACAGACGACGCATTCGCCTCCAATCCAGACGCCCCCATACGCTGGGTGAACCAGTGGGACAATATGCGAGATGGGGGTACGCACGGAAGCGTTGAGCGCGGCTACGGCGGCGACTCCATCTTCTTTTGGGACGGTAAAGTCCGTGACGATCTCGAGCGGGCGGGACAATATGCGCGCCTACTGGCTTCAATTGGGTTGAATGCGGTTGTTGTCAACAATGTCAATGCGAACGAGACGATACTTACTAAAGACAACATGGACGGTGTGGCGCGCATCGCGGACGCTTTCCGGCCGTATGGGATCCAGCTCGGGTTGTCTCTCAACTTTGCTTCGCCGCAATTGCTCGGCGGGTTGGGCACTTTTGACCCTCTAGACGAGACGGTCATCGACTGGTGGCAGGATATTACAGATAATCTCTACGAACGGATCCCCGACATGGCCGGATACCTTGTAAAGGCCAACTCGGAAGGTCAACCGGGTCCCATCACTTATAACCGCACACTGGCCGACGGAGCGAACCTCTTTGCCCGGGCATTGCAGCCTCATGGCGGTGTGATCCTCTTCCGCGCGTTTGTCTATGACCATAGAAACCTTGACCAGAACCGTGACTGGAAAGCCGACCGGGCCAATGCCGCTGTTGACTTCTTTGATGGTCTTGATCCGGAGTTTGAAGACAATGTTGTCATCCAGATCAAATATGGCCCGATCGATTTCCAGGTCCGCGAGCCTGTGTCGCCTCTCTTCTCGCAACTGTCCGAAACGGGAAGCGCCGTCGAGCTGCAAATCACCCAAGAGTATCTCGGCCAGCAAGCTCACTTGATTTATCTGGCTCCTATGTGGAAAGAGCTTCTGGACTTTGATCTTCGCGTCGGTGGCCAGGACTCCCAGCTGAAGGATATTGTCAGCGGTCGACGACTTGATAACAAGCTTGGAGGGTACGCTGGCGTTGTTAATGTTGGACACAACACTACCTGGCTTGGGAGCCATCTGGCCATGTCGAATCTGTACGCGTACGGAAAACTGGCGTGGGATCCATCAGCTGATTCTGTCGAGATTCTCGAGTCTTGGACCAAGATGACGTTCAGCCATGATCAGGAAGTCATTGACGCCATCACCGAAATGTCAATAAAATCCTGGCCGGCTTACGAGGATTACACCGGTAATCTAGGCGTCCAGACCCTGACGGACATCCTCCTCGGCCACTACGGACCCAACCCAGCCTCTCAGGACGGCAACCCCTGGGGCCAGTGGACGCGCGCCGACGGCGACAGCATCGGCATGGACCGCACCGTCTGGAACGGCACCGGCAACGCGGGTCAGTACCCAGAGGAGGTCTACGACATGTACGAGCACGTCGAGACGACGCCCGACAACCTGCTCCTGTGGTTCCATCACGTACCTTACACGCACGTCCTCAAGAGCGGCAAGACTGTCATTCAGCACTTTTACGACGCGCACTACCGCGGCAGCGCCGTCGTCCAGACGTTTGTCCCGCTTTGGGAGAAGCTAAAGGGTAGGATTGACTCTGAGCGCTATGAGCATGTGCTCTTCCGCCTTGCCTACCAGGCTGGGCACTCGCTCGTGTGGCGCGACTCGGTCAACAACTTTTACTTTAACAAGTCGAGCATCGCCGACGAGAAGGGACGAGTAGAACACCATCCGTATCGAATCGAAGCTGAGGATATGAGTCTGGACGGATACAAGACTTACCTTGTTAACCCGTTCGAGGCGGCAAGTGGCTCGCACTGCATTGTTACGGCGGACAACTCGACCGAAGGAACGGCGTCGGTTAAGCTGGACTACATCAAGTCTGGCACTTACAACGTGGCGGTCAACTACTTTGATCAAGCGCATGGAAACTCAACGTGGTCTCTGTCCCTGGGCGATGAGCTGCTCGGCGAATGGCACGGAGACCTGGAGTATAACCTTGGCCGGGCGCCGTCGCCGTACATTGACGGACAGACGGCCGCGCGCATCACGTTTAGAGATGTGAGCGTCAAAGCAGGCGAGACGCTGAGGATCGTGGGAAAGCCGGATGGTCAGGAGCCAGCTCCCGTGGACTACATTTCCATCTTGCCAGAGGGGGTTATTGATTAAGATTGTCAAATAGACCGTTGACAGGTATTCGCCGAGATGTAAATTATCTATTCAATGTTTTTAAATTATATGACATATATGTGGAATTCGAAGTTGTTCAAAGTTTCTAGACTGGGCTTTGTATGATGACAGATGAAATGAAGATTAGGTATTTTGACACATGAAAACGCCCCCTGCTGGTATTATTGGCCCTCTTCTACTACCCCATTCCCCTCATTGTACGAGCGGTAGACATTGACTTTGCAATTACAAGACCTTCGACCGCACGCCGCCGCGAGGTCGTCGCACGCCTCGGTTTCCGTGCTATACCCTCATGGGTTTGAGTCTAACACGCGTAAGCCGCTAATGTTGCAACGACAGGCACCGCCCTGGCCGCATAGCGTTCTGAGGCCGTCACCATGGGCGTTGGCAGATTAACCGACAGACACATCGACACAGATGTTGCCCTCAGCGTATGTGCAGAGCCCGGAATCGGCTGTGCAGTTGCTTGCGATTCCTCCATTCGGGTCCGTTGCATTAGCCATCGCTTCGTGCAGACCATCCTCTTCTCCAGGCACAGTGGCGAGACAACTCATGTAGGAGTGACTATGATAACGTCGTCAACCGGTTTCCAGCGGTTGGACGCACACACCCTCGGCGGAACACAGGCATAATCCGTATTCGCAGACGCCATTGTCGGCCTGGAAATAGCAGTCTAGTTGACTATTTCCGCATTCTGTGTAGGGAGTAACTCCCAGGGTGCGAAAGCACTGCCCTTCTTTGGTGCAAGTGCAGTCGCCCGGTCCGGGGGCGCACTCGCAGTCGTTGTTGACGGTGCAAGCTCGAGGAGGAGGAGGAGGAGGAGGAGGAGGAGCGCATTTATTCTGGGCATTACACTCGCAGTTTGTGGTTCCCAGGGGACAAGTAGGCGTGACCTTGTTGTTGCAGTCACTGTTGACTGTGCACTCGTCGGTCGACGGCGGATCGTTGAGTTGACAGACGGCATTTACACATGAGCATACGCCAGTATCAGTGCAGACGTCCACGTCGGCGAAACAATCATCGTCTACGCTGCAAGGAAATACATAATCCTCAGGCGGAGCACACTTCTTCTCAGCATTACACTCGCAGTCTGTAGACCCCTCTGGGCAGGTGGGCGTGACCTTTCCATCGCAATCAGCACTGACGGAGCACTCGTCCGTCGAAACAAGAGGAGGAGAGAGCTCGCAGATCCCCTGGACGCAGGAGCATATGCCAGGGTCAGTACAGCCATCGGCGTTGGCTAGACAGTCGATCTCGTGGGTGCAAGGGAATGGATAGATCTCGGGAGGAGCACACTTCTTGTCGGCATTGCACAGGCAGACGACGGTACCTTGGGGGCAGGTGGGCGTGACTTGGCCTTCGCAGTCGCTGCTCACGGTGCACTCGTCGTTACTTGCGGGAGGTTCCTGGCAGATCATGTCGATGCAGTAGCATAGGCCTAGGCCATTGACACAGGTGCTGGTAGCAGCTTGACAGTCTTGATCGGTAGAGCACTCGATCGTCTGGACTGGGGGCTCAGGGGGCGCACACTTGTTCTCGGCATTACACTCGCAGACGATGGAATCTTGAGGGCAGGTAGGCGTAGTTTTCCCCTCGCAGTCCGTGTCCTCCGTGCATTCGTCACTGCTCTCGGGGGTTTCTTGGCAGATAAGGTCGATGCAAGAACACAAGCCGTTGCCGCAAGCGTCGGGGTCAATAGCACAGTCGTTGTCGTACGCACATTGGATCGGCTGGACGGCAGCAGGGGGGGCACACTTCTTCTCAGCGTTGCACTCGCAGTTCTCGGTGTCCTCCGGACATGTGGGTGTGACTTTGCCATCACAATCACTATTGACCGTGCACTCATCGTTGTCTTCGGGGGTCCCTTGGCAGACGAGGTCGATGCAAGAACATAAACCGTGGACCGAGCAGGCGTCGCTGTCAGTGAGACAATCATCGTCAATTTGGCAGGGCGCTGGCTCAGGGGGAGCCACTGGGACGCACTGCTTGTCGCTGCTGCATTCGCACACGAGATCTCCGGCGCAGGCGGGCGTATTTATACCGTCGCAATCGCTGTCTTCCGTGCACTCATCGTCGTTGTTGTTGGTGTCAGGCGCCTTGCATTTGTTCTCGACACAGTCGCAGTCTTGGGCGTCAGCCGGGCAGTCAGGAGTGTTGACGCTGCCGCAGTCCCCGGCAATCGTGCACTCGTTGATAATGATTGGCTTCTGGCACGACTTGTTGACGCACTCGCACTTTCCATCAGCGCAGAAGCTGCCTATGACCAAGCAGTCAGCCTTGACGTTGCATGGCAAACCGGCGACCGGCGGGTTCGTGGCAACGGGTGGCGCCGTAGTCGTCCTCTGGGTAGTAGTCGTATGCCTCGTGGTAGGATGCGGCGGGTAGGGCCGGGTGTTGACCGGGGGTAAGTGAGGGTACCCGGGTTTATGAGGAGGGTACTTCGGCTTGGTTGGCTTGTGAGGAGGAGGATACTTTGGCTTGGTCGGTTTGGTGGGAGGGTATTTCGGCTTGGTAGGCTTGTGCGGCTTGGGGTTGTGCTTCAGAGGCGGGTACTTGGGCTTCGTAGGCTTGTAAACCGGTTTCTTGGGTTTGTGAGCCGGTTTGTTGGGCTTGTAGACCGGCTTCTTGGGCTTCGGCTTGTAGATGCCTCCCGGCTTATAGTGGGCTCCCTTAGGCCTTTGACCGGGCTTGCCGTACTTGGTATCGACCTTGTATTTGCCCTTGTCCTTGACCACCTTCTCCTTCTTCTTAGACTCGGGCTTGGGTGGTGGTTTGGGCTGGTACTTTGTATCTTGCTTGGGTTGAGGATAGTAGTTACGTTCCACCTTGTCGCTGGATACATCATTGCCAGTCGAGTCATCCGCTGGCAGGTCCCGGGTCACGGCCAAGCCAGCTCTGCCCTGTGGGTGCTCACTAGTGACGGGCGTGACGATGCTAAGCAGGGCCACAACACCCGCGAGAACGTTTGGCGTCCTCATGGTGGTAGGCAAAGAAGAAGGCGAGAGAAGGAAGACCTGTCAGGGCCAGCTCTCACCTACAAGAAAGGAAGTACTGCTCAAATGAAGACGAACAGAACTAAGAAATCGAGTCATTGGGAAAAATGTGTTACAACACTCCCTTTTTGTACAATGTCGAGCAAGTGTCTCGCCCAAAGGCCTTGAATCCATCACGATGCCTTCTAGATTCCGCATCCCCGGCTAGTCCCCAAGCCACAGCGCCAATAGTTCAAGGTTATCACCCATAGCAAAAGCGCCTCCCCATTTCCACCAACCTGTCACGAATCTGGGAATAGACAGGGACTGTCCCCCGACGCACCGGGAACAGCCTTTCTCCCCGGAACCCGAATGAGGGAGGCCACGGGCCCAGATCAACGGTAGAGCGTAAGGTCTTGGGAGGGAGCACCGAATAGTCGGTCGAGATCGAGGAGAGACAGGGGACCGTCCGGGGTTTTGCATTCGAAAAAGTGGGATAGGCCCCTGCGTTGGGTGGCTTTGCCGCGTGTCTAATACGATTGGAGTCTTAGCGTGTCTCTTTTTTTCCGACTATAATACAGTCTATTCAATAATATTGTTCTGCCCACGTTTTCAGCTACACTAGCTCCACGTATGCACTCTGGACAAATCTGAGTCCGAGAGAATCTTGGCCCTAGCTTTGCCCAGCAGTCGCTACCGCCTGTTTGGACTGTACACGTGGATAATGGCCAATTGGCCAAATTCGACTGTCAATCACTCCAAAAGTCTGGATGTTGTTGGGCCTGGATTCCAGGCTCTAAGACTACGTCCGCTGTTGGCACTAAATGCTTAGTTCCCGTTCAGCTTCCACCACGAAAAGCAAAGCGCGGAGCTAAAGCGCAGGGGTAGTCCGACGCCAGTGATAGGCTACAGCCACGCAGGTCCAAGGAGAGAAAAAGCAAATGGTGCACACGGACAGTCGGTCCAGACCGCAGCCGACCATCCGCTGAATCTTTTCAAAAGGAGACGCCCTGTGATCATTCTGAACAGAGCTTGGAATGTTATTGCGATGATGCGTTGGTGATCAAGAGGTTGGGTTGCGTTTGCACTGGGCCACGCGAGCTTCAAATCACGCGGATGAGGTCTGGGCGCTAGCACAGCAAGTCACATCTGAGAACTAGCGAATTCTCATGGGTGTTTTTCTTTCCTTCTTTTTGCAAATCTCAATGATATGACTGACAGGGGGTCTTGGGATATCTAGGACAATTTTGCCAATCGAGCTGATGTTACTATGCCGCCGGTTTTCGTGCCATTGCCTTCTCAAGCCTCGAAGTCCAGAGTGCAGACAAACATTGTCCAATCTTGTCATATCATGATGCTCCGCTGTTCTCTACCTGCCAAAACTCGTCCCCCAACCAATTTGCTGGAACGCGACCATCAAACCCGGCGACATTGGTAGGTCTTGTTAGTCTGCGTGGCAGTGCTATCATTGAAAAACGGTTAGCGAAACGACAGTCAGCCACAGCAATAGTCCTCTTTCCGCGCCACTAAGAGCAGCCTCCTTTTTTAAGCTTATTACAGTGGTAGGGCGACTCTGGATACACACATTTGGAAATAGTCAGTGGCTTTAAAGTGCCACTGGTGGCCCTCGTCGATGATGCGGTATCGGCTCGGAAGCGCCGCGGCTGGGGAAAGAAACTTCCACGCGCCGTCGGTGCACTCGGTCTTGGGGATGAAGATCTCCCATACCAGCGAGGCTTCCTTCTCTGCGGCTTCTTTGGCCTTCTTCTCCTCTTCCTCCTTGGCCTTCTTGTCGGCGTCGGTGTCTGTCATTTTTACCTTTTTCTAGGATTGTAGTAGATGATGAGTGAAGTGTGAGGTTATTAGTATTTTGTAGTGTTGGGTATTCCAAATGTGTCTATGGATGCCAATGATATCCCTCGTCGGAATGCGCAATTCTTTTATACCACCTTCATGGATCAACATTCGTGATTGACCTTTACGGATGGTTTGCTGTCTACTGATTCACGAACCGAGAATAGTCGTCAAGTTACGACCACAGATCACCATGAAGACACATTTGACAGTGATGAAGATTGTTGTTCTCGAGAATAAGCTGCCATGACTTACACAGGCATGTTCGCAAGTACTCGAACTACCAATCAGCAGAGCAGGAGTCGCACAGAAGCCATAGGGTAGCATAAGCTGATGAGATGGGGACGTATGACAAAGATCCACCGTGCATTGCCTTCCGCCTACCTAGATCAGTACATGGGTAATAGTGAGAGGAGCCGATCAATAAAACTGGGTTGCGCATGATACAAGTACAAGTACACCCATCTCTTTGAATGTTGTAAGGTGCCAGCGGAGACTAAACAGGGATCTACTACGAATCATAGCTATATACTTCTAAGTACCTATTCTATAGGCATATTATTCACTAAAGGACTCTACCCTTATGTAGTGGTCTACTACTAAATACATCATGACTGTTAAGATCTGCTAAGGCATAGCCTATCTTCCTATCTGCAACATGTAGCTCAAAAGTACCCAGCTTCCTCGTGGGTCAGCCACGCCACTGGCACCTTACAACATTCGAAGAGATGGGCAACGGCTGTCTCATTGTCGCTTCGTCCGGCCATCTATTCACTCATGGGTCTGGACTGGGACGTAGATGTAGATCAATATACAGCCTAAAAGTACGGAGTACCTATGTAGTGGATCAGTAGATCCGTAGCCAGGATAACCCAGGCGGCCGCTATATTCATACCCAATTACTGACCAGTCAACGTCGCTGCTTCGAGGAGATCATTTGGCCCATGCGCGCTACTAACCAGTAATCAGTGCTAAATCTTGCCCTAGGGTAATGCCAATCGTAGTGCTGTGCACCATATGTACTCACCTAGTCCACATGTGGATTGTAATCACTGAGAAGCGTCCCCCACTTGCCGGATTCAGCTGTTATGATTCGGCCGCAGCCGTTCTTAGATTCAATGGCTTTTGACCATCGGGGTCCATGTGCGCCCAGACCACGACGCCATTGGCCCGAGACAAAGGAAAATAGGTAAGAAGAAGCAACCAACTGCGCGGCCCAGATGCAAAATTGCATTCCTCAAACCTATTTCTTGCACCATCGAGGCTATGTACAAGTATGTTGGCGGGTATTCCGGGCTAGTACTCCGTATACGAAGTACATACAAGTATCATTGAAGTATGTAGGTGCACTAGACAAGACTAGCAGTGAGTTCATCTTGTCAAGGTTCCCCAGCGCATCGTAGCCATGAAAGCTAACTTTGTTGTGCGTACCCGAAAACCTTTCCTCCTTGCTGCTATCACCTATCACTTTGCACTATGCTAGACCCGAATCTCATTTCTACTAGTAGTTCCCCGCCACGGGAGCCGGTTAGATTTGAGCTTGCCCGGTGATAATATCCCTCCCCCCCTTACCGGAGACGAAAATGGATGGACGGATGGGTTCCAACTTCCGAGACATTCCCAGTCCCGTGGCTTTGGTCAAAACCCTTCTCTTCCCCATTTCTGTTCCCAGCGCCGTTGAAAGCGTTCCCTTTGTCTCGTATTGAATCACAAACCGAAGGCTTCCTCGCCCTTGTCCAGGACTTTTTGCTTCCTTTCTTTTTTGTTGTTTGTTTGTTTTCCTTCATCTGTCACACAAAAAAACAAAAATCTCTTGCTGATACGTCCGCACAATTGGACTTCACAATGGGGGCCATGCGCTCTGTTCATCGCGGACTGGCGAATGGGCGGCACTCCAAGTCCGTCGTGGCGACGATAGTCCTTTTGCTGGTCTGGAGCACATTGGTGTTCTTCTACCACCATGGATTCACCAGCGACGTGGTAATGGGGGGCCATCTACCATCCGACAAGCAAGCATCTCATTACGCAGAGAAAAAGCCCAAGACGGGATCACAAACCTCGGCTTCTGGGCCAAACTCTCTAGCGGCAGCGGGAACAGACAAAGTGCCAACACCAACACCGAGGCCCGCGCCACCATCGAAGGAGCCCGCAACAGAGGCTTCCATAGCACAGGAGTACACAACGACTATAGAAGTGGCCGGAGCGGCAGGCCCGGTAGCTACGCCGGACCCGGCATCATCCGCGTCGACAATACCCAAGAAGCTGTGGTACAAGCTCGGACCACAGGGATTGACGCACCAGGCGTACCGGTGGACGGCTACCTGCATCCAGCAGAATCCGGGCTATGAGGTCAACTATCTGACTGAACAGGGCGGCGATGCGTACGTTCAAAAGATTTTCGGAAAGTCACGACCGGATCTCGTGGAGATTTACCTAGCATTGTCTGGTACGTAATCACCCATATCCATATTCTCCTCCTACTTCTGGAGAGGGATTAACTGCATTCTCCTCGGTTTGACTTGCCAGCTAACAAGTCTGCTTGAACAGTCCCAATCTGGAAAGCCGACATGCTGCGATACCTTCTTCTCTTCGCCGAGGGAGGCGTCTACAACGACCTCGACGTCACCTGCCACCAGCCCATCAGCAGCTGGATTCCCGAAGAGCACGGCGACCAGCCCGCCGTGGTGGTAGGCTGGGAGTTTGACTACGGACTGGGCACCAATTTCATCCACGAGTTCGCCTCGTGGACCATCATGGCCAAGCGCGGTTCTCCGCGGATGTGGGCCGTCGTCGAGGATATACTCCAGACCATCCGCGACGCCATGGCCGCCAACAACGTCCCCGCCTCGGGGCTGACGCTCGAGATGATGGGCGACGTTGTCGATTTCACGGGCCCGAGGCGGCTGACGCGCAGCATCGTGCGGACGCTGGCGCAGACGCGGGACACGACCGACGACGCCATCCTCGACGAGATTCAGTACCTGCCCCAGCCCAAGATGGTCGAGGACGTGCTCGTGCTTCCCGGGTGGGCCTTCTCGTACAGCTCAAATCACTTCGAGAAGGACCTCGACGAGGTTCCTGGGCCCTATGTTCTACATCACTACGCTGGGAGCTGGAAGAACGACAAGGGCGGCGAAGATGTGTAGATTGAAAAAATGAGGTAACGAACTGGGGAGACTGTAATAGACATAGATAGGATCCGGGTTTCATTTGGGTACAGGAGCATATCAGGCCTTTTTCTTTTTTTCCTTTTCCTCCTCTTCTTTGTACATGTACCAATCTAGCTCAACCCGACTGAGCACTTCAAGGCTTACCAATACCAGACTTCGGATCGTCATCGACGCGATTCAATTCAACTTTCAATACCATCCCAAGATACCAGTCATGACTGCCGCAATCGCCGGCGCAAAGCCCCAATGATTCATCTCCCCACCCCCACAGAGTATCCTGCTAATGAACCCATCCATCACGGACATGGTCAACACCGTCGTCAGCCCCAGCGCCATGTCCCAATTACCGCCCTTCTGCCATATCAGCGTCAGCAGGAAGCTGATCATAACGTTACGCACGCCAATAACCCGCGTGAGCATGAACGACAGCTTTCGGCCCTCCCCCTCGGCGGGGACGGGAAATCCCAAGCCTCGCAGTGCGGCCTCAGGGCGGAAGATGGGATTGAATGCGGTGATTCCCGGGAGCAGGCCGATGGCCAAGGCCCCGCGCGACAGGGTCAAGTGTTCCATCGCGAAACCCATATCTGTTAACTAGTTGTTGGATACGGTCGTTCGGTTTTTAAACAGGGCGGCGGCGCTGGTGCTGATGGCTTTCTTGCAATGTCCTTATGATACTTGGCCTGATGATTCTGGAAAACAAAGCGATTGGAATCATAACCACTCACCCAGAACACGGTAATATCGGGTAGAAAACAGGGACCAATTGCTTACACCATCATCTCCGACTTCAGCAACAAATCCGTTGCGTTCATTTTCAAGTACCACTTTTTGCGTCTGACAACCATTGATTCTTCCCGAAAAGTATGGTCCTATGAGGACAATCAAGAAGATTTCAGTGTAAAAAACTCTGGAAAGAAAGCATCGCAGAGCTTCTTTTGACGATGGCAGAAAGACACCATGCATTGAACACATGCCAGATGTCGTCTTCAAAGTTGTCTTGTGGCCGATGCAGGTCCGAGCAAGGAGTTCAACGAAAAGCACTAAGCCGAGCAGACACCTCCATTTCTTTGTAGCAACTTAGTAGCAAGTCTGTTTATGGTTGTTCATAATGAAACTGTTTCGATTGATATATTGACTTACACCACGATGCCTCAGCTAAATCAGGCAAGTGCTACGCCGCAGAGGCGCAGCTGTTACTGTCACTCTCTCCTCCCAAGGCCCATAATCCTGCGAGTTGGCGGAGGTTCCGTTTCAGGTAATAGCTGCCTCCGCCGGTCCATCTCAAAGTGGTCTAGCCATCAACCCCAAGGGCCACCCGCTTCTAAGCTTCTTTCAATGGAACCAACTCCTCCTGGAAATACTCCCAACTGCACATTCGCAGACTTACACGGGACAACAAAGTTATCTTCGTGTGCAGCATGAAAGGTCCAACTTCGGTACGCAAAGGTGAATACATTCCCTATTGACTCTGTGTATCTTGTCCAAGTATGCTCACACTCAAATAATAGACCCGGCTTGCGGAACTTGTCGCAAAAAGTGTCGCAAATGCGACCGAAAGCGACCAGTTTGCCAGAGATGCATTGACAAGGGACTTCACTGCGAGGGTTACCCGCCTAAATTCAAGTTCTTCGACCAGCCGGCCGACGAATCTAGTTCCCGGTCCCCGTTGGACGCCGACCGGTCTGAGACGGCACTCACGGTGGCAACCACGGAAGCAGTAGGAGACGTCGGTGCCATCCAACTATCATCATCAAAACGATCTTCTGGAGTGACGATTCCACCCTCACGGGATGGAGAGCCCCCATTGGAGGAGACACGCACTGGAGTTGGCGCCGATACCCGCCAGCATCAGGAACTGGAGGCTTCCGCCGACCACCCCACAACGCCGGTGGAAGATATTCTCCCCGGCAATGAGTGGCTCCTGACCCATTGTAAGTCCCAATCATCCTCAAAGGCCAAGATAGGGCTATTCGATACTGATCTGAGATTGCAGTCGACGAGATTATGGCTGATGCTCTCGCCATCACCGTCAGCGGCATGGAGAACCCCTTTCGTCAGCATGTGATTCCCCTTGCGAAACGGCACGGCGGTGTCTTACACGCTTTATTGGGACTTTCTTCCTGCCACGTATGCACATCGCACAGAGTCACCGGCTTGCCTATGATGGCTATAGCTCTGCAACATCGCATAGCCGCTATCCATATCCTCAAATCAACTCTCTTGCGCGAGGAGGCGAGAGGGTTGGACAGTTTCGAGGAGGAGTGTATTCTTGCCATTGTTCTACTCCTGGTTCTCCATGATGTAAGCTCCAATTGTCCTTAATACTCAGTTTTGCAAATCAAGTTGACCGTTTAACAGATCTGCGAAACCGGAATATCGTCTCGTGGTGCTCATCTGGACGGCGTGTCCTTTCTCTGTGGTCGCATGGCCCGATCCACGGACCTCTCCCATCCCTCCAAGTCCAGTACCCTCTTCTTCATGGCGACTCTATCTTGGTAAGACCAATGACCAATCTGATCCCCGTGTGTCCACATCAGGCTCACCATACTCGCCAGGCTCGACGTACTCCGCGGTTTCAGCGGCGCAGAGAAGCTCGCCTACCCCAACGAGGTCAGAAGAGCCGTTCGAGACCACTGGAGCTTCAGCCTCTACATGACATTTGGATGCCCAGCCGAGATCTTCCACTGCATCGGAAAGGTCATAGAGACGGCCAAGAGCTACCACGCCGGCGGCATATCCATCGCCACCTTCCAATCAGCGCTCGACGAAGCCGAGACGTTCCTGCGCGGGTGGAACCCAGAGCGCGCTGTCTACCCAACCGCCGACAGAGAATGGAGGGCCCTCGCAACCGCCTTCCGCCACGCCTGTCTCCTCAGAGTGATGAGGTGGCCCGATACCTTTGCCATCCCATGCGAGAACCAGCGGATAAGGGACTCGGTCGACGCCATACTCGACGCGTGCGCCCTCGTCCGCAAGGAGTCGCCGTATCACAAGAGGCTCTTGTTCCCTCTGTTTCTCGCCGCGTCGGATGCGTCCTCTCTGCATCAGCGGCACTATGCCGAGTTGTCCATCGACCAGATCAAGCAGTCGACGGGGATCTCGCATCATAGTCTGACCAAGCTACTCCAAGATGTGTTTGAGGAGAGGAAGACGGGGAGTCGGGGGTTGAACAATGTCCCTTGGATGGAGTTTGTAAGTGTTTTCCCCCGTGGCTGGAGACTTGTGTCCAAGGATTTTCGCTGATTTTCCATGTTTAGACTTGCTCGTCGAGACTGGGGGACTCACAACACGCATTCCTCTTCTTCTGATCTTCAAATAGTAAGACTAGAACAGATATGGAATTAAAGTCGTAACGAAGTTACCGACGTCCCTTCCCGACGTCGAAGCTACAGCCTACAAGTGGATTCAATACCATAGTCGGAGAAGGGGGCGAAGACCAGGGCGGAGATTATGGATTTCTCCCACGATCCATAACCACCAAACGCAGTCACGAAGCGTGACGTTCTTCTGGCCATTGCATAACCACCATATTGATCCCCACAGAGTTGATATGCCCATAAATTCTATATCCCATCTAGCAGGCGTTTTCGTCATGAATTTACGGATATGCCGAAAGATCGCGGCAGCTGTACCTTTCAGGAACTCATAGTGCCTATGGGAGGTACTTAGTCAGGATAATGATCTCCGTCAGGTCGGCGAATATCGAGGGCGAACAGTATTCCTTGACGCTATGGTCGTCTCGTGTTTCTCAGAACATTCGAGTCTAACCCCGGTGATCACTCAAATAATATCACATTCGACCAGAAAAGCCTCAGCGACATGAGAGTGAGGGTATCGTCACAAGTGTGATTGTGTGAGAACCACTTCCAGAATATCATTTCAATTCGTTTCTATCCATTTGGTATCCATGCAGATGCAGAAAGTTCGCTCATAACACCATTTAACCATGCTCAAGTCCCATTATGTCCACAGAGAAAAAAAGTCTCTTCAGATGAATATTGCGTGCGCAAACACCGTCCCATCCTGCTCTTTCTTATCCTCGCAGGCCGTTTTCAAGAAACAGTTACCCCCATGACGCTCAGCCTTTTCCATCTCGGGCGTCCAGACAATGTCCCTACACTCCACCGTCTCCTCCTCGCCGTCGACAAAGTCCCTCGCCTCGTTAAACGAGAAGCAGGCGTGGACGCAGTGGGCCATGCTGTAGGCCCACACGGTGAGAATATCGTAGCCGGGGCAGTCCTCGCCGCAGGTCACCTGGTAGTGGTACTTGCGGTCACCGGGGACCCAGAGGGCCTCGATCGGGTTCGGGAGGTTGCAGTCGAGCTTGAGGGTGGCCTCGGTTGGGGCGACGTAGTTTGTGAGGTCTGTGGCCGTGGGGCGTGATGTGCTTGTCCCCGTGGACTGGGGGCCAGCTCCGTCAGAGAGGACTTCCTCAGGAGAGCAAGCGTTGATACTGTGAGTTTAGTGACAGACGTTAGCAACCCGTAATCTAACCTTACAGTCTGTCAAATGGAGAATGGGTTTTCCAGCTTACCATTCTGTGCCGAGTTGTGAGCCCAGAACGCCACCAACAGCGCCGGCCACCGCGACCGCAATGGCGAGGGCTATGGATAGGAAGAAGGTAGTCCTCCTCAGCCCCAATATCGTCTTGGGTTCTTTCTGGGGGATTGACTGTGCGGAGACGGCGTAGGCGTGTTCGGGCTTTTGCAACGGAACCGGCTCTAGGTTGCTATAGCCGAAGGGGACGACCTCGGGGCCATGGTCGTGCTGAGGTGTCGTATTCGTGCTATAGTGTAACGACATTGTGAATTTGGCATCAATTATCTGTTTATAGAGGCAAAGTCCCCGACTTAATGCCGCTCCCGCGAAAAGAGAAAAACTCGTGTGTACACCTTTTACAAGGAGAGGAGAGAGAGGATGGTTGAACAAGAGGAAGACGAGGAGGAGCAGGAGGGGGGGGATCTTTACCAAGTCCTTCAGCGTTTCACACAAAGCATTGTTGGCATCTGTCCCAGCTCAGCCTTGCCCGGGATCTGCCCTGCTCTCGGCTCTTTCTACTTTTTCCAACTTCTGCACGTTTATCCCGAAACACGTTCGCCCAGGCCCGCAGGATTCGTTCTTGAGACATTCGCAAGTGCCAGCTGTGGATAGAAGATCTCTTGGCAAGCTCCGCTGACAGCCTGACACTGCCCGCTCACACCCCAGCTGTTCACGGTACAGATTGGCGGGTAACCCCTGCTTGGCTCGGACCTACTCACCTAGACGAGTCCCCCCGCCCTGGGTCGAGTGAAATACTCCGTAGCGTGTTTCCAATTCTCAGTCGGGAAAGTTTTTGGTGTTCGTATGCAGTCAACCACATACTTGTACGTTACCTAATAAATGGTTTAGCTATTCCGTCTACACGCCGACAAACTGGAGGAAACACCACGAGGCTATCCGTCCTCCTTTCCACAGTCACATCTTTTTCCTTCACCGACGACCGTGTAAGCTAAGCTTTGTCTGTGTCAGATGTCAGAAACCAACCTGGTTTGAACGAAAGAGGGTGCCAGGCCGGGGTAGCCATCCTTCGATCTCTCATACGCTGGTATTTTTAAAAAAACAACCACCACCAGCCGAATTGATCGTGTCGTGTACGAGCGACGTTGCGGTTCTTCCCAGGCCGCGCTCAAGTCCGAGCCCTCCTCCGGAAGTTTACGATTCCTTCGTCCAATAGCCGCCGCCGAGTAGTGTCGAGCCGCGCCGAACAGTGTAAGCCCGGCCGTTTTCACCGGAAGCCCTCGCTTCCGCGTTTTAATGAGCCCAGCTCAGAATTCACAAGGCTGGCCGTGACTTCTCAGCCGCCGAGTTCAATTTACTGTGACACCCCAACAGATGCCCAGCTACCGCTCGCCTGAGGTTATGTCAGACGGTTTGTGGGACGGCGCGCCAACCTTGAAGTTTGAAGGTCATCGTATAGCTTCTATAAAAGGCATACCTTCGAGTCAAGAGTGTTTCCACGAATGGGCAACCGACGGCGAGGCTATTTCGCATCAGTCATCTCTGCACTCTATTAATAGCCACTCACACCGCGGTGAGTGCTGACGCCAGGGGAGTGCAAATGATTCATGATGTGCCGGAATTGAACCCATTTTCCCCTGATGCTTTCAATAATCGTCTTGATCTTGTTCGTTCTTTGTGAGCTTTCGAAGTGAAGCTTGCTCAGCTTGCCTGATCACAATGTATTTTGTTGGAACGTGGGAACGTGGGAACGTGGGATCGTGGGGGCATCTTGATTCTTGACCCGTTGCGCTGAGAAGCGCGAATGATCTGAGCACTCAACATGCGACCGCACAAGTTCCACGTGCGGGTGCTGGGACCTCTGCCATCGTATACGGTATGTATTATCCCTGGGGAGCGACATGACTTTTACTCCGTAGTGTGTTTCTAAATTCCCCATCAAGAGCCCGCTGGAAACGCTCCGCCAAGACTGCTGAAAGGGTCTTTCATAGAGGCCTTTGCAGGGGCCTGTTGTAAACTTGTAATGCATTATCCACAGAAGGGAGCGCCTACAGACTCCGTAGACGAGCTCGAGTCTGTACTCCCGAAAAGCCCACTAAAAGGTATTTATTTCCCTTTTCATTGCAGTCTACTATAGGCGCTGTGTCGAGCCAAGCAGAACCGTGAAGCGGATCTACCCATAATTGTGGTCGAGGTTACGCGCCAGGAGGAATTCCACGTTGCTGAATGATGGATCCGACTTTGGGTGTATCGTGTCCCTGGCTGTGGCCCGTGGGTGTAACGCTCTCATGTTCGCTACTGGCGTGGAACCAGGATAGTACTACTAGTAGTCTGTCATCTACCTAGTCCTGCAGGCAAGCTTCATACCCTTCTACTATATTATACAGGGATGATCCAGTCATTCATTCACGTTAGCAATTTGGCGATGCATCTGGCGTGTTTGGTACGTTGGAAGATCATTGCCCTAAAATGGCCACCCTGGGGATCCAGAAATCTAGATACAAGGCCCGGTGTGAGTGAGTGGATAGAATGAAGGACACTTCAAACATCTTCATTCGCATACTCTTCAACTCGAGAAAATCAGTACTTACACTTCATTCCAGACTTGTTGAATCTCTTTCATGCAAGGACGTAGAGCTGATTTGCCGCGTCTCAATTTTTTAAGGCATCTCCAAGAAGGCTAGACTAAGGGCTGACAACAACCTTAAAAACGGCCGATGAGAGTCTCCAACAGGTCTGACAAAATTACCCTTTTAGGAACAAGTACGAGCAGCTGGTACTTGTAGTTACATAACCCATCCCGGGATCTCTCCAAATTCAAGTCAACAGTCAATCTTGGCTTCGTCCCATTCTATATGGCCATGGGCTTTTTTTCCCCAGATCGAGTCATGCTTCTATGATATCGTGTGTCGACGCTGGCTATAAAATCAGGACATCGCCGATCCTAGAGTCGCGCAATACCATGTACCTGAGCAATTACACCATCTTCCCGGAACCCCCATTCACCAATCCGCCGCCCCAACTTGAGCTGGCAGACCCCGCATCTTACATCCGACGGGGTATGGCGTTTGTAAGAGGCTAAGAGCAGACGACGAGCAAGGAGCGAGAGACTTCAATTCGATACCCCAACATCACTCACTCGTTTCCCCGCATCATACCTCGACGACTGGCCTTGAGTCTTGACTCTGCGCCACTCAACTCTGTGGACCAATTGATTTGCGTGAGCCTCTTGGGATAATCACCGTTATACTTACTATACGGGGCGAGCGACGAAAGACGTGAACAATCGAGGGCTCCTTGGCCCTTGGTGCCCCTTCATCTCCGGTTCCCAGGTCTCTCAACATGACACTTTCTGGATCAGCGAATCTCAGCGGGCAATCACAAATTACGCAGCCGCTTCTGGGGGCTACAACGTCAGAACACAATGGACATGTCGCTCAACCTGAGCTTCCATCTCGCTATGGAACCACGCCTGAGAGTTCGCACACGCAGGGGGACGATGCGCATACACCTCTCGTTGCAGCACAGCACAAACTGGCCGTCGCGTCTGCCATGTACTCCTTTGTGATTATCGGTGCCTTGCTGTCGACGATTGGAACAGTCATCCCGTTTCTGCAAAGCGACTACAACCTCAATCAAGTCCAAGTGTCAACCGTCTTCCTCGTCGGTCCAGCCGGCTACGTCTCGGCAGCACACTTTAACCACTACATTGACATTCGACTCGGTAGACGGGGGGTTGCCATCATTGGAACATCTCTTCAGGGACTGGGTGCCCTCATAGTGGCTGTCAAACCACCATTCCCAGTCCAGCTACTGGCTTATTGTTTAGCAGGATGTGGAACAGGCGTCATTGATGGATCCTTGAGTTCCTGGGCCACTTCGATGGATCGGGTCAGCATTGTCTCGGGTTTGCTTCATGGCTCATTCTCAATTGGAGGTGGACTTGGTCCGCTCCTTGTGCAGTTTCTGCTGCTCATCGACGGCGTATCTTGGAACCATTGGTATTACGTTCTGGTAAGTAGATTCTCAGTTTGTCTTCTCTCAATTTGTCTTCAACATCATCTGTGAAGATCATTTCTACTCATGCTGACTGTAACTCGACTTGTAGGCTGTGGCATCCATCTTTAACCTGGTAATTCTAACTTATGCCTTTCGGCTCGAGGCTGGGGAGCCCGAGGACCACTATCAGCAAGTTGATGGCAGAAGCACAAGATCTAGCCACGTCTCATACGGTACTCTACTCAGGTATCGTGCCTTTTGGGCATGCGCCGTCTTCCTACTCGTATACGTCGGGAACGAGTATGTACTCGGGGGCTGGGTAGTATCGTTCATGCTCAAAGCCCGGCACGCCTCGATGCAGCTCGCCAACTTGTGCTCGACCGTCTTCTGGTGGGGCATGGCCCTGGGTAGGTTCGTCATTGGCGCTATCCTGGACCTTGTGGGTTTGAAAAGAGGTGTCTCTGTCTGCATACTTTGCCTCCTGGGTTGTCAGATGCTGTTGATTGTCTTCACGGCGCCAGAGACGTCCGCTGTGCTGATGTTTGTGAGTGGGTTCTTTTGCGGGCCATTGTTCCCGTCTTGCATCGTCCAGCTAGCCCTGTTGCTACCGTCGGAGACGCATATTGCCGCGGTCTCATTGATTGCTTCCATAGGCCAAGTAGGGGGAGCACTATTGCCCTTTCTGTTCGGTGCCGTCAGTCAGCGATTTGGTATTGAGGTTTTTCCGGTAGCGGTGTCCTGCCAGGTAGTGGCGTGCTGCCTGACGTGGCTCGTGGTCAGTAGGACTGAGCCAGCGCTGAAGAAGAGAAGCCCTCGAGAGTCTTGAATAAGAGTAATGGAAGTATACAAGCCAGCTTGATCCAAAAAGGAAAAATGCAGTATCTAGAAACAAGAAGCTAAGTGGTATCATGCAAGACGTGACATGCAACGAAATGGATAGAATGGTTATAATGTAAAAAGGGCAATCAGAAAGGTACATTCCGTATGACCGTACTGGTTGAATGGTTGTTGTCGGTATTTATAGCGCCAGTCTGATTCTCAGACGTACCGCCGATACACAGTGCACTAATGAGATGCTTCCAGTTCATGATGCTTTCACTCTTTGTTGGCAATGGTCAAGGGGACCTCCGATCGCTCCGACACCTCCTTATGTACAAGTTGCTTCCGTCTTCTGATCCGCGTCCACTCATCCCTTTTTGGGACAGCTGTTACCTTGCGGGTCGACACTAAGAATTTCGTTTGTTAGTAAGTTATTTCCTTCCAAGTCGTTTGACAGCAGAATAAGGGAAGATAAAACAAGAGGAACATACCGGTATCTCCAGAGGGTGTACGAGCTGTCACCGCCGAGCTCACAGTTCCTCTCCTTCTGGAACCCATCCAGGCAGTCCTCGACCTTGAATCCCTCGCAAGGCAGCGGTCCCCTCATTTCCCCGTTCCTGATGCACTGGAGCTCGATCTCCCAGCTCAGACCCTCACCGGCGTCGAAGCACGCCGACTCGACGTGGCCCGGCTCGTTGGACGAGGACGTGTCTCCGGGGCCGTACATGGCCCAGGCCTCGTAGCCCTTGTACCTCTTGCTCTCAATGCCTTTGCACCAATTTGTCAAGACTTCATCGCTAACATAGTCTTTGATATCTTTTCCGCTCTGGCCACTTCCGTAGCAGCTGGCTGAAACCACGGTGGCAACCGAAAGGGCAAAGATCCAGTTCTTCATCATTGTGCACGGCTGAATTGTTGCGGTCTCTTAATAGAAAACAGGTAGTTTCGTTGAACGTAAGTCGGGCCGGAAGAGTGATAGTTGAATTGAAGATGGTGATGAGTGTGCAGAAAGCGCGAGGGTCCGAAGGGATGATCGGACGTTTATAACTAAGGAGGAATTTACAATTTGGAACAACTTTCTTTCCCATCATCCCATAATTAAATCTTAGGGAAATAGAAACTCCAGCGCTAGTGCCGGCAAGGCCATAAAAAAATCGAGGGATACCCAATTAGCGTCTACACCAAGGCTCGGACTCTCGTGGGATCGCTCGGAAACTCAAGGCTAACCCTTCTAGATCACGGACTCGGTCGCAGGCGAAACCAGCCAAGAGATGGGATCCCTGGGGAAAGCTCCTATTAATAGGCCTAATTCCATATTCCCGTCCGAAATGCTCTGCGATACGAATAGAACAGTCCAGGACCAGGGGCAGCTTTTGGGTGCTTATGTACAATTATATATAGTACAGATAGTAGTTGAAAGAAAACTGTCTGAGGCATAGGCCTTATAGCGCTACCCTAAGCCCACAGTTAAGACTTGATTTTGATGTAGATAATACCATTTTCTGCCTCCTAAATGAACCCGGCAAATTGGTAGACTCTCACAAGAAGATCATTAGATTGCCCATGAACAAGAATATTGACTATAGATTTTAAAGTGATGCATTGGCAACCATCAATCTCGCTACAGACATGTGCGGCACGTTTACCAAAGGCCTCATGCTCTGTTTCTGATTAGATAGAACACCAAGAAACAACGGTGTGAGATGCAACAATTGTTCTACAATTTGGCTTGGAGGTTACCGATACCAAATGGGATAGCTAAAAACCCCCTGGCTTCTGTCAAACCAAGGCATAGCTGCCCCATCATATACCCGATGCATGAGCCAACAGGCAAATGAGGGAGGGCCAGGATGCCTCAGGAAAGCGCCAGAAGAATTCAAGTTGATTCGGTAAGTGAAGAGAGGAAGAAAACAGACCTTATAGCAAAAAAAAGTAACAACGGCGATACCAATGAACATAGATATCACGCAGAGCAAGAATCTGTGTTTCAAGGGCACCAGCCAGCTCTCAATCGTTGCTCTCCCGCTACCCTATCCTCGGTGAACTACTAAGTAGAGTCCGTTACGACCATGGCCACATAGGCTAGCACATAGTATGTCCGTGCCTTTGTAGCAGGACTAGGGATTTTCTATAGTCTTGATGATATTCCATTGGTAAGAGTTAATGGCAATAGCAGGAAGCAAGACTTCTTCTTAGGAACTACCAAATAGGAATGAACCTTGGATAGTACAGTTCAAGTCAAAGCAGATGCTGTGCTTACGTGAACGCGTATTAACTCGACAAGATGAGCGATAGGCGTCAGGCCAAGGCAAGAGCTACGCCATTTCTTCTTTAACAGCCCTTTTGCCCTTCTTTTCATCACCATCCTTCATATAAGCGTGCTACTGCACCCGATGAACAACTGTGACACGCCCAGTCATACATCAGTTACTAGACCCTGTTTACTGTTGAGGCCGCTTTCTAGAACATCGAAGACTGCTAGCATCAGCTACATCACCAAACGGTCCCTGCTTCATTGAAGAGTCTAATTGTGGCGTTATTCTGATGCGAATAGACGCTGAGGTCCAGCCGCGACGTGCCACATCTCACGTACGACATTGATTTGACAGAGATATTGTTGACTTGACTTGAGCGTGATGAAAGAACTAAACTAGTCTAACATATGCATATTGGGAGGCAAACGCCAGCGGGATTTGCCAAAAATACCAAATACATAGCAGTTCGGAGAGCTAGATACCTCATAGAACAACTCAAGGCATACTGTTGCACTCTACTAGAAAGGGCGTCCCTCCACTTTGTTTATTCGCTGTCTGCTTCGAATCATTGGATCCCCCTCCCTCTCGAAAACCCCACACGCTAAGTATGTGTCGGCGATCATACCAAGCCGCCACGCGCCATGGCTGTACTCTAACAACGTGGGATGCAACCCACGATGTACTCCAACTGTCCAGACACTGGAAGGCGATGCTACCCTCTTTCGAGTAAGGCAAAGCATCTTTTGATCCCTGTCGAATTTTTCTTTCTTTTTTCAAACTGCGAGCTGGATGCCGACAGACAAAGATACTTGCACTCGGTGGATGGGAAACATCACAAGTGAGTGAACCAATCGACCCGAACTTTCAGTACATGTCGCTTTCCATTGCCGCTTACATTCTCAAGCCAACTACGTAACTCATCGTGTGACCACGTTTAGTTGCTTGGAAGATTATGTATAAGCACGGATGAATGTTGGTGGGGGAGCGCGTAAAGCCGTTGAAGATTGATCCCCAAGAGGGTTTAGCTCAGGGGACAGGGGACCCCCTACTGTATTAGCGTTATGGCTTAAAAGACGCCGCTGACAACATGCGATTTTCTCCCCTTGCCCTTGACGTGTCTGAACCTGCCTTGCCCTATTTCGGACCAGGACTCATAGTACCTACCTAGTACGGGCTCTGGGTGTGGCAAGCCCTTTGCGCAGCGCAGCTTCGGCGGGTAGTGTCACTGAAGTAAAGCCAAGATGCGGTTGCTGTATAATACGCGGAAATGGTTTTCTTCATGCTGGCGATACTATAATCGTGCGTCTCGAAGTAGTTTGTCCACACGGAGAAAAACTCACTTGCTAAGAATGCTGAGCCAATTTGAGCCTTCCTACGCTTCGGGCCTTTTGAAAAATGCCTGGGTTAAGGTTGAGAACAGGTCCGGATATAACTTGAAAGCACTCCCTTCCGACAGAAGGTAATCGAATTTATTCGGACCAGAGGCATACTTCCCAATATTTCTGTTCAAGCAGTCTAGACCATCTTTGAGAGCATGCAGTTCCTTGCCAGCAGTGAGCCGGGGGGAGGTAATTCTCCCACCTCTCCGCATTTCCAACGCGCTCCTCGTGGCCCATGCCCGCCGCTTCATTTACCCACAACTCTTTCGGGATGCTTCTAAATGGTGGTTTAGTGACACATCCGTAGACTTAGATTAGGAAAACCCAAATGACCTAGCTTGTACAACTGTAAAGCCGGCATCCAACATTTTTAGATGCAGCAAACAGCCTATCGTACTTAAGTCTGACGCAACTGTGACCATGGATAGAAACAAGTGCAATGACCAAAGTCTACTTCGCGGTGCTTGGGCTTGTCCGACTGGTAGTTTCTTCCAAATGACGAAGTAAAAGTTACCATACAGCAAATTGGAAAGATGGCTGGCCCCGTCCTGTTGGCACGGACATGATGAATTAGGAAACTTGAGAGGCTACCCATCACCACGTTCGCTTTAGTCCGAGCTTGGCCGCACGTCCCCAGAGGGCCTTTTGGCTCCTGCGGTGAATACTGAAGTGCAACCCGATATTCCGACATTTCCTAGTGTGATCACTCTGGTTTAAATCATATGTACCCCATGCATACTAGCTAGTCAAGAAGAGAAGAACAAAGCCCAAGTTTGGCCAGAGGAGTGGAACGGTTAGCAGTATACCTAGCGCCTGCAGCTAAAGAAATCGTCATCTCAAATGGAGTGGTATGCAAGTCATACATGAGGATTAACATAATCAAGTCCCGCTAGAGAGCATGGCTTGGCAGATCAGGGGCTATTACCAGCCTCGACGAGCAAATTAATTATCGATTTATTGCGGTGTAATTTTCAGCTCTGAAGAAGGTTGACAACTCATGGCCATATTTCTGCCCCTATGGAAAGAAAAAAAAGGTTCTGACATGTGCCAAGACATCAACCCCAATCCTTCGAACCACGACATGGTGAGGAGCGATAGTAATTCCCCCCTGTTCCCCCGTGGGAGTGACAGGCAGACATTTACCAGTATGGAGTAACTCCACTCGCCTTTCGGTCCTGAAGGCTCCCCCAGCTGGGGTTTTCTCAATGATCGGGCTGCTTACTTGGAGCACGGAGCACCCCATCGAAGAATCGAATTATTATTCCCTCTTCTTCTCCTTCCTCCTTCATGTTGATCAGAGCCTTTTTTGGAGGGGCCAATAGCATGGGATCTCCCCCCTTCCCTCCCCCCCCCCCTTCTTACTCCAACCCTTCACAACGTGGCTTGGGGAGCCTAGTATGATCATCAAGATGTATCCTTGTTTGGGGGGACGAGACTGGGCTAATGCAGTGGGGGGAGAATGAAATCCATGCAAGCGCACGGGAGAATCATTCCTTTATTACTCGCCGTTGATCACCATTACCGTACTAGCTCCGCGCCGACTAGGATTGGCCTTGTTCTGCGACTCCACATTGTCCGCGGTAGTACCGGTTCATGAAAGTATTAGAAGAGAATCAAGATTCCTCTTTTTTCTTCAGTCTTTGCTCTTGGGTCGGACTGTGTCTCTTCTCTGTTCAACTTCTCTCTGTGTTGTTCCTTGTTTTGTTCCTGGCCACGGAACTTACACACGATTCTCCAATCTCTGTTCAACCGTCAAAGTTTTGGTAGTTGTAACAATGGCTGCGGATCTATCAAAGCAGGAGACCCCTGCCTTGGGCACTGCCCACGATGAGCACGTCCGGTCGAGCGTTCAGAAGGATCTGACCACTGATGATGCTGCCGTTGCCTCGAGCAAAGAGCACGAGCAGACCCTCAAGGAGGCCTTCCGATCGCACTGGAAGGCCGCCCTGTGGTCCATGGCCATCTCCTTGACCATTGTCATGGAAGGCTATGACTATGGTTTGATGCCTGCGTTCTTCGGATACCCGTCCTTCACCAAGCGCTTTGGCGAATATGTAAGTAGTGATTTCCTTGTGCTCAGGCTGTTAACGTACCGGAGAAGTATGGCTGACAATGGATGACAGTTCGAGGGCAATGATACCTACCAGCTCAGTGCCTCCTGGCAGGCTGGTCTCCTCAACGGCACGCACTCATGTGTCATGATTGGAAGTTTCATCAACGGCTGGGCGTCCTCGCGCTGGGGATACCGCCGCGTGATGCAGGTGGCCCTCACCCTCCTGACCGGCTTCATCTTTGTCCCCTTCTTCGCAACCCGCATCGAGATCCTCCTCATCGGCCAGATGCTCTGCGGCCTGACCTGGGGCGTGTTTGCCACCACTGGTCCCGCGTACGCCTCCGAGGTCTGCCCCCTTAGGCTGCGCGGCATCCTCACCATCTACGTCAATCTGTGCTGGTCCATGGGCAACTTTGTCATGTCCGGCGTCCTCGAGGGCACCCGTCCCCTCAACAACGACATGGCGTGGCGCATCCCCGTCGCCCTCCAGTGGATGTGGCCCCTGCCCATTCTCGCCGCCCTCTTCTTCGCCCCCGAGTCCCCCTGGTGGCTCGCCCGCAACGGCAAGCTCGACGAGGCCGAGAAGTCGCTCATGAGGCTCTCCACCCACTCCCGCGAGGAGTGCCAGGCCACCCTCGCCCAGATCCAGCACACCAACGAGCTCGAGGACAAGTGCGCCAAGGAGTCTAGCTACCTCGAGTGCTTCCGCGGTATCAACCGCCGCCGCACAGAGATTTGCATGGTCGTCTTCCTCGGGCAGCAGCTCTCCGGCGCCGTCATGGCCGACACGCCCACATACTTCTTCCTGCAGGCCGGCGTTCCCGATTCGCAGGCCTACAAGATCAACATTGGCGCCACGGGCATGTCCTTTATCGGCACCATCTGCTCCATGGTCTTGATCTCCTTCTTTGGCCGTCGTACGCTCTACGGTCTCGGCATGGCCACCCTTGCCATTTGCCTCCTGCTCGTAGGTGTCATTGCCAGCGTATCTGACTCCCAGAGCGCCCAGTGGGCTCAGGTGGCCTTTGTCTTTGTGTGGAAGCTCGTCTACTCCCTCACCGTAGGCCCCATCTGCTACGCCATCATCTCCGAGACCTCGGCCGTCCGCCTCCGCGGCCGCACCGTCGTCATTGCCAGAAACACCTACGCCGTCGGCCAGATTGTTTGCAACACCATCAACCCCCTCATGCTCAACCCCACCGAGTGGGACTGGAAAGGCCAGGCCGGCTTCTTCTGGTTTGGCACCGGCGCCCTCGCTGCCACTTGGGCCTACTTCCGCCTCCCCGAGACCAGGGACCGGACCTACGCCGAGCTCGACTCTCTCTTCCAGAGGAAGATTAGCGCTAGAAAGTTCTCCAAGGCTGTTGTCGAGCCCCATGAGCACAATTCCGATAGCGACTTGCAGGCAGCGGAGAAGACCGAGGCGTAGAGGGATCGAGCTTTATGACGTGTAGCTTATGATGTGTTAGGTGGCGTTGGTGGTAATGGTAATTTGTGAAAGGCAGAATTAGACGTGATACCAAACAATAAAATTTTGCAAAATCTACATCAAAGTCTCTAGATTGCATGTTTATACTTCGTCCGAGTCAACCTACAATGCCAAATACAAGCGCATCTGTAAGTAGGTCTTGATATTTCGTTCTAACCACATAACACAAGCACGCCTCTGATCCGGGCAGTATGCTATTGTATCCGCGAGATCCCTTTGTCCTAAGTCCAAACTCCTTTAAGAATGCACGGGCCGCTCCTCTATATATATATAAGCCGAATGAGCACCAACTCCTTGATGTTTCCCAAAAAAAGGTACGAAACTTAAACTCAGTATCGGTCATCATCCCCGTCCAGGCCATATTCCTCATCCATGTCCGGGTTATCGTCGTCCTCGTATCCACCCTCAAAGTCGCCGCCACCACCAAACTCCTCGCCGCCGTCTGAATTCTGAGTCTCGTCAAAGTTGTTAAACTCCTCTTCCTCCTCCTCTTGACCCTGATCCACGTGTTCGGCATCGCCAACATCGCTCTCATCGGGAGGTTCATCCTCCTGCACACCCAGGGTACTGCCCGCCAGACTTGTCTTGCGACTCGTGGCAGCCGAACCCAGACCGCCGGTGTTGCCGCCGTCAAACATGTTACGGATGGCGTCGTAGTTGATTCGCTTCGAAAAGGCGCGATCCTTGGCCACGTTGACGGCCGCCTCCGCCGCGCTGCTGGCGGGACTCGTCTGGCCCTCGCCCATCTTGGCGCGCTTACGCCGGCGGCGCGTCTGCTTCGGGCGGTCGGCCTCCATCTTCTTGCGGAACACCTTCTCCTGGTGGGCCCGGAGCCACTCCTTGTTGTTGTTGACCCAGATGACCTCCTTGATGCGGGCCTCCTCGGGCGACAACAGGCAGTTCAGCACTTCCGGATCGTCGGCGAACTCGTCCTCCCCAATCTCTGCCGACATGGACACCTGCTTCTGCGGCCGTTGGCGATGAGCCCATTGGGAGTGGATGCGCGCGCGCTGCTCGGCGTTGGAGTAGACAAGCGCGTGCTCGTACGTCAGCGGGTCGTTGAAAATCTCCTCAATCTCGCCTTCCAGCTCCTGCTCGTCCTGCTCCCATTCCTGGTCGATGGGCAGCGTAGACTTGGGCGAATCCTTGGGCCGCCCGCGTTTGTTAGGTTTATCGCTTTCCGCGTCCACTCCGGCATCAATCTCGTCTCCGAATTCCTTCACAAGCCCCTCAAGGCCTTCCACATTCACGTCTCGGCCATCCTCGCTTTCTGATGTCTTGGTGTCGGGCGGGATCTCCGAGGGCAGCGGGGGGATGATGAAGCCGTCCGCGTCACGGCGATACTCAACGTTGGGCGCCTGTGAGAGATCTGCGCCAGGGACGTTCTTCCCTGGTTGATGTGGCCCCGGGGCCGGTGTGGACTCGACTTGTTCGCTCTCTGCGCGCTCATCTCCACTCTCTTCGCCGTCGTCGTCGGCCGTGGTCTTCCTCTTGCGTTTCTTTCCCGTCTCTTCGAGCATCTTCTGGTGCTCTTCTGTCTTGCGATAGAATGATGGCGGGTCGTGCGAGCTCTCCAGAAAGTCTTGTTTCAGAAAATCTTCGACTGACATGCGACTGGACTCGGTGTACATAAACTCAGATAATCGATTCTGAATTGTGTGGTTGGTGACCTTGACAATGTACACCACCTCTCGAACCGTCCGGCGGAAATTGTGCATCCGCGCAGCCATGAGCAGACAAGCGCCGCAGATGCCCGAAGGACGTCGCCCCATGACCATCCAGTCACGGCTCATCCGCTTCACCAGACGCACAGCGTCTTCCGCTACGCGCGCCGTATCCTGGTGAAACTCCATCTTGGTGGCGAAGCGCCAAATGAGATCCTCGGGGTAAACCGGAATCAGCCCGTCATTGCCAATGGGCACAACCTCATTCAGCTTCTTAAAGATCCGTCCCAGCTTGAAGACGTTGAGCTGCACCAAGTCGGCGAGATCAATGAGCATAATCTTGCAAGGGGGCTCGGCTCGGCAGGCAGCGTAGAGGCAGACAGCAGCGACACTAGCGAGCGTGCGGCCCTGGACAAAGTTGGCGCTGGAGGCGAGCTTGAAGACCTGAGTGCCGGAAGTGACAAAGCTCTCGCTGACGCTGAGCTGCTGCGCATAGCCCTGCATCAAGCCCTTAGCCTCGCGAATGCTCTTCTCCCGATCCTCGGTGCCGCCCACGCGCCGAAAGGCCGGGCCCATACTACGGACCCCAGCCTGGTCGGCGCCTATGAACGAACCCTGGACGACGGCGGCACCCGAGGACGTCTCTCCAAACTGGACTTCGGCGACAATGTTGCTCTCATCGGTGACACGGCCACAGGTCTGGCAGGTTCCGTCCACGACGTTGGGTTTGGGGCAAGCCTTGTTGGGGCACTGCTGGCGAGGCGGCAAGGGCCGATTCATCTTCTTGGGAGGTCCCGGGGCGAATCCAACCCGTGAATTTTGGCCTGCGACGGCCGTGCTGACTTGCCGGCGCTCTTCACGTTCACGCATGGCCCGGACGGGGTTGGGCCTGGCGAAGCGAGGCCTCATGCTGGTACCACCGGCAGAGGCCTTTTTCATGGGATTAGACGACATGGTGACGGATGTCGAAAGGTAGGTGAGTGAGTTTAGGAGATGAAGGTGTGGTTGTGATGGATGAAAAGTGAACCGGTAATCGTCGATTTGATGCTGGAGCCAGTATTTGTGCTGCGTATTCTTCCTCCAATTCACTCCCCTCAATCTGGTACTTCCAGAGTGGCGCGGCGCGCCCTCGTAGTGTAGATGCCGATCGCCTTTATCGCATGTGAAGTTGGAAAAAAAAAGCTGTGTCGGACTTATATAAGTGCAAGCTGCATGTAGACAAACAAGCGCGAATGAGAGAGTTGGTTCCAGGTCGGCCGGTCGCGAAGTTGGATACTGGCAGGCAAAGAAAACGAGCCAGAAATTCGGCTTGGTGGGGGCGGCACGAGTTTTCTGCGCCCTCGGTGGTCGAGTGGGCCAGCGTTCACGTTCACGTTCACGTTCACTCGTTGACGGAGCGCAAACAGAGTTTACAGCGCATACGCCAGCACAACACGCGCCCTTTCCCAAGGTTACGGCGTAATGTTGCCCCCTAGCCCCCCGCTTCACTGGGCAAAAATGAGTCACGCCACGCCCCGTGAGGCTGCCTGGGTTCGAACACCACGCGGCGAGAAAACGTGACTCTTTTTTTTTACGGAGCTCACTCAACTACGGTGAGAGTGTCGATATGCGAGATTGTTGCAATATATCAGAGCAAAACTTTCTGAGCCAATAAAAAAAAATCACAATGACGATTCTCCGCGAATGTCGCCAAACAACTCCAACCAGCCAGAACAGAGTCAAACAGCGAGTCCTGCATCCGAGGTTTACACGGCCACCAGCACCACCAGCTAGAGGAAGTCTTACTGCTAGTACCAAGTTAGTACAGCCTGAGTGTAAAGGCGTGTGGTGGAGCTGGCGGAGCTTCCACTTACGGGAACAGGCCCAGCATTCAAGTCGCAACCACCCCAACCCTCTTCCGGGTCATGTTCATTGCCTGAAATCGACCTGTTGACTCGCCTCCGCGATTTCGTCGTTAGATCTACAGTCAGTTTTCAATTCACACAAGGCACAATAAGCCCCAGCAACTACGGCAGAGGAATAGCAGGACAGCCGATGTATACTATCAGTCAATAAACATTCTGCCTCTGGGAATTTATCACCTCGTCGGTCCGGCTCTGCGGCCCCTCTGCCCCGCTTCTATCGATGCTGCCCCTCCCAAGTCGTCAACTAAAGGACCCTTTACCCGCTCCTCCCCATTGTCAAAACTACTACTAGTAGTAGTAGGCGTTTACTTGTCTGGCCTTGCAGCATGTTTGGTAACTGTAACAGCTCTTCAACTCGATTGCCCAAAGAGGTAAATTCCCAAATAGGCACAAGCTAGCACAAAGCTGCCGCGCCAGCCCACCAGCCCACCGTCATCTTTTTACGTATAAAGACGCCATCGGACGGAGCGCGTCGTTAACTCGTACTCTCAATTCCACGTTATTCAATTTCTCACTATAGTCGTCACGAGATTCTCATACATCTGATATCCCGGTGATTCGTAAAGTATATTTTTGCACAAATGGAGTTCCCTTTTACATTGGCCGCCGAGCCCGGCACCGATCTCTGGCGAAAGCCCCCTTCCACTGACGATCAAAATGGTGAGAACCCTCCCATACTCCATTCTTCTCCCATGTACTTATTCAATGTACTAATCCTGTCTTTCTTCGTTTTGACAAATAAAAGCCCCCGTCAAGCCTCACTCCATCAAACCCCTCCTATCCTTCCGCTCCGCCACCACCACCTTCCACGCCGCCTACACCACCAAATTCGACCAAGCCGGCCTCCACTTCCAAATCACCCACCCCGCCAGAGGAGGAGGAAGCCAGCCCAAATGGATCAAAGCCGGCGTCGAGTTCTTCCAGGACGAGCCCCGCCTCTCTGTCGTCTGCTGCGACCGCTTCGCCGACTGGAGCATCACCACCATCCCCGGCGGCCCCGACAGGCAGGCCGCCGTGCGCGACGGCAAGGAGGGCGTCACCATCCGCGTCGAGGTCGACGAGACGACCGTGTGGGTGTACTACGTCGATGAGAAGGGCGCCAAGGTGCCGCTGAGGGAGATTGCGTGGGTGTTTGGCGAGGATGCCGGGGAAGGGTGGCAGGTTCAGGTCGGTGCCCTGGTGGCGCGGCCGAATAAGGACGTCAAGGGGAATTACGAGGCTGTCTTTGAGAAGCTGGACGTCGAGTGGAAGTAGAAGAGTAGGTAATAGTAGTGCCCGGTAGCCTGTCGGCAGGGGGTTAGAAAAAGCGCGACCAATTGAGTGGCTACAATCATCAATAAGTACAGATTCACGCGTGAAAGCAGACGAGGCACAGAAAACAAGTGAGGCGGCCGACTTTCTCATTACCTCAAAAAAAAAACAGGAACCCTGACGACGCAGACGACGTCCCAGGGAGGATCGGCTAGCGACCCTGTGCAATTGTCCCCCTTCCCATGTCTTTTTTTCTTCTTTTCTCGCAATATGGTAATCGTCAAGATCGTCATAGATCATCAAGAAAAGAAAAGACAAAGGAAAAATGAAACAAAAGCCCCCCTCAAATAGGAGGGGGGAAACGACTCTCATCTTCACCATACAGTTCCTTCCAATCTCGCGTATACTCTCTCCGACCCATCAAACATTCAACGACATCCGTAACCATTCGTAGCTGAACAAAGGAAAGGATGAAAAAATCGTCAAGTTGGGGTTGTGAGGCGTACATTTGCCAATCTATCAAAAAAATCAAAACTTGAGGCGAGATGGTCAGAAATCGGGGCCCAGGCCAGTGGACAGCAGTGCGCAAATCGACCCAACCTGTGAACCGAAAAGATATATCGCACCGCCGCTGAAACCAAAGCTGGATCCCCTCAAACCCTTCAAACAAGATAATCCAAAACCAAAGTTAAGAAATCATTTGAAAGGCTGCCAAGACAAAAGGGGGGTATCATTGTTGCTGGCTTGGTATCAATCTGTTTCTCCCCCTTTTCGAAAGACCGGGAATGAAACGGCAAATCGCTTTCTCGTAAAAACTCCATTCTAGGTCGTCATGATATCGACCAGCGAAGCAGAATCCAGATGAACGCCGGAATGGGAGAATAAAACGACCCCTGTATCGCTGTCTGAGATGGATAATGAATCGAGTAGAGTGTTGCAACAAGAAAATCATTGTCAAAACGCAGAAAACTCAAGGGCAAAGAGACCAAAAAGAAACACGCGTCAAAACAAGCCAAAAGCTCAAGACGGTGGAAAGGACAAAAATGGGAGCGGAGGACGGATGGGCCTCGTGTGCGGCGGATTAGGTCCTCTCAGCTCGTAAACTCATCAAAGTCCATCGTCGGCCAACCTCCGAGAAGTAGAGTGGTAGCAAGAACAAACACACTCCCAAATGGTAAAGACGTCAATCTGATGAGAGGGAGCATGAAAAGCAAAAACGCCGTTCCGAATGATTCCCAAGCCTCGCGCACGCAAAAGTCCAACATCTTTTTTTTCGGTGATTTTTCAGCTTTGTGCTTTTTTTTTCTGTCTTACGTCTCCTTCATCTTGGTCCTCATCCTCCAACTTCGGTTCTCCTTCTCAACAAGTCGCAGTCGGGGTAAGACCTGGTTGTGTATCTTGCTGCCAAGTGACTTCGCCGCAACCTTGAACCCCTTTAAACCGTCTTTGGCGTTCGCGCGTTGCTCACGTCAATGACGTCGTCGAGGTGGTTGCACATGGCCACAAACAGGTCAAAGAATAGCTTGCTGCCGCCGGCTTCCATCTCGGCCTGCATGGTGCCGCTGCGCTTAAAGGTTTTGCGGCAGCGGATAATCAAGGCGAGGTAATGAGCGCGCAGGCGGCTGTCCGAGTCGGGCGTGTGGGCGTAGGCGTACTGGGCGGACCGCAGGATGGTTCCGACGTCGATGCCGGCCTGCAGACCTTGCTTGCGCAGAGCCAGACGCTTCAGCTCCTCAAGGCCATAACGCTCCGCGGCGCAGTAGACAACCGTGTCGCGGAGGATATCGACGCCAATGCTCGACAGGTAGACGACGGCGTCCGAGGGGGCGCCGCCTGTGGCATGGCCGCCTCCAGTGGCGGGGTTGGGCGACGGGCGAGGGCTTCGGCCAGCCGTGGCAGGCGGGTGATCCTCGAGCTCCCAAGAGTTGCGCTGCCTGTTGTGAATCAGGCGCGGGTAGTAGTCTCCCTTGTAGAGGTACTCGAGAACGGCGGAGAAGACCTCGGGTTCTTCGTCGGGGAGGGAGATCCTCCGACTCTGCGCATCAAAGAAGTTCTCGCGGCAGGCGGCGTCAAAGAACGGCGACTGGCGGAGGACATCCTCGTGCGCTGCAAAGAGCCGGCCTTCACGCCCAATAGTGAGGGTCACGATGGGCGAGGGCGCGGCGGACTTGCTGGGCGGGGCCCCACGCGAGTCCTGCTCGTGGAGCGACCTTTGCAATTTCGACAGCTTCGTGGCATCCCGGACGGAGCCCTTCTTCAGTCTCGCAGCCTTGTCCACGCGGTTCTGGGACTGGTCTTGCGACCTAAACGAACGCTTGAACATGATGGGCTGCGGTTGGGGGTTGTTTGGTACAGTTGATAACTAAAGAATGGCGTTCGGCTTCGTACGGAACAGGAACAGGTCCGCGGATCGAGTGCGCGGTCCTGTGCAATTGGCGAGAGAGCGACGAAAAGAGCGTGGGAGGTGGTGGGTGTAAAGAGTGTGAGTTGACGCACAAGGGGAAATTGACTGGGCCCGGGCGGTAGGGTATCAACGCTGTATTCTCGACAGTTAAGGCGAAAACACAAAGAACGCGATATCCTCGTGATGGCTTTGCGACCCTTTATGTGGTTGTGTGTGGGGAGGAAGAGAGAAGAGAGGAATCCGAGATTCACGGTTGGGCTTCGCTATATTTAATTTGGCTCAGGTACGTACTGTACAAGTACCGCACCACGTACCGTAAGGTGCCTTACTATGCCGCCCGCGATTAGGCGGCGGCTGCGGCGTGGACGAATGGCGGGGTCCATTCTCACAGCCCGCCTCACTCTTGTCCTACCCTACGATACATCTCAACGGCTCACCAGCCATTGTGCCCTCGTCTTTGTGCCCTGTGACTACGAATGTGAAAGTTGTCCTTAGGCACCAGGGGAGTCCTTTGCAATCTCGATTCTGCGGGAGGCTTCAGGCTTCGAGGTTTCTTCGATGTTTTGCGGATACCGGTGCCCTTTGCAATTGACAATGGCTGACAACTCACAAGCACGCTGTCACGCCAACCACATGACCTCGGGGAGACGTTGGTAAGGGCAAAGTCTGTACCACATCAACAACTAGTAGACTCCAACGAGAGTTTCGCTTGCTGCTGCTGAGCATGATCTGGCATGCTATGGAGCCCGGCAGAACATTCTTCTTGATGCAGAAGCCCGTTGCGTCACCTTACTTGTACAGCAAGCCAGTTGGCCACCCAAGATCCGCTTCTGCACCATCCTTGTTATAGTCCCTGATTGGCGGTGACGGCGACAAGCTTGAATCAAGGCGCAGTGTCCGTGACAAAACTCGTAGAGATTGCAGTGCCACCCATATTTACGCAGAGGAGCCAAGGACGTTGACCAGGCGTCCTCATACTAATTAGCATCGTTTTGGGCATGCCCAAGGGAAGGCCCGATTCGAGCATGAGCGTTAATGAGTACTTGTAACATAGTCAATTCACGACAGGGTATCTGAGTTAATGATGGCAATTAGGTGATGATGTCTGAATCTGTAGGGATCCCAATCTTCCGCTTCGTTCCTTTCTCATTCCATCGTCTCGATCCCGTGACGAGTCGGCAGCGTGGTACCCAAGCGACCCCTTACATGTATTCCACTTGTATGAGGAGTAGACATATTCGTGCCTAAGCGTCCTCCTCAAGGGCATCTCGCGCGGCGGCCGCAACGGCTCGGGCTCGTGCCTCCGCGAGCGACCGTGTCAGGGCTTCGCGAGTGCCCACGAATCCTTGCATCAAGACATACACTGTGAAAGTCAGCACCACAAGCCCCTCCTCGGAGGTAGTGCAAACTCACTCAGCGGGGCTAGAAAAACGAAGCCAATACAATAAGCTGTGACAGCCTCCTCAGATCCGACCTTGTCCGCGTCCAGCCAGAAGAAGGAGTACCATCCGGTCAAGAGCTGCCCGATGGCGGCCCAGCCCAGGTAAACCCCGGAGAGGAAGACGAGACTAAGGAGATGTGATCCAATGGCCTCGGCGCAAGTCAGAACATGGTTTTCGAGCGAGTCAGTGGATTACTCACAAATGGGCGCTTGATGCTGTTGAAGACGAGGATCTCAACGACCATGACGATGGACATGATTCCGTAGAGGTTGACAATGTTGAAAGTCGTGAACCAACCTTCGCCGAAGAGTTCGCTGACTATATCGAGGTCAGCAACGTCGTTGTTTTAAGGGTCTAGGGCTCCCACATGGTGAATCGGGCACATTGGAGATCTTGCTTGTGTCGGCTCCCCAGCCCCAAACTACTCCTTCTCCGGCCGGGGTGCCAGATTGTCGGGGCTGCCTGGGTGGTGCAGGCTCGTCCGATGGCTCCTTGCCGTACTGACTGGTGACGAACCAGTATATGGTTGAATTCATGAAGGAGAATACGGTCGTGGTTGTGAAGAACAAGGTAAAGTAGAATTGTTTCCGGAGGCTGCCCAAGTTGCTGGGAAGCGACATGGCGGAGACAAGCCAATATTCAATCCCTCGATCGTTCTCGTCAAGATGCGGATAATACAGGTGAGTGAATGTCCACGACTAGAAACATGTTAGCCCAGTGTTAAAGGAGCAGGGTCGAAGACGTACAAAGGTGACCAGGTGATAGATGAATATCAAGGCGAAGCTGATGAGCGAGAAATCAAAGACGAAACGCTAGTTGGTCAAGTCCGAGTCCAAGCCCAGCTTGTACTTGACCAGCATGATTCCCGAGGCGACGAGGTAACCCAATGTGATGCCACGCAAAATCACTAGGACATTCTGAGGAATGAATCGCCAGGGCGAATGGCTCGCCCGGAGGAAGGCCGGCTGTAGATAGAAGCTCATCAGCTATTCTTCCCACTTTTTTAGTAGGACGGTGACACAACCAACGTACATGATCTGAGAGGATGGCATTGGGGCCAGGCAAACCATCAACGGCCTGTAATAGAGGGGTTTGATCCATCGTAGCGGGTTGGAGAGAGATATCGTGGCGGGAAAACGTTGAAGAAGTGCGACAAGATGAAGATACTAGTTACTGTAAATGAACGAGGTGAGAAAGTAAAGAATCACTGGCGGGGCCAGCGCTCTACGTCGGAGGTATGGTGTTCGAGGAGTTGACAGCAGGGCAGATTCGAAGATAGATTGCAATCTCAATACGGAGAAGGCAAACAAGAAGAACGTGGTCATGGCATGACATGGCGACGCTGATTCAGAAAGGTGCTCTTTCCTTCCCATGTCACCTGCCGCGCCTGCCCCATGCGCTGTTGCTGGTAGGGTTTGATTTCACTTAACAGATTCCCCGAACTCTGTTCATCTTTTAAAACTTATACTCACGCTTGTAATGCCTATCGACCTGACTTGGATTCTGCGAATCGTTTTAAGCAATGTTTCTTGGATGGGAACAATTGAGCGAAGAGTCGCGTGGTGCGTGCAACTGTCGTAACATCGTGGTATTCGTACACAGGCCCAGTACGTGTGTGCCTAGTATCTGTGGTCTAGGTTGTAGGTACTCTCGTCTATTCCTGCTTGCTGGCAGCACCCTCCTTCTGCATACCCTCGCAGCCGGTGGCCTTGCCTGCCAGTTCCTCGACCTTCCCGTATCCCTGTGTCTGGTCTCGCTGCTCGCCTGCCTGCTTCATCGCGGATAAACCAGCAGCCTTGTCCTGCTCGCCCGATGATTTCCAAGCGTGAGAGCCGCTCAGGTCGCCAATGGTTGCCTGGGAAAGAACGGCACGTTAGCGTTGCTTGCGCAGGCAAGACTTTCCGAGCCATTGATAGCTACTCACCTCAGCGGCACCCTTGACGTACTGAGCATGGCCGCCGACGAGGCCGGGCTGTTGGTTGTTGCTGTTGTCTGCCATGGTGTCTGAGAATGGAGGGTTTTGAGATGGTACTTGAATCTAGCAATTTTAATTTAATCGAAACGTTGATATTACAAGGGCATCGGATGTAGTAGAGAAGGCGGATTTACTTATAATGCACTGACGAAGCGCGGCAGTCACGCGGTGACGACATTGCTCTATCGCACCGATGATTTACAGGTATCAATGACATCACCCTCTTCTTGGTGCGACTCGCCCGCTGCGCTCAAGCAGTCAACTAACACTGATGGAATGAATTCACTGAGGTAGGTAATTACTGTTGACTATTGTTGCTCATGGTTTCAAACCTGATGAATGGTCATTCAATATTCTGCATTGGATGTCGAGCTCAAGCGGTGGCTCTACACGGCGTAGTTCCTTTTCAAGCTGCTCGACCAATCCACCTCAGCCTTTGACCCGTGGCGACGTGAACAATAACCTACCTAGGTACCATATGAAACCGCAAAGCGGCGAACCCTCTTGAAATCATGCGACCAAGGATTTGTTGGCGCTCAAATGGCACACCATCCGCGTGAGTTCCCGCCGACTAATAGCGACAATGACCTGAAGCCACTAGTCGAGAGCAATAAAGGAGGAAAGATTGGGACAGAACCAACCTTTAGACTTTCCGGCCTACCACCAAATAAAGTCGACCTCAGGTTCACGGCCATAGTTCACGGCCATAGCCGAAGCGAGCTGGTTCCATGCAAGGTTACTTGCGCCCCCCAGCCCAGTGTCGTGAATCTTGATACGGGGTCAGGCTGCATCAAATCAATACGAATGACGGACTGGCTTTTCTATCCCCATCGCGAGGAGATAACCAGTGTTCAGATTGCATTTTGTTCCAGCTTCACAATCTGCACTATCAGGAAAGATTCATTACCAGTGTCGGATCTGCCTCGGCGGCCATAACCGGATGCGAGGGCTTTTCCAGCAACAACGTTTCTCAAAGAAGAGAGGAGGATCAATGTACGAATCGGGATTCGTATCGGCCAGGATCCAATACACATCTCTAGTACTGCTACCCCAAGGCCGATGCCACGCGGATCGTGCATCGATAGTAGCCTTGCAAATCGCTTGCGCAGGGACAATCATGCTATGACCATGCCAGTACTCGGCCCCTGAAAGCAGCCGACGTGCCGCAACCTCGGAAGGCTCACACGCTTTCAACTTCGTGTATGTGTGATGGACCTTCTTCAAGGATGAATGACCTCGACAATCGGTCAAAGACCAAAGCAATACACAATACCGTAAGTCAGGTACGGGAAGTGTCCATAATTCCATCTCGACAAGATGGGAAATGCAGCTTTGCAAAGAAGGGACTTTTCCCCATCACTTTAAGTCCCCCCCTAAAAGCGCCGGAACAAACGTTCCAGGCCGCCAGCCCAGCCTATCAAACCTTCCCAGATTGGCGCACGTCCCCCCAGGTCTCATTAGACTTCCCGCATCCATGACGTCTACGAAGTTATCGACCAAGGTACATTGCGCATCGTGCCAGAGTCAATCGCACGCTTTAGAGCACGCCATCTCGTGGTCCCATGGATCCCGCCCCCCCTCTTGGCGCCTTTATTAGCTGCACGCGATCGCCCTGCTAGACCCATCTCGAAGATGGGATTCTTGACCGGTGCTCCCAGCATGCCACCCTCGGTCTGCCTGGCAGCCTGGCCCTCCCCATATCTATCCAAACGACATGCCCGCTTGCGACTAGCGCGACGGCTTGTCGATGGGTGGTGATTCATGCCGTATGAGAAGTCACAAAAATTCGGATCTACTCTCTCTTCCATGTAGTATTGTGGCCGAATATGCGCGACTTGCGTAGCTTGGCTGACCGCGATCGTAGTCCCCCATTCGGTTTCGCCTGGATGCGACTGAGTATGTCTGGGGGTGCCTGACGAGTCCTTTGTACAAGTGACTTACGGCTCCTCGCGTGGCGCATAGACTATCCAAGGATCGGTGACATCTAGCATCCTCCCTCAAAGTACCGTGGCCTAGTTGTACACCTCGACGGGGTGACCATTGGCGCGAGAGGCTACACGGGTCTATCTCCTGACCGGAAGCAGTCGAGAGGGGTGCGATAACACGGCGTTCGTTTGCCTAAGCCGCCATAAAACGTTAGGGTCAGCACATGGTGATCTTAGAGGCTGTTGTATTGTCATTTTGCTTTTCTTCACTTTCCCTTGACCTCTCACCATCTTCCTGTTCCCGATTTCCTGGGAACATCGAGACCTTTGGTGGAGCGTAGCACAACAGTTTTCCCTCCCTTTAGGATTTGGCTACACTCTCAGCCAATCCTATCCATTGTCTCAAACCAGTTTTCCTCGTTGGTATTTCTATGTCATCATCGAGGAGTGCTGTCGCTACCCATACCGAGGAAACATTCCCAATGGTCGAAATGAGCTCCAAACAGAACAGAGACGAGTCGCCTCCCCGGGTGGACCTGGAAGACGGTCCCACGGGTGTCGACTTTTCCAACCTTGATGGACTGACGCTGTATGAGAAGAAATGCGTGCTTGTGAATCGCGAGATTGATGCCCAAGGCATGGGCAAGTACCAGTGGTACATTTGGGGGCTCTGTGGCTTCGGGTACTTGATTGATTTGCTGTGGGCTCATGCCTTCGGCCTTGTTCTCAGTCCCTTGCAGCAGGAACTCGGCTTCGGAAACGAAGTGTCAGGGAATATCTCGACGAGTTTCAATGCCGGTCTCACCGCGGGAGCATTTGTATGGGGCGCCTTGTCAGACATTATCGGTAGGTTTTCCTCCCGCCGAGCGGCCCCATCGCCTCCTTGAGGCTCTTTGCTAATTGCTTTCTCTTCAGGTCGTCGCTGGGCTTTCAATCTGACCTGCTTGATTGCATCCGTGTTTGGCTTGGGCCTCGGAGCCTCCCCCGACTACAACACCTTCCTCGTGCTAACTGCCTTTGTTGGCTTTGGCGTGGGAGGAAACATCCCGATCGACACGTCCATCACGCTGGAGTACATTCCCCAGAATAAGCGCTTCCTCCTCGCGTGCCTATCCGTCTTCCAGCCGCTCGGTGTCGTACTCTGCAGCGCCATCGCCTTCGGTTTCATCCCTGTATACTCATGTTCGCCCAACTGGTCCGAGGAGGGCGCTCTCCCGTCGTGTAACAATGCCGGGCCAGGTGAGGAGTGCTGCTCCAAGGCTGACAACATGGGGTGGCGGTATCTGCTATACACTCTCGGTGCCGTAACCCTGTTCATCTTCATCCTGCGCTACTTTGTCTTCAACTTCAAGGAGACGCCCAAGTTCCTCATCACCCGCGGGCGTGATTCGGAGGCTATCGAGGTCATCCAGCACATGGCCAGGTTCAACCAGCGCGAATGCATGCTGACCATGGAGGCGTTTGAGTTCTTGCAGTCGGAGCACGATTCTGTGGCAAGCGACTCCACGGGCGACAGTTCACGCCCCGTTCTTGGTAGCGGCTCGAAGCAACGGGACAAGTCGTGGAAGGAAAAGGCCAGCCTCGACTTGGCCAAGTACAAGATGCTCTTTGACGGAGTGCAAATGACGCGCCTGACGATTTTGACGTGGCTAACATACATTATGGACTTTTGGGGATTTACTGTCGCTGGTTAGTAGCACCTTGCTAAGTGCCCTGCTCCTGATGGAAACCAAGCTAACATGGAGAATTCCAGGATTCTACCTCCCAACCATCTTGGCCCTCAAGAACAGCGAAGCAGAAGTCGGACTCAAGTTCACATACGCGGCGTACATATACACCTACGCACCCGGAATTGTGGGCGTTCTGCTCGGTGCGTGGATGTACCGCATTCCCGCCGTCGGCCAGAAGTGGACCATGACACTGTCGTCAGGCCTCATGGGGGCGTCCATCTTCCTCCTCTCGACGGTCGACACGGTGGCCAAGAACCAGGGCATATTCACGATGCAGTACTTCTTCCAGTCCATGTTCAACGCGGTGCTGTACGGCTGGACGCCTCAGGCATTTCCGGCTCCGGTCAGAGGCACGGCTTGCGGCGTGGCCAGCTTCTGGGGACGGCTGTTTGGCATTGTGAGCCCCCTGATTGCGCAGAACCTGTACGGTTCGGCGGGGGACATCAACAGCGTGCTCTATCTGGCGGGTGGTGTGACGTTGGGCTGCGTGATCACCACAGCGCTTCTGCCGGCGAAGCTGATGGAGACGAAGGACGAGCGAGCATAGTGTGGCCAGTACATAGTGGCCCAGAGCCAAAGCAACAAAAACAGTAACAGAAATAAGCAACAAATTCAATAACAAATTCTACACAATATTCAGATACCAAGTCGCAGGATAAAGCAAGGGGCACCGCGTGAATGAGGCTGCTGGTTTTCACTAACACAATCAGGGAGAAAACTGAGACTCCCCACGATGGGCGTACTCACTGGCAGTTAGTAGTAGTAGTTCAACCTGCCAGTGCTGTTGTGGAGGGGTTGCTTAAGTGGATACCCGTACCTTACCTTAGGTGGCACGACGTACTACTAGTAGTACGTCGTCGCGTATTGGTGCGGTGGAGGGCCCGTGCGTCCCTTCAATTGAGCAAGCCACATGTCCCTTTCCTTGAAGCCAGCTCGACCACACCAAAGCTTTTGGCCTTCCAGATCAGCATCCTCAGGGCGGCCACGAATTTTGGGCCCTTTCACGACAAGATCATCCTCCTCGTGTGCCCGACTCATCTTCCCGAATCCGTCAAACTGAATCCGTTCGATTTGCTATTGCTGGAGCGCCGAGGATCGTCGCGATGCTATCCAGTCTAGCTAACCCGCGGCAGGCGGCCGCGCAGCTGCTCAACTTCGCCCTGGTTCTATCTACAGCCTTTATGGTAGGAATCTTACACTTTCCACGTCCCGAAAAGTATCAGGCAAAGATTACTGACTCATGGTTATCTAGATGTGGAAGGGTCTCTCCGTCGTCACCGACTCCCCGTCGCCCATCGTCGTCGTCCTGTCCGGCTCCATGGAACCAGCCTTCCAGCGCGGCGACCTGCTCCTCCTCTGGAACCGCAACCTAGTACAAGAGACGGGCGTGGGTGAGATTGTGGTCTACAACGTCCGGGGCAAGGATATTCCCATTGTGCATCGCATAGTGAGGAAGTTTGGCACAGGGTACGTTACCTACACACCCTCCGTTGACCTTCCAAGAGAGGGAGCTGTTGGGAGAGAAACCGCTGACTGGATGAACTTATAGTGACGAAGCCCAGCTGCTCACAAAGGGCGACAACAACGCGGCGGACGACACGGAGCTGTACGCGCGGGGGCAGGATTACCTTGCGCGCAAGGACATTGTCGGGTCGGTGGTCGGGTACATCCCGTTTGTGGGGTACGTGACGATCATGCTGTCGGAGCATCCGTGGCTCAAGACGGTCATGTTGGGCGTCATGGGACTGTTTGCGCTGTTACAGAGGGAATAGACGGCTGTACCAAAGAGGCGAAAAGGGTGGGCTTTGGTAGAGAGATGGGATGGTATGGGATGTGGATACAGCAAGCGAGGGTCAAATGTGACATGACCTATTTCAATGACTTGCTTGGTAACGAAGCAAAATCTTGGCGTGACTGTTCCATTTCAATCTGGGTCTCATGTGCTTGGGTGTATGTGAACGACTGGTTACGGGAGTGCGGGGAGACCTGGAGCTGTTCAGGTTCCAGAAAGCTCGGAGCGATGGCCTTGAAGTGACTAGCCAAGGTGCTGCCCAAGCGTCGAAAGAAAGACCGAGCACGATTTGGACTTTGCCAGGAGAGCGCATGCTCCGTTTACATGTCGATATTCAATTACCACGCTGCATCGGAAGAGCTATGTTACCAACGCAGGCATCATCAGCACCAGTGCAGCTTTCTTGAACAAAGGACTCTACTGCCTCGTCTGGCTCAGGGAACCGCAGGCACCAAGAACGTAACCACTACTTACTACTACTCCCTCCCAGTGAGCTGTTGTCTCCTTACACTCCACAGACAGCAAGTTTGGTGGGGATAGCTCGCGCTCAGCGCTGTATACTTGTACCTGATTGACCCCAAATATAGGTACCGAAGCTCCCAATCAGGCAATCGAGCACTTCTTTGTAATGGTTTCCCCTTAGAACAATTGCCTTATTTTCCTTTGCTTATCCAATCACGCATCTCATTGCCATCGTTTCCGCTTCTATCTCAGGTAGCTTTGCTGTTCCTTAGGAAGTGGCTAGCAGGATCACGCAGAGCTCAGTGATCGGCTACGTACCCGGAACTGACATCAGCTCACAAAGCTTGCATCTAGAAAGGTCAATAGGGGCATGTCGAATTATTCAGTGCCCGTGGGAACATGTCTGCACGTCGGTATACCAAATGATCCTACGACTCAATCAAACCAATTTGAATATACACACAAGTGCAAATCGTGAAAGCAAGGAGGACCCTGTTTGGACTTCCTTGGCCTCACGCTAAGAATAGGAAATTCTTACACTAATTAATACAAAGGCTGCCTGCCAAGATCCTGACGACCACGGCAGTAAAGTGAAGGTGGCTTGGGAGGGGGAAAAAGAAAACACCTTACATCAAACGGTAGAAAACCCGAGCCATGACCCCAACGCGTGGGAGAGATCTACTGAGTACTCAGCATATGCCAGGCAGACCTTGGCGATGACTGACCGACTCGTAGGGCTGGCCGAAGCCCAGGGTGCCTAGGTACGCCGCGTACAATGAAACGGGGCAAGGATTGTCGGGGGGTGTCATGTTGTAGAGGCCTTCCCCCTGCCCTGCCAACGCATTAAATGCTCATTTGCAAGGTAGAGTCCGCCGAGAACCGTGGCGCTAAATGACTACGACAGTGAGTATTCTCTTGCTTGCTCTCCTTGAATAGCAGAGGCGTTTCCCCTTCACGAGCGGCCGTCGCCCTTCCTCGGTTACGGCCTCGTGGGTGCGACAGCACAGCCCTGTCGGCCCCGGAGCGCGGACGTCTTGACCCTCGGCCGGACTGTGCAAAACTTGCAAAAGTCGTAGCGCCTGGGGGCAATCCAAGTGAACGGGACAAGGCCCCGGAGGGCCAGTTGAGTCTAGGCGCGCCTGGGCAGGATTCCGTCTGCGAATAGTGGATACTCCGGCGGATGCTCAGCAGGTGCTTCTGACTGCTCAGCCACCCGTTTCCGAGTCGGCTCCCGCATGCCGTGCCCAGAACCCGCTAGCTTGGCGCCGTTGGTGGTTGTGGTCCCTGTGCGGTCCCTATTGTATTACCACTGTAGTGTCGGTGGAGGTACCTTAGGTAAGGTACGGAGTAGGGTGCCAGGGAGTAAAGCCGAGAGGGAAAATCTGGCGGCCGCTACCTTGCTTACACCTCCTACCGAAATAGGGGACGGTTGCCTATCACGATCCATGCCACCTTATTCCCTCTTTTCTTCTCTCGGCCTCTTTTCTTCATTCCCTTCGTGGCGCGAATCGTCCTGTTCCTGCTGTTCACATCTTCACGCGCTGCCTGGCGAGTGTTGATCTGTCATTCGTTTCATACTTTCAATCTTCTATTTCACTGACACTCGTTCTGCTATACTAAACAATAATTTATTTCCACATTCTACTCTCGTTTACTTACAGCACTAAAGTAAAACAAAGATTCACCACCGAACCGCATTCCTAGCGCCTTCTCCTCAAATAGACGATCATCGAAGAATCGAAAACTCAACCCGCCCCGTGTCTAAGGATGGCCGACACCAGCCACGCAGCTGCTGGGTCATCGTCCCAAGCAGCAGCTGAAGCAGCTCAAGCTCAACCACCGGCTCTCAACCAAGCCACACCAGATCGGCTCGCAGCCCACGATCAGAACCAAGCATCTCAAGGAGGAGCCGCGCAGAGCACGCCGTACGCCATGGACCCGAACGCCTACGGCCAGACCGTCCAGGGCTACCACCAGCAGCCGCATCATCAACATCAACATCAACATCAGTCCCAGTACGGTTCTCCGGCGGGGTACTACACGCCTTATGCTGCGTACGGCCAGCCGCAGCAGTCGCCCGGCTTCGAGGCCGTGCCGCAGAATCCCGTGCCCGAGACGCAAGGCTGGTCTCGTACTAAGCTTGTCCTTCACGGCATGGCTGTGCTCTTTTCCATCGTCTGTTTGGCGCTCGGCATTGCCGTGTCAGTCAGAACAAGCGCGCCATGGCTGGCCGCCGTTGCGTTCCCAGTGGTGAGTTCCTCCCACCGTCCTATACAACCTCTTTTCTTCTTTCCTAAAGTCATTCTACTTTAACTAACTCGTTTTTCTTATAGCCCATCATGAGTTTGGTCTGGAGCGCCGCCGAGCTCACTGTTCAAAAAGTCCATCACTTCCAACGTGGCATCCATCCGGGCGGCCAAGTCGCCGCCACCCTCATCCTCTGGCTCGCCTGCATCATCATGGCGCCCCTGCAAGTCGGCGTCGCTGCCGTCAGCATAGTCGACTGCTCCAACAGCGATATGAGCTCGGGCGGGTGCGACGGCGAATTCGCGAGGAGCCGGGGCATCTGGATGGCCCTGGGCGCCTTCAACGGCCTGCTGTTCCTCATCTACTTTATTCTCTTCATCTTTGCCTGCATCGACACGTCCAGGAGGAACAGGTCCAAGAGGACCGTCATGGTGGTCAACCCGGGCCAGTACTGGCCTCAGCCTCAACAGGGATGGCAAGCTCTGCCTCAGTGGCAGCAACCCCAGCCTCAACAGCAGCAGTATCAACAATCTCAGCAGCCCCAGCAGCAGCAGCCGGGTATTCCTCTCCAAAATCAAGCGCCGGCTGCTCGCGCGGCAGAAGGAAGCAATGAGAAGCGCCCAGAAGGGTCACCCGCGCATGGAATCCAGGAGTACTACGGAGGCGGCACATCTTGATAATGTCTCTGTCATTGTTGAAATCAGCACCATCAAGCGTGTTTCATAAAAAAAAGGGAGGACAACATGTTTATCATTGGTTAGCGAACTTGGAATTTAGCGTGCTTTTGATCTACATATTCATATAGACCTTAGCTTTAATACAACATATATCACACACCCAGAACTCCATCCGTCGCCATCAGGGCACAAACGATTCACCATATGAAGAAATGGCAAGACATCAGATTACAACAACATCTAGGTAGCCAACCCTCAATGCAAGGACGGAACCGTGATTGAGTAAATAAAGACACAAATCCGCCGGCCGAATAACCAGAAAACACGCCATAGCACGGGTATCCGCAAAACCAAGCCGCAACAACCGTGACCAACCAAATCCCTAACCCACCACAATTATAGCAAAGTCCCGGGAAGAAGTCAACAATCCTATTGTGCATCTTCCTCGTGCTCCCATACTTTCTTACCCAAGCGCCGTGTCTTCTTGGGACTGCCTGTGCTGGCGCCGCTGGCGTTGCGCGAAGAGTTAGGTGAGTTGCTGGCGTCACCAACACGCATCCTCTCCAGCTTCTTCCCGAGCTGAGACACGCCTCCTCCCTGGCTACCTTGCTTGGTGGGCGATCCATGAGGAGAACCGCTGTAGTCTTCTCGCTCTTCTAGCGGCCGGCGCTTGCTAGGGCTTCGCCCAGCCAGCTCGCGCTTCAAGATGCCATTCTCGCGCCGCAGTCGTTCGACCTCCTCCTCGAGATTCTCCACCAGAACATTCTCCTTGTCGCCGTCTTCGTTGTCGTAAGCAGACTCCAAGCCTCGCTCCAGAACATCAACTTTTCTGTCCCAGTGCTCATCGCTACGCTCCTGCTCAGCGGCAATGGATGCCTTGAAGCGGGCCAGCTCCAAGGAAAGACGCTGCTCAAACTCAGTAGCACAGTCGTCTCGAATGGCTGCTTCAAGATCCAGCATGCGGTCTTCCATAGAGAGTAGGTGGGCCTCGGCCGCCATACGAGCCTCTGTCTGCGCATCTAGATCTGCATGCAAGTGGTCGATATCATCACTTAGGCGAGCAATCTCCAGTGCTGCCAGCTCCATGGTTGCCCGTTCGTCCGACGAGACGGTGCGGTAAGAGGCAGAGTTGCCTGGAGGTACGAATGGCCGCGGGTGGTGAGTCTGCTGTACAGGACTCGGGGCTCGTGCCGCCGGTGGACTCGCGTTGGCGAGTATGGTAGCTGTGATAGACGGAATCCGGGGGACAGTGACTTCGCGAGCTAGAGCACTGTAGCGAAGAATCTGCGATGTTGCGTTAAAGTCACCAAGAGGGTCGGCCGTGACAATCATGACACCCCGTTGAGGATTCCGGCGGGGCCCATGAGGCTGCGAGGAAGCAGATGATGAAGGGAAAGAATTAGAAAACAGCAGCTCAGTAAGCTTGCACTGTCGATACGGGACGATGTTCGGCTGAGTCGTGTTAGCATGCATGTCTCAGACCCCGGAAGCTGGGGCGTTTTGTTTACCTTGGTCGACGTTCCCACCTCGCTCTGCGTCTGGAGACATTGTCCCAGATACATCAGACTCTCGTTGATCTTACCGGCTTCCACCAGGGTGGCGCCAGCTGTCTTAGCCTCCCGAGCACGCTCACTTCCGGCCAGATCCACAATCGTCAACTTGCTACCGCCCCAAGGGTTCGGGTTGTCGCGCTGCCGGCTCCGCCTCCTCTTCTTTACCTCGAAGCAAAAGAAGCCATGGCTGCGACTGGAGGTGCTGTTGCTGCCTGTGCCGGCTACTCTGCGCTCGTGGAGGCCAGTCTCCAAGACCATGATCGCATCTCTGAAACTGCCACAGATGACCTTTCTCAGACCGGCAACGATTTTGCGATCGGGGGACATCTCTGTCGACTTGAACAGGAGGGGGCGTCTCCGCACATCCTTGGAAGCCGCTGACTTGACAGGCGGGGTAAGAAGGTCGTAGATTCGGTCATTGTGGACTTCATACATTGAGACTACGATGATGTATTCAGCCGTCGGGTCGCATGACATGTCGATATTGCTGACATCGGGTGTCTGTGGGAGAGCCGAGGGGCGCGTCAGGTGTCGGCGCGCTGGCGGAGGGGACATGATACTATGTGATTCGCCCTTGACATCTAGTTTAGCAACATTCTTCTCTCGGCTGGCTGCGGTGAGGGTCATAAAATGTTTCGAAGGTCTTGCTACCCGCTTGGGTATGACTTTGGGGTGGGCACTGGCTGGTGATAAAGGGGACGATGCCGAGGAGCGCTGCTAACGTTCCTTGAGGCGTCGAACTTCGCGGTCTTCGCTGACGAGTCTGACACTCTTCGGGCTTGATGGCGAGGAATCGGGAAACGTGCAGGGTATAGGTGGTTGTCGTACAATCATGGGCGTGGCCGCACGCGAGCGAGTCATATGCTGGGTGTCCCCAGAGACTGCGTTCAGGAATTCGTACGCCGGTACGAGTGTAGCTTCAGAGGGGTCGGATGCTTGCAGAGCTTCAGTCTCGCGGCAGCCGAAGCCATCGAGTTCGAGTAGGTTCTGGCCGGTAGCTCGGAACAGGACGTCGAGGGCAAGTTGCGTCAGGCCTCGCTGGGACTTGGAGCCCAGGATGGTGTGCGTCTATGCCAGTCAGTCAAATTGATCCTGTTGTGATCTGTACCGTCCGCTCTCACCTTTCCTGATCCCGTCACGCCCAAGGTTGCGATCATGGCATCCGTGCCTTCACCTCCATTAGGTGCGACTACGCCCTCGACCAGAGGGAGAACCTCTGCGCAGTGGAACACATCGAGCTGCGTTGCCTCCTCCTCGAAAACGCGTGTAAAAGCGAACTTCTCGATAGCCCGTCGCCGATCCGTAGGCGGGTTCAGGGTGATGTGAGATGCACCGGCTCGTTCTCTCTCCTCCTGCTCTTCGCTCGTCTCTGGTGCCTCGACCGTGAGGATGCGTTCTGTCTGCGCGGCGCCTGTAGAAGGCGGTGGGCGCAGGCGGAGATAGACCTCGAAGAGGTTGTGCGACGGACGGCTCGCAGTGTCCATGACGCTACTGCTGCTACTGCTCCTGCTGCGTTTTTCAAATCTAAAATTATAAGCTATGCGATAATTAAATGACAATCTTGAAGGGCATGACAGAATAGAGAGTTTGATGTTGTCGAAATTGTATGCGCGCAATCAACGGTGGCACTGTGCATATCGATATCAAAGATCGATTGGCTGCTGCATGTTTATCAATTCCCTTAGTGGGTGGCCGGGCAACCACCAGCCACATCCGTCGCTGGCCCCACTCACCAATGCGGCTGCACCTTCAAGTTCAGCCACATCATCGCGGGGTCCGAATTGACTTTACAACTTGAAGACAATGGGAGAAGAGCCCGGATTTCATGGAGTATTCCTATAGATGCCCAAGAGGCTTATTTGCCAGCATTTCGCGATGGGAAGTCGGCATTCGACGATTCAATTTACGGCCTCTAGCATGATTGGATAGCTCATCCTTTGGCTGATGTCATTTCACGTTGGACAAGGCTCAATGTAGAGTCACAGATGATTCACACTTCGTCGAGTCTTCATTTCGTATGACTCAAACACTAGGATAGGGTACGATAGCGTACCACCCGGAAGAATTTGTTCTGAGATCATTCAACAGCTTCCGCCGAAGACTGCCAAGCATACTCTTGCTTTCTGGTGCAAAGAAATATACTGAGGCCCATAAAGTCTGTCAAGTGGATCTTTCCTGAAAACATATTCAGGCTGTTTTTGCAGTGACATCGACAAATCGCGATGGAGGCCATTAGTGTCGATCATCTCACCGCAATGGCAGTAGGGACATGCCCCTCCGAAGCACCTTGAATCTTGAACAAGTCCTAGCAAAGGCCAGTAAAAATCTTGCCCTTGCTTTGGACTCGCTTGTGGCCCGGCATACGTACCTCGTAGGTTTCACCGAGTCGGACGTGGAGTCCAGGGTAACACTGCAACGTTGAACGTGCCACTTTACATGTACTCCGAGGCCGTACGTGGTGACCCCACCTCAACCAGATGCAAGAAAGACCCTTAATTTTTTTTTGGCCCAGCGAAAACATATTTCCGGGTAGGGAAACCCAGCAGCATTGGGTGAACCAAATTTGGGGGATTGAGACCTGCCAGCGCTCGGTGGCTTGATCACGCTCTGACGCCCGAACCTACCTGTCTAATATGACTCAACACAACTCTCCACAGCCAATCCTAATCTTGACTGCCAATTTCCTTTCTCTAAAACTGCCTCGCCAAGCTGGGATTGGGTTTTGCGAGCAGGGGCCGCGCCCCTCATGGCGTCAGAGCACAGGTCGACTCCTGAGGGGCACTGCGAGTGACAGCATAATGTGAGGTGCTAGTCTACTTAGGGGTCCATAGCATGAGCTACAAGTACTGTACTCTTCAGACGTCTAAAGCTTGTCTTGTTCGAAAATAGAAGGTCAACTCAACATGGGCCCACGAGCGGCGGCAAAGGACAACTGGTCGCCAGTAATAAGAGGTAATAAGGCGCGACATGTTTGATTGCTGTAGCCTGTAGCGGATCAGCTCGGGGGACGCTGCCAATGCAAGCCGCCTGGTCCAAAAGGCGGTGACTGCCCTGAGGTTCGAAACACTGTTTTCAGTGGCTACAGTGGGCTGCAGAGGGCTCCAGTCTGCCTCCAGCCAGCCCCATTTCGTCTGGGGACAGTCAGACTCAACAACCGCTGGCGAGGGGCCTGGAGGGGCTTATGATGCAGTTACAGCACGCCACGCCGATGCTCCAGCGTGCGATGCCCCGCTACGGCGCGCTAACACCAGCAAACTTTGGGCCGCTCCAGACAACACCCACCGCGAATCACGCTGCATCGGCGGCCGGCCCCACCCTGGGAAAAAAAAGTTCATGCCTCTCTATTTCCTTCCGTTGGCTCTTTTCCCTCGCTTTTCCTTTCCTTCTTCCTCAACACCAACAACAAAACCACCAGACAACGAAGTCGACTTACAAACATACACACAGCATCACCAAAGAACATCACATTACAAACTTCGTTGAGTCAAGATGCCTTCGGCCATCGCTGAGCTGTAAACGCCCACTGCGGGCCCAGACACGGACGTCTGGGCTCGCAGTCCCGCAGTTCACCGAGCAATTCAATCACGACCCTCATCGACGAAGTTTACGCACAGGCTTTCTCGGTTCTGAGCCGCCGCTACTTGGCCGCCCATCCAGAGGTCTGTCTTCGAGACACCAGAACAAACATACGAGCTGTAGCCCGCGCGAGGAGGGGCCCGTCCCGTACTGTACACCACTATAAGCACGCTGATCTTGTCGACCACCGACTTCAGCTGCACCTTATCTCGAAGCCATTGTGAAGCCAACCCAAAACATCTGGGCTTCCACGTTACTCCATTAGAGAGAGCGTCATTATCAACCATATTCCACACGTGGCACGGAAGCTGGAAAGCATCGTGCTCCCTTTTCTTTCTTTTTTACTAGCCCTTGGCCAGTGTTATCACTGTCCGGCCCCGAAAACCCCACACGCATCACCTCACCGCTGATTACCCAGCGGCCCGATCTGCAGGTCGGGCAATCCCACCAGCAAACCAATTCTAAAGTTGGACCCAACCCCTGCATATATTACGGAATGTCAAACCGTAATTCTCGCCGTGCAGCCCCAGCCGCCGCCGTAAAGGTTGCCAAGGGGCGCCGTGCATCTGTTGCTTCAACTTCCTCCACGTTCGACCTGTCTTCCAATGACAACGACAACTACTCAGGCGTGGACGATATCAGTGATGATGAAGACGACGATGAGGATGATGTATTCGCGGCCGAGGAGCAGGCTATCATGGGTGAAGACACCCCTAGCCCTGGATCGACCCCTCGGCCGCATGCTGAATCAACCGAAGACTGGCTCAATGATGGAGACCATGAAGAGGATGAAGATGACTATGATGAAGACCTTGATGAGTCCAATTCCGTGACAGCCAATGACCACACAGATGACAGTGGCAGCTGGGAGGGGATTCCATCTGATGTCCCTGAGCTGCCCGTCGACAGCCTATTTGACCAGGAGTCTGAGCATGTTTCCCACAGGCGTGTTCGCTTCAATGTTCCCTCCGACGATTCTTCCTCAGACTCTACGGAGGACGACGATGACCATGGCGAGTGGTATCCCGACATATTTGTCGACCAATCAAGCTTGGATCCAAGCTTCCGCCGCCAGATTGAAAAGGAACAAGATGAATCCTCCGCTTCCGATTCCTTTTGGGACCACACCGCCTTGTACCATGGAGACGATGAGTCTGAAGCAGGTGACTTGGATGTCCAGATAATCAAGGACGAGTCGCCCGTTTTGGGGGAAGCAGCCCCAGCCGTTAATGCGTCCAACGACGTAGCGCCTTTATTCCGTCAACAAGATTTAGATGAAGAGCTTGACGGATATGAGAGTAAGTCCTGCCAATTCGCAGGACATACTATTGGCACCTTGCTAACATGACAACTGTAGCCGATGGCGAGACCACCGAAGAAGAAGATATCCCTGATCCCCCCATCCGCCGCAAATCTAGCCCACCGCCTTCTGAAGGCGAAGAGTCAGACTCGGAGGTCGATGCTCCCGTCAGGCATCGTAAGGATCAGCCACTGGTTTCCCGCTTCAACCTTGACAAGCCTAGAAAGCGACCTGTCGCGGTCTTTAACACCAAAACCGGGAAGATGATGATCTTTACTCCTGACCGCCGGCGCCACCTTGACTTGTCCCCTGAGCAGTTTCGTGAGAACTCATTTGGCCTCGATTGGCCCACGCAAGATCAAATGTCCCCCCTTGTCGGCAATGGTGCAGGTCTCCTGCTCGACTCGTTTACCTCGGATCTGTTCATGAACTCGGCAGCCATGGAGGATTTCCAAGACGTGTTTCTCCAGACGGCGGACCAGAGTGCAGCCAGCATGGATGGCGAGTCATCGAATCCGCGAGACTCTGATGTTGATCCTGAGGTTGGCCTCAAGGTTTCTGACTTTCTCGATTTCGATGACGACGAATCGTCCAATGATGAGGACGACCGCAATAAGGCCATGGAGCCTTCGTCTACACCGATGCGTCCGACCACCGCTTCAAGCGACATTGACGTTCTGTCCCACCTCAACCCTGCCACTGTGGGCGCATTCCGGCGCAACCAAGTCAACTCCCAGTTGTTGATCAGGAATCAGGCCACGCAAGACTCGCTTGATTTTAGCGGTCCGTACAACAGCATCGCCATCAGTGGTATCAAGTCAGATAGATTCGACACGGCCGGCGTGCCTCTGACACCCGCCCGGCGTCACAAAAGACAACCTAGTGACTTTACACGCAGCCCGCTTGACGCCGTGTCCGCGAAGCGCAAGGCCTCGAGCGAGGTTCCTCAAGCTGGTCACAAGAAGCAGAAGAGTATATCTGATGTTGGGTCGCTGCAGTTGAAATGATGGGCAAGCCCGTAAAAGGGGTGCCCAATCAGATTTGCAAGTACGACCGAGGACGGCATAGCATGTGCTGTGGCACATCTATCCCTGGCCTCATATTCATGTTGATTTGAGAAATTTGTCGTCTCTAGCTAGTTTCAACATGAAAATAATCTCCTCGTGTCTTTGTCCACTTGTTACATGACTGCTGCCCACTGTGACTTATTCAGTCATTGTAGTCTTTCCCGCTGTTGATTTGTAGCATGTTTATTTGTTCAATATAGCTTGCGTGTTATAGTTCGCAATGAGCCTAGCAATCAACATTCAGGGGTGAAGGACAAGGCGTTTCGGGCAGATTGATGTTCAATTTACCTACAGATGCAGATGTCTGAAAGTTGATCAAGAAGCTACAAACATCAGGGTTGAAGTGACAGGATCACCAAGGATAAAGAAATGGAATGAAATGAAGATGAAACCAGATGAATACAAAAGATAAGGCTAGATGGAAAAAAGAAAAAGGGATAAATAAGAGGAGTTGACAAAAAGAAATCGATCCCGGCAGGACTCGAACCTGCAACCTTTAGTAGAGAAGTTTTCGGTACCGGAAACTAAAACGCTGCCATTGCGCCACGAGACCGTAATATTCTGGAAATTTTGATTCAACTACAAAATATATAGCCATTACTCATATTTCCTCCAGCAAATTGTAGACATGCTGTTGCTAGGCTTTATGTCATACAACTATAAGTAAAAAGGAAGGTGGTGAACAACAGAACATTCACTAATAAACGATCAACTGAGAAGAAGCCAAGGCTGTGTAATTGGCCCCTTTGTCTTATGAAAAGCCACTTCTTATTCTGCAATTCTTCATATGGGCATGAATGAACTTGGGTACAATCGCAAAGCAGAATTAACAACTGACAATTGTGGCTATGCATTTGTATCGCTATCTGGGTCTTGAAGTACATTAGGACTAGGAAAACATATCATGTACGAAGCACATCTGTAGCATCGCCCTTAGTAAACCCACCCTCCTGCATACAAGCCGACGTTAATCAGAGGATGTCGATACTCGTACATACACAGGTACCCCTTCGGCTTCCTTAGTTTCTACTCGTATTTGGCGTTGGTATCTTCAAGCCTTCCATCGAATGTCGGCGCTGGTCAACACTGTTAATAGCGGAAGTGCTTGTATCTCCTATCTTAAGCCAAGTTTACGCACGAAATGGGAAGCTGGCATCCATGAGAACAAAAACATCACGAACGATCGCTAACACAATGATTCTATAAGTGACATTAAGAATTTATGCTGACGAACAACCATGACTTCGATGTGAAGTGTGAAGGGGGTGATTGGGGTTCTGATCTAAAGTCTATTTCTGCTCGGTCTATGTCTGCTCAGAATGTCAAGAGAAGCTATTCAAGTGAGTTATTTCTTGTCTATGCTTATCAGAGTCCATAAGAACTATAATAAAACATGTTACCCGTGTCGAAATCGACCCCCACGCCGTTGAGGTGAGCCCTGATCAAGGCAACCACACCGGCAATGACATCTGTTATCCAATTTGTTTAGTAAATTGTCCACTGTTGCAGGACAGATGTGATGACAGATAGAGACTACTTACGTGGGTGTTCTTCAAGGGGTACTCCTTGGTTAACTTGCTGGCGGAAAACTGCATCCCAGCCACTGACGAAGATGCCAGAGTGAGTGTACCAAGAGCCGAAAGGTATTGTATGGAGCAGCTACAATAGAACTTCCCGTTAGTGACCGACCGAGCAAACAAAAGACCAAGGGAACATGAGAAATGGCGAGAGGTGAGGATGGTATGCTGCGGCCTACATGTTGCAAGAGGCCTGTCTGTGGATAGTGCATAAGCATCTCTACAGGCTTAGGACCGTTTGGGCTCCAAGAGCCAAATGTCGCTATAGTTAGGTCGGTAAATTGCATCCCGTCTGTGAGCTTTTCCCAGATTCCAGGCTCGGCGAGCATATCCCATGCCTCTCTGCTCCAAACCTTGTCGAACTTTTGCCGGTTAACGGCGATCCATTCACCGTACCTTCGGAATTCATCGGGTCTGGACGGATCGGTGATAGCGGCAAATTTCTGCTTGGGTATCCGTCCATGTTCTTGAAGCAATGTCCACCTCGCATCGTCGAGGCCAACCGTGGACCCTGTGATAGTGTCGTATACGTGCGTATTGGTCCATGGAATAACAGCGGGGTATTCATCCAGGCTGGAGATCAAGGCCTGAATTGGACAATCTTAACTGACCGGCCTTTTCATTTTCTTCTCATAGTGGCATGACTGGAGTCAACTTACAACCGTATATTCAGCCTCATATTCAAAGTGATATTTTGCATCGGTCTCGTCGATGCCCTTATCGATCATGAATTCTGCGCGTTGCAGGATTCCATCAAGTTGTTGAATCTGAGCCCAGAAATCTCGGGTGAAAATCAATTTCAGCAGCACTTCAAGGGGAACAATGCGCGGATCGAGGCTCCCACCCAGAATCTTTCCTATTTCTGTTCTCGCTTTTCTAAGGTTATCGCGTATTATGAAAGTAGTCTGGAAACTCGCCCACGCTACCCGGCATGGTTAGTAAAGATTGGCCAGTGGTACCGTTAATTGGGATTCCTTAGTAGCGACCAACTTCGAATATGAGGATCTGCCCAGATGACAGGTCGTCCTGCTGCAAAGGATAGGGTGGGTAAGCATGCAAGTAGCGCCCAAATCTGCAGAAGGGTCTGCGATATTCTAAAGAATCGCATTTCTGCAGTTGCCTAACAGTCGGGATGGACTGTTAACCCAAGAACAGGGTCGGAACCACCAGCAAATGAGGTGGAAAGCTTTCGCTCAGACGTGGTAATCACCATGTAAGTCGTGTTCAACTTACTGATAAGTTTAGATGAAGAAGAAAAAGAACACGACAATTCTGCACATTGGATGAAACGACGTTCGAATAAGAAACCTCCAAAGTGCACCACCTGATTGAGGGGCAAATATCCGAGAATTATATACAACGTCAGAGAAAAAGCGCATTTCCTGCTCCTCCTCGGACTTGATTCGATCTCAATCACCCAGGTTGTGCTTCTATGGAGCAACATGCCAGAATCGGGGCGGGAGCTAGTGTATGTTCTTTGAGAGCTAAGACCAACCTAAGACCCCGAATGAGCCTTCATCCCCCCTAGAAAACTGGACCAGTCCCAAGCATTTCCTTTTGCAGCCTCGAGATAAATATAGCTGCATTCAAAGTAGGCTCATATATGTATTTTTAGTAGGTCGGACTTATTTATACGCGGAGGCTTCTGTTAATATGGAGAATCTCTGAGGCCGACACGGAAGATGGACCTCGAGAGCCCGGGCCAGGTACGCCAAATGGCTGCTTGCAGAGGGGTTATTTCTTGAAAATAATTACAATTCATCTTCTCGACTTGCCTATCGTTTTTCCCCCTCTTGGTTCCAGTACTACCTTTCATTCTCCCGTGCCCGTGGAGGCAAGATCCGACACAAGATGTTGAAGAGTTTAAGTCTATTAGCCCTGATATCCGTGCCGGCGGTTACGGGGCACGCTGTTCGCCGAGACGACAATGACAACGACGACGACGGACCGTAAGGAAGCAGTGAATATGAAAACCACGAGGCCTTTACCATAACTAACATGTCTTGGCTACTAGCATAGTGGCAGACCCCAATGACCGATACAAGAAGTGGTATGAATGGCAACGACCACAAATCCCCATTATCATCAACCCGGATCCGCCAAAGGTACACGAGACATGCCCGAGACAGAAATGAAAAAAGTCGACAACACGCGGCCATTCGAACTGGAACTAACAAGACTGGATAGTGGGTGGGAGACGATCCCGATTATTTCGGAACCACCACGGTAACCGAGACTCTCGGCCCTGAGCCAACAGAGGTTCCACAGCCCGAAGGTCTCAAGGCCATGAAGGATGATGAGGATAACCTGAACGTCGGTCTGGCCCCGGCTGTTATCCTGTTGCTCACCAAGATCATGAAATCGACGCCCAGTTGCATCGCTGGGAAAAGTGAGGCCGTCATTACAGGCGAGGATGGCTTACAACGCAGAGCTGCCCCGGCGTGCGGACTCCGGAGTGTGGCCACCGAGGCGACCAAGGACCCGGAGTTTATTGATATGTTGGCGCATCTCTTCAACCAGGTCGCTGATCTTTACAATGCCAATCTCAAGGAGGGCCAGGCCGTCGCCATCTTCGATCAAGCCCAGATGGTTCTTTACGGCCTCACAGCCGCAGAGATGGCCCCTACCACAATGGCGGTGCTGGGCGGTATTACTGGTCTGGGATTCCTAGCGGGCATCTATGACATTTGGACCCAGAGCACGCCGCACGAGTTGCCTCCCGTGATCGAGTTCCCCAAGAACAACGTTCGTGTCGTGGATGGCCAAAAGGAAGGGTCGCCTGACGACGAGAAGGAGGACCGCTTCAAGTCTTGTGGCCCGCAGTTTACTCGTCCAGACGATTATGTGAGTCTGAAATCCTTTTGGGAAAAGGGGTTGTTGTTGGGGGATTCGCTAACAAAATCACAGCCGGGTTGCTCTTGGAAAGAGTGCAATGGCGACCAGAAGAACATGATCTGCACATCCGTACGTTGCCCCAAGGAGCCCCCATAGTTACATATTCGAGAGGAAACTGACGTGAAACTGGGATTCGTTTAGACGGGTAAATGGAATAAGTGTGACTGCATTCCAGATGGCGAGGACGTCAAAGAAACAAATCAAGATTGGGACAAGTTCATTGAGCTATTCGACCGAACGAAAGCCCGTCCGAAGCCCAAAACCCTGCCTGCGCCGGCATGCAGTTCAGATGATCAAGTTGAGCTCCCGAAAAGAGTCTTCTACAAGTGAGTCAAATCAACTGCCTTTGAGAGATAAGAGTCAGCGAACGCGGAGCCGCAGGGGGAACCTCATGGGTGTAACTTTAGCTAACCCCTTGCGCCTGTCAGTCAAATGTCAAAGTTCTGCTCCTTGATCACGGGACAAGAGGATGTCGACACTATTATCTCTGGAAAGTCCGTTTTCGAAGACGGCTACGATGATTGGGAGTTCCGTTGGAACTTCAATCGCGGGTCCGGCTCATGCAAGGCCTCCTGCGCTGATATGACCTCGCCGTTTCGCGAGAACACTACCTGTCAGTAACCTTGCCTCTCACGAAAACCAGGGAAATAAGAGAATAGCTCAACTGACAATGATGAATCACGGTAGGCGCCTTAGGAGATGATACCTGGTCTACTTCAGGGCTGCTGACCTACGAATGTGGCTCTTTCGGCTATGAGCTTGTGCCTCCGCCTCCTCCTCCGCCGGTGCCAGACTGCCAAAAGGGGGAGAAGACCTGGGTGCGAGTGGGCGACTTTATCAAGGACGATCAGTCCGGTACTTTCGATTCGTTCTGCAACGGCCTGGACACATCATCGAGCTCCGAGAGGACGGAGGACATCTCCGAGGGCAAGGTCAAGCTTAGATTCGAGCCTGGAGACGAAAAGAAGTGCTCGATTGACTGTCCCGGTGCCTTCCGCTCCATGGCCCAAACATGTCACGGAGGTAAGCTATACCCTCTCCTGAATCCCTCTTTTCCCCTTTGCCCATTATATCGGAAAAAATGCTGATATCTAACGTGCTTACTAGGTGGCCAAGAGACACTGGCGAGAAGCACAACGATTGACGCCGAATGCGGAACGTACTCGCTCGACGTGGAGATGCCGGCGCCGGAGGCCAAGTGCAGAACGACATATGCCATTTGGTTCGACAAGTTCAAGATCAACTATATCAAGCACTGGACAAACACGGACGCCTGGACGGAAAACGGTGACGGCTTCTGGCACCACCTCACTGGCTGTGGCGCCGTGACCGCGTACAGCTGGAGAGGACCAAACCCGGATGGTACATATCAGGTCACATTCACGCTTCCCATTGGTATGGGAGGCTGCGTTACTAGGAAGATTATGGCCGCCGGTGGCCCGGAAATTGGATGCTAGGTGGAGATACTACAACGTTATTGGAGGATTAGCAAAAACAAGATGCGTTCTGTACAAATTAATGTATTCATAACTCAAACTGCGGCGCAAACCATAGTTATGGTTCTTTGTTACGTACATAAGCCAGGGTTCATGGACCACACATAGACAGAACGAGCTCTTTGTCTGGCCTAGGAAGGTCCAATGTCGACGACTCTTATGAATTTCCCTATTCGGAAGGACTATTAGCATTGGAGATCATAGCAGAGCCGACACCGGTGCTACTTCTAGCGTCATTGGTCTACGCAGTAGTCTCTTTGCTGAACCTCCTTACGGTGCAGCAATGCCAATGAGGAACGGGCAGGCTATTGCATTTTGTCTGATAACCCCTTCCGAGGTGAAATGACCAAAAACCACAGCTTGACCACGAATACGGAGGAAAAATTCTAACTCTTATCTGTGAGACAACTCTGGGGGGCAATGCAAGGGACAGCGGCTCCATGGACGTACAAAGTCTGGTACATAGAGTGAAAGGTGGGTTCATACATCAAGGTGTGCCGTATACGTACGTCGCCGAGAACTTTTTGCGCCGTGTCTACTCTTGGGTTCCAGAACCCACATTCAATATCCAAACACTCACTCATTCGCTGTGCCTGACCTGGTGCTGGCGTCAAGTTTACACGTCACGGAATCATCGGCTTACGGTACCGCTCGTACGGTACTGTACCTGCTCATCCGTGTTGCCGGGCGATCTGGGCTAATGTAAACGTCAACGTCAACTTCTCCAAGCCACAGCCGAGCCAAGGACCAAAACGTGAATTGTCGCAACCCAAACGACCCAATCGAGCCAATCGAGCCATGTCTTGATGATGGTCTCATTGGGTCTCTTGCCCTTCCCAGCTGAAAAGTGCCGATTTAGTGCAGCCCGAACCAGAGTTTTCACTGGGATCCCTCTCCTGAACCATGCCTTCTTGGGCACAAGCGTCTATATATCTCCGGGCCCTGGTCGAGCGAGACCGCCTTAACCGTGGGCTAAGCCTACCGTGGGCTACCGTGGGTCCTCCTTTTCGCAGATCCCGTCAAGATCGCAGGGCACACTTGGCAAATCAAGCCACCCAAAACTTGGCAGCCGTGGGCCGCACGGATCCAACTCTGTTATCCATCCTTCGACCATCGACGAATGGGGAGCGAGCTTTTTCGATAACATCATCCCAGGGTGCCAGGGACCTCCCTCCCTCTTCCTTCTTTTTGTTTTGCTCTTGTCTTGTCTCGGGAGCCTGGATCGCGCGCGCCCACACATAATGTGTGTTCAAGGATCAGACAGCTAGAGCTAGGCTAGTTTCTCTTTCTTTTCGGCTTTTCCTTGCCCTTCGGTGGATAGTGGTTCTTTTGTGGACACTGGATAGGTAAAGGGTGGCCCAGCTCTCCGGGCAACGCGCGCTTGTACCTGAACTAGTCTACTCCGTAGAAGATTGATCAAACAAAAGGTGTGTGTGTAGCCGGCCCTTTGTGTGCTCTTGTCTTCCCTTGGCTTTTGCTCGTGATGGTCTTCTTCTGCCATGTGTTGTACTCCCCATACTGCATTTGCGCTTCGTTATTGCAATGCGAGGAATGCTGGGCTCAACCGCCGCCTCGTGGCTCATCGGCGTGAGTCTAATCAGTACAATCACACAGGCCCTATCTCCCCGGACGGAAATTCGGGACGAGTATGACTTTGTTATAGTCGGTGGCGGTCAGGCCGGCCTGGTGCTCGGCGGCCGGCTTTCACTGGACAAGAACCATACCGTCTTGGTTCTGGAGGCTGGAGGCGACGGAGATGAATACAGGAAACGCATTGGTGAGTGAGATCCAGACCACCGGTGTAAAATACCCGTTCATCAGCTCATCTTCTCGCAGACACACCCGCGCTGGGGTATTTCGACTCACTATGGTACACGCCGCTGGATTGGTCATTTCACACCGAGCCCCAAGCGGAGGCCGGCAACCGTGACATTTTATGGCCCAGAGGAAAAGTTCTAGGAGGTAAATGCGACCATCAGGATTCTTATCCAAATTTGCGCACCCGAAGAAGACGAACTCATCTGTTTTACTAGGAAGTTCCGCCATTAACGGGCTGTATCTGAACCGCCCAGGGGAGATTGAGGTCAACGCTTGGCAGGACATGCTCGAGGACATGGAAGGGGCCGATAACTGGTCCTGGGAATCTCTGTCTGCGGCCATGATGAGGAGTGAGACTTTCACAGAGCCGACCAAAGCCATCGCGCAGGAAGCGGCTATCACATGGAATCCGTCAGACCACGGGTCTGCGGGCCCGATCCATGTATCCTACCCCGGCTGGTATGATGACCGTCCTCCATGATTAAGGCTATACATTAACTAACGAACGATTGATAGGACATTTCCTCAAGTTGGATCATGGTCCAAGTCACTACAGAACCTGGGGATTCCCCCGTCCGCTGACATGTACGGCGGTGACAACTGGGGAACAGAGGTCTCAGCATCCACCATCAACCCCGTGAACATGACGCGGTCTTATAGCCGCACGGGCTATCTCGATCCCCTACCGGACAACGGCAACTACGATGTTCTGGCCAACGCCCACGTCACCCGGCTCGTGTTTGATGACTCGGATGACGCGAGTAACTTGACAGCCACTGCGGTCGAGTACACGACGGACATGGGCAAGACCAAGACCAAGGTCAAGGTCAAAAAGGAAGTCATCCTGGCGGCGGGCACTGTTGGCAGCCCGGCAGTCTTGCTGCACAGCGGCGTTGGTCCGAAAGATGTCCTCTCGGATGCTGGCGTCGACCTTGTGCACGAGCTGCCTGGCGTGGGCCAGCATCTCCAAGACCATCTTGTAAGTCTCTTTTGAGAGTCTCCTTGTAGAGTTTCTTTTGCCGTAACGTATAAGAGAGTGCGTCCGGAAGCTTACTGAAAACAGAGTGCTACCATAACATGGAAAACGAATGTTGACACTGCAGGATCAATTTACTACGGCAACGGCGAGGAGAAGGTGAGCTGCCACCATGTGCGGAGACAACTTTCACGACGCTTACACTGACCAAATTTTAGGACAACGCACTCTTCTTGTCCTACATCGACGCCGCCATCGCCTATGTCAACGCCAGCTCACTATACGATGGCTCGGTCCATGATCAGGAAGCCAACATCCTCGACCGTATTGACAAGTACAAGCCGACGACGGCCTCCGACGCCAAAGTTGTAAAGGGATACAAGGCCATCTACGACACCACCGTCTCGAAGATCTTTGATAGCCCTATTGGACAGATTGAGCTGTTGATGATGAACAGCGACGGCAACGGACTGATTGGTATCACGGCTGCGATTCAGCATCCGTACAGCCACGGACGCATATACATCAAATCGGACGACCCCCTGGAGAACCCCGTCATCGATCCGAACTACCTGCATAATCCCACAGACGTCGAGATGCTGCGCGAGGGCCTGAAGCTCGCCCGCCGACTAGGCCAGACGGCACCTCTCAGCGACGTGCTCTTGTCGGAAAAGGAGCCCGGATCCGCCGTCAAGTCCGACGATCAGTGGGAGGACTGGCTCCGTGAGAACGCCGCGACCGAGTACCACCCTTCATCGTCATGCGCCATGCTGCCGGAGGACAAGGGTGGTGTCGTGGACGCCAAGCTCCGCGTGCACGGGCTCTCCAACGTTCGGGTAGCCGACGCGAGCGTGCCGCCGATTTCCTTCTCGGCCCATCTGATGGGTTCAACGTACGGTATAGCGGAGCAGGCAAGCCGCATCATCCGCAAGGACCACTGGAAGAAGCTCAAGCAGTCAACGACGACTTCGAATAGGGAGCCCGCCGAGTCAGAGGATTCAGACACGGACACTAATGAGACGACGGAGAACGACAGCAGCAGCAGCAGCAGCAACGCCCTAATGTCACGGAGCTGGGTTCTGTCATGTGTAACGACGCTAATAATTGGGACTTTGTTTATTTAATTCTTGGGCGGGGAGAAGCCTTGGGACATATTGAGTGCGAGGCCGAAATAGCGCGGTATACTTGCTTCTTTAGTACGATAGATACATAGACCGGACATGGTACAAACCGAGGCCAGGGGGGCCGAGATGAATAAGTTGGATCTGAGTGAGGTACATATGGGCGGTTATAAGACCAGAGATGTATTTACGAGACAATGGCTATAGATTTTCCAGCTAGTCGAATAGTTTAGAATGGCTTAATAGACGTCTTGATGGACGCGTTTGTCAGCTCCATCTTCTTGGATCTGAAGATAGTGAGCGCCCTGTAAAATAGGGAAAGGATATACCCAGACTAACGAGACCACAAAGTAATGATTGAAGATTGCTATAAACAGATCAAGCAGTGTTACATGGGAAAATATGATGTGAGTGAACTATGAATGCCTCTTCGACGTGGCCCTAACGTGAAGTCCTAGGTAGCGATAGGCAATGCCATTTCCACATCTTACCTTTTTACCCATTCTGGTTGTTGACTCCAATCTCTTAGTATCATCTTCTATATCCGGACTTCTAAGTGATTGGGTAGCTGCGTTTGCATACACTTGATGATCTTATAACCCTAGGGCATCCCTCCAATGAAGAGTTACTCCTGTAACTCCACAAATCGCATTATATTTCTTGTCCGACAGTTTTTGTTTCCTGATAATTTAGTGTAGACTTATTGACCAATGTGCCTCTGTTAGACCTTTGATCAAGAAGCCCTTTGCTCATGACCACTTTATTAAAATAGTTCCCAGAGGCTATGAAGTTTGTGATCGAATAGGGGCCAAGTAAACAAGGAAACTATTATAACTAGAATAGCTAGCTTATTCCCTGCTCCATCAAACTGTCATGCAAAACTTGATAGCGTTGATAGTCTGCTCCGTCACTCCCCTTAGTATTTGGCAATCGGGCTTTTCTCCTTGGACGAGAAACATGTTCAATGACCTTTATCACACGATGGATAGGGAACTATACTGTCTTCTCATGTTTAATCTTCGTCCAGCAGCAGTCAGTAGCATGAAGTGTTGGTACATCAGCGCAAGAACGACCCAGTCAGCTAATAAGATGAAGTTTTTCCAAGTTCGTGGTCGCGAGCAGCATGCTTCAGATACAGGAAAGCATTCCAATATTTCTTGAGAGCTTGTGATAGCAAATGAAAATGATGTTTCATTAAGTTCGTGGTTTTGTCCGTGGTAGTTGAACAGTTCTTTTCACAACGGCTGTTACTGACGCATAGGCTGCCAGTCGTGGGCAGCAACCTATGACCTCTCATATGATACCCCCAGGTTTGGACATTGTGCATACGCCGCATTCAAAGGGAAGTGTTTGAATATCAATTGCGGCAGACTTGCGCCGTTTCAGGAGCCTGAGGTTGACTTGGCTTTATAAGCAGTTGTGTGATTTGACGCCAGAGCCGGAGCCGGAGCCGGAGCCGGCAGCCGCACGAACACCAGCAGAAGAAGAGAAGCCCCCACCGGAACATGCTAATACTTGCTACGGTTGACGGTAAGACCGAATTGATCCATATAAAATCATGGGGTCACTGCTGATAAGTTGTCACTACAAAGTGCATGGAATAGCACCGGCTCGTAGAGAGCCAGACTTGAGCAGGGATGCGACTTGGGTCCTGCTGAATTCCGCTACGAAAGGATGAGCTGAGGAAGAAACCGAGGCGAGGCGCGAGGAGTATGGCTGAGAAGGAAGATATTAGGGACAGGCTGTGGCAGCAAGCGAATCTCGTAAGCCCATGGGAAACGGAGATGCTACCAGCGTCCGATTTGCCATGTTCGGGCGGGACGTAAATCCGCGATTGGTGATTGGCATCAATTGTGCGAAAACATCACGAATCAGTTGGGTACTTTTGGATGTCACGCATCGTGGCCAAAGGTGTGAGCTGGGGTTGGGTGGGATATTATGCGACACATGTGAAGGGCAATGGGTTGTCGGACATGTGTAATAAGCTGGGAAGTCTCATGCTGCAAAGGCAGTAGAGAGCCCGAGACGGTCGTGAGGGTTCAAGTTTGTTTGCTTGGCTCGAGAATTGGCTGTCGCTGCAGCTACTGTGCACTTGTACGTTATAACATCGCGGCGATCAGATACACGTGTACTCGAGTATGTATCGACCAATCGAAATGCAAATGATGCGGGCAGCAATTTCAGCGGTGGTAAAGAGGCTCGAGTGGCCATTGCAGGGGATGCTGAAACTGGTGTGAAATGGAAGTGACTTCGGCCTAGGCGGCACAGTTGAGACTCCGAGAGACGGCGAGAGAGACAGTGAGAGGGTCACCGCTCGGCACTTGCTGAAAACTTCACAAGGCGCATCACCCCGGATTCTCATAAAACCCCGGCGCACTGCAATTCACCAATGTTCTCCTATGCGAGACGAGGTGGGTCTACTACGACAGTGTCAGCACTGTATTGCTCTCAGTGCAGTCTTGGCCGTTTTCAACCCGTAGCTCATCCCGACGCACACAGTATCATCATGCCGAGCTGACGTAGTGTCGCACTGTCGTCTGACTGACTCGGAAGGCTGGGATCATGTCTCGTGCCTGCCTGGCTTGGCGCAAGGGCGATCCTTGAAGCAAGCGCAGTGGCTAATTTTGGGTAGGTGCAGGCCTTGCACCACTGGCCCAGCACCAAGATGAGCCACTGGCTGGCATGGAATACCTTACCTAAGGCACCTAACAGGCGCCTCAGAGTTACCGCCCAGTGGCCATTGTCGCACTAGTGCCCTCACCTGCACCCTTGGCACCCTTCAAGTTGAAATCCACCCACTGTGAGGAGACCCGCCCGCTGGGCGCCGGCGCAACCGGAGGAAGACGCTCAGCCATCCGCCGCCACTCTTTCCCCCAACATCCTCACCGTCACTGTTGAGCAGCGTACGATTCCTTCACTAACCACGGCGACCCTCGACAACTTCTACGAACCACCATCTGCTGCCCTTGCCGACTTCACGCAAGACTTCCCATCGAATTTTCCGACCGTTGCGAGGGTCTCGACGTGGGCGCGAACAGTAGGCGAGCCGTCTCCCAACTGGCGTCATCGATCGATCACAGCCGCCAGATTACCCTTGGATTCACCGCCCACAGTGTCCTCTGTCACCAGACGGGCTACCGACTAGCATCATTCTCCTTCCCTTGCCCTGCGCGCCGTCCGTACAACATCGCCAATATGTCCTTTGAACTCAAGAGGCGACGCTTTGTCCGCAGCATCAACGAGAAGTTCATCTTCGGTCGCATCGTAAGACTTGCCCCCGTCTCGTCCTATCGTACCCTTTGGCAGACTCCTCCACTTCACCAGTCATTTGACCGTCATCGCTCTCGCGGTTCCCGGTGCACTCCAACAGCAGCCCCAAAATTTTCTCGACATTTTATCTCACCTTCAGTGAATATTGTACTGACTTTGATTCTCTCAGCCACTTCTACACACGGTCATTCTTTTGATCGAAATGGCACTCGTCGCCCGACTGACGGCGAGGTTCAACTCGTACTACGATGAACGACCTAGTATGTGGCCATCCTGCCGAACCTACCTTTGAGCAAAGTTGGACTAATATCATGTAGTGATGACCATGATGGTCACCAACGCCATCCTTGGTGGTATTGCCGACACTGTCGCCCAGATTCTCACCTCAGTCCGACTACGAGCGAACCGCAAGATTGATGGGTTGGCGAAGCGTCACGACGTGTCTATCGAGATTGCCGACCTCGACCGCAAGAGGTCCACGTACGAGACCGACCTCGTCCCGGGCTTGAACACACCTCCGCCCTTTGACTTCGAGCGTCTCACCCGTTTCATGGCCTACGGTTTCTGCATGGCCCCTATTCAGTTCAAGTGGTTCAAGTTCTTGGGACGCATCTTTCCCATCACCAAGACCAGTGCCTTCACACCTGCTCTCAAGCGCGTGGCCTTTGACCAGTTCATCTTTGCGCCGGTCAGCGTGGGTGCCTTCTTCACCGTCATGACGGTCGCAGAGGGTGGTGGCAGGCGGGCAGTCAGCAGCAAGCTGCGTGACATGTACGTTCCTACGCTCAAAGCCAACTTTATCGTATGGCCCGCTGTACAGATTGTCAACTTCCGTTTGATGCCTGTTCAGTACCAGCTTGTAAGTTTTGTTCGTGCTGGTCTATGCCTTATCTCAAGCTAATCCCAAAACAGCCATTTGTGTCTACCGTCGGTATCGCCTGGACTGCGTACCTTTCCCTCACCAACTCGTCCGACTAAAGTAATCGACCTTTCCTTGCAAGTACAGAAGAAAGCAGATGTGTGCTCAAGAGGCTAGACTTAATCAGCGGATGGAAGGTTTCTGTTGATAGGAACTTCTGTTGCCAAGTTTGACATGTGGAAAGTGGTTCCTCATGTGCATTATGGGGGCGTTGGTTGGGACGCCTTAGGACGCTTTTGATTTCATGCTTGTTGCTCCACGCCCGGCCGTGGTTGCAGTCCAGGTGCCCGGCGTTTGACTCTTACGCTTGCGCATATGCATTTGATGTTTCTTTGTGTTAGTCTGGGAGAATTGGTAGATCTCACGAATACCATCTGTCTTTTTTTATTTGTTCTCAATGTCCAACTTTTGATGACCAGCGAGACAACCGTACTAATGCATGTCGACCAGCTGGAGTCGACTTGTCTCGGTTCACGTAGTACGGGAATCATGCACGATATTTAGGGGTCATCGCCAGAAGCCGGAGCGGCATCCCGATTTTAGCCAGTCGACTACTGATGATACGATAATCACTCGGGTCGAGAGCACTAAAGTAGTACGTGGGTGGAATCTGGGGCAAGACTTTAGATAGCAGCTATCTAGTATGTGGCCGAAGCCGATCCATTGCAAGACAGTGTTAAAAAGGAGAACACAAGATACAAATTTCGGCCATCAAGGTTACGGAGTCTTGCGGAAATCCCGGTTCTATCAGAACATGTATTGCCCAGCATCGGAAGTAGAGTTGAACGACCCCACCATCAGCGGCTTTAACCTTCAGCGCCCATTTCAATCCCACGTCGTCATCTGTCCGTATGTGCGCAAATCCACCCGCCCACTTGGAGACAGCTCCAGCTCTTAGTAGCGCTAGTAATAGTAGTTAGCCCAGTAGTAGTAGTAGCTCTAGCTGCGGTCTTTTCACCCCCACCATATTTCCCATACCTATCGAACACCACCAGATTGCTTGTACAACTACTACTAGTTTCTCAACATCATCAAACCTCTCCGACCACTACATATCCTACGAGAAGAATAATTTCCAAATACCCGCAAAATGTCTCTGGCCAGCAAGCTTTCCATCACTGACGTTGACGTCAAGGGCAAGAGGGTCCTGATCCGTGTATGTGCCGCCCTCTGCTTCTTGATTTTCTGCCCCGCCATGCAAGTGATGGAGGGGTTCCAGGTCGCCGCCCAAATTCTCGTGTCACAACGCGACTGTGACAATGGCAGCCCGGAACCTGGTGGTACAGGTTTATCAATGATAATATGACGAGTTCTCCGCTAATCGACTTGTCCCCGATGTACAGGTCGACTTCAACGTGCCCCTCGACGGCGACAAGATCACCAACAACCAGCGCATCGTCGGCGCGCTGCCCACCATCAAGCATGCCGTCGACAACGGCGCCAAGTCGGTGATCCTCATGTCCCACCTGGGCCGCCCCAACGGCTCGCCCAACCCCAAGTACTCCCTCAAGCCCGTGGTTCCCGAGCTCGAGAAGCTCCTGGGCAAGTCGGTCACGTTCGCCCCGGACTGCGTTGGCCCCGAGGTCGAGGGCATCGTCTCCAAGGCGGACGGCGGCGCCGTCATCCTGCTCGAAAACCTGCGCTTCCACATTGAGGAGGAGGGCAGTGCCAAGGACAGCGAGGGGAACAAGACCAAGGCCGACAAGACCAAGGTTGACGAGTTCCGCAAGGGGCTGACTGCTCTTGGTGATGTCTACATCAGTGCGTTCAAAAATTACTCTCTATTACTCCCCCTCTAACCATCTATGTATGCTGTCTTCCAATACTAATCTGGGATAGACGATGCTTTCGGCACTGCCCACCGCGCCCACTCCTCCATGGTCGGCGTCGACCTCCCCCAGAAGGCTGCCGGCTTCCTCATGAAGAAGGAGCTCGACTACTTTGCCAAGGCCCTCGAGTCCCCTCAGCGCCCCTTCCTGGCCATCCTCGGCGGCGCTAAGGTGTCCGACAAGATCCAGCTCATCGACAACCTCCTCGACAAGGTCAACACGCTTATCATCTGCGGCGGCATGGCCTTCACCTTCAAGAAGACCCTCGACAACATGTCCATCGGCAGCTCCCTCTTCGACGAGGCCGGCTCCAAGACGGTCGCCTCGCTCGTGGAGAAGGCCAAGCAGAAGGGCGTCAAGGTCGTCCTGCCCGTCGACTACATCACCGCCGACAAGTTCGACAAGGACGCCAACACGGGCAAGGCCACCGACGCCGAGGGCATCCCCGACGGCTGGATGGGTCTCGACTGCGGCGAGGAGTCCATCAAGCTGTACAAGGAGGCCATCAACGACGCCAAGACCATCCTCTGGAACGGCCCTGCCGGCGTCTTTGAGTTTGAGAAGTTTGCCAACGGCACCAAGGCTACCCTCGACGCTGTCGTCGACGGCGCCCAGAACGCCGGCAAGATTGTCATCATTGGTGGCGGTGACACGGCTACCGTGGCCGCCAAGTACGGCGTCGAGGACAAGCTCAGCCATGTGTCGACCGGTGGCGGTGCCAGCTTGGAGCTGCTCGAGGGCAAGGAGCTGCCTGGAGTGACTGCTCTGTCCAGTAAGTAAAAAGAAATTTCAAAATAGGACTTTTGGGGATACAAGTTCCCGAGCGTGCCGTTGATTTTGTCAAGGTCGACGGGTAGCCAGCCTATAAAACATCACCTTTTGGTAGCTTGCGCGCGGATGGAGCAGCGGAATGGGAGTAAAAACAGGGGATTAGCATAGATACTGCAACAACAAAGCAAATTTGGTCTGTAACATAAACTTCGGGGATCGTCGTCTCGTGCACATTGTCTGATCTTCATGAGAACTTGTTGAAAAGTGGATTTTTGTTTTTATTTCATAAATCTGCCTAGCCTCTCAACCTCCCATCTATGTCCCGATCATGCGAGCCCATGTGCTGTGAGAGTCTTTGTCGTAATCCGTGAAACTTGAAAGATTATTTCGTTGATTGCTCGTCTCTTTCGAGTGATGACCCGACCCATCCCGTCTTCATCGCTTTCTCCCCCGCGTCCGTTCACCTCCGCTTTGAAGCTTCGACCTTCTTCAGCTCCTCACTGTGATTTGTAACGTCAGTCTGGAGGCCCTGCGATGCGCTCAAAGAGGGGGAGTTTCGGATGAACAGTAGAATGGGGAGTCGCACCGTAGCTGCTGTGAGAAATCGTCGGTCGTGTCGTCGTCATCCCAGCTCTCCTCCCACAGATGCTTGCTCGACTCGCCGCCGCTGGCCTGCTGCGCAGCCGCCTCGGTCTGGTCCTCCGGCCAGTCTATATCCCATTCCAATCCCTTGTGTTAGCAAGAAATCGTCCCCAGAGCTTCATGGCCAAGGTGTAAATGTCCCATCGAGAACAGGGCTGTGTGTGTATATGTGCGGGCGGACGTACCATCGACGGGGAAATCCTCAAACTCGTCGTCCTCGCCCAGGGCGGCGGGCTTAGTAGTGGTCTCTTGCTTCTGTTCGGTGCCGGCGGCGGCGGCGGAGGCGGACTCCTCGGCGGGTTTGGTGGTTTCGGAGGCCATGGCGACTGGAAGTCTTTGTGCTCTTTTTTGCTTCTGGCCCTCTGGATTTATTCTGTTGGAGGTGATTGGGACAAGGGGTCTTCGCGATATAGATGACGGCGGGCGCTGGGAGGTCGTGACGGTAGCTTAGCGAAAGCGGAAGAATGCTGCGCCGGTGGGGCAAAAAGAGGTCAGCTCTACCTTACTGATGGTACTACTAGAAGCCTGCCAGTGAGTACCCTAAAGTTCGAAGTTGATGGGGAAGCTGAAGCTACCCTGCACCTTGACTAGGACTGCGTGGTATTGAAGTTGGTCGTATTGAGGACAAGGGACCAAAAGAGACAAAATGTCAATTAGGCTGGGAAAGAGTAGATCACGGATGAATTCGCCGTTTCTCAAGGTGATTTTGTTCCGATTGTTTTATAAGCTTAGATTCAAGTTGGTTGCGTTGAAGGCATCTTTCGCAATACATGGACCGTCTTTGCTTTTGTGTTAGATGTTAATCTACGAAAGTTAACTATTCGAATAGTCATTATGAAAACAGCGCCCAACAACGTTTGCGGCGGGGTGGTATCCCTTTTTGTCATGATAAATCATAGTTATCTAGCGCCGTGAATTATCAATCTGACAGGTCTCTTGTTGCCGCAGCGTTCCATGCATGACGGTGGCGGCTGCGAATACAGGTAAGTCACGTCACTCTAAAGGTGCATCCTAAAACAGAGCTTTAATTACGAGTACGAGCAACATTATACAAGCTGCCAGTGTATCTGTAGTAGTGGGGTAAAATACGTGAGGTGGTAGCAGCCTGCTCAGCCCACCTTAAAGGAACACTCATGCTAGGCCCATCTTGGTACTATCAGTTCCTGAATAAGAGGCCAAATCATCCATCCAGACCGGTTATTGATTGCAATACCAACAAAAATGACAATTGCATTTATCTGTCCATGAATCTACTGCTACTACTAGTCACCACCTTTGTGCCGCAATTCCGCATCGAAACAGTAGCTTCCCACTTCTTGACTCGTATTTTTTTAAGTGGGCAGTAAGGAACAGTGAGATTCATAACTATGTAATACCTCCGAGCCCCTTTCACGGTGACCAGCCCTGAACGTCATCGAATAGAGTTTTGTCCCGTTCGTTGGGGTCTACCAATTGGCTCCGCCACCTAGGAACCGCGTATAATCCTTCAGGCACTGCTGCTGCTGCTGCTGCTGCTGCTACCTTGCCCTTGGGCCATCAACTCCAACGGGATTCCGGGTACCCTGGGGCGATCCGGCTGACGCCCTAGGGATTTACGAGCAGCCCGATACCTCCGCCGACCTTCTTTTGCTTTGCACACCGAGCCAGAGGGATATTACGACTTTGTCTGTGGATGGTTGATTTTAGTCCCCTTCCTTTTTTTGCCATCTGTCACCACGCATGTTTTGTCTCAACATTGGAGTGAATCATCAACAGAGCTCTGGGGGTGTTTTTCTCTCTCTCGCTCTCTCCTTTGATGGCGCCTTCTCGGTAGTTGCTGTCCTGTCCTGTCCTTGTACTTGTATTCAATTGATTGAATCGCCGATTCAGTCGTGACGTTCACTGGTCCTCTTGTTCAGCGGATGTACAAGCCAAGTCCCTTTCCTTCAACAAACATCCTTCTTTCTTTCAATTATCATCAATCTTAAAAAGAAAGTGTAAAAAGAAAAAAGAGGAGAGAAACACACATAGAGTTGAATAAGCAACTTACTCCGTCGCCCAAAATGAGCCGTCTGGGCGGCTGGCTCCGCGCCAACGTCAAGGGCGACGCCGCCGGCAGTGAAGCCGCCGTGGCCGCCGCTACGACCAAAGAGCGCGCCGACATGGCCGACGCCATGTCCCACGCGCAAATGATTATGAACGACGACATTGACGGCGCCTACAAGCTCCTCCGCAAGGGCGACTCGTCCTTCCACCGCTTCGGCTCCACCGTCGCCTTCTTCATGCGCTCCGTCCTCGGCATGGAGAAGCAGGTCATGGCCGAGACGTCCGACATGCTCAACGACTGCGAGGCCCGCGCCTGGGACGACGCCAAAGCCGCCGAGAGGAGGGGCGCTCGGGGCGAGAGCATTTACCCGCCCGGGATAGAATATGAGCTCATCAGGGCGGAGGTGCAGCTCATGGGCGCCGTGGTGGGCGTATTGCATGAGAGTCTTGTCGAGGCCATGAAGAGCTTCTATAAGCTGCGCAAGGCGTTTACCACTCTCGACAACATCATTGCCATTGAGGCCAAAGTGCTGGGGGAAGCCAAGACTACCGAAGCGTTCTCGCCGGTCATCAATGGAACCAATGGGACCAACGGCGGCACCAACGGAACGAAGAGTAATGATATCAATGGTGACAATGACAGCGACTCGGAGGTGTTTGTAGATGCAAAGGAAGGCCCGTCCGACCCTGTTACTCCAGCAGAACCCTCCACAAAGGAGTCCAAACCAACAAAAGGTCCAGGAGAAGATACCACCCTCCCACCGCAGCAGCAGCAGCAGCAGCCCAACTCCCGCCTCGCGGAGACCAAGGAACTAGTCTTCACCGACCCCATCGACGTCTTCATCCACTCGGGCGCCAACATGTGCTTCGGCATCCTCATGCTCATCCTGACCCTCGTCCCGCCCTCGTTTGCGCGCATCCTCTCCGTCGTAGGCTTCAAGGGAGACCGCCCCCGGGGCGTGAGCATGCTCTGGCGCTCGTCCACCCACGACAATGTCAACGGCGCCGTGGCGGGCATGATGCTCCTCGCCTACTACAACGCCCTCCTCGGCACCGTCGACATTGTCCCCCACGACGACGACTACGACGACAACGCCGAGACCGTGGGTCCTCCTAGGGAGAAGTGCAAGCGCCTCCTGGAGTCCATGCGCGAGCGGTACCCGGACTCGCGGCTGTGGCAGGTCGAGGAGTCGCGCCGCCTCTCGAGCGAGCGGGACATGAAAGCCGCCATCCGCGTCCTGCAGACCGGTAAACCCGCCAAGATGCAGCAGGTCACCGCCCTCAACGACTTTGAGCTCGCCATCGTGGCCATGATGATCCAGGACTGGACGCTCATGCGCGACTCGTTCATCAAGTGCGCCGAGACCAACGACTGGAGCCCCGCGCTGTACTGGTTCATGGCCGGGCTGGCCAGTCTCGAACTGTACCGCGACGCCGTGCACGCGGGCGACGAGCACGAGGCGCGCAGGCAGAAGAAGAAGGCCGACGCGTACCTGCGCAAGGCACCCACCGTGGCGGGCAAGAAGCGCTTCATGGCGGGGAAATTGCCCTTTGAGGTGTTTCTGCAGCGGAAGCTACAGCGGTGGGAGGAGCGCGCGGCGGAATTGGGTATCGACATGGTCGACGCAGCCGGACCGGGTCCCGCGGCGGAGTTTTGCTACATGTGGAACGGGAGCAAGCGGATGAACGAGGCAGAGCTGGAGTCGGGTGTGAGGAATATCTCGTGGGACAGGTGTACGTGCAGCGAGGAGGTCAAGAGGAAGATGCAGGCCGAGGAGGACGAGATGGGTGTCTGGGCCGTGTGCATGAGTGCGTACAGGAGGAGGCAGGGAAGGTTAGAGGAGGCGAGGGAGCTGTTGGACGAGCATGTTATGCCGCATGATCGGTGAGTTAACCTTTTCCCCTTTTCTCCTCTTCACGTAACCCTCGCCCTTTGTTTGCTTCGATATAAGCTGACTTGGAACTCTCATTTCAAGCGCCATCTTCAAGGGTCCCACCAAAAACGACTACGTCCTCGCCTCGGCCACCTATGAGCTCGGGGCCATCGCGTGGGAGGAATGCTGCCACCCGCCCGAGAACTGCGCAGACGTCGCGGCGTATCGGAAGGAGAAGCTGGAGGAGGTCGAGTCGAACTTGGACAAGGTCAAGAACTGGGAGAACTTTGTCCTGGACATGCGTATCGGGCTGAGGGTGCAGAGCGGGCTGGAGACGATTCGCTGGTTCAAGGGGCGCATGGGATGGACGTAATGGATTATTTCAAGAAGCACATGATATAGACGACATTAAGACAACAAGTAACAATTATATACAGTACAGGCGCATGGGTGGATGTATTTTACGTTCGCAAACACCTTTTTTTCCCAGGTCCTATCTACACTAAAAACATACTCCCCAAACATGGCTCCCAGAACGAGGCCCAACTTTTGAATCCAAAGATTTCACGACACCGTTCACAACACTCCTCTCACTAAAAGACTTACATCATGTCGTCGTCACGATTCGAAAATCAAAGACCGGCTTTGCAATGTGCATCACGTCAGCCATCCCCTTAATCACTCTTTGGCGTCCTCTTGCGGCCACTCCTGCGCGGCGAGCCATTCTTAATGGCATCCATGCCCTCCTGCAACATCCCAACACCCTCGTTCGCCTTTGCTGCCGACCGATCCTTGAGATCATGTTTGTCGGCCTCGTCCTTGGCGTCGGATACCACATCACCTCCCATGCTCGTGCCGTGCACCCAGTCCAGCACGCCCCACGCGCCGTAGTTGGCCTTGCCACCGCTGGCATAGTGCGCAGCAGTGCGGCGGGCGATACCTCCGAGGAAGAAACCCGGCACATAGCTGTAGCCGGACGTGGTGAAGGTACCCTCGGCAGTGCACAGTGCCGTGAATAGGACATATGTGAGGAGGTGGGGTCGGATGATGAGCGACGGGAGCAGCACAGGGACGAGGTGGAGGACTAGGAGCGGCAGCGGGTGGTCGGCGTAGAGCTGCAGCGAGCAGGCCGGGTTGGCGTGAGCCCAGCGGGTATGCAGGCGAGTAAGGTAGGGCCTGTCGCGAGCGTGGAGCAGGAAGCGGTGGGTGTAGTAGGTGAGGATCTCGCGCGCCGTCAGCAGAGTGATGCTGTGCTTGAAGAGCTGCCAGGGGAGGGGCAGCGTCGACGTGGTGCGGAAGAGCGGCTTGCCGGTGGCAAAGTTGAAGCCGTAGGCGAGAGCGGCCTCGACGCCCGTGACGAGGAGCATATTGAAGACGGAGAGGGCGACGAGGCGGTGGGGTCGGCGCGGAAGAGAGTCGGCGCCGGCAAACTTCATGCCCCCGGCAAGGCTAGGCACGAGCGTGTCGAAGCCTAGGAAGAGTAAGGATGGCGCCAGCCATAGGAAGATGCGCATCACCAGGAGCGCCGAGGCGTGGATGGTGGTCGCATGGTGGGTGAGAACGAGGGTGCTCCACGTTGCGTAGAAGAAGAGGATGTTGATGGAGGTTGACCACGATGGTGTTAACAGCGTCGACAACAACGGTATGGAGAGTAAGACGTCCATTGTGTAACAATTTGGAATGTCGCAATGTCTCAAGGGTGGTGAGTGACGCTAAACCCGAGGCTAACGGTAGCAATGGCAGTAATGGATGATGCTAGAGCGCGAAGCAACGTGAGGCGCAACGAGCTTCACGATAATGGTTAGATGAGGTGCGAAGATGAAAGAGACAAGTTAAACAGGATTTGCGACAGAGCGAGCTGCTTTTGCCATGATCTGACCTTCACGTCAGTGCACCACCTCCTGGCCCTCCAGCTCCGTCATGGAGGGCTGGCTGACTGCATCTTGTTCCCTCACCTCCATGTTGCAAGCCAAAGCCACGGCCACACGGCCAAAAGCCAAAAGCCTTGCTGGAGGTGAGGCATGACGTTTGGTGGTCCAATGACGTCGGTCCTAGCAGCTTGCCCATGCCAGATACCAGGCCTCGCGCCTTCCTCTCCCACATCCCTGCGCTGATTCTTGGCAGCTGCTCTCCCAAAAGGGACTAGTGCACACTTATCCTGGACACCACAGCAGCAACCTGGTCCTGCCGCTCCTGCTCATTTGGCTGTTGTCCATGAGGATATTTTCGGCCTTGACCCTAAGGCAACAAACCATTGAGCCTTGCGATTCAACCCACCCATCCACCAAACATCATGTCCGAGTCTCCTTACAGCCCGATTGCGAGCCGCCTTGAATCCACGCGTTCGTCTTGGACCCGGGTTCAATTGTGGAGGGCCATATGGTAGTTGAATGAGAACCGGAAGGGACGGGAGTGCTAGCTGCAGGCAACGGAGATTACACCTGTATCGCATCGCTCTGGTCTTGATGGGCGTCAGCATCGGCATTGGTTTCGCAGTGGGCGAGATCAACGATGAACACCTGGCTTGTGTCCATATGCCTATGACAACCAAGTCGGCAGCTTGAGCAGTAAGGCTTGGAAAGAAGAATAGATACTGGATCTCTTAGTTCTGTGGCGTAGGTGCAGCCAGGGGGGCAACAACGGTAATATCAGCGCCCTCGGATCACAACTACCAGATAGCCTAATGTTAGAGGTGGGGGCGCCACTGTCTGATTGATGCTCCAACGTAGCATCTTTGTCTTGAGACAACCAATCGCTTCCCGAGACCAGTCGGCCTCTGCTGGCGAAGGAGTGGCGTCTGAAGAATGTCTTCGAGTATGACCCAGCTACCATTTGGCCCACCAGGACATCTTGCAAGGCAAGATCATAAGAGATGACATGACAGGCCAACCGGGGGTTCGTTTCACTGCCTTCATGATGAGATGACATGAATATTACTCGTAAGATGATAGGATGAGAGCCCGGAGGCTACAAGCCCAAGACTCTATGGACTCCTAAGCCACGGTACTGGGAACCCGGAACAGGCAAGGAGCTCCCCTACGAACATGTCATCCAAGCATTGACCAATGGAGGGCACCAATCTCATCCATTGGTCCCTGCCGGCCGGTACTTGCAGGTCAATTCAGCTGAGGGAAGGCCAGGGTGGGGTTGAGAACTGAGAGTCACAGCAACGTTGACTGTCCCTTTTATTCCCTTCGCCGTCATGTTAATGTAGCATCAAACATAGCTGTTCACGCACCAAAAACTTGTGGTTCTTGGAAGCTCCGCGGGCAGCTTGAGTTGCTTCTGCCCCTGAGTCCCGTGGCGACAAGCGGAGCTGAAGAGGGCCGGATTGGACAGAACCCTTACCCTTACCCGTCCAATAACCCTGCAGGGCCCCCTAAACGAACCCCCTGTCTTGCTCCGCACGGAATCGTACCTATTTGCTTTTTTATTTCTTATTTTCTCATGTGTGAATGGGTAATTTACTTTCCTTGGGCGTCCACGGGCTTTTGCCCGGTACTTGTACTTTAGTAATCGATTTGTTGGTTGGAGATTGATTACATCTGTCTGTTATTGATGCGTTGTTAATAAGTTGTGTGGTATACGTCTGGATCTCTTAACGAGGGCCATATCTGATTTACTCCGTACTCTGCCAAGGCCAACTAAGCACTCTGATAACCCTTCCGCTCCTTTGAGATTCCCTCTTCTACATTGCAACCACACACTTCGCCTGTGATTGCGACTGCGACCGTGACATTGGTCGGCCGACCTGCGTTGGAACTCTAAGGTAGCGAGCGACCAATCGCAACGACATTCTGTACGCGCCGGCGACAACCGGCGGTACAGTGGACTGCCGTTACTGCAGTCGCCAGCACTAGCGGGCACCCAGCACCAACCAGCGGAGGCACTCCCAAAGACCCAGCCGGTCAGGCTCTTGAGGCGCCGTTCTCCTAGCACTGCATGCGCTGTGCGACTTTCTGCTATATGAACTCGAACTCAAGTTCAAGTTAGTACTACAGTTACGGTACAATTAGTACTAGCAGTACTACTACTACTAGTACTAGAAGGAGTAGTATTTTCAGGTACTATACCGGTGTGGAGGGGCTGAATTCGAGCTGAATAGCTGTCCCCGGGTCGTTACCAACACCAGCAAAGCTTTGGTGGTTCGTGCGTGCGTGCGTGGGCGCGGCTGCTGGGAGATCTTTCCGCTTCATCCACTCATTCCATCTTTTCCAGCTTAGCGGTTCGGGTCCGGGGCTGGGTTTGGGTCTAGGGGAATTTCTCTGATCGCCCGGCGCCAAGCAGATTTGCGCTCTCGCCGTTCTTTTCCCTCACGCTTTCTTTCTTTTTTCTTTTCCAGACGTCGTCGCCAATTTTGCGGCTGGACAAGTAAAAAGGGGGTCGAACCCAGACGCTTCCACGTCCGTCTTCTCAACCACCCCCGTCTGTCCCGCGCGAGTACCACCACTGCCACCACTACTACAAATACTAGTGGCAGTGTACCTGGACTCTACTCGGTTCCCGTACCTTATCCCGCCGCGGTACCTGCAGACGTGCTGAGACCTACCTGCGGGCAAGGGGCCAGCTACTACTACTGCCTACAGCCTGCTAGTAGCAGTTGTCGACCCAGAATCCTGCATTGGCCCGCGCGACTGACCAGACAGACGTTGGTGCTTCTCGGCTGGCGCTTTGGTGCGTCGGTGCGTAATTCCTTGGTGTCAGGTGCTAACGCAGCCACCGCCCAAGGACATTGAAGCTCTGCTTTGATACCTACCTACTACTATCTACTACAGCGGTACTACTACTACTAAAAGTAGTACTACTGCCTAATCTAACTTGCTAGTCCGATTGGCAGCGAGTGGTGGCAGTGGTGGTTGTACCTGCACGCCAAATTGCACGACGAAAGAGCCTGAGCCCAGCCGCCGGGCTCTTGCATTCCTATCCGAATTCTCACCATGGCCAAAGATCAGCATCAACAGCTGCTCTCCTCCTCCCATCACCCTCCTCCCTTACCCGTCGACACGCCTCCTTCAATCCCGACGCGCACTCGATTCAATTCGACAAACGCCACCTCCCGCCGTCGCTCTGGTACCGGCGGTCTTGGCTCTAAGCGCCAGAGCGTTCCACCCGCAGCCAGCCCTGAGGTCATATCCAACCTCATCACCAGCCTGAGCGGTATCTCCAAGCCCGCAGACGATTACTTCGAGGGCAATCATCTCCACTCGACAACTGCTTCCACGCCCGTTACCCAGTCCACGCCAGCCACTCCAATCACTCACAGCACCAGTAACAGCAAAGCTAGGGCGGCTGCTGCTGCTGCCGGGAGTTTTGGAGTCGACTACGGCGCCTACAAGAAGCCGAGCCTCGGCGACCTGCGTGAGGATCCTCCCTCTCTCGACGAAATCGCCGCCTCTGCCCCTGTCATTCGGACGTCGAAGCCTACCAGCGGCTACTCCCCATTGAGTCCGCCAAAGACCCCCAAAAGCCATTCTAGCCGTGACGGCCCCAGCAGTGGACTGCGCTCCTTCATCCGCAGCAGCAGCACGCCTTCTCGAGCCTCTTCCTCGCACGACCATGACGATACCAACAGCATTGGCAACCTGTCAATAGAACGCCACCCGGGGGCGGTCGAGCCGGAGACCGAGTCCAATCGGCGTCGTTCGCGCTCCAACGATAGCTGGGGCAGGAAAGCTAGCCGGAGCTACAAGGGGCTCATGTACATGACCTCCAAGGAGCGGCTTCGCGAAAAGGAAGATCGGAAACGCTCTAGCGGTGGTGGCTCTAGCATCAACGGTCTCCACCACAGCCACAGCTACGGCAACCTTAACGGCGCTGGATCGAGTACACAGGGCGGCAGCAGCAAGCCCGACCCTTTCTTGGCAGAGACCGCTATCAGCGAGGAACCTGCCGCCTCTGAGGGTGTGTGGACAAACGGGGCTGAAAGCACCATGGACAACCCACGGCCCATCCCGCAGCGCGATTCGAGTTTGCGTACGTCAATCGGTGGTGCCAGGCGTACCAGCAGCCGTCGTCCGTATCGAGATGGTGAAGGTGCTTCTGCCACCGACAGGACCCTCGAGGAACAGAGCGAGAGGAGGTCACGTACAAGCAAGAGGACCCCTTCCAAGCTCGATCTTGATCCCGTAGGCAAGGTCAGGGCATCTTCAGGGAGCCACAGCCGCCACCATAGTCGAAACAACTCGGGGCCTCAAACACCGAATACTCAGAAGTTCTTGGAGACTATTCGGGATGACTACCTTGCCTACGACAGCCACTCTCCGGGCCAAGAGGATGATGACGGTGCGCCGTTCCCCGCGGTATCGCAGAACCGCCGACAATCGGCACAGAGCCTCGAAAGAGGTCGCCGCAAGGGATCTGTTCCCAGCAGCCCCGGTTGGGACGCGGACGGTTGGCCGAAGCGGCGGAGCAGTTCTCGACTCAAGGGTCTCTCTCGCCAAACGTCCCCTTCAGGCAGTCGCAAGGCCTCGGAGGATGTTGGCCGAGACGACACTGTCGGCGGAGGCGCCCCTCTGGAGCGCCTGGACTCGGTTGACTCCATCGACGATGCTGTGGACTCTTATCTATGCTCGCCGCGACTGACCCAGAAGATCAAGCACCCGCAAACGGGCAGGACAATCTGCTTCTCGGAGGTTGGCGATTCCGAAGGCTCGGCCGTGTTTTGCTGCGTCGGCATGGGCTTGACGCGGTACATCACTGCCTTTTATGATGAATTGGCCTTGACTCTCAAACTACGTCTTATTACACCAGATCGCCCTGGTGTTGGGGAGAGTGGACCCTACGGTGACGGTGCCACTACTCCCCTGAACTGGCCAGGTAAGTCATAAACCTGCCATTGCGATGATCCCACTTGCTAACACTCCTCCCTCAGACGACGTTTATGCCATCTGCCAAGCTCTCAAAATTACCAAGTTCTCGATTCTCGCCCACTCTGCCGGTGCCATCTACGCCCTCGCCACCGCTCTGCGCATGCCTCAGCATATTCGGGGGAGGATTCACCTTCTGGCGCCTTGGATCCCCCCTTCACAGATGAACGTCTTTGGAAATAATAATCAGACCTCTTTACCAACGAACTCGATCCCCACCTCCCAGCGAATTCTCCGCGCTTTGCCAACGCCAGTCCTCAAGGTGGCCAACAGTAGCTTCATGTCGGCCACGAGCACGTCTATTACTACATCACTACCAAAGAACCCACGACGCGCAAAGCGAAGGTCGACTGGAGCTCCGAAGGACTCCAATGCCAATAAGAACATTGCGCCAACAATGGACAAGGAGAACTTTTCTCAGATGGATGGGAAGAGGGGCACTCACGGAGATGTGCGGAATGGCGGCGCAATAGCCAGGTCCCAGAGTATGTCGGAGGGCATGAACCAGCGCTCCTCGAGAGGTAACGTCGATATCGGCGGGGCGTCGGATGAGGCTTCCTCGGCGGTCAATACGATGGCAGAGCAGGAGAGGCAGATTACCTATGACACGCGGTTAACGCACGCGATCTGGGAACTCGCCACCACCGGAGCTAACCCGGCCGTGGATCTGCTGATCTGTCTCGAGAGACGACACACGATCGGTTTCCGCTACGTCGACATCAACCGCCCCGTCATTATCCACCACGGCAGCCGTGATACTCGTGTCCCAGTCGACAATGTGAGATGGCTTGGCAAGACGATGCGACGATGCGAAGTCCGAGTTCTCGAAGGCGAGGGGCACGGTCTTATGGCGAGTGCGGGAGTCATGGGCTCTGTGCTCATGGAAATCAGCAAAGAGTGGGAGGATTGGATGAGGGTTACCGGAGCCGAAAGCCGGAAAGACAAGGAACGTGGTCGCCGGGGTACTCTACGAGGATGAAGAGCCTGGCCCGGCCTGATAAAGGCGGCTATCTTTTTATTGGGCAACAGAACATCCTCGACGTTCCTGTATCAACCAGCCCACTTCGGCCTCAATCCTGTAGCGACGAGGAATTCCGATTTCCCCGGCCTATTGGGTCTGAAACGGGAACGAGGACTGCTGCTAGGCTTGTACGACCAGATGATTGTATTATGATAAAAAGCACAAAGAGGAAACCGCAAGCCTGTGCGATAGGGCGGATCAGCTTTGTGCCTCACTACGCTAAGGAGAAGAAGATTAGTGGCGCTGATAGCTGGCATTCAAAAGGGGACCATTGGGATTTGGTCGCAATTTCGATTCTTCTGTATATTTTATTTGGGATCACGGGACAAAATTGTCTATTTATTCAAGGATAATGTAATGTCAATATAGAGAAAACTGTAACTGATTGTTCGTCTCTGTCGATAAAGGGGTGCTTCTACTAGTGCTGTTTGCCTGTGGCAAAGAAAAAAAGAAAAAAAAGAAAGACAGAGGAGTCAGGGATCAGCCGATAGGTGCGAAAGGAGCACTCTATCCCGAACTATGATATTTAAACTCGTCCTCGTTTGAGGCGTCTGGTCCCATGAGCTCCCCAAAGTAGCTGAAGCGGAATTGCGGAGGGGGCGGCGGGATACCAGGGATCTCATTCTCTATCACAGTGACGACCTGGGGGTCCACGTCAGTAAGGGGGTTTGAGGAGAAGACGCGGGAGACAACAACTGAAAGACAAGGAGAGAGAGAGGAAAGGTGGAAAGAAACTCACATCCGGGTTATTATAGATAAAAAACGCAGTCCTCGCGCAGGCAAAGACGCCGTAGTAGTCAATCCACTTCATCTCGGGCTGGACCCTCCAATAGTAGTCCGGCCGGACAATGTAAAACCAGTCCTGGTCATCCGGGTCGGTGAGGACGTCGCGGTTCCGACGGCGAACCTCGAGCATATCCTCGGTGTCGACGTCGAGGACGTCCTGCACCCAGAGCAGGTGGGCGTCGAGGTGGGGCGCGGAGATGCCCTCGCGCATGTTGACGGTGTAGGAGCGGGCGATGAAGGTGCCGTTGGCGTCGAATTCGTAGTCGACATTGTCAAAGTCGTAGTGGCCCGTGGATACGACGTCGGGAAGGTCCCTGTACTTGGGGTCGAGTCTAATGCCGGAGTCGTAGGCGGTGGTGACTCTGAGAATGGAGCCTGCAAGGCAGAGGAGGGTCGGGATGAGCTTGAGAGGCATTTTTTGGACTTTTTTTCTTTGGCTTTATTCTTTGTCTCTTTCTTGTTTGATCTATGGGATGGTTTTGGTGTTAGTGGTTAATAGCGAAGTGACTGTCTTCTTCGTAGCTTACGTTTGTCCTCTGTCTTGGGAGCTGGGAAAGATGAGCGTTGGTTGGGACCGTGTAGCGAGACGGAGACGGACGGGAGAGTCACACCCTGTGTTTGAAGATAGATATTTGGTAGCAACTCTGGTAATCTGTCTGGTGTTTCTAAATGTCAAGATATGTGAAGATATCTGTCCTCTATATAAAAACAGATGGCGGGCATAGGTGACGGTGAATTAACTTTGTTCATCGCAGAAACAGAGGTACCTATAGCAACAAGACCGGGTTGAAAAGTGTAATATGTTTTGATTCTTGAGAAATTGGAACAAGTGGAATTAACATAACAAAAGGAATCAACAACAAACATTGCCATATGAGAGTTTTAGTTACCAGAGTTTATCTTCTAAGCCGGCACCTCACACTCAATGATGGCCTCAACGCCATGCCCAGGATCCCAAAACTTACAGATCCGCAGTCCACACTGCTTCTCCAGCAAATTCCTCCAGTCGTCCACGGTGCGCTCCCTCGCGCTGAACATGACCATCATGTAAATATCCAGGTACGTGGCCTCCCAGTTAGCGCCCGTCGGGGGGATCACATGCTCGTTGAGCAGGAACCGGCTGTACCCGGGCACCATGGCCTCTTTGACGCGGCGCACAATCTCGACGCACTTGTCGTCCGGGTAGTCGTGGAGGATCTGGTGGGTGTAGTAGGCGCGGGCACCCTTAACGGGCTGCTCCTCGAGAAAGTTGTACGGCATGCGCTCGATCCGGGTGTCCAGCGCCGTGATCTTGTCGAGTACCCGGGGCAGGTCCTGGAGGACGAGGCGGCCTGGTGCTTTGGGGAACTTGGCCAGGAACTCTTGCAGGTCGTGACCGTAGCTGCCGCCAATGTCTACGAGAAAGGCGTCGCTTACTTCAGGGTCGTAGCCGGAGAGGAGGTTCTCCTCGACGGGGTACACTTCGCGGTCCATCCAGCTGGGGCGGCCGAGACGGTAGCCGCCCATGTGATGGTTGAAGACGGTGGCGTACGGAGGGTTGGCCTGCAGCCAGTCGAAGAAGGGGAGGTCAGTGCGGTGGCCGAACGTCTGAGGGCTGTTGGCAATGTCCCTAGGTGCGCGATAGTTGTTGTTCTTGAGCCACTTGTGAAAGTAGGCCATGGGCTCAATCTTGGCGTAGGCACTGATTTACACATGTAAGTTGGGTTGGACCTTTGGTTGGAGTGGTATTGTGAGATGGGAACTGTACTATAGAGGGTAGCCGTCGGCAACAATGTCCAGAGCCATGGCTTTGGTGAAGTTTGTGGATTGGTATTCATTAGGTCCTGTTTGGGCAATGTAGCCCATGGCAGCTAGATGACGCAGGATACGTTCTGTTTCCGTCAGTAACCTTCATGATACATGCCTGGCTCTGATCGTTGTGTACTCACGTAGAAGGTCCGTCTCAAATCCCAACGTCTCGGCCAGACGATCAACTAACTTTGGAGACGCCTCCTCTTTGGCCATCTCCTTGAACAGACCAACATCGTTGCCTAATGCCAGACAGAACAAAGTAGCAGTCTAGACCAGCGTGTAAGAAAAGGATCGAGGCATCAAGATCTTGGAATTGTACTCACCTGTGCACCACAATGCTTCAACATGGTCTCTCGAGGCGTCTCCAGTGCTCTGACGAGGGACCTCGCCTTCTCCAGTAATTCAAGGCGGCCCTCGCGGTCTCCGTTGCCCACATCTTTGCCGAGAGCCGAGATCTCATCTAGCAAGCTTGGTACAGCTTCAATATCGCATGGAGAAGAGGCTACGGCCGTGTCAACCAATTCGGTGCCATCATTCTTTGCAGAAGGATCTTCCGATGCAGCTGCTGACTGGTCTACGCGAGTCCTGTGGCTGGCATGGAAACCTCTAACAAGTGGCAAGGTTGGATTCGACTGAGCCGAAGGGCGGTTCGCCTGGAAGCGTGCCACGGATACCAATTGGGACGGAGGAGTCAACGTCCTCCCAGTGCCGGAAGAGAATCGGCGGGTTACCCCGAATCGCCATAAAGTAAGAGACCGCATATTGAAAGTGTGGTGGTATTACACGGCTATCAGGAGCAGCTACTAACTCCAGGACACTGAGCCTGTTTTGACTGGGCCGTGAAGGAGAAACTGGGTTCTCTTCCCCCTCCACCGCAAAAGGGCCCGTCCTCTCCCACCTGTTGGTCGTACGCTTCGCTCTGCATTAGTTCTTTTATCGGTCTTCCCACCACTATGGATATCATTGTTCGAAGCAACCCCTCATCTGACCGGATAGTGACATGGTGGACAAGGGAGCCCCAAAATCAGCTCGAATAGACTAGGGCCAAGTGGCTTAACCCCTGGTCATGTTGACGGGCAGAAGAACTTAGGATACACCCTTGCCCCTTCCCGGCCCATGGATATGATGCATACGACTCACGAGCACAACTAAAGTAGTTTGAATCCAAAAATTTTGCTGAGGAGGGAAACCTATTCTGGACTGATGTAACGGGGGTTATTCCTTTTACAGGGTGTGCGTTGTAAGCCGCGAGGTGGCGGCGCCCAGAATGCCGGATTACAAAACATGCGGGTTGCCATTTTTGGCAGATCACATCTACCGGTCCAGCGGTTGAGAACAAGATACTGGAATGGGATATGGTGATCGTCCGCTGGAATGTATTGGCTTGTGAGACCTCAGGTGTGCTGGCACCCACTACAGAGGCATTTACATTGATCCTTGAAAGGAAGAGCACGACAAACACGAACGCAGGTTGAAGTAACATTGGTCTCTTATGCGGCTGCATCATGTATGTATGTATGAACTGTTCCGTCAAGGGAGAGGGAAGAAAAGGCCTTTCAAGAGCAATGTTGTCTCTTTCATGCTTCATGGGGAAAATCCTTCTTTTCTTGGCTGCGTCTTCACCTTGCTTTTTTATTTGTGTGAAGCCCGGCAAGCTGGGTCCGCGGGACGGCTGTAAGGTTCCCTGCCTGCATTGGTTCTTGAACTGCTGCGTTGACTGGGGACCCGTTGACATGGCATACTACGGAAGAGATGAGACGATCAGTCATTCGAAGGAGTGCGTTGGGTCTACTTGAATAGGAGCAATCTACATAGCACCAACACGACCCCCCCCGGCTTTGGACTCAAAGATAAGGCCAGATGATCAAGAATATACTCGTTGGTATGATGGATCGTGAATGCAAATCCACTCTGGAGTCATTACATTATGTGAGGGGTTCCCAGCAGACGAGATGCATATCGCCATACACACACGGGTAGCCAGCGCAGCTGTCCCCGTGCCCTCATCCCAGTCCTGCGGAACCCACCCAGCGGCATGGGTCATACAACCCGTCACGCTTAGGCCACGCCATATTCATGCCCATGGGATGAAGAGAGGGGGAAGAAGGGAGGGAGAACTATTTCCGTTGTACACCGATGATCATGGGCGCCGTACCGCCCGCTCGGAGCAAGTGCCAAGACGTAGCATTCGGACGAGTGTAACGGAGGGGAGTTCTTACATGGTTTGGGGACCAGTAACAGTGACTGGAGTATGCAGATACCATGTGTGTGGGTGCGTGGGTGCATCTCTCTGTGTATGTGTGTGTAAAGTAAGATGAACTAGCGGTCTACTAGCCCTCTCATCCTTCCTTCGCCAGAACCCACAATCCTGGTTGGAGATTGCTGTTAGTGGCAGAGCCAGAGCAAGTCATGTCAATGCTAGGTGACGTGGCTACAGTAGCGCATCTAGAGATTCTGTAAGAATGGCTTGGCGTGCATCTTTACTCCGTATAACCAGACGGAAGGACAGAGGGGAGATTCCACGGGTCTCCATTCTCCCTCCTTTAATCACTGCCCTCGGCTTGACCGGGGACACACTGCCGCTTGCAAGGTGGCGGAGAAGGGCTCACTCGTCAGTTGCTGGGAGGAGGGGAAAACGGAAGAGACGAGGATGGCCTCAATGCAAAGACAATGCTCTTCCTCATGGGTGCCGTGCCATGGAATGTTTTAGTGGTTGAGATGGGAACATCAGCGTTGTCTTGCAGTTTTACTCCACGGGAGTACATGACCGCCGCATATCTCCTTTCTGTAAGAGGCGCAATGCCGGCACTTTCATATGTATGTGTGTGTGGGTGTGATGTCTTGTGGTGTCATGGCCACTGTTGGCTTTGGGTTGACGGGATTAACCGCCACCCGTTTCTTGGCCGCTGATGGCAACCGCGGTTCACTTTTACAGAGCTAACTAGTTTCAAATGTAAAAGGCTTTGTGTGACACGTTGACGGGTGTTGTGTCTTGACCCCAAAATTGTCAGCTTTACCGGATCTTGACGACTACCAGCCATATGCGCATGCAAGCCCCCTGTGTACCTAAAGTCCGATGCAAGAAGACGGAACAACATCGATTTCATCATCACGACTGGCTCTGGTCTCCTCAAACTCACTAGAGCACAGTATATAAGTACGACCATGGCGGCGACATCCTACGACCAACCAAGTCCGGTCAGTGTCAGCGCCGAGACGCTGAGGGAGGACTTACGAGACCAACATGGTCAGAACTACACTCCTGGATGTCGAAACAGCCTGGCAGAGACCTCACCAGGTCTCGTTAGAATCGAGAATATTGCCACAGGTGTTCCAGAAGGCCTGCGGGAACAGAGTGACACTGCCGAGGTAGTGTCGAGCCTGATTAATTCGGATGAGAAGCAAGCGAACCGCATACGAAGCCTATACAAGAAGACCTGCATTAACAAACGTCACATGGCAGTGGATCCGCTAAGCCCCGAATTCGACACATCCATGACTATAAGGAAGCGCATGGACCTGTTCATGGAGCACGCGGTTCCGCTGGCTACCCGAGTCTCGAGGCAAGCCATATCCGGGAGTCGGGTACAAAGCCCGGACGAGGTCGGTCTCCTGGTGCTAGTGACTAGTACCGGCTTTGTGGCTCCTGGCGCAGACGTTGCCGTAGCCAGGGGCCTTGGGCTGCCGGCTTCCACGTCGCGCACCACTGTCAACTTTATGGGTTGCGCGGCTGCCATGAGTGGGATGCGCGTGGCAGCAGACTTTGTGCGCGGTCGGCCTACCCTCAAAGCCCTGGTCTGCTGCATCGAGCTGTCCTCCGTCAATGCTGTATATGCGGATGACCCGAATGATATAGTTATCTCGAGCTTGTTCGGTGACGGGAGCGCCGCTATGGTTGTCTCCGCGGCTCAAGGTTGCAGCTTGAATCCTGGGGAGCTCATTGTTCGCGACCAGTTCAGTTATCTGGTTGATGATACGTCGGATGGCATAGTCCTCGGTGTAAATGCTAACGGGATAACATGTGAGCTGTCGCAAAAGTTGCCCTCCTACATCTATTCCGGCCTGGCCCCCGTCATCGAACAAGTCCTCCATCGCAACGGAGAGAAGAAAGAAGATATCGACCATTGGGCGATCCACCCGGGTGGCCCCAAAATCATTCAAGAGGCCACTCGATCGTTGGACCTAGATCCGGTGGTAGGGAGACATAGCTGGGATGTCCTAGCCGAGTACGGAAACATGCTGAGCGCCAGCCTGCCTTTTCTACTCCAGAGAATGGCGGCAGAGGCATCTGGGGGAGAACATCGCACGGGAATGGCTTTCTCCTTTGCGCCTGGCGTTACAGTTGAGGGGTTTCTGTTCGAGCTCGTGACAACTCCATGCTACATACCCCTGGCGAAACAAGTTGCAACAAGACCAGTAATTCCCTCCTGTGGCTTCAAGAATCACACAGGAACAATGCCACCGACGCAAGCTACGGCAGAAGCCGAAAGTCGAGGCTGTCATCAAGAAGCAGCCCCTTTTGTACGCCAGGTAGGCCAAAAGGAGGCATCAACAGCGGGAAGTGACACAACAAAGCCGAGATCTCCAATGTCTATTTTGAGAAGGATCGTGAGTCGTATTTTGGGAAGCTCGTGACATCAACCGGGAGGAATAGTACTCCAGATCCGAATCCTCAGATTATTGGAAGGAGATACTGGTATTCGGGGTCACTCGGCGAATGAAGAGTTGTACAACACAATCTAACCTACAAATCAAACCGATTTTCCTACACTTTTGGGGATTTACTTTGATCTTCCGTTCGTCCGAAATTGCGTCTCTAGGGGATTTACTTTGTAATCGTCCCGCTACTGTTTGTCTTTCGATGAGGTTGATGCTGTCATTAGTTTTCAAAAATGTGTAAGAGAACGCTTCTCGGTTCAATGTCACCCTAAGTTTCTTCTACAGACAGCTCAGAACCGAGGACTATCGATAAAAGTAATCAATTTTGCCTTATCTCAATTATTGCAGTATGGGTAAATTCAGAAAAAGGCTAAAACACTCTCTTGTCAGCCATTCATTGTGTCTATGCCAGAATAGTTGTTTAAATGGTATGAGGGGGAACACATGTTCTAAACGGCATTTAGACTCGGCATGTTTCGGTATGCTTCGGCATACAAGATCGGCATATATAGAGAGGCAGCAGCCCCGGATTTTCAATGCACGCCGCAGCTCAAACGGTCAAAGACGCCAAGAGTCCGGATTGGGATGAGGAATCTACTCTCCGAACGGCCAATGAGATGTCCGCGCATCGATCAAAATCCAGGCAGAATGATATCAACCGAGGCTGGGGACGATGACACCTCTTGACCATGAGTTCACAAACTTCTTGTTCATCTACAAGTATAAAAGAGTGCCATAAGGATGGGATCTTTTGACATTTGTCGGACTCAGCTCTACAACAATAACCTCTTTCCAACATCCGATACTCTGACCACCCCGGAATTGCAAATACACAAGCAATGGCATCAATGTTCGCCATCAAGTTCCTGGCACTGGCCTCCATGGCAGCCTGCCAGCTCCAGAATGTACCCAACTTTGGCAACAACCCTACGGGCTTGTCCATGGACGTCAACGTCCCCAGCGGCCTCAGCGAAAGCCCTGCCTTGATCCTGGCCCTGCACCCTTGCGGCGGCAGCGGTTCGCAATACGCCTCCCAGACCGGCTACACCAACCTCGGCCAGCAAAGGGACTTTTTCTCCGTCTTCCCCTCCTCCCGCCGGGACTTCAACTGCTGGGACGTGGCCACGCAGCAGTCCCTGACGCGCGACGGCGGCGGCGACAGCACCGGGTTGGCCAACATGGTCAAGTACGCGCTGGACCAGTGGAACGTCGACCCGGAAAGGGTGTTTGTCACGGGGAGCTCCTCCGGCTGCATGATGACCAACGTCATGATCGCCGCTTACCCCGACCTCTTCGAGGCTGCGTCCTGCTACTCGGGCGTGGCGGCTGGGTGCCTCAAGGGCTCTCCGGGAAGCAGCCCCATCAGCGCCGATCCAACCTGCGCCAACGGCCAGATCCAGCTGTCCGATGAGCAATGGGCGCAGAGGGCCGCGGACATCTACCCGGGTTATAGCGGGGAGTACCCTCGTTTCATGACGCTGCACGGCACTGCCGACTCGCTTGTGCGCATCCCGAACCTCGATCAGCAGCTGGCGCAATGGTCTACCCTCCAGGGGCTTGAACTTACGGCCCAGAACCCAAATACACCACAGAACGGGTACACACAGCTGGTCTACGGAGATGGCTCCACGCTCGTGGGATACTCGGCTCAAGGTGTAGGTCATACTGTTCCGGTAAACTCTGGGTTGGATTTGGAGTGGTTCGGCCTGTAAAAGTAGAACCCAACCAAAGTAAAAAGGGGCAACTTAGTAGTGCATCAAGATCGACAGCGTTTACACATGTTTATGCAAGCTAAGGGGGGGTTGTGAGTACATACGGATTTTGACTCGATAGCTGCAATGCACATACATCATCTGCGTCTGATCTCACCCATGTCTATCATGCCAACAAAGTGCCAATGAGGGCCAATTGTCACATCTGCCGTCGTGGGAGCCTTCCGTAGTAGTCAGGGAGAGGGAAAGGTATGAAGATCCAGTTACGTCTTGTCTAATCCCCTGATTTGGTGTATATGCCCAGGCTCAATCGTCACTACCACCAAACATCGTTTTCTCCGAGCCCACTCAGTCCTACCCAGTATCTAGAATGGCCTCTATCCATGTAAGTGAATCTTTCCCAATTGAAAAGAACCTAGTAGAGACTCATTTACTATAATGGAGAAAGGTGTCGTCTGTATTGCCGGCAAGCGTGATAGTGAAGAGTACTGCTAGCCAGATGACCACCATCAAAGCCACCCCGGCAGTTTTGAGATTATCTCTCTCTAGAAGTTGCAGCCCGGATTCATCATCGAGGGACCTCATCTCCAGAGCTGGGCTTGGGTCCTGTGATGGCTCTGGAGGCTTTGGCGTCTCTAGAGTTTGGGTCAATCGTCCTGCAGCAGATGCTATGTCGTTTTGAAGAGTCGAAGAGCGCGAATCTCGACTTGTTTGTTGAGACGCAGCAGGGAGAGGGAGAGAATCCACGACAAGGCTTGCCCTTGGTTCGCTTATTTGGTGCGTGTCTTCCGGTGCCGAGATCGCGGAGTTCAGGTCCGCCAGACCAATAGCTGATTGCTGGGTTCTAGGAGGTGCAGTCCGAGTGTCTGTAGAAAAGTAAGGCTTCAGTAAGAAAACTTAGTAAAAAAAAAGTCCACAAAGTCTACGCGTGGCAATTGTTCTGGAAGTTTACCTTCAAAGCTTTGCGTAACTGAGATGACGGGCAGAACAAGTAACACAAGAGGGAGGATCTGGCCAATACTTCCCCAATCTCTTTCACTGTTCAAGTAACGCTCTGGGAGACTCAGTCTTTCACTAACCAGCTCCGCTGTAATAAACTTATAGCGAGTGAAGAGTGCCGTACAGAGGGTGAGCGACGTGGTAGAGACGAACAAACGAGAGGCTCTCGCCTCGAGGCAGATCCAGGATGTAAGAACGAGTGGGTAGACGATGGACAGCGAGCGCGTACGTATCCAAGCACAAAGCCTGGAGAAGATTGTTGTGCCTGTGTCCACAGCTCTTCGACTCTCCAATAGCTTGCGGCCTAGTGCGTCGATTCGAGATTGGATCCCCTTCTCCGTGACAGCCACCCATCGACGAAGGAGGCTGGAGTGCTTGCTAGATATGAAGAGCACACCCCAGAGAACAAACCCCTGCCAAAGAGCCCAGGCTAACGCGCGGCGGAACTGAGTAATGTGCGTCCAGGTGTCCAGGGGTGTCCAGGTGTCCCAAAGACATTGCACGGGGAGCCCTTCCTCCCCGTCTACCCACTGGGCGTCATTCCAAAAGGGGATGCTAATAGGCACTAGCAAGCCCCAAAAGCAAGCTGTGGCAACGACCTGCAAGATATTCTGCGAGCGTCGGTTCTGCTCAAAGTACGTCTCGAACTCGGCGACAATAATCTGCACGACCCAGGCATGATCGCACAGTCCGAGGACGTAGGGCAAATGGTAGCGTGCAAGGTCGCAGTGCTGGACGTAGCTCACGACGAGCAATGTGATGCCGGTCGCTAGCTGCTGGTCTCTTAGTGACTGCAAGCAGCGTTTCAGGGCAATCGGTACGCCGGGGGAGATTTGTTGATGATGATGATGGTGATGATGGGATACGTGCTGCGTTACGTGCTGTTCTTGGCTTCGACAACTGCGTGCTCGGGAGGCAAGTCGTGAACACAGGTTCCGCGCGCCGCATATTATTGCCTGGTCGAGACGGCTCTTTGCTTCATCTGGGGACACGAAGTACAGCGCCCAAGCAATAATTTGTGTTGTCCAAGCCGTTGCAAACGATGCGATTAAGACCTATATCAACGATAAGAACAAGAAGAATTGATACACAACTAAGGGCTGTGAGTAAATATTACCCCCGTTCCAGCCTGCGGAGTGAATCTGGGTTTTAGCTACACTTCTTTCTAGCACGATCGGCTGAATGACTTTTCTCTATCAGACAAGGGATCGACTCGATACTGACAACATCTGGGTTGGCTTCTAGCTTTGTAATGTCACCTGGGATGGTGCAATTGGGAGGCGGCTGGCATTTGAACATTGCTTGGTGTGAATACTGGACTGGATATGAGTTTTGGAGTAGAGAAGGAGAGAAATGGCTGTTGAGTGGTGTTATCTATGTATGAAAACTGAAAAAAAGGTTTCTGAGACATGATGACTTACCATCAGCCTGTACACCTGGCCGGCAACTTTTCTACCCAGTCATGCGGACTCAATCGGAAGGCTGTCGAGAGAAAAGAACGGCACGAAAGGCAAGGAGCGTCATACAGTCTCAGCCACAGACTTCGGTGAGTGTTGGCAGCCAATTATAACGTAGACGTATGTTCAAGTTAAACAGAGACATTCCCCTTCCAGTGCCATACCTCCGTAAACCCTCCAATATGTATGAGATATAACCAATCAGTAAGCTCCGACTGAGGGACCCTACAGTTCCTCGAGAGCCGCGTAGGCCAAGTATCTTCTTACAGCTGCGTATGACTATGCACAATCACACGCGAATGATTACTATTCCAGCCCATCTACATATCATGAGTTTTTGAAAGCAGTGAGAAGGATAGGATAAGACATGTGTGCCCCTAAAGTTCGGACACAGTCTGCTCTAAGTACATGTTGACCCGACCTGTAGAAGCTCGCTCATGCCCCCCAAGGCTGTATGCATATGACCTGCGAGCTCGTGGCCATCCCCGGTTCGTTGGATTCGCCGTGTTCGATGTATTTATCCTAAAAAGGCATACGATAACGCTTGATATAAGATGTAGCTTATCTTCGAAAGACGTTCAATAGGACGTCATCCTGAATTACGATTTGAATCTCCACGCAATGTAAACATCCATGACTATGGTGTGTGTTGTATATAATGCGAAAGCAACCTTTTCATGATTTGCTCAACAATTTACATGTATCCATTCGTATCGCTGGAAACGAACTACACCTTTGCTTTAAGCGGTGCAAGTGAATTGGGCTTACAACAACTTCCATAAGAACTTCTGTTGTTTGCACTCTCCTGCAAAAAGTACGTGCACTTATCCTTCACTCGGCAGTATCTATGTTCCCGCTGCTTACATGATTCTCGAGCCAGCGTAAATGGCTACGCCGACCAAAGATTCGCCCCTTGCAGTTCGCGAAATGGGCGCGGAACCTTTCATATTCAATTACAAAGTCGAGGCTGCAGGAAGAGCAGATTGACAACCTTGTATCCAATGTCTGATCCTCCGCCGAAGCCGCCCGCGATGAGGCACCTGGGTGCGAGCCTTACATGCCGATGAGACGCTCCAGGTTATGCTCATGTTAGGCTATGCACAATGCTGGCGAGGCCTACAGTATACGGCGGTCTATGAGCGGGGGCCATTCTCAGAATTCGGGTACGGGCAACGGGATTTCGAGTATACCACGTCGCATATTCGACAATACAATCCGCTAGCAAACAAGCTTGGCTTGAACTCGTCGCCGCGAGAGGGAGTCAAGAGCGATGACCCGGCCAAGTTGGCCAGGCCTCGTAATTCTACCATCAGGATTCGCAAGAATCCAGGGTCTAGACAGAGTGGGCCCATGTATGAAGGCGGGGACGTTTCCATGTCAATAAATATGCAACCTTTTTCCTCAAAATCAACATGATTAAGGAAACAAGAGCGAGTTGTCAACTGCCTCTCAGGACAATAAACTCTTCCAATCAGTTCTGGACTAGCATAGCCAACCTGATGTAAAATTCTAAGACCGGATCCGGAGACGATGGGGTGAGGGCAGCAAGTAAATTATTTCCTAGCCCCGGCGAGCATTTGGAGGAAATCCCAGTTAGGTTCATCGGATCCGAGACAAACTCCTCTAGCCAACGGCCCAATGCGGATCCGAAGATCAATGTCGTCGTCGACCCATATTTACCCCAAGTTGTTAGTGGGAACCGTCCAATAAGCTACAGATGATGTTCGCATCCCCCAGACTCTTCCCTCCCCTTTTAGTCTATTGCGGATGCCCGTGGCGCCGCCCCCGGTGGACACTTTTCGGTGCGATTTCGAAGCATGCTGACGAGGTGCCCAGTTTCTTTGAAGCCGGGATTTGCAGGCTGTGGGGTTTTCCCCAACCCCAACGCGAAGGAAATTGTTGGAGGCTTGCGACTAGCTAAACACTACGCAATCTTTTTAGTATTATAGTACATCTCCCGCATAGAAAACACACGCTAGAGAGTCAAACACCCATGGAATTTCCACCCCATATGTGGAGATTAGTTGCGGGGTTGGCCAATGTCTCGCCGTCGATTCTTTGCCTGCCGGTCTCTAGTGCCGGAAACCGCCCTGGTGGTACACAGTGATATAAGAATGCTTCGATCCGCCTTCGATTGAGAAACCTTGTTCGCCTTTCCTCCACCAGGTGCTTCAAACTGTTCTTTATCGCCGGGATATCGATCAACAGTTCACCATGGAGCACAGCAACACGCTGTCAAACGACAAGACCAACCTGTCTGAGGCTGAGAATGGCACTACGACCGGTGCTAATGGCCAGCAGGGCCACACAAAGCTCTCTGCGGAACTCCTCCACGCCAATGCTACCGGGCCGGTGCCTACCCCAGCGTCGTTCGCCCACCTCGACGAGAAGAAGATTCTACGCAAGGTAAGCAACGCTTACGGCATGAACTGATGGTGGGGATTGTAATCAATGACTTACAATTTGCTAGATGGACATCCGTCTGATTCCCATGCTCGCCCTGCTCTATTTACTTTCTTTCCTAGATCGTGAGTGATGGCCCTTTTACCCCACATTCCGAGTGTTTTTGCTGGCACGTCTCCCTCTGCGAGCGTGGTATGGCTGACAATGGTATTCTGAATAGGTGGAAACATTGGAAACGCCAAGATTGAGGGTCTGCAGGAAGACCTCAACATGAACGCTGATCAGTACAATTGGTGCCTGACCGTCTTCTTCTTCTCCTATGCTGCCTTTGAAGTGCCCAGCAATCTGCTGCTCAAGAAACTGCGCCCCAGCCGATGGCTACCCTTCATCATGCTGACATGGGGTCTCGTCATGACGCTCATGGGCATCGTTCAGAACTACACTGGTCTTTTGATCTCCAGATTCTTCCTGGGTGTGACGGAAGCTGGTCTGTTCCCTGGTGTTGCCGTACGTTTCAAACCTCCCATTGGCCTGACCCGCGCAACCAGATATTGACAATGGATGTATATAGTACTATCTGACCATGTGGTACTGCCGCCACGAGATCCAGCTCCGCCAAGCCATGTTCTTCTCCGCAGCCTCCATCGCCGGCGCCTTCAGCGGCCTATTGGCCTTTGGCATCGCCAAGATGGACGGCGTCGGCGGCCTCGAGGGCTGGCGGTGGATCTTCATCCTCGAGGGCATCGTCACCGTCCTCGTCGCCGTCGCCGCCTTCTTCCTGCTCTACGACTTCCCCGAGACGGCGGGATTTCTCACGCAAGAGGAGCGCGACTTTGTCGTCTACCGACTCAAGTACCAGGGTCACTCTGCGGGCGCGGATACGGGGGAGGAGTCGGTGCAGGTTGCCCAGGCTGAGGAGTTTCAGTGGGCGTATGTGTGGCAGGCTTTCCGGGACTGGCAGATTTGGATCAACATTTTCGTCTACTGGGGCGTACGTTTTCCCCTTTTTCTGTTCTTTCTCCCAGTAACTCCTCAGTTTCGCGGAGCCGCCTTGGGTGTTGTGCTTTAGGCTAACTCTTATTTCTCAGATCGTCTGCCCTCTGTATGGCATCAGCTTGTTCCTCCCCACGATTATCAAAAACCTCGGCTACACGTCCAGCCGGTCGCAGCTTCTGACCGTGCCAATTTACATCACGGCCGCCATCCTCGCCGTCGTCTTTGCCTGGATTTCAGATCGCGTCGGAAAGCGCAGCCCCTTTATTGTGTGCTTCCTGTGTGTCATGGTGGTCGGCTTTACCATGTGAGTTATGAAAATTCCGACACACGAGAGACAAAAGCAGCTTGGAACACTCTTCTTATTTGACGGTTTTTCTCAATAGGTGCATCACAACGTCGAATCCCAAGGTCGTGTACGCTGGCGTCTTCCTCGCTGCGTGTGCCATTTATCCTGCGTTCCCCGGTGTCATTACCTGGCTCTCGAATAATCTGGCGGGCAGCTACAAGCGAAGCGTCGGCATGGCTCTTCAAATTGGTGTCGGAAATCTCGGCGGTGTAAGTAACGCTATTCCCATGAATGTTCAAAGAAATGGTTACCTAACAGGTTTCACAGGCCATGGCATCCAACTTCTACCGTCAGAAGGATGGGCCTCGATATATCCTAGGTCATGGACTGGAACTCGGGTTTATTGGACTCGGTATCGTCGCTGCGCTCATTCTCATCTTTTCCTACGCCAGGATCAACAAGAGTCGTGAGCGCAAGATGGCCAGCGGGGAGCCTTTTCCATCTCCGGAAGAACTGTCCTTCAAGGGCGACCGCGCTGTTACCTGGAGATACGTCCAGTAATCTATATTGTAGATGGGTGGATAAAGGTCTACTAGGACATTCAAGTCCTCATGTCTATACAGTATTGTCAATATCATTTCCCGTTGCTTCCAAAGTACAAACTATTCGGTACATTTTTGGCGCAAGGATTTGGTATCATGCAGCGTTCATTTCATGGCCTGTGGCCTTGCATATGTACAATTATATACAAATGGACCCCCCCCTCCAGTGTCAACCTCTGCTTTTTCTCATGGCCTCTTTTTTCCTCTTCTACTTGGCCAAGCCTTGGATGCCCTTCTGCATAGCCTTAAAGTGGCTCCAGTCATGGCTATCCTGCGCCAAGCTCCAAGCCATCGCACCACCCAGACCGTACTCCTTGACAATCTCGTCAAACTTCCTGGTAATCAGCTCAGCGGTATCCCACGTCCAGAAGACCTCCTTGGCAGAATCCCAGTACCAAGCTCCACCGAGCTCCTCATCCACCTGTCCGTTCTCGAGGGCATTTGCCAGGTCTCCAACGACGTTGCCGGACTCAAAGGTGACGGCGCCCGAGAGGCCCGTGTCGGAGCCGTCGGGGGCCTCCATCTCGGCGGTGGGGCAGCCGACGGGGCCGTCGCACTGGGCACCCGGTTGGGTGGTGAACCATTTCGCGTAGAAGGCGATGCCGAGGATCATCTTGCTCGGGGTCATGCCGCGCTCAATGTAGGCCTCGATGGACTTTTTCGAGTCCTCGATGCTGGTGTGGTGCATGGTCTCTGAGTTGCGGCGGTTCATGAGGTCGTAGGTCATGACCTATAGAACTTCTGTTAGCTATGAAGGGGGGAGGTAGAAGGGGAAGATTAGGATCTTGATGGAGGGTGTTCTCTTACGTTGACGTGGTCGACGACGGCGTCAATCTCGGGGACCTTCTCAGCGGTAAAGGCAATCATGTCGCCCTCCTTTCCGGGGACGGCAATCGACAGCTCCCTGTCGCCAATGGCCTCTTTGATGGCCTTGAGGAGGAGAGGGAACTGGTCAATCTCGCCAACCTTCTGGTCGTTGGGGATCTCCCTGTAGTCCTCGCCTTGGGAAATGTTAGACCATTGTCCAGGTGTAAGTGAGTGGTACAAGCGAGTGTGAACTTACCATTGCCACCGGGGTATTCCCAATCAACGTCTTCCAGAAATGTCAGTAAAAACATCTTTGTGATGCAAAGCCTGTTGACTTACCAACACAGTCGTATCCAAGGTTCTCGACAGTCTTGGCCACGTTGGCAGCGTACGTCGCGCGAGTCTCCTCCGTAGCAGCACCCTGACCGAAGCCAGCCGTGTCTCCCCAGCCCCCGATAGCCATGCAGACTTTGACGCCATCGTCAAAGAGAGCCCTGACCTGGTCAAGAGGCATAAATGGAGTGTACCAGGATCCCGAGACGAAAATGTCAGATGTGGCAAAGGCAGTGACGACGTGGGTGACGCCGGCGGTGACCTCCTTCGGCGGGAGGACGGCGGTGTGCCATCTTGATAATGGTCAGTCTACCACTTACAACAATAACAATAGAGCAATTTGAGGGCTACTTACTGGTCAAAGTACATAATGTAGGCGGGAGCGGCCGCCGCCGAAGTGGCGGCGATGCTCATGGCGGCCAAAGCTGAAGTTTTCATAGTGACTGGGTAATGCCTGTGTCTTTCAGAGGAGCCGAATAAGAAGAGACGAAGAGGGCCTTGATGAGAAATAAAGATAGATCAGATGAAACAAGAAATAACAACAAGGACAAAAAAAAATGAGGGAGATTTCCCCGGATTTCTATACCAATCCCATGGTGACAAGCGAGACGACCAGCCGACTAACATCACCATCAGGTGTCATCCGCATCCGGCATACGGTAGCATGGAGCTCCACCATGGTCAAAAGGGTCAGGGCAGTTCTATCCCCATCCTGGTAGGTGCTTTGGCGATTCTTGCCCCATGCGCAACTAGCGTCATCTGCTTCCTTGTACATCTACAGAGAGCACCTGGCAAGACACCAGAGGAGGAGGAGAAGAAGGGCGCGCAGCAACGTCGCAATCCCCCCCATCCCGTCTTTTCAGCCATTTCACATATCTTGGTGGTTACATTCCTGTTTGTGGTTACCTTCTGGCTGCGGGGGAAGCGCCGCCAACGGCCTGTTGTAGCTGACCCCAAAAGCCCCCGGGGCTGAGGGGGGAGCTTTGGCAACGACTTTTGAAAGCAGCTGCCACTTCGGAAAGAGGGGGTTGCAGATGGTTATCTACATGATGCTGTATTCTCTAGAATGCCGATAATCCGAGATCTGTTTCAAAGGCACGTGAGACATTGGGGGCGCGTTTATCTGATGTTACTCTCCTGTCGCTGGGCGATTAGCGACATGCCCATCCCAACACAACAGCGAGGTGTACATCTGGCGAAAGAGGCAGTTGGCGACTGAGTTGTTTTCCAAACTTCATCCAATTCCAATATCAGGGTGCCATGACATCGCTCGGTGACTTGTGCGGAGTTTTGCTTCCCAGGTACCGCTAACAAGGCGCCGATGACATCGCCGCACGTGGGATGAAGCTGTCAAATGAGACGAGAAGGTTTAGGTGACGGTCGCCAAGCAAAACGGCAAGCTAGTTCTTTGCTCCATGTTCGGTGACTTTGGGTGAGTGAATGGCCATGCACTTCAAAGCCTCCCAGCAAAGTGAATAGAAACACGGATGGTCCGAAGAGGGGGGGGTCTCTCCAGCGATGCTATGTCTCCACATATCCTTGAATAGTGGAAGTTTCCTCGTCCGTAAACTCCCTTCACGGCTCAACACGTCACCTCAATATTCCAATCCTATGTTTCAGGAGAGAACGATCATCTAACAGTTCAATGTAAATCATATTCCGCAGGACAAGTATAGCTAAGCTGTTAATTGCAGATCAATCAAAGCGGGGGTATCATTGTAGGATCAAATATACAAGAGAAAAGAGCTACAACAGCAAAGGTAGCACATATCTCAGTCAACAAAGAATTAATGATATACAGCCACTGCAACCAGCGAAAGGACGCAGAGGAGCAGCCCAGGCAACTTTCGCACAGACGGCCCGGCGTCATCGGCTGGTTCGCCCGTCGAGGCCAGCACCTTCTCCCCACTCGGGTAGCGAATATTATACACGGGCGCGTCTTTGAGCTGCGGGTTATCGCCCAGCGTGTGGTCGCATTCGGCCTGGTTGGCCTCGGGCCAGTCTATGTCGCACTCCTCGTCGTGGCCCATGGAGCAGATGGCGTCGGCCACGTTGAACAAGCGGTAGTTGTTGCCGATCCAGGTATCACTGTCGAGGCAGCTGGCGAGAAAGTTCATGCTGTTGGCCGCACTCAGAGGTAGCTTGCTTCCCTTTGTGTTGATGTGGGATTTGCAGTCGGACGGCTTGAGCTGCTTGTACTCCATCTCGACGCCCCCGCCAGCCGTCGGCTTGTCCGTCGCTGAGTGACCGGTGTACAGGTAGTTCCAGGCGTCGTAGCTCACGTCGTAGGCGCCCTGGGACTGGTCTATGCGGAGAAGCTTGACGGTGCGGTCTTGGTAGCTGAGCTCGACGCAAATGTTGTCGCAGTCGACGGGCTGGGGCCAGTAGGCCACGCGGTCGGTGTCGATCTTGCAGCCCAGCACGCCAACCGACGAAGAGTAGCTGTCGTGGGGGGTAGCCCAGATCGTGCCGCTGTCCTTCAACCTGCCATCGTCCTTCTTGTCTTCGTCCTTGTCTTTGGCGGCTGCGAGTTGTGAGACAAGTGCCAGCCACGCCCACGCCGACGAGGCGGCCGTAAGTACGCGCATCGCTCGGGCCCCAATGGGTTGCTGGTAAGAAAGAAAATAAAGGAATGGAATTTGTCCAGAGGGCAAGCCTAACGAGCGGCAAGGCTCAACAGCCGCGCATTGGGGGCTGCAGAGTGGGATTGGGGCGAACTGCAGATTCCTGGGGGGGGGGGGGGGAATGCAATTGGGGAATGCGCAAAATTGACGCGGCCGAATGGGCTCGAGTCGCGATCTCAGGGTCCAAAAGGGGGCCGCTGCTCTTTTGGGTTTAGTGTGTGAATCTCTCGTTGCAACCACCAAATTGGCTAACATGAACCTCTTCTTCAACAAATCCCTACCCTGTACATGCAAAGAGTCGATGCGCAAGGCATCTTCCGACGCCGCAGACAATGGAGGAGTGCAGAACTGGGAGACAGCTAAAGTAGATGAACACTTAATTTGCTTAGAATCGAACTGGTTCGTAATTCTTCAGTCGGGACAGCTAAGTCTCCATATCTTTGGTAATTTCCAAAATCATGCGTCAGATATTCCCATGAGACCAAGTTGAGCATCGGATAGCTCATGCTCCACTTTGGTTTCCAGGAAGATTTATTGATTCAATCAGGCATGAGGAAAACCCCAAGGGTTACGACTTCAAGAGTACGACTTTGCAACTGGCGGCTATGCCGACGCCCTTACCTGAATAGCCGCGATATTCCGCTGCCTTGTCATCTCCAGATCTGTATGGGCCATCCTCCACGGGCACCCCGGACTCGCTCGTTTGGGGAACGAGTATACTGTATGTGAAACTGACGATCCGGGGTTGGCTACGACACGCCACCAACGGCCTACTCCGTAGACGAACAAGTTCCGGGGACTTAGGGACGCCAAGGCTGGCGACATGAGGGCGGAGGCAGCCTTCTGCAGCACATAACCGTCTCATCGACCCATCATTGACATAATAGGAGGCTAGTATTTGAGCTCAGATGCCTAGGACAAGGGTGTTTTGTGGTAGCCTCGTCTCCAAGAAGCTTAAAGGGAAACCCGCCTTTAGCGACCGGCAGCTGGGCGAGCTTGTTATGGTATGCCGTACACCTTGGCCAACGGCTGGCCCCTTGGCGTTATTCCAAATGTCAGACGTGGCAACGCCGAAACAGCCTTGCCTGGCACAGACAATGGAATCTTATTGCAAGGGTATATCTCAGGCTGTGGTTAGTTATGGAAGATGGAAAACCCATGGCACAGTTACCCATGTATATGATCAAACCTGTGTCGGTAATTCGGGTCTTGGACGGGTATACAGAGTAGGCAGAAACTACGACCCATCCTTGGTGTAATTAATATTGGAGGCATAGCCAAACGACACTGACTCGAGATTGAACCGTCAGGGGGAAGAACAAAACCTAAGCATTCGATATCCACAAGTTATGTTGGATAGGCCCGGTTGCCAATGTGTGAGATGCGATCGGATCGAGTATATCCACATTTTCTTTCCACCCCAACGCACCAGCATCATCGCTTGCATGCCCACAACACAGGATGAATTTCTTTTTTAACCTGCTAAAATGGCTCGCGTATTTTTTTCTCCTTGTTACCGCCAAGGCAACAGAAGTACACCAATCGACGCGATGAACGTGTTATTGCAAAAGAAGCAGATTGTCTAAATTGTGCCAACTCGTGCTAGCCAGATGTGTAGACTTAAAAGTGTAACTGACGTATGCTTAAAGAGAAATTTGATGAGAATTTTAAGCTTAAATCACTTGACGTCACTTTGCCGGTACGGCAGCGGGAAAAAAGCCAATCGCGGTTAAGAAAAAACCAGAAAAACTCTGAAAATGGGACACACCATGCTGAACCAGCAAAACCACTCAAGTTGCGCATAATGGTAAGGAAGGTGGCCGCATAGCCGGGTTCTTTTACTGACTGACTGACTCTGACGCGGATCTCGGGTGGAGCCTCCGAAAACACTACGGAGCGGAAAGAGTGGATTCAAACGTTCGGGATTCCCTTTATGGTAAGCCGGGTTATCTCTCCCTTGCTTCTTTTCTCCTACGATCAACCATTCAAGGTTTTATCTCGCCCTACGCGAAGGTGGGAATGAGATGGATTCGCGAGCTTCCCAAAAATTGGCGGCCTGTTTGATAGTCGAAAGGATTCCGGGATGTGGTTTCGGTTCAACATGGATTCCTTGTTTCTCGTCGGCATCACAAAGCGGATCAAAAAAATGCCCACCTTTGCCGGCATCAGTGGGCATGTTAGCTAAAGCCTACCACTATTCGCACAACTGTCACTCTATATTCTCCCCTGGACGGAGGCAGGTTAGAAGAGCTCTTGAGGCTAGCGAGTAATCCATGGTGGACCTCGTTTCGTGACATACATACGCTCATTCTCCACAGGCAGCCGCTCGGTGTGAGCACACTCTATTCTGTATGGATGTGCCGTTGGTCGTGGATGCGCCTCGGGGGTGTCACCGCGACCGGTGGATTACATGACGAGTGCCAAGTTGCTATCGCCAAAACGACAAGGCTCTCGCCGACTCCATCAGGCTGGACACACGCCCGGTGCGCGCGCGCGCGAAACCCCCGGTATAAACAGAACCATGTGGCTTTCTCAAATATGTGATGCGTATGTATATAAAACCACTGCCCCCGCTGGGGGGTTTGTTTTGCTGGATCTCTCGTCATAGGTAATCATCTGCCACATGTTCTGTCTCTTCCCCCCCCTTTTTTTCCCCGGATCCAGCTCGACTGTCTAGATCGGAAAGAAAACGTCATCATGGCGGAACCTAACCAGAAGACCGAGGGCCTGATGAACGATGTGCCCCAGGACTCCTCGTCGAACAGCAGCCAGCAGCACGTCGGCGAGAAGACCGGCAATGGCCCTGCTGCTCCAACTGTGAAGCCCCCGGTGGGCGCGCAGTCTACCAAGCACCCGTCCGGCGTCAAGGGCTTCTTCTCCCGCATGGGCAATCTCCCGGAGTGGAAGGTCAAGGGCCAGCTGCTCGAGGGCACGACGCTCAACTACGCCATCGGCTTCATCGCCTCCTGCGGCTTCCTCATGTTCGGCTACGACCAGGGCGTGCTCAGCGCCCTGCTCACCCTCGACGACTTCCAAAAGGACATTCCCCTCATGACGCCCCGCGACCAGGCCAACGACCTCTGCTGGCTCGACAATCCCACCAACACCGAGCCCGACACGGCCATGTGCACCGGCGACCCCAACACCCAGGCCGCCGGCGTGGCCATTTACCAGATTGGGTGCTTCCTCGGCGCTGTGGTGATTCTCTTCTTTGGTGAGACGTGGGGGCGCAAGTCGTCTACCTTCTGGGGCAGCGCCATTATGATTATTGGTACCATTATGCAGGGCGGTGCTCAGGAGTATGGTCTTTTCGTTGCCGGCCGTGTTGTTGGTGGTGTCGGTAACGGCATGGTTACCTCCAGTACGTTGAAAGAATATTGCCCCTGTGAAGCCCCTTTTGAAGACCGTGCTAATGAATGGAAAAGCGATTCCCACCTGGCAGTCCGAGTGTGCCCGTCCCCACCAGCGCGGGTTCCTCATCACCCTCTCCGGAGCGCTCATTTCCGGCGGTATCATGATTGCGTACTGGGTCGACTACGGCTTCTACTTCCTCGAGGGGACCATCCGCTGGCGCTTTCCCGTTGCCTTCCAGTCCTTCTTCACCATCATCGTCATGATCGGCCTCCTCTTCCTCCCAGACTCGCCCCGCTGGCTGGCCATGAAGGGCCGCATGGACGAAGCCAGCGCCGTCACCGCCCGTCTCCTAGGCAAACCAATCGACGACCCAGAGGTTACGGGCGAGATCCAGGCCATCAAGGAGGCCCTCGAAGTCCAGAGCCGGGGCGGCGGCTTCAAGTACCGCGAGCTCCTCACCAACGGTCCCTCCCAGAACCTCCGCCGCACCCTCCTCGGCGTGGCGGCCCAGTTCTTCCAGCAAATCTGCGGCATCAACCTCATCACCTACTACGCCACGTTCCTCTTTGAGAACTCGCTCGGCTTCGGACCCGCCATGTCCCGTCTCCTGGCGGCGGCCAACGGCACTGAGTACTTTCTGGCTTCGCTCGTGGCCCTGCCGCTGATTGAGCGCACTGGTCGCAGGAAGCTCATGCTGTTCGGCGCCTTTGGCATGATGGCGTCCATGGCTATCCTGGGCGGTACTGTCTCGACTGGTGTTGTTGCCGATAATGGTGCTCCGGTGCTCGAGACTCGCTACGGTGTTACTGCCACGGTGTTTTTGTTTGTGTTTAACACCTTTTTCGCCATTGGTAAGGCCTTCTCTCTCTTCCCTCCCACCTCGCCCTTCTCCCGTTTTCCATGTTACAAGATATCAGTAAAACTGACAAGATGCATGTAGGATGGCTCGGCATGACCTGGCTGTACCCGGCGGAAATCACCAACCTCCGCATCCGCATCCAGGCCAACGCCCTCTCGACGTGCTCCAACTGGATGTCCAACTTCCTCATCGTCATGATCACCCCTCCAGCCTTTGCCAACCTGGGCTACCAGACGTACGTAATGTTTGCCGTCTTCAATGCCGCCATCATCCCCTGCGTGTGGCTCTGGTTCCCAGAGCCCAAGGGCCGCAGCCTTGAGGAGCTCGACGTCATCTTTGCCAGCGCCGACGCCGACGGCGTCAACCCCGTCAAGCGGGCTAAGCAGATGCGCCACATTGAGGGCCATGAGCTGGAGAGCGAGTTGGATAAGTATTTTGGTGCTGCGGCTACCGAGCACGTGGATCGTGCTGCATAAGGAGATTTCCAGTTAGCGGGCTCGTTTTTGAGCTCTGAATGATGCTTGCATGAGCTTTGTAAGCCTTGCGAGCAGCCTGTTCCTGTTACGTTTTCCTTTCAACATTCATCCCACATTTTATCGTGTATACCCCCTTTTTCTTTTTCTCGATATACCATAGACTTAGCTCAAGAGTACGCGCACTAGATCGCGAGACTCTCATCTTCCGACGAAATGAATAGAACAAGCATTTACTGGAACATTTGGGCGACTGGAAGCATGTATACAAGTGTACGTGTCTCGAGAAACGTTGTACTCCGTAGGTGAAATGGGCATCCATCAATTCGCCTTGACTCCGATGGTTGAGACGGGGCCCACGGCGGACATTATTTCGGTTATTCCCAGCCAGCCTGCGTCATCAATTGCCGCGCCGAGAGAATTGGGAAACCGTCTTGGCGTGCGCCACCCGGCAGAGCGAGGCGCTATTGATTGGGAACGACAGCCCGACGAGGTGCTGGAGGCAATGGAAGTTGCGAGAAACTGTCAGTCAAGAATAATGAGCCAGCAGGCAACATCGCCTGGAATGGAGAAAAGGCGATGCTCATGGGATGAAGATTATTGGATACTTCGGGCGGAAACACGCCGAAAAATCATGGGCCGGATAGAGCCGACAATGGTTTGCTTGGAACGATTCAGGTGGATAGACGCACAGGTCGAGATGTGCGCAGCCTTTCCGCAACATGTTAATAAGTACCCATTTGCCGATCATTTGAAAATATTCACGTGAAAGTCGGCCACTGTCTAGTGGTGACAAATGAAATGGTCGAAATATGCACCGAAGAAGCGCCCGAACGTCCTCGATCGACTAGGACGGGACATGGTTTTAGCAGCATTCACATCGGGCCACGAAAGCGCCAAAGGATTTGTACGCTTCTAGAAAAGTTGGCGGAACAATCTAGTTTGGGCCGACTAGGACTAAGGCCAGGACTAGGACGAGTGAGGGATGAGGAAAAAAAGGGCCAACATCGAGGTGGCACCGATCACGCCGGCCAAGAGGCAATGCAAGTACATTTTAATTACCCTTCCGTCCCCATCAATGCAGGGTAAATGCAGACATGCATGCATACTCCGTAGAGTACAAGTACTTGTATGCAAGCCTCGGCCAGATAGATAGTCAGGGTCCTCCTCGTCTATCCAATTCCTGCCGCCCTTATCCGATATTGCTAGTTCTACGTTCGTTGTACGTTGTACAAGTACGAATGAAGATGCAGCAAAACGGGCGCAGAACCAAATGCCGTACTACGGATAAAGTCACACGAATCAACGACTGGCACGATTAAGTGGCTTGGCCCTGCGAGGTTGGCCCCAGGGGCGGGGGAAAGCCACCCAACCGGACGGCGGGCGGCTTTTGACCTGAGTAAAGGAACTTTTTGATTTTATTTACTATAGGTACGGAGTATTGCTCTTGGTGCTCTACGGATACGGAGTACTTTGTACTGCTGTGTGCCGAGTGCACTTTTGTCTTGGGGCGCGAGTGCCGAATGGAGAAGGTCGGTAACGGAGCCGAAGCGGCCAAGACCATGACAGAATATGCCTGCCGATGGCGACAGGCTTGAAAGTGTTTCGAGGCATTTCCATGGCCGAGTTTTAGAGAGAATTACTGGGAAGAAAATAAGCTCGTGGAGTTGAGTTTAATGATTGTCCGTCGCGTTGGGATGGGACAAGCCGTGAGCCGAGAGAGATGAGAAAGAGGAAGGGAGACAGAGCCCTCCACGTTGCATCCATGCTACTCTATACTTGCACTGATTACCTTGTAAATGGGGGGCATTGTGCTAATCAACTTAGTGCTACTACTAGTAGTACTAATCAACGCTCTTCCACAGGCATAAGTCAAGTAAGTATACGGTCGCGTGCTTATCGCTGCCCGGCCTCCCTACAGCACACGGCATGCCCCCGGCGCCAAAAAAGGTACTGCCCAGCACGGGTGATTTCTCCTGTCGATCCACCCGCACCGCGCTCTGCTTCCAGTAGGTCGATAGGGGGATTGGCCAATGAGACGGACGCGCCGGCCGGGAGCATGGGTTAGCTTGTACTTGTACATTTACTATAGTAGACTAGTCTAGTAATTGATTAGTATCTCCCTCCCCCAACGCGGTCCAGGGTCCGTGTACTTGTATTAAGATTGAATGATGCGAGGATGGGTCAGGCAGCAAAAGAACCAACCCTCTTTGCCGATAGTGATGTGATGTGATCGGAGGAAAGGAGGGGAAGGACGAATAGATGATTATTATCGCATCTTGGTCAAGGCACGCAATACATATACACGTTAGTATTTAATGGTGTCCACCCCCCCCCCCCCCCCGGACCACGTTGTGTCGCGATGTTGCCAGCCGCCTCGTGGAACTGCCCTCTGCCCCAAGCGTGCCCTGAGTCCCTCCTTCTTTCTCCAAAGGCCCTTCACTCTTTTCTTTAACCCTTTTGTTTTGAGGGGTTATCGCCTTTCAGCCCTTGGAATTGGATTGATCGATCATCCAAATTAATAAAAAAGAAGAGAAAGGTTCTTCTTTCGCCCTCGCCATGGTCCAGATCCAGATCCAGGCCCAGCTGACGGCCGCCCTGCTGCTGTCCACGGCCACCCTCGCCTCGGCCATCAAGCCCGAGCGCAAGGCCAACCCTACCACCGGCGGCGGCGATCGCCTCCTCACCTTCAACGAGACGTCCCCCAGCGCCGCCTACTCGCCCAAGTCCGTCTCCGTCTCGTGGTCCTCGGCCGGCCGCGACGGCCAGTACATCACCACCAACGCCGCCGGCGACCTGGTCCTCGAGGACATTGTTGATGAGAGCTCCGAGACCTTCCTCGCCGCTGACAAGCTCCCCGAAGACCTGCAGGAGTTCTGGATCAGCAGCGACGCCAGTCGCGTCCTCGTCGCCTCCAACTACACCAAGCAGTACCGCCACTCGTACTTCTCTGACTACTTCATCGTCCATGTTGAATCCGGCGAGTCGGAACCCTTGGTCGAGGACCAGGTTGGTGACATTCAGTACGCCGTCCTGGCCCCCGACAGCAAGACCATTGCCTTTGTCCGCGACAACGACGTCTTTTTGCGCGATGCCGCCGGCAAGGTCACCCAGATCACCGACGACGGCGGCCCGGACACGTTCAACGGCGTGCCCGACTGGGTCTACGAGGAGGAGATCATCGGCGACCGCTTCACCCTGTGGTTCTCGCCGGACTCCGAATTTGTCGCCTTTCTGAGCTTCAACGAGACCGGCGTCGGCACCTTCACCATCCCCTACTACATGGACAACCAGAAGCTAGCCCCCGTCTACCCGGACGAGCTGGATCTGCGCTACCCCAAGGTCGGCACCAAGAACCCCACGGTCAAGCTCAACATCCTGGACGTGAAGGCTGGCGAGTACAAGAATGTGCCCGTCGATGCGTTCCCCGAGGACGAGCTCGTCATTGGTGAGGTTGCCTGGGTCACAGATGATTCGTCCGCGCTCATCTACCGCGCCTTCAACCGTGTTCAGGACCACGATGCTCACGTCGTCGTCGACCCGGCCGCGCTCACCTCCAAGACGGTCCGTGAGCGCGACGGCTCCGATGGCTGGCTGGAGAGCACTCTCGCCATCAGCTACGTCGGCTCCCTCGACAGTGGCGCAGGAGCCAAGGGCGGCAACAAGACCACGTACTACGTCGACCTCTCTGACGAGGACGGCTGGGCGCACATTTACCTGTACCCCGTCCAGGGCGGCGAGCCTATCCAGCTGACCAAGGGCAAGTGGGAGGTGGCCTCGATCCTGAGCATCGACACCAAGCGCAGCCTCATCTACTACTCGGCCACGACCCGCCACTCGACTGAGCGCCACATCTACAAGGTCTCCTGGAAGACGAGCGACGTGACCCCTCTCGTCGACGACGAGGTCCCAGCTTACTACGGCGCCTCCTTCTCCTCTGAGGGCGGCTACTACATCCTCAGCTACGCCGGCCCGGACGTGCCCTACCAGGAGGTCTACACCACCAACAGCACCAAGCCCCTGCGCGTGCTCGAGGACAATGCCGAGTTCATCGAGACCATTTCCGAGTTCAAGCTGCCCAACATCACCTGGTTCGAGCTGAAACACCCAGACGGCTACTCCATGAACGTCATGCAGCGCCTCCCGGCCAACTTTGACCCGTCCAAGAAGTACCCCGTCCTGCTCACCCCTTACGGCGGGCCCAACTCCCAGGAGGTCTCCAAGCGCTGGCAGAGCCTCGACTGGAACGCCTACATTGCCTCCGAGCCCGAGCTCGAGTACATCACCTACACTGTCGACAACCGCGGCACCGCCTTCCAGGGCCGCGCCTACCGCTCCCTGCTCGCCAGCCACCTCGGCAAGCTCGAGCCCCACGACCAGGTCTGGGCCGCCGAGGAGCTCGCCAGCCAAAACGACTTTATCGACACGGACCACGTCGGCATCTTTGGCTGGTCCTACGGCGGGTACCTCGCCGCCAAGACGGTCGAGGTCAACTCGGACATCATCTCCCACTCGCTCATCGTCGCCCCCGTCTCTGACTGGCGCTTCTACGACACCATGTACACGGAGCGGTACATGAAGAAGCTCAGCGAGAATAAAGAGGGCTACCTCGAGACGGCCGTCCACAACACCGAGGGCTTCCACAATATTGCCGGCACCTTTTCCATTCTGCACGGCACCGGCGATGACAATGTCCACTACCAGCAGTCGGCCGCGCTCATCGACCTGCTCGTGGGCGACGGCGTGTCGCCGCAAAAGATGAAGATGTTTGCCTTTACCGACAGCGACCACAGCATCTACTACAATAATGCTGACTTGTACATTTACCGGTTCCTGACGGAGAGGTTGTACGAGGAGACGCAGCGCGAGACGGAGGGGAAAGCCCTCGTTCACCAGTGGAATAAGAATAAGCGTGGCGAGCTGGTGCGTGTGTAAGGATAAAGAACAGGAAATGATGCGCAATTTTATCATGTATTGCTAGCACAGGTGCCTTAAAAAAGGTGCTATGACAACTTACAATTTCATGTCTATATTAGTTTCATAATCTTGCCCCTTAGAACGTGATACCCATGCCTTTCCAGGCTGAATCCTTATCCTTCTCCAGTGTGTGTTTGAACTAGAAGCGAAACAGGATCGTGAAACAGCATAAAACAGCGCGTGTTCTTTTGTTGTCACCGACTCAACTACCTGTGCTCGACTTTTGTAATGGCGTCCGGTTCTCGAGAGCGAGCTACTTCAACCCCATGCATCTGTTCCGCAGCAATGAGATCCAACAGCAATTCCGTGTCGTCCCTCTCCCCAGCCAGTGCCACCGACGGACCCGGCCTCCGAAAGAATTCAGACTCAAATTCAGGCGGATTAGAAGCCGGCATATTCCCAGTCAATGATGGCTGCAATTTTCAAAGTCTTAGGATCAACAATGACGTTGTTTGCAGAGAGATCATTGTGACAAAAGACCAGATCACGAGCATCCCGGGTCTTCATATTCCACGGTCTACCATTCGATTTTTTCATGATCCGATGCGGTGGCAGAATCTATTGACTTGGTGATTAGCTGATTGAACTGGCTGGTAAGTGCAAGAACATCATGATATCCTACCAGACCGCTGGGTCCGCCCCATGTATTTGATTTCAGCTTGCGAAGGGTCTCCATGTGTATGCGAAGCTCTTTGGCAACAACGTCTTGTCCCTCTTGCTTCAAATCATTCATGCCCACGCCCTCAACATACTCCGTAATAAGGTATGCCGCCCCGTCGTCTTCAAAGCAAGCGCAGAGTTTAGGCAATGGGATGTCCGTGTTTTGAGAGAGGAATTCAAGGCATTCTCCTTCATTCAGGACACGCTCGAGGTTGAATAAAGGGATCGGCATGTACCCATTGTGTTTTTGCCATTCGCTTGGTCGCAGGCTTCGCTTGACCCCAGTCTGCCCTACTCTGTAATACTTTCTCTCGTGAGTCACTGCGATGCAGTGTTTTTCTCGTCTGGCGTTAAGTTCTTGGTTGGTAGGAGGCGGCATGCTGGGTAGGGGATGCCTGCCGAAGGGCAGTGGAACAAGGTGACCCGGCCTGTCCGGCGAGCGAGGGCGGTGATGCTAACCTTAGATACCCAGGTCTAGCCGGACGCACTGGTGCCCAAGAGACAACCCCAGTGGTGGCCCTCGGCAAGGCAACCGAGATCACCAACAACTGCTTGTAGCGACGGTATTATTGAGGCCTAAAAGCTCCCGGTCTATTTTACGGCTGAAACTTTGTAGCGAAAAGCAGGTAGTGTTATTAGTCTTGTATGGCAAAGATGAGATCTCCCTGCAGCAAGTTCGCCCAATCGGATCTACTCTCATTATGGTGTTGGTGATGGGGCGCATGAGTCCGACATGGCTCCATACGCTTACATACTCCGTAGGCTAAAGCTTGCGCCGGCCGTGTGGGAGACCTGCATATCTAGGCTAGCTAGCTCCTTAGTTCCGCTAGACAGTCAAGCCAATCTGTAGCCACTTGCCGCCTTCCTGCCAATAGCCCCTTGTGATGACTGCACGTCGTCTACAAGCGTGCCATGCATTGAGAGGTTGGGGCGTCAAGACCATCTGGGGTTTGATTTGATGGTTCCAAGTCTCCTGCGCAACTACAGTAGCTTGACTACCCCTGTTCTTGAAGGTTGAATCTATGAATCGTATATAAAGGACCCAGAGACGTCCGAAAATATGAGATATAGTAGAAGTTCACGCTTGTTGTAAAGCGCGTAGTTCCGCTGTAGAGAACCGATATACGGGGTTCTACATTCCCACGTGGCTATGATTTGTACGTACATACGTACGGTGATGAATGAAAACCGACAAAATTGGCTATACTAGACTAGTTGTTTCACCTTATCGCTTTTAATTCTCATCACATCTGGCGCTTACCCATAAAGAACCATGTGCTCAACGCATATCCTATTAAATCGAAAAGGTCGATTGGTTTCCAAAACAAGACGAGCCGCAATTCTTGTCATTCCTACTTCATGATAGGTCTGATCGCGAATGAAATACGGGTATGGTTGTACTCCGTAGTACGTCTTTGCGCCAAGCACGAGCTACCTCCGGAGCAACATCTCTTTAGGATTTAGTCTTGTTTCTTAGTGCCGTCTCCGGAAAACTGCCGCTACCCCAGCCAACTCCACAAGACCACTAATGGTATAGTCAAGTGTCAGATTACAAGACTATTTGGCTAGCCTGCCCTGATTGAAGCTCGGCAAATAGGTCAAGTTTGATGCGGGATTTCGAAAGCTCAAGATACTGTGGACCCAGACCTATAACGGTTGTATAACGGTAATCGAGTCAGGAGTTCAAAGTGGACTTACTACGATTAGCATGGTTTGACACGCGCTGCTTGAATAAGTATATAAACCTACGTGAGCTCCGAGAGGGAAGAGCTTCTGCATTGACTCTCACCCATTAAGTCAAGATACCCTCAACCCAATCTCACATCTCGTTACCGAAGCAGCTATTCATAATGAGACTCGCCACATTAACTATGCTCCTGTCCTCGGCAATTGCTGTTCTAGCGAGCCCCAGTCTACCACATGTCGGGCGAGACCTGCCCACGAACTCCAAACATCCACCTCATGCCCCTAGTTTCAAGCCCCCCAAGAAGCCCTCCGTCAGGTACAAGACCGCTATGCAGGTATTGGATGGATTCGAGGAATGGACAGTCGAAGGCGTCAGCAGATGGTGCGGCCCCAACTTCAAACAGCTAACCCTACCAAGTAAGTTCGCTCTTGATTTACCTCACTCATTAGCAGTTTTTCGGCCATCGTGCTACTTAGCTCGTAGGAATCTCATGCTAATCTACCCGTCCCCTTCTTCTAGAGTCCCTGAACCGTGTTGAGAAGAATGTCACCCAGTGGCAGGACTGGTTTTTGGGTGTCCAGCCAGTCTTCCGCGACTTCTCTTCCGAGATTCTCGATCTCTTTGAGGATGCCAAAGAGAACAAGATTGTCATTTGGGCCATGTCTTCGGCTACCACGCCCGTCGGGCCCTATGCCAACGAGTACTGGCTCACATTCTACTTTACCAAGGATCAGACCAAGGTCGAGACATTTCTGGAGTCCGTCGACGTTGGTGTGAGCAGGGACTTCTTCCCGAAGCTTGCCGAGTGGCAGGCAGAACATCCTGATCTGGATTGGTAGTTACCCATACATACATGATTCGAAAAAGGACTGTTGCTGGACTAAGAATAGTAATCACGATACGCCTTTTTCCCCTCACGATTTCCGTGCCTTATGATTCTCATTGCTACAACGCAAGTACGTTGGAAAGACTACGGCCATGAGCTGTTGCCATATGTTGAAAAAAGAAGTTTTAAATTAAATGTTTACGCAAGTGAGATATTAAGCTGTTCGTTAAATATCGAAGTTTCTGTCCCACTGATAGGTCGAGAGGAGGGATAGGTATAATATCCGGTGCCGGCCCTCACCCACAAGCGGAGGAGAACGAAGGGTGGCGCGTTAGATTGCGTGTAAAAAGACGAAGAAACAAACTATTTTCATGTTCTATATATTGCTAAAACAGGTATCTTAAAAAATCACTACAGTAACTTAGTATGCCATGTTGATATTGTTTCCTGGTTTTTTTTGTTTTTTTTTAACGACGCGAAACGTCATTGCTCACTCTAAATGGCCGAGCTGGGTAGAAAAGCAGCGCTAGCTAGAGTTAACAACCATTTTTACACAAGTAGTAAGCAAAGATACGTGGCATCCTTACTACTCCTAAAGGGCTGAAGCTGATGGACTTTCAAACCAAGCCAAAAGATTATGAGGTCAAATCATTCAACCTCTACAATTGTTCTCTTACACTAGAAGTTGAAGCTACAATAAATCACCTTACTAGCAAAGTTTTATCAGCACACGCACAAGTCACGGATCTCTCTGGTCTATGTGCAGCTACGGAAACATTACGCCTCTTCAAGGATTTGGGCTAGCATAGCATGACCCTCAAAGGCCTCTCACGCCCATCCCGCATCTTGGGCGGTCTTTTGGCTCTACATAGTGGGGATTGCCTCGGTGCTCCCTATGAGTTCGAGTCACACGCCTCCTTAAGAGCTCGCTATCCCAACGGAGCCTTCTTCCCACGGGGGCTCACTGGCGGCGGCACACTGGATTGGGCACCAGGCGCCGCTACGGACGACACAGACCTCACTCGCGCCGTCCTCCTAGCCTACCACGACATCATCACGGAGGACAAGGACCCTGATGCCGACTTGGTCACGGAGGTCGCCGAAGCCTTTCTCCGCTGGTTTGTAGGCGACTGGCCCAACCGCGAGAATGGCTCTCGGCCCCGCGATGTCGGTACTAGGACGATGCGCGCTCTTGAACGGTACAGCGCCAATCGCGACACACAGACCTCGGGTGAAGTCCAAGGCGGTGGCGCTGGCAATGGCAGTCTGATGCGTTGTCTTCCTACTGGACTCTTCCGGCAAGATACGAAGCTTCTCAGCGAGGAGAGTCAGCGCATTAGTGCCATCACTCACAATGACCCTCGCTGCACCGTCTCATGCGCAGTGTACAACAGCATTGTAGCGGCGATGCTGCGCGATACCTGTCCCAAAGATGCCGTGGAAGACGCCATCAAAGTTGCCGCCACACTGGAGGGTCCTTGTGGTCCTGTCTACGAGGCCATCGGACTGGGGCAGCGGGTGTCTCTGGCTACCATAGCCGACCAGGGGCCGAAAACACACGGCTTCGTTGACGAATGTGCCGGGTTTGTACTTGACTCTTTGGCGCTGGCTGTCGCCGCTGTTCTGGATAAGCGGACTTTGGAGGACATACTTGTAGACATTGTTCGGATAGGAAAGGATACGGATACAAATGCAGCAATTGCAGGCGGGCTCGTGGGGGTTAGAGATGGCGTGGAAGCGGTGCCCGAGGAGTGGGTGGAAATGCTGCAATTTGGAGCGGAATTTGGCCAGATTGTGGACGATATATTGGTAGCGCAAGAGGCTTAATCACGAACAGTGGCAGAGTTAGGAATGTAGAGCAAAGAAGATCAGTTAGTTCACAGGAAGCGAAGAAGTTGGTAGTGTTGATTCAAGTTAAAACCTATAGCTGCTGTTGCCAAGCTTGGTTGCTAGTTGTTAAAAAACCAGACATCTTTCTCATTCACCGTCCTTTCCTCCTTCCTTTGCACCATCCTTTTGCATGTGGGTAGTGACAAACGTAGCAAATGTAGTGGCTTGATCTCCTCCGCTGCTGTTAACAAGAAAGCCCCCAGATCTAAGGGTACCATAGGCATCGTCGCTCAGTGGCGTTCCTTCGTGATCAACCCAATCCTTCGGCGGGCTGAGATAGAAAGCCAGATCAGCAGATTGACTCGTCATCTTCTCTAATAAATCAATAAACCTTTCCATTTCTCCCGGAAACTTCCATGTAGTTTGGTCATCTACCTCGACCTCACCATAGATAATCAGCTTTCCACTACCAAGAGAGCCCTTGTAAATATCATATAGGTCTCTGAAATAGGTATCGGCAGCTGCATAACCATTGTCAGTCTGATTAAAGTTGCCAATAAGTGCACCGGCCCTTGTAGCTATTACTGCTCCAATACCGTTACTAAAGCCAGATGAAGCAATGCAACCAGCATCATGCTTGAAACTGAGATACCCGGCATCATCAGTATACACAAGTCTAGTCGCATTCTTAAGCTTATGCTCAAAGTCCAAGAGCTGTGGACTGGGCCCCATAGCAACGAGGTCGGATGGGCTTGCTAACGCAATTGTTTCAATAACCACACCAGAAGCCCCAAGAGTGTGGGTAGATGCTGTTAGCGAATCACCAACGCTATCAAACAGAGAGGCTTTGGAAGATCTGGCCCATATTAGTATTATAACATTGTTACCCGACTATATAAAAGTTCATTTACGGCGGTACATACTCGATAACCTGAGTCCCGGTTGTAGGCCCGGCTGTAGGCCCGGCTATACAGGTATTCAGGATGCCTAGAAAGCCAGCAAGGCAAGCCAGCTGCACGCTGGAAAATTTCAGGCTTGCCAACATACTGGCTTGAGGTCTAGCAGGAAAGACAACAAGAGTAGAAAAGTGTTTTGAGGGTGAGAGTATAAAAAGAGTCAAGAGTAAATAATGATATCTAGTCAGTCGTGCGAAAGGCTCTGATGGTAAGTAAAGTAGCAACATTGCTAGAGCAGTTTGTAATATATAACATGATTGCATTCCAAGGAAGGTTTGTTGTGTCAAGGCCGTCCGTTTCATCTGATGATTGGTCCCGGGCGAGTTATTGTGACTTCGGGGTTTGTGATGCGCTAGTGCCCCCCCCCCCCCCCCCCCCTGGGATCTCCACCTTGGCTAAGGATCACGGGCTTCAGCATCTTGTGTAGTAATTTCGGATTTACCAAGCATAATCAACGGTGTAAACTACATCTAGGGCAATAGAGTCACGCTTCTTTCCCCTTGCTTACGGTAATCCCGAGCTGCACGAGTCGCGGCAAAATTTGCAAAGATAATATTACTATGCTAAGTACTTCGTACAGCTCTACTCCTCCACTCGAGTTCTTACACCCCCGGGTGATCCTCAACCCCCCAACCCCCCCCCCCCCCCCCCCCCTCCACAGCTCATCCTCTCATCTCTACCAGCTAAGGCAGCATCATGGCATGATGACGGTCTTTGCAAACTTTTGTCTCAAGACCTTGACAATCACTCAGAAGTACCAGAAGCATTCTCCCCACTCTTCTAACATTCTTGTACTAGAGTATCTTACCTCAGACGACAAATTTGAAGGGCGAAGGGCAATGATTGGTCTATAATGTTCTCGAACTTGTTTCATGCCTTGGTAAGTCCGCAATGTAAAAGTCACTTATAGGCTGTGTTTTACTACTATTGCTTTCTCTAAAGCATGTCGCAAGATCGTCCTCCCATCGTGCAAGTACGTCTTCCATAGATGATGCTACAAGTCTAACGAGACGTTTTTCTTTATCTTTTTTTTTGTAGCCAGTACGAAGGAAGAGTATGTGTAATGCTTGTGATCCTTTCTGGCGCAGCACATCATAGCGCAGCACACGCAGCTGTATATTGCAAAACACTTCCTTGCAGCGCACTTCTCTTAGCTACTTTTCTTTCCCCTTTCTATAGTAACTGGCCAATTTCAGGTCCTCTTCTGCACTGAAAGCACAATGCACATATCTTTGACAGTATTGGCGCTCTTGCTAAGCTATGCAGAGTCCAAGAAGTCGGTTTCCAGACAGGGAGTGGACTTTGATAGTTTCCTACGAGTTCTAGCGACACGCAACACTACTCTAATTACACATACTGTCCAGCCAAGCTCAACGAGCTTAACGAATCAATCAACCACGGAAGATTCAATAACTCAGTCAAGTTTCTCATTAACGCCCCCCACGTTCGAGTCCACTTTCCCAGAGGTATCATCTACAGTCAACTCGACTACCTCAACACCCGAGATCACTTTTCCAGAGGTATCATCTACGGTTAACTCGACTACAAGATCAACTTCCACTCAACCTGAGGTTCCCTCTAGGCAATCTTCATTCTCAGATACCAGTAGTAGTGGGACATGGACTACACCCTCAGCCAATGCAACATCGCATGAGTCTTCTACCGATTGGTTAACTACTCAGCCTTCAAAAACTGTTACTCAGCCCCCTGAGACCGTCACTCAGCCTCCTGAGACCGTCACGCAGACAGTTGGTACCACTGTGTTCGATTCTGCGCTGCCAATTGTCACTCTTGGCGAGGACGATGTGAGCGCTCAGGTTACTAGCACCGTCGAAGGAGTGACAGAAAATACGATATATGAAACTACTGGCGATGATGGCGGACCGACTCTTGTGCCTATTCTTTTTGGGGCTTCATGCCTTATTTTCTGCAAAGATCTTGGTGGTGGCGGAGGCACAATTGGCGGCGGGGCCATCATCCTTGGAGGAGTTCCACCTGTTCCTGGAAACTACATTCTCCCACCTCTTCCTGGAATTGCTCCTGCTCCCGGTGCCGTTGTAATCAACGGTGGAATTCCGACCCCGATACCTAAGGGCGATATGGAGAAGCCCGGTGACGGGGATGGGGATGATGATGACGATGACGATGACGATGATGACAAGTCTAGCACCAAATCCAGCTCCAAAGCTAGCTCATCACTTGAGTCCTCGACGACTATGGAGACGTCCGAGAAACCGCAGTCCTCGACTATTTCTGAGACTTCAGAATCCGGAACGCAAATTGGTTCAGTAGTGTTATCAACTATTGCTATCAGTGGTGATCTGAGTGAGACCGAGCAAAGCACTGCTACAGTTGTTCTGTCCAGCATCATCATCACCAAAGGTCCGAGTGCAACAGAGAAGACTACTGCTTCTATTGATCTTTCAACGATCCTTGTTACTGAAGGCTCTAGTGGCATAGAAGCAAGCACTGGTACCGTTGCTCTTTCCACTATCATTGTCACCGAAGGCCCAATTGCAACAGAGAAGAGCACTGCTTCCATTGACCTCTCAACAATCCTTGTTACTGAAGAATCTAGTAGCATAGAAGCAAGCACGGTGTCTATTGATCTATCGACTATCGTTGTTACAGAGGGCTCTAGTGACGTCCAAGAAAGCACCGCTTCTACTACCTCCGGCGCTGATAAAGACACTACTTCGCTCGGACTCTCTACAACTGAAGCAAAAACTACAACAACTTATCAAAAGACAACTACGGAAGTGCCCGAGCCAACTACTACAGAACAGCCAACAAGCACCACATCTGAGGCGCCTCGTTTCACTGGCGATGAAAGGGACTGCTTTTATCACCACGAACGCGCGGTTTCCTACAATTGCTTTTTCTGGATTTGCGGCGAGGGGCAGGAAACCGACGTCCACAGCATCGGCCTTGTAGAGGATCCGGAGAACTCTCTGTTTCATGAGGAGCTGAATAACGTCTTGGAACATGCAGACTGGCCTGCGGGGGGTGCCGGGATACAAGAGACATTTGCGCTTGATTGGCCGGCGGACGGAGAATCAGATTGTAAATGCATAACTGAAGGTTTAGAAGTCATCGGTAGCGTCAACCAGATTTCTGAAGGCGATGGGGGCTTTAGCTGGGAGCGCAATGGGGTTTTCTGTCTATGCGGGTTCAAGTGCCATCCTATGTCATCTCTATAGAGCAGATAGACGAGATCAACAACAATATCTAGTATTCAATTGAATTAAGAAAAGCCTTTAAAATATACAATAATCTCATCAATAGAGATATAAGTCTCTAATAGAGTGTCATTGTAAAATCACTGAAATTCAAGGTATTTTTCTTCCTAATTACTAGTTTTCTTGGTTTCAGTGCTTATTTATTTAATCAATAGCGTTAGGCAATAGCTAAATTACAATAATAAGTTGGTATATGGCTGTCTTTCAGGTCAAATTGATATTGGTTGTGCTAGGTTCCGTGGCTAGTTGATAGGCACCACATTGCTTAGATTTAGCCTCGCAGGATAGAAAACAATACAATTTCACATTACAGCAAGTTGGTACATTAGTGTAGAGGTATCTATAAGATTGCAAAGTTACTAAGTTCTTAAGCAATTGACATATCAGCAGTCTAGGATTGAACAATTTATTTCTTAAATCTTCGTCTCTTTTTTCTTTTTTTTTTTTAAAAAAAAAACAACATTCTTTAGCCTTGGCTGTACTATACTGAGGATCTGTCATAAGGGATTGTGACCTTGAGTTTGATCCCGTCCGGGTACAAATTATGGGTTGCAAAACGTACGCTACTTAAAGCATTCATGCACGCATTAATAGGGCAGATCATACAATCTACTGCGCCGCTTGAACCCACTGCAAATAGTCACCAAAACCAGGACTCAACAATTAGTCCAATAGCTTACCGAACTTGCTCCCTTCAATGACAGAAATAGATCCGATCAATACCCTTGTCCCCTATTTTGCATTTATCACGTAAGTACCAGTAAATAGCAATTTGCAGAATCGCGGCAATCTGCAAGCGGCTGCCTAACATTTTCATCCTGTTTATATTTCTAGGCCTGAAGAAATGTGTCAAAGTAGGAGAAAAGGAATCGTCTATGAGATTAGACTATGCACACTTTAACGCCGCCTAATGCGTGGCGTCTTCAGGGTTTTGGGGCAAAAGTATCAGAATCCTACAGCTCTAGAGCTAATTATAGGCTGGTTTATTCCGTTACAAAGTTTCCCTGGATCTTCTATATGTAGAAGCGTGTTTCACAAAGGAAGACTTGATCGACGGCGCTTATACCGAGTCATCAACCCAGACCAATGTCAGCACGAGTCGACACAGTAAGCACTAACGCTGTCAGAAGGCTCTACTAGCTGGGTGAGATTTAGTCCGACCGACCTTTGAAGAAAAAGAGTTGTTGTGGTTAACGCCACTACTTGCCCACAGATGCTTCAGATAGCTTTTTCCTTGAAGTTCTCCCGTCTCCTATCTAGGTGGTATCTCCGGGTCCCAGGAAAGCACACTATTTTCCTTTAGCTTAAATCTCTACTTACAAGCAACACTCAGCGCCCTTTTAGTACTGTAGATAGTAATAAATCAAGGTTCTCCCAACAGCTATAGCTTTCCTACAGGGACAGAGCGCCCTAGAGAGCTTGAGGGACTTTCATAGTCTATGCATATTAAGAACACTCTGTACTAAAGGGATGAGGTTCTTGTAATAAGTAATTTGACTATGTTCTGTTTTGAACAACAAAGGCTTATAGCTTTCATTAGGTATTATGGCAAGAGACCCGCTCTATTCTAACCGAGACTAAGTGCTTCAGTACACATGAAACTAGTAGATTAACCTCATCTTCATTTTATCTAACTTTGCCTTCAATTCCCTTACTCCCACACATTGCTGTGTTCCTTCAAAGTGTTTCTGAACTCGGTTCGCAGCTCACATCACATACTGAACCTCCATAGCCTCTGTTGTCCAGTAAGACAAGACTTAATGTTACTAAGTCCATCTTCCAACTCTACTTTGAGAAGCGTGGAACCTTATCCTCCGAAAGTAACGGCTAGCTGCGTGGCTAAGTTCCTCAGGGTCAGGGTCCCGAGAACTAGGATGGCCAGGCAAAGCAGGGCCAGTTGCAACACCGATAAAATTCTCCTGGGGGCCACCGTCCCATTGAGAGTCAAATCTTCTATCATAATCAGGATTGGATACAGTCTCTTGTCTCCTCCCTGTACCGTCAACCCGGGTCCAACTCTTAATCTGTGCCCAAGGGATGCTATGCATAGCTGACAGCTCCTGTTCATCGCGGAATAGGTAGTAAAGATTGGCAACACGTTCACTTGCGCCTCCTTCTTCCACTAGCTGCTGCATAGTAGCCGTAGAATCAATGAAGTTTCGCGTAGGAGCAATTCTATAGAGGTAGTTATCACTGCCTCTTGCGTTGGGAATATGCTGCATCGCAACTGTCGGATCCCTGCTGGTTGATATCAGGCCATCATCATTGCGAAACTGCATGCCATCGTCCCCGCCAACGTGATGGTAGATACTATAAAAGGGGACCAGGTTGTACGATATTGCACTGCAAATAAAGCCACCGGTTGCCCTCACCTCATCGGGAGTCGACTTGGTTCCACGGAAGGTGTCAGCAGCAGCCGCAGCAACAAGCCAAAGGGAGAAAACGAAAAAGCGGTAAGCATTGAACATTTTGGCTGTACCATCCGAATTGCAAAGGTTATAACCTGGATAGAAAGGCAGGGAAGTAAGTAATGTAAAGGATACTAGGAACTAATAACAACGTCTATACTGATACTTCTTATACTTATAAAGCTACAGCCTTCTTACTCTAGTTGAACGTGTAAGTACGACTAGGGGTGGAGTGCTCATAGTACTGAAATCTACCAACTTGACAAGGTACTTGCTAATAATGTTAAAGCAAAATTCCAAGGTTACCCTGTCAATTGTGGATTATTCCGTGTTTGCTATTTAGTTCTATACTAAGTAGTATTGAGGAAATTAAGAAATTCAATTCACCCTTGATACCTTACTCTGAGTAATGACAGCTATGGGATGCACGTTCTGGGTCAAGCACGTTGATTATGGGAGTGCAATTCCTCCCCGGGCAGTCTATCCACACCCCATCTTCAGTTTCGGATTTATTCCCCCTTCTCACTCTCTCTATTTAAAGTATCCCTAACATTGCACTAGTGAGAAATTGCCAAGTACGTTCTATCCCTGCGCAAAGAGCCTTGACCGGAGCCACAACTAATAAGACGGCCTCAGCGATCTACCTTAGCCAGTCTAGGCGGCTGTAGGCTGTTGAGCTTACTGCTATAGTTAATCAGCTTGGCTGTGGCTGCTCTGGCGCGTATTGTCTGCTGTGTCTTCTTTATCAGATCTACTTTACCCACAAGCTGCTTTATCTTACATGATCATGAACATCACAACCAAGAGCCTACTAGCGGTTAAACTAAGAGCTATGATCCAGACCTAGACCTTGAGCTAGGTCGCCCTTCGTAGTCTTGACTTTCTTCTTGTTAGAGGAAAAATCAAGCAAATATTAGCTGGGTCAATAGTCTATCGGCCTTCCGATAGTTTCTCTTTAATTCCGATATGTGGTAAGAGCGTAATCGAGTGCTTCCTTAGGACTGTGCACGAACCATTCCGGATTTCCCGAGCAGTTTGAGGACTTTACTTTAGGACTTTTACTACCTGTAGACATAACCCTCTTATTGGCTACATGATACTATTACGAGTAGACCAAGCATCATGCACGCCCTCCTCGGATATCCGTCAACATATACACTGCGGGAAGCCTGCATTCAATTATGCGTCCTATACCACTGGCCTGGCTACAGACAGGGGCACCATGTAATCTATTGCCGGTTCTCCCATGTTATCGTGAGCGGTACCCACCCTTATGTTAGTGTAAGTCCAGGACTTGTTGCTAAAGAGTTACTGTCCTAGCATTGCCAATGCATAAATCATCCATGAATATGCCGTAGGAAATGGAGATTACTCTTCCAATACCCTTGTCCAGTCAAACTTGCGCCAGTCCTTCTTCCAAGCCTCCACCCGCGACCCTTCGCCGCCCTTGGACCATCGCCCCTGCTTCTTGACAATATGCGGCTCCGCGCTGACAATGCCGCCAATGACTTCCCGCGCAAACAAGTCGCCCTTTGGCCACCGACCGCCGCCGTCCTCGACGATGTGACCCAGCCCGCCGTCTAGCGTGAACCACACATGAAAATAAGGCATCTCTTTGGCGATGCTCTTCCGGAATGCAGCTCGGCCCATACCGCCCGACTCGGCGGCCTTTTGCGTGTCAATGACCGGCCGGTGCTGTGACCACTCGGCGTCGGAAGACAGGAATGCTTCGCGGAAGTGCGCCGGTGCCATGGCGCCCTCCTCGTAGGGGATGGGGACAGCTACCATGGCAGCGTGCCGCAGCTGATGCGGAGCCGCGGCGTTTTCGTAAAACACAACCTCCCGGCCTTGGGCGTGGTACAATCGTATCAAGCTCTTCATAAAGTTGCGCATCTCCTCCCACTCATCGTCATCGCACTCCAGCAGGTTCTTTCGATGTGTCATTGGCACAATCATGGCCCCGCCGGGGCTGACTTCAGGCTCTGTAGGCAGCGTCAGGAACGTTCGCGTTGCGAGTGACACCACCGGCGCTATGGGTGGGCGTCCGCTGTCGTCGTGGTGGCACAGGGGGCAGTTGTCCAGCACGCGGTTGAGCTTCTGAAACTCGCCGACAGCCATGTTCTTGAGGTTAGCCTCGCTCTTGTGCACGCGCTTGGCGAGCTTGGCGGCATTGTCGTCCATGTAATCGTGATCGTCTGTATACTTGACGTCCTTGGCGATCCGCTCGGCTTGTCGCATCGCGTCCCCCTGACCTTTTGTGCGGCGCTCCTCGCGGACCATGTCTTCAATGGTCATATCGTCGTTCTCCTCCACATTACCGCGCTCACGACCTCGTTTCGTGTCGACCTGCTTGACCTCGGCACGGGATCCTGCGAGCTCTCTGTTCTCCATGGCGCCCACAACGACAGAGTCCGGCGGCCTGTTGGATGCAAAGCTAGCAGCGGCGCGCTTGTATTCCTCTTCGAGCTTCGCAGCATCGGGAGCTCTTTTCATCTTGGCCTTCATCATTTGTGCGCGTAGGCGATTCAGCGCGGATTGGTCCATGGCCTGAGCCGCGGCTGGGACCTCGTCGGGTATGACGGTCCCCTGTTCGGGCTCAGCGGGCTTGTCGAGTGGTGGTGCCTCCAATCGAATCTTGCGCAGTCGCTCCTGATACAGCTCGCCCGACGGCTTTTCCTTCATTTCGTAGCCTGCCCCGTAGACCCTCCTGCGCTCAAGCTCTTCCTTCTCCTCGCGCGCGTCGTCAAAGTCTTCCAAGTTGCCATAGCGGTCCAAGGCTATTTTTTCCACCGGCTCACCGCTCTCTTCAGAAGCCTCGAATACAGTACGAAGCTTTGTCATGCGCCAGGACGAACCCTTGTCGCCGAACGTGTACGTGACGGACCGCTGCGCCGGGGCAGAGGCAGTCTCCTCCACGACTGCGCCGTCATTGAGAGCCTGGAGGTGTTGGGAGTTGAGCTCGCGGGAGTGAATTTCACGAGATGGCTTGGGCGGTGACTTGGGGGGTGTTTTCGGCCTGGGTCGATGGATGTGTTCGACGTCGAGGGCAGAAGGGGCCGTCATCCACGAATCGCGCTCGAGGGGCGGCTTTGAGGTGTCGACAGTATTCTGTTGCGGCGTCTTTTCCTCGTCGGGGAAGGGAAGCTCCTCCTTCGGGTCGCGCGACTTGTGCGAGCGGCTGCTGTATTGCTCATCGTCGCGGTGGCGTCGTCTAGCGGAGGAAGACTCATATTCGCCATCGCGGTCCCGCCGTGATCGCTTGTGTCTGTGCTCGTCGCTCTTTTCACCCTCCTCGTCTCTTCGATGTCTCCGATGACCATGCTTGTCCCTGCTGTCTGCGTCGTCGTTCTTATCATCGTCGGTGCGGTGGTGTCTCCGGTGCCTGTGCCCCTCGCGGTCCTCATCGCGATGCTTGTGCTTGCGCCGGTGTTGGCGACGCTCATCGTGCTCTCGTTGGGCCTTGTCGGCGGCCAGCGACTTTTCAAAGTCATCCAGGCCGTCCCATTTGGAGGCGTCCATTCTCTTTTTCAGGATTGCTGCAGTCGGCCCCGCGATTGTTTTTGGTGTTGAGGGCGTGGGCGTGTGCTTGAAGAAAAATGACGATGATCTTTGCGATGGAGCTCAGCTAAGCTAAGCTATGGAGTACCTATATGTACTGTGATTTCATAGTGGCCGGGGGTTGGCATTGGCGGTTACGTAACCACGCTGAACTCGAAATAAGGTACGGAGCAGTACCGTTGTACTACTCTATTCCAGGCACCCAAACCACAACAGGCCCGCCGCGGCTGTGGCTGCCAGTGGGTAAACAGCCTGAGGTGAATATGGAATGACCTCAACGCCTGCCATGCCCTCAGGTACGCTTGCAAACCTGCTCTGATGCACTTCTCGATTGTGCTTCATTGGCGCTCGCAAATAGCGATGATCAACTGCGAACCCCCGCTTCGCAACGCACAATCTGACCAGCTGCCGGCAGAGCTAGAGACGGAGATTGTCGACTGGGTAGACAAGGAGCGGGGCGCAGGCTTCATCATTACGAGACAGCTACTATACTGGTTCGCCAGCAAACTCGCCCAACGCGACGACAGCGTGGGTCATCTTGCGCCAGACTTCCTAGACAGTTTTCTCAGTCGCCACACAGAGGTGGCCGAGAAACTAGTCCCTCCACCACATCCCCTTGCCCATCACGCGAGGGTAGCGGCCGCGGCTCCTACGGGGGCTTTTGCGCGCATGAAAGAGAGGATGGCACAAGATCGACGAAAGGCCATGTTTGGGGACTCGCCCCCACCCGAACGTGAGCCCGCTCCCTATCCCGAGGGCGATATCATCCATAATCTCTTCCATCGCTACCTGGTGCGGCATGGCAATACTCTCACCAAGTATACAACACACCCAGACGGTATGGGCCGCCATGACACGCCCAACGAGGCCCTGGCACTCAGCTATATAAAGGAACATACTACAATTCCGGTGCCCCAGGTCATTAGCAGTAGTTGGGATCGGGTTACAATGGAATACATAGAAGGCCAAACTCTACAGCAAGCTTGGCCAGTGCTGACGCCTACGGAGCGTTCGGGTATCCTAGGCCAGCTTAGAGGTTACATCAAGCAGTTACGTGCCCTCAGCGGCATGTACGTTGGCCGTCTCAATGGCGAAGGTGCACTTGTTCCAAGTATCATCACTAGATCGGGTGGACCGTTCCAAACTGTTAGCGAGTTCCAAGAGTGGCTCGCAACTCCTCGTCTACGACCAGCAAAGCAGTCAATATACTGGCACCAGATCACAACACAGCTTGGCGCTGATTATCCCATTGTTTTCACACACAGCGACATTACTCCACGGAATATTCTTGTTCGCGATGGGCAGATTGTTGCTATTGTGGACGGGGAAATGGCAGGCTGGTACCCAGAATACTGGGAGTATGTGTGGGCATTGCACGGGATGGATCACATCGACTGGGAGAATTTGGGATGTTTGGTCCCTTCTCTCTTTGACAAGCGCCATGATCTTGAATACATTCTAGTCCAATTTGTTGCCAATATATCCTAATAGCCTCGTGAATGTGTTCAACGTCAGGTGAAGTGAACTAGAAGCCACTTATGTTCAAGCCTTAGTAAATCAGACAAAAGCACTATTGCCAAGCTTGTGTCGTGGACGATTGCCCAACTTGTACGAATCGGCGACCAAATTGAAATACACTCGCAGCTTTTTTATCTACCGAATCACCTATTCTTCTTTATCGAGATGAATGGGATGTCTGTGAATCGAATCCACAGACATAGGGTAGGTGAATTTCAGTCATTTGAACAAGACTTGGTACCATCCATATGAGGAACAAATCCTGTCCTTGAAGAAAAAAGGGACAAGTTCTCGAGCCAAGCAATGGATGACTGCTTAAATTCCAACACATATGGTCCGTAATCCACAGACTGAAAATCTACCCCTAGAACAGACCAAGTAATAGAGTCTTGCTCATTGGATTCAAATTCTCCGTAGGTCAAGTCTTTTTGACTACGCTCCGCCGAGATAGCCGATGTAATCTGCTCGGACCTCGTCTACAAGGTTGCCAAAATCGTGTGTGAATGACTCGGTATGACACATACTTCAGATCAGTCCTGTGCCCATCCAAGCGTTTCCGATCGGAGGATTTTGTGCGTAAGCAAGATCCTCTTCCGATGGCCCGTGCCTGCTGGTTGTCTAGCAAGGGCGCAAACTCAGCCTCAGCCTAATGCTATGAACGGGGTTTATATCGTGGAAGACAGCGGAATTCGTACCCGGTTCCTTGGCAATACCTGGCCCAAGGGTGGATCGGGAACCCGGGGGAAATCTGTCCAAGCGCTTTGGTAGTTATTGGCGGGCTGACTCTCATCTCCCTACCAATTTTGCTCAGCCTGTAGTAGTCTCCTTTGCACATATAGATGATATACAAGTAGTGAAAGACGGGCGACAACCCCACAAACAACCCCTTGCCCTGTTCCTTTTTTTTCTTCTTCTTAGGATCGCAGTCCAAAACGTAGCTTGTGTACTTGGAAAGAAAGGTATTGTTAAAATTCTAGGAGTCCTATTCTTGGACTTATCCTAGAGGCTTGCAAAGCCTTTCAAAGGATATCACGGCCGAGAGCCGACAGACTTTACCCCAGGTAAACCAGCTGTGCCCACCCAGATGTGTGTAATAGCATCCACGGGATCAGAATCGCTTAGCCGGCACATACATTAACATCTATTCAGAGCGATATCCTGCCAAGAAACTTTGGCTTCCTAGTGGGGCTGAGCAGACATTGGCCTTGAATATCTGCGTGTAAAAGGCACAGAACGCCCGGCTCTATAGGTAACCGTTGTGTCAACGACAACGAGCTGGCAAAGCCACCCGCTAAGCCAATATATACTCACAGATTGATACATATGGCCTACTGGAAAAACATGCCAATCGAATATACGCAATTATCGTGGCTTTGATCAATATTGCGCAGTGCGAGGCAGACCTTTACATGATGGGGGCCGAATCCACCCCTATAAGACTCATTGTCGACGACCGTGTTTGATATCAAGATTGAATCCTTCCATGTCTATGTACAGCCGTGAGAAGATCACAAAGTGGCTGATAGAACATGAAACTTTGCTCTTAACGCTACGATCCCCTTACGCTGCCTTGACTAGGAAAAAAAAAACACGCGGAATTAATCTTAATACGAAGAATATTTGTCTTGCTAGGGTACCAGCTCCGCCGTGCTTACTGCATTACGCCAGGACTTGTCAAGTCCCCTGCAACCCGTGCCGTGATCGTCGTCACTGCCTATCCGTTTCTCACTTTTGAAGAAGGGTGTAAGCAAGTCTGAGAAAGCAGCCTCATTTCGCTAAGTTTCAAAGTATCTTCTCCCTTTCCACTATAAAGTCTGATACATAAAAAGACCTCTTCCTGTACTTACTTTGTTCTTGTGTAACCTTTTATCATCATTCAAAGTCTGTCCTTCTCGCATCCAATTTTCGACATGAAGTTTCTTTTCGCTCTTTTTACCTTGGCCATTGGCCCTGCTTCTTCTATTCACAGCTCCCGCCACCGTCGTATGGCTGAAGAGCCTGTAGCAGGCGTTGCAAAACCAGATGTCAGCGGCCCATATGTCCCAACTGCGGCCCCTCGCGACAATATCTTTGCCGACATTTCTAAAGATGAAAGGAAGGATGTTCTAAGATTCTTGAAGAGTCAGAGAAATATCACAGTGTAAGTCTGTCAACTTTCCTGCCAGGCATCTAGAGCCTCTTTAAGCTGAATACAGTGTTTCTCAGTCCGGGTGACATTGAATTTACGGAGTGGGACTTGATGTGGCTGCTAGCCCCTAACAAGACGGAAGCGACTACCTATCTAGAAGACGAGGGCCCCAAACCGGATCGTTTTGCTCGAGTTATCGGAAATGCAGGGTGCTTCAGTCAGGAATGGATGGTTGGGTAAGTTCGCAATCCCCGATTACTCCCAATGTGTCACTAACCCGACTCGAACTCTAGGCCCCTTCCCGTGGACAACACCACCAAAGCTACCGTCTTGAACTATCCCAACCAAGGAAACGGAACGGTAGACCAAGAATGGTGCGACGACACTGAAATGTCATTCAACACAGCTCCACAGGGTGGTCGGAAGCGCGCGTCTCGTCATAAAAGAGAGAACCGCCTCCAGCGCCGCGAGCCTACCAGTCCTTATGAGGAGAAGATGAGATGGAATAAGGAGGAACTGCCTCACGATGAGAAGGCGCCTCCGGTTACTATTCTCCCTGATGGCGCCCGTCATGAGTTCGACCCTAAAGAAAATTATGTATCATGGAGTACGTTTCATCATGGCAAGAGTCGCTAGAGACAAGAGAAGTTTACTAACACTGGAACAGTGGACTTTACTTTCTTTGTCAGCACTGGTCCTGGAGGTGTTATTCTTCACGACGTCCGCTTTAAAGGTGAGCGTGTCATCTACGAGCTCGCCATGCAGGAGGCTCTTGCGCACTATGCAGGCCCCGACCAAGGACAGACTGAAGCGTCCTACCTCGATGTGACGATTGGCTTCACGGATTTCAACCTCATCCCCGGCTACGACTGTCCAGCGTACGCAACCTACACAAAGGCCTTTTGCCTGTTTGAGTACCCCAAAGACTACCCGATGAGCCGGCACAGCGACGAACAGTACTACCACGCTACTAAGAACATTGCCTTCTTGCTGCGAAGTGTGAGCACCGTGAGTAATTACGACTACCAGACAACGTACGAATTCTACTATGATGGGTCAATTCAGGTGCTCGTGCGAGCATCCGGCTACATCCAGGCTTCTAACAATGTTAACACTACGGACGCATGGGACTATGGGTTCCACATCCGGAACCACCTCTCGGGATCGATGCACGACCATGTCCTCAATTTCAAAGCCGACCTGGATATCAAGGGAACAAAGAACAGCCTTTTCAAGACGGAATTCGTTCCTCACTCTCAAGTGTACCCTTGGTCGAAGGGTAAAGTCATCAACACGATGAAGGCGGATCGCAGTTTCATCGAGAACGAGGATGAGGGCAAGATCAACTGGGCTCCAAACTCGGCCGCCAGCTATGCCGTGGTGAACAAGGACGAGAAGAATGAGTTTGGGGAGTACCCGGGCTTTAAGATCTACCCCTCCACCGGCTCCAGCATACACCTCACCGTTCAGAACTCGTCGCAGTTTCCGGACTCCGTCAACTGGGCGACGCATCCGCTGTACGCGCTGCAGCGAAAGGACACGGAGCCTACTTCCGCGCACCCGGCCTTTGATTCAATCATTGACTTTAACAAGTACTTCGATGGGGACTCGCTGGACCAAGAAGATATCGTCTTGTACTTCAACCTGGGTATGCACCACATGCCGGATACGCATGACCTGCCCGTCACGGTGTTCCAGGCTGCTCAGTCTGGGATCACGCTCCGCCCTCAGAACTACCTGCGCCAAGACAACTCTATATCCACGAGGAACCAGATTGACGTGACGGAGAAGAATGGTAAAGCCGTGGTCGAGACGTACGGTTCTAAGCAGCTTTCGGGGTCGTTTGATCTGGCTAAGGCTGCGCCTTCAAATTTCCCGCTACCCGGTGAGTTCTGGGAGAATGTGGATGATGCTGCTGCACTAGAATATCGATTTTAAGTCGCTTTTGGCAGCAAGTAAAGCTCTGGATATGGGTGCATACTATTGGCGATTTAGAATTCGATTTCGTGATTATAGTAGTCTCTAGCAGGTGTCATTGTAAAACAAAATGGTTGTTTAGCTTACTCTTCTCAACTTTATAATAGTAATTCCTATATCACGTGAATGGTCAGGTTACTCTTCGTCTTATGATTTATAAATTATCCCTACGACGCGTTCACTTTCCAAGCAGTCTCGGCCGTGATTCTTTTTTAGAAGCCCTTGACTTAGCGCCTCGGCTCAACGTGCTTCACGCCCCCAATTCAAATGTTTTTGCGGACTCGTCGAGCTTCCCGAGAGACATTTCTCAGACTTTCATCCTCCGCAAGCTTGACGCGTCTGCATCGTGATGTGCGCTGGAGAGAGATATCAACGCACTCCATAGACCGGCCAACATATCAATGTCCTAGAAATGTAGAAAACATGGAGAGGTACTGTGCCGGGGGATATCACCCTATCGAGATTGGTGATAAGCTGAACCATCGCTACTGCATAGTCGACAAGCTGGGTCAGGGAGGTTATTCGACTATTTGGCTCGCTCGCGATGAGCAGCTCGGCAGGTATGTAGCCGTCAAAGTTGGCACTGGTGAATCAAGTCTCGAAGGAAAATGAGATTCTTTCAAAGCTATCTCAGAGTTCGACTGAGGAGTTATCAGGCCAACTGATTACTCCCGTTCTGGGACAATTCTCTATCGATGGGCCCAATGGCAGGCACCCTTGTCTTGTCACTGCGCCAGCCAAATGCAGTGTGGCAGAAGCAATCAAAACATCCAAGCTCATGTCATTTCAGCCTAGCGTAGCCAGAGCGCTAGCTGCACAGCTCGTTATGGTGACGCTACACGTCCACAAGGCTGGTCTTGTTCATGGCGGTACGTCCTGACCTGCACATTGATCGGTTTCACTCGAGCATTGCCTGACCCTCCTTAGACATCCATTTGGGAAACGTTTTGCTCCAAATGCCGGGATCGGAACTGGATCACCTATCCATCACGCAGGTGTACGAGAAATACTATAAGCCAGACCCTCACCCCGTCACTCGGGTCGATGGCCAGACCATTACCTCGCCGTCTGTTCCCAGCAATGTCTACACCCCAAACTGGCTCGGCAAACCAAGCGACGAGTTTGTCCTGCCTGAGGCCAAGTTGTGGCTTACGGACTTTGGGACGGCCTTCGACCCATTGCAAGAAACAAGACTGATATCTTACACGCACTTACAGAACCGGCCGCCTGAAGCAAAGTTCGAGCCTACGAAGCCACTCACATATTCATCAGACATCTGGAGCCTGGGACTCCAGCTGTGGGAGGTCATGGGTGCCGGGTCATTCATGAGCGACTTTCTGTTCAACGAGGATGAAGTCATTGCCGACCAGATTGATGGCCTGGGGCCATTGCCCCGCGAATGGTGGGAGAGCTGGGAGGCAAAGACTCGGGAGTTTACGGAAGACGGGCGGCCCAAGGGGGGAAGAGAGGTCTGGTCACTTGAGAGGCGGTTCCAGGAAACGATACAGCAGCCTAGAATAGGGGAGGGTACGGCACAAATGGATGATGATGAAAGTCGCGCGTTCAAAGAGGTGATGAATGGGATGCTTCCCTTCAGGCCTGAGGAGCGCCTAACCTCGCAGCAGGTACTACAGTCAGAATGGATGAGGAAGTGGGCGATTCCGAAGGCAGAGGAGGCATGGGGATGTAAGTTTCAAGTCCATTAATATTTATAGAGATCTTCTCGACGTAGCATGCTGAGCAGAATGAAGAAAAATGGTCATCTCATATTACTCTCAGTTCCCCAATAGTTTCGCAGCTTTACATCAACATCTTGTCGCGGGTGTCCCGTAACCGCATGGGCCATGGCCAAGAGATCGAGCGTCTCCTTCTGCTCTGAGGGATCCGTAAAGAAAATGGCCGAAATAGTCACCAAGTGGCAGAAGACTATCAACGCCTGAGCATTAGGGTTGGTGTTAGCTATCCCGCATATCGCTCGCGCGTGAAGAAGGACAGCCTCTGTCGTCTCCAGAGAATTTAATGTTGGATTTCTGGTGTTTGGGGATTCATGGATCGGCTTGGGAACAGTGCCAGGCGGGTAAGTCTTTAAAAGTATATTGGCGGCGTGGTAGTAGAGCCAGGCCAGGACGTGGCAGTCTGTAGATATCCAAATCTCTGGAAAGACGCGGCCTTGAGATGGGTTTCGAGCGCGCTCGTAGTAAGGATCAAACGTGGTAGGCTTTGCGATTCTCCAGTAATCCAGCCGGCTCCTCAGCATAACCCACGGCTCAATATCACGGGGCTGTGAATCTTGAAAGCAGTAATTGATAATGTCGAGCAGTAAGCTTGCCATACGATTGGCCCATGCACAATCAACTGCCTCCTGGCGCATCCCCGTGTTTTGTGAAGAGGTGATGTGGTCCAGGTTAGCGAGTATCTTTTCCCGCTGGAGACAAGGGGGATAGTCTGTGTTCACGGGCACCTGCAACAACATGGCAACGTGTATATCCTGACGAAGATGGACCCAGAAGGCGGCCCGGCCCAGATCAACCTGGTCAGACACCATCTCGGATGGGTTTGTGGAAATAGCCAACGCCGCCGTGAAGAGATTCTCCGGGTTCTTCTCGGAGAGCTTCTCCATCATTTGCTCGTAATTTCGGAGCATAACGTACGTGGCCAGCAGAGCTTCCTCGCCCACTTCAGGCACCGTCTCTTGCAGCAGGAGCGGCACGATAGACTTGGAGCAGCGAGAGCGATAGTACTCTGCGGCTTCAAAGGGATAGTCTGATATGCGCGAGAGCTGCAGCGCCGAAGTGGCAAGCATGGCCCATAGAAGAGGCTGGAAGGACGTCGTGGCGATATGCAAGATTGACTTGGTAAAGGTCGAGTCAGGGTCTAAGCAGTCGAATATGGGCCCCCACGTTTGCGTGAACACTTTTAATAAGTAAGCCTCTCGAGGATGGCTGAGTCTGGGCGATGACAGAGGAGGAGGCGAGTTTGTCCTCGGGATGTTGGGTGAACTTGGGCTAGGCGTCGTGTCAAGAAGGCGGTCATATTGCGGGTTCTCGTTATGTCCTTTGAGTACTCGAGGGAGTTGAGGCGAGGCCCCTGGAGTATGGTGATTGTTGACAATTGGATCCTCACTCGTCGGAAACAGGGTGTTGCCCAGTGCTTCTTCCCATGGGGGCAATTTATGAACCGTGGCCGCGAGAGGTAAGCCGACAATAGTAGGCGGGTTGTTGAAAGAATAGGATGCAGATGGAGACAATGTAGGCAGAGGAGAATATGCCGATAATGTCTGATGCGCTTCAATAATAGAGCTGGTCTCGTCCACAAAGGCACCGCTGCCAATCTTGGTTTTCGTCTGGGCATCACTTGCATTTTGTGACAGCTCCGGCTTTGGCTCTGCTTCTGTCTGTTCGTTTGATGGGGAGTGTTCCAAGTGATCGAAGCTGATGGTGCGGAATCCATGGACAAACCGGTGCTCGCATTTCAGATCTGCCACTCTACAGCGCCGGCAAGTCGGCGTTTCCTCATCGCATTTGATGTGACGACGTCGGCAATTCAGACATGCTTTCCGGGAGAGCATGCGACCCATGTCGGACAAGCAGCTGAGAAAATTCCCGACGGGGGGAGCGTAGGGGCTTAGAAAGGCGCAATAGTTAGGCCGATTCCCCTTGTGATCAGAGTCCAGGAGCTGATGTCAAAGTCTAGATTCAAAATACGGGGGCAGGGGTCGAAGGAGACGTACGTCCGTTCACACTCCAGATGTACTACGTATACAGCACAGTTGGGGCCAAGACCTGGGGTATAGTGCGGGAATGAAGGACTAACTTCTACTGACTGATAATACCTTGCCTCCTTGAGTCTTTGCTAGTTCTATCCTAGCTTGCCTGCCTGCGAGTTACTAGTTCAGTTCCAACGACCGGCCGTCCGCCGGAGTTTTTCTTTTCCTTCTTAAAACAGAAGTATAGCTTGGATACTTTCCCTGCTCCCGCTTGCCACATACTCTCCATCTAGCTTTTTGGGGGAGAGACTCTAGAAACAACGTTGCGCCTCCCTTGTTAGTGTAGGGTGATGCAATTCTACCAAAGCGCTCTCGGCCGGGCCGGACCAAGGCGGACATTGATCGCGAAGCTAGCGTCGGCTCTGTATACAAGCACTTAGTAGACGATCCCAAAACGGAAAATGAACACGAAGCTATGTGGAGCCCTCGCGCCCAAGGTCTTGATTCAGAACCTGGGGTCTGGAGCGAGTAGTATTCTCCAGTACCGGGCGTCTTGTGACTTGCAGTAATCGTGTTTGCATCGGAGTCCTTTTCTCAAATTAAATCAAGAGATTGGAAGAAATGAAGCCTCGTAATTACACAGAAGAGAATATTCGGCTCAGCATGTACGAATTGGGTCAGCGTCTTGAAGTAGTAAAAGTTTCCGTTGAAGGTATGATCTGTGCAGGCAATTCGATGATGGGATTCTCTATCTCTGCATGTCTGGAAATTGAATGCGTGTGGCACTCCCAAACGGATGGGGCGCGAAGCAAGAATTGGAGAGGTCAAGCTAAGGCTCCCGTTCATTCTATTCCGTCCGGCCGCTACATATGAAGTCTGCCGGGGAAATTTCCTAATATATTAGAGCCCATTCATGCCATATTCCCCATGATATCTCAACCATGTCGTGTTAATAACATCGAGGCCTATCCAGATACATTGTCATAATGCTGCTCGACTCGACTCGAATCTTGTTAGCCTTGCTTGCCGGAATAATCTTTTATTCCCTGGTACGGCCAGTATTTCTATATCTCAAAGACCCCCTGCACCTCAGGAAGTATCCGTCGCCCAATCTGTTTGCGGCCGTCGCGCCGTTCTGGCTAATCCGAGCCACTTGGTCCCAGAGACGGTCAAAAACCATACACGACAATATTGGTCGCTTAGGAAATGTCATCCGGATTAGCCCCAACCATCTCATATTCAATGACCCGGCAGCCATCAAGGACATTTACGGCGTCTTGGCCTTGTCGCGGGGCGTGGTGAAGGATGAGTTCTACGACAGACTAGCCGGAGATGAGTACGATCTTGTGCAGTTGCGAAGTCGCGAGGAGCATTCTGAGCGACGCAAGGCAATTGCCAACGCTTTCGCTGCCAAGACGGTTGTGAACATGGAGTCTGTTATCAGGGGTACGCTTGTCCAGCTCCTCGAGAACATCGACCGTTCTGTAGAACAATCTGCCGAGAACACAACTGCAAATATCAATATCCGCTTGTGGTAGGTCTATACTCCTCTCGCCCACATACCAGAGAGCTAAAGAGATGACAGGTTGAACTACTTCACGCTCGATGTGATCGGGGACATGGGTTTCGGTCTTCCCTTAGGCTTCCTCCGGAATCTCGCCGATGTCACCGCCGCCGAGTCCCAGGAGGGGAAGAAATATCGAGTAAACAATACAATTGACACCTTACACAAAGGCGTGCGCTATGCCGTTACGGTGTCTAATGTTCCCTGGTTCAGCACCAACCGGCTCCTAAAGAACATCATCTCTAGCATCGGTCCACTGGCCCGAAGTCTAGGCAGCACGTGCGTCGATGACTTTGAGAATATCTGCATTAGGCAGATCTGTCAAAGAATCGAAACGGGAAGACCCGACAGGCAGTCCGGTGACTTTATGAGCTTCATTCTCGAGGATAAGAGCCGTAGCAGCAAGGACGAAGAGGATGGCCACAGCTTCACTCATGCCCAGTTTCGGTCCCTCGTCGCCGACTCAGTCATGATGATGAACGCCGGCTCTGACACAACGGCGGCGGCATTGACCAATACTGTCTTTTTTCTTCTCTCAAACCCGCACGCACTGACGAAGCTGCGAGATGAGTTGCGGCCACTTGCTTCGACGTTCCAGACGGCCACGTCACGTCCCGAAGACGCCGTCTTCCCATATGATTCAGTCAAGAATCTGCCGTACCTGCGCGCTTGCATAGACGAGTCGTTGCGACTGCGTCCTCCCATCGCGTATCAGCTGCCACGTCTGGTGTCTCGGCCTGTTACCATCGCCGGACATGATGTGCTGCCTGGTACTGTCGTGGCCGTTGCCCCTTACTCTGTTCACCGGCACCCGGACTACTTTCCAGAACCGGATGCCTATCTCCCAGAGCGCTGGATAGACTTTGACAAGAGCTTCCCCAATCAGCGGGAAGATCTGAAGAAGTTCAACATTGTCTTTAGCCAAGGCAGCCGCGCATGTGTCGGTAGACACATTGCTATAGTTGAGTTGCAGATCCTGATATCCACACTGTTCATGAGGTAAGTTGCATCATTGCATTAATCACTGGCTATTCGTCAGCGAGAAAGGGTGTCAAAATGTCGCAGCTGAGGTGTCGATTGATCCAGCGTCACTAACACGCAAGCTCCTAGGTACGACTTGAGCTTGGCACATCCCAACAAAGACTTGGAGATATTCGACCGGTTCAACAGCAACCCTGGACCTCTTGAAGTCAACATTAAGCGTGGTGGTTTTGAATAGAGGAGCGGCCAAGATGCAGGCTTTTCTTTTGTCAGAATGAGTCATGGGTTAATGGAAGCTACGGTTCTGGAGGTGCCTCGCTGGCTGCCAGCAGCCCCAGTGCATTAGATATGCCGGCATTGATATGCTATTGAAGATTTACAAGAAATCTGCCCATTCTCTGCTGTAATGTCTCATTCTCGATAATACTTGACAGCGTGGCGTAAAGATAAAGTTGATATTGAGTTCGGAATTAGGGTAGCATTTAATGATGCCACACACACGGCTCACCCTGGCTCAATGGTTGAGCATTACGACGCATCGTTGACAAGCCTTCCGCTCTTCATAGCTCTGGGAGAAAGAGGAAGTCAGGATGACCTAAAGATCCGGTAACTAGCGGTACCAGGTAGACATTGGGGCCAGAGACACTTGATGAGATGACTTGAACTAATATAGTAATTGTAGTGAAGTGTCCCAAGTAACAAGAGACAGACCATGATCCGTGATATGAGATCAAAGTTCATATCACTCCATCGCATTCTCTCCAGAAGAGTGAAACAATACACTCAAGGTATGCGTGCAAGAGAAAAAGAAAGAAAAAAAGAAAAGATAAAAACGGGCAAAAGCAGTGAATACGAGGGAGGAGCACCCAAAGAGATACGTTTAAGGTAACTGTCTTCTCAGTCGGAGAATAACAGGAACAACTCATACTCATGGAGCAAAGAGATGTTGTTTGCTTTTGATATGTCATGCTTTCTGCCCGACTTCTAGTTGACTTTTGCTATATCCTCCCCCCTTTCCAACCCACGATGGCTTCACAGAAACGACTCATGATGTGCTTGGGCTTTTTGGGCCAGAGCGGATGTGGAGAGCCCCTTCATACCCCCCTCCACTCTAGAGCGCTTACTAGGCTGTCTACTGGACGATGGTCCAAAAACCGAGAAGATTCTGAGGTGAAGGATGAAGTTACTCTACGACATCCAAGAGTCGGCGTAGCTGTGGAAAGCATGATTCCAAGGCGCCGAGTCAGATGTTAGCAGCATCTCACATGAGACAGTGAAAGGTTTACCAGCTGTTGCACTACACAATTGCGCGTTCGTTTGCCCCCAGCGGGAATCTAGAACGTTTTTGGCCAGGACATGGCAGTTAGACTGTTGTCAGATTCGGAAATAAAAAGCTACTTTCATACCTGCCTCTGAGATAACCCACTCTCTTTGATCGGTATACGCGATGAATGTTACACCAGCAGGATTTCTTGCCAATCATCCGCCCGGACGTGTTGTCTCCTACTTTTACCTTTGCTTTGTTAGTCTGGGAATGCCTTCATGGCGGGACAACTTCCCATGTACATGCCTTATCTACTCTTTTCCCTGTTGCCTAACGCGCGCGCGTCCGTCCAGAAAGGGGGCTGAGCAGGTCAGTGTATCAGACTTCCCTCACTTCGTGGAAGTATCCTATTTGGGGCTTTAGCAAGGATCTACGGAGGATTACCTGATCGGTAGGCGCAATCAAGGATGTGTCGTGAATGAGCAAGGGGTTGCCTCAATATTGGCCCATTTTTCGAAGAGAAGGGGGGCAATCTCGACTTGTTTGTATATGTAGGTATTCCACCATGTCCAGATAGTGTTGACGGACGACCCAAAGAAATAAAGAATAGTATCGGAGACTGAGTGGTGCAATTTGGCGGGATGAACCATCAGAAATTAGAAAAGTTCTAGAAGACGCCACCATTTTCAAAAAAAAGATAGAGCAATTGCAAGACCACCCTAACTACGGAGTACTTACAGACGCTACGGAGGTCAGTTTCCAACGTGAAGTGGAGCCTTGCAGGTCCGATTGAACATTTTCGGGCCAGTCATGGCTGGTCCCGAACGTCGACAAGAGTCCGAGGCTTACTCCGTACATATAGTATACATATCTACAACAGCAGCAGCCCACCCGGCCCTGTCTGTACTAGGAATAGTTTGACAGGGATCGCGCTCGTACGCTTCCGAATAGTATTGATGACGTAAGATGGCATTGCTGAAATTGAAAGCTTTCTTGGGAAGGTCTTCGAGTATTCTGTGACACTCTGAACAAATTGAGCAGTGTTCTTTGCTGGGGGGTTGGCCTGAAGTGAGAGCAACGATGCGGCGGAAGTATCAGCTTGAAGCGATGGTATCGCAGCGGGCCTTGAAGCAGACAAAAGTATCGGTAAAGAGCGTCAATGTCATGGGGACGAGGGATATTTGGAATGTTGATCCTCGAAGTAAAGCCCTACGTGCAAAAAGCGGGATGAGAGTGATTTGGCTCCTGGAAGATTGGACCTTGGCCCAGCAACAATTGGATACCAACCCCTGCTTTCAGCCGAAGTCCGCCAACTTATGAAAAAAAAAACCCCTTTGTTCATCATCTCATGCTGAAATCCGCCACTCAACCCCGTAGTCACAGATTAGTTAATTGATTATTTGTCCAGTACGGAGTATGGAGTCAAAGCAAAGCTGTGGTCTAAGTGTATAGGGTTAGACTCGGACGTTTGAGGCTGTGGACCGGACTGTACAGGAGTTTGACGAAGAGGTTCAAATACCAACCGGTGAAGATCAATTCCGATAGATAGTTTTAAGTAGGCTCTGTACTTGTCGTCTAGTGATTTTCCTTCCCATCTTGAACCTTCTGTTCTTGGTGTTGATAATCGTCATGTTCTCTAAGATAGGACGACAACACAAAGATGAGGATGAATGTCGTGCCTAGAGATTCCGTAAATGCTATAGCAAGTTCTTTGTATTGCTCTCCTCCTCTCGGTGAAATCAAAATCGACATGTACTGCTTTCAATATTGATCAGATATATACAGATATATATATCAAGCTGATTGCACACAGCAGAGAAATGGATGGCACACTTTACCTTCCAGACGACATATCTAGGCCCAGCCAAGAGCCGCATTACGAGCCCAGTAAGATTTGGGAAGAGCAGCAGCTCATACGTATCTGGCTCATATCAAGCTAAGATTCAGGAGGATGGGAAACAGTGTCTCAACATTGATGAAGCTGAAAGACGAGATCTTGGGCTATGACGATGAGGTGTACGCACGTACACAAGCTATCTTGACCGTTTACATGGACTAAACTGCCTCGACAAGCTAGGGAAATTGCCAGGCGTCTAGAACAGAACTAAGAAGGGTGAAAAGACGGGATGGAAGCAAGACGATGCATCCACCTCGATCGTTCTGACCACACTCTGGTGCAGGAGATCCAGTGCGGCGGCAGCATAGACCTACTCACAATGCACTGATAGATAGAGAGCTTCCACCCCTTTCCTTATTGAAGCGTGAACAGGCAATGCCTCGCCTTTGAGCAGTTGACTCAACAGCGTTGAAAACTCATAGGACCTGGACTTGTAAGGCTCAGTACGTAACAGATGAGGTTAAGGATGAGGAAGGTCTTTAATTACAGTCCGTGGCATGTATGAACGCTGACCGTTTCAAAAATCACAAAGTCAAATATTCCAGAAAGTTCCTCTTCCGAAGAGGACTCTTCAGGATGCCCCCGTGTGAGCAATTTCCATCGATAAACATTCATCTTATCCAAGCGAGGCGCCCCGGATCGCCGCAGTTCCCTTCAGGGGGGCTTCGAATTGACAATGTCGGGTTCTCGGGAATACTTGTGATTGGTTGCTCATAAAACGCAATGGAGTAAGCAAGACGAGGCACTGTTTCTGGTCGTCGGCGGGGCTCTTGGGAATCATTACTGATAAGGACGTTGCTATTTGCGTTGCTCGGACCAGGCGGATGGGGCGGCAGACACTGCAGATGGCCATGGTCATGGTCTGAGCATAGAGGCAATCTGGAATGCCCCATGGAGACAAATGCGGCGCAATGGCCTAGACCCTGGTTAATGATAGTTGGACAGGTCGCCCGACTTGGCAGGACGAACATGTTAAAATGTTTTACTATCTCTACACTGCACGGAGTACGTGCGACCCTTTCTCTTAGCAACGGAGGTCTCCTCCTGTTTCGACGCACGTGAGGAGCAGCCAATGCACGGCGACTGCTGTGGTGGTCACGACCGGGGGGATGGCGTGGCAGTTCCCTTCTACGGAGTAAAATCGACTTGTACACAGATTGGGGGCGTGATCGGATGACTCCCAGGACTCGGCTCGCATCATCGGGCGGCGCAGCAGAGGGATTGTGGCTCCCCGAGGGGTCTACTCGAGAGCACAGATTCTTGGCACTTGAGACAGCAATGCCAATTACGGAGTCATTTCTACCTTTACTTTACAGATTAGCCGATGGATTCTAGAGACGATTCTATTCAGGTACCGCAACGCAAAACTTGAACAAAGTAATCATCACTACTCCTAGAATCTCTCCTCTTCCTCTCCCGTGGTGTTGATGAAAGAGACAAAGCTGTTGGCAGTGTCTACTTTTCAATTACATATACCAAGCTAGGAATGTGGGATAGCCGCCACCTACCAATGAATCTCGGGCGTTTCGCAATCCGGAGACTTCCTGTACGAGCGCCCTATTTGGTGGTGTAACCTCAGCTGAGAGGTCATCCCTGACCTGACCTAAGATATGCTCCACAATTGCTCCATCTTCCCCACAAATATCGGACCTTATTTAAGAGATACTCTAGAGATTTAATTAGTCAGAGGGTTATATGATTTATAAGCTATATAAGGAGTATATCTAAAATAAGCTTTCTAAATTCTTTATTAAAATCTATACTTTTAAATATTTATAATATAAAATTAATCTATAATTAATATTAAACTAAATATAAATCTAGAGTTCTTTAGGACCTATTTCCTTATTCCTATAACTAAAGATAGTTTTAATAATTAGTCTAATAATTTATTATTTAGTAACTATACTATAGATTAGCTAGAAAATTAACTAAACTTATAAGTTAAAAATAATTTAGTAAGTTAAAACTACTTATAAACTTATAATAAATTATTAATAAACTTATTCTAAATCCTTTTATTTTAAGACCTTAATAGTTATTTTCTTTTTATTAATTTTAAACTATAAAACTTATTTTATAAGTAAATTTAATTATTAATAATTACTATTAAAAAGCTTATTTTAATACTTATAATTCCTATTTATCTATAAATAAGCCCTAATAATATTGCTTATTTTATTTTTATATAAGGGCTAACCTTAGCATAAAAATCAATACTTTAGTAATTAATAAGTCTATATTTAGTCTATATTTAGTTAAATATTAGTAATTAACTTATAATAGATTTAATATTACTATAAAATTAAGTAACTAAAATATAAAACTATATTAACTTTATTAAGTATTATTAATCTAAATTACTATACCTTATAATATATAAGTCTTAAATTTTATAAGTATTTTAATCTTATTTTTAAGACTTTATATATATTAATTATTACTAATCTTTAAGACTTTTAAGAAAACCTAGATAATAGAAGAACTTAGTTTAATCCTAAATATAAGGTAATTTTATAAATAATCCTTACTTAATTTATTATTAATATTAAACTAATAACTATTAAGTAAGCTTATATATAAGTTATAAAGTATTAAAATTATAAAACTTATTATAATATTATAAATTAAATAAGTTATATACTAAGTATAATAATTATATATATTAAAGTAAGTATTTTATTAATAGTTTATAAATAATAATTAATTAATTATAGATTAATACTTAATAATATATATTATATTATAAACATTAAGTTCTTAGCTATAACCTTAAAATATACTTATTAACTATAATTCCTTTAGAATTTTAACCTTATATAAAGGTTATATAGTTTATTATTAGTAATAAATTATAAGTATTAAATTAATTCTTAAGTTATAATACTTATTTATTTATTATAACTATAAATTAAAGAAAGGTATTTTATAATAAGTAATTATAAACTAATCTATAATTAGTACTAAATTACTAATAAATTAAAAAAAAAATCTTATATAAAAATAATAATTATAACTAAATTTTATTATACTTAATTTACTAAGTTAAGTAGTATTTTTACCTTCTAAAACTAAATCTAGTTCCTTATATAATTATAGTATCTTATAGTATTTATAATTATATACTATTATCACTTAAGTTAATATTATTTAAGATTATTAGTTAATTATAAAAAGTTTTAAAAGCTAATATTAGTTCTTTTTAATCAATTTATAAGTAATTAGCTTTAGATTTATAACTAATTATGTACTAATTATTAATTTTTTAAGGGCTTAATTAGGTTTAAATAAATTACAAGCTTTCCTTATATCTAAGAATACTATTAGTTTTCTTAACCTATATCCTAGCTTAATAAATTATATAAAATTATCTTATTTAATTTAGTAAAATAACCTTTTATACTACCCTAAAAGTTAGTTAAGGCTAAGAATAGCTTTTAAATATAAAACTAGGTATAAAAGGAATAAAGATACTATAAGTCTATATATAATCTTTTATTAATATAAGATTATTAATAAACTCTTTAATATATTTAAGTATTTAAGAATATACTAACCTATCTTTTTATAATAACTTTTTTTCCTAGCTTTATTAAGCTAATAAAGTATTATAAAACCTTTTAAATAAATATAAATTTTAAGTATATTAAAATAATAAAAGAAAATAAGGTTATTTAAGGAGTTATAGATTATAAGTCTAATTTAAGTAAGTCTTTTATTAATAATCTATTATTAATAATTAACTAGTTATAATAATCTTAATCTTAAGAACTATTATAACTTTAAAAACTAAAAAAGCTTATTATAAACTTTTTAAAATAACTTTTAAATACTTTAAGGATTAATTTTAGATTACTTTTAATTAGTTTTATATCTATAAAAATAGCTTATATAGTATAATAATTAATTAAGATTAAGGCTATATTATTAATAAATAATCTATAACTAATACTATATTATTTACTAATTTTATTATATAAGCTTTAAAGAATATTTATATAATTAATATCCTAATTTTACATAAAAGAAACATACTATAAGATCTATCTAACTATATAGTATATATTTTAAAAAAGATTGTAGTAAGTAATTCTTATTTAGTCTAATACTAATTACTAATTACTTATAAATTAAGCTACAAAGTTTATTTTTTAAAAAGACTTTATAACTAACTTAATAAATAAGCTAAAAACCCTTATATTTTTACTAAACTACTAAGAATACTATTAATTTCTTAATTTATTAGTTCTTAATTATAAATAATTTAATAATAATTAAATATTAATAACTAACTTCTTTTAAATCCTAGCCTTTAAAATTAGGCTTTATATAAGAAAAATCTTATAATTATTAATAAATTACTTTTAGATTATTTATAAATATTTTAAAAAACTTAAACTTATTATTTATATAATATAAACACTATTAAAGCCTTATATAAAGCCTTATATAAAGCTAGTAGTTAATATTCTATAATAGTTAATACTATTTATTAATAAGTAGTCTAGAATAAGTTATAAACTATATACTAATTTATATATAATAATAAGAGATTTAATTACTTAATAGCTTAATAAATAAACTTATTAATAAGCCTTAATATTCTTAGTATTAATAAGATTATTAAGCTTATAAATAATATAGCCTAAAATGTAAGAAAAATAAATATATATATAATCCCTTATTAATTATAGATTATTTATTAACCTATTAAAAACTTTATATATAAAAAGAGGGTTAATTAAGTAAGAAATAACTAAAGCCTTAGGCTTTCTTAAACCTTAGACTAATAATTTAGTAAATCAAAATTATTAATATCTTTACTATTATTTATATTTATTAAAGGTTTTAAGATTACTTTAATAAGCTTTATTTAATTAAGGTTTATTATTAATTTACTTTTAGTTTATTATTAATAACTAACTTTTTATAAATTAATCTCTAGGTTAAGGTCCTAAAGTTATAGATTAGGAATAATAAGGACCTTTTTTAAAAGCTTATAATAAAAGGCTATTAAAAATGCTACTAATTTGGCTATAAATAGCTTACTTATTAGTTAAGAAATAGGAATATAAGATTTTACTAATAGTCTATAATTAATTATAGCTAATTCTAGTTATCTTAAGATCTTATAATTAAAACTAGCTATTTAAAAGGAAAAATTAGCTATTAAGAAGGAAATTACCCTATAAAAGCAAGTTAAATAAGGGATAAATCTTAGATAATTAATTAAATATAAATTAATTTCTAATTTATTATTAATCTTTTATTTATTTATTTTATAATTATTTTATAATTAATCTAATTTATTATTAAAATCCTAGATATTATTACTATTTTAGTTTTATTTTATAAAATAAAGAATAATTTAATTAAAAAAAAAAAAATTATTATATAATTTACTTAATTAATAAGTATAATTATATTTATAATTCTATATTATTAAATAAAATAAATCACTTTAATTATAAATTAAAGGAAAAAAATTTAAAACTATTTATATTATAAACTTAAGGTATAAGTTTATAATTAGTACTAAACTACTTATTAACTATTATTAAACTAATTTAATTAAGCTTTTAAAACCTATTATTTACTAATAAAAACTAAATACAAACTATATCTTAACTAACTATAGATTATTAATTAAACTTTAGACTTAGTATTCTAGACTTAGAAAGCTTTTTAAAGATAATAATCCTAAATATTATAAAACTTATTAAATACTTAAGGAAAATAAGGTACTATTAATTTATTAATAATCTATTATTAATAATATATTAAGTACAAATTACTTATAATTTTATTCTTTATAGAAAGAGTATTTAGTACCTTTAATTTTTATAGTCTTTTTTATTTATATTATATTAAACTTTTTAATTTATTAATAATTTATTATTAATAATATATTAAATATAAATTACTTATAGTTTTACTCTTAATCTTTAGGAAGAAGTTAGATCTAAGCTTTTTCTTAATATATATAAGATTATATATAATATAGTTCTTATTAGCTTATTTAATTTATTAATAATTTAGTATTAATATATAATTATAAATAAACTATTTATAATTATAGAAAATTAAGTATACTTAGCTTTAAAAGCTTAAAAAAGTATAATAATATTAATTATACTTAACTTAAGAAAAGATAAGAGAATATTATAGTAATCTAAATCTATTAATAATTTAGTATTAATAATAAATTTATTATAAATTATTTATACTTATATTTCTAAATATTAACTAATAATAAAATATTATAGTTACTTAAAGCTAGCTTAACCTTATATAAACTCTTAATATACTTCTTATTATTTAAGAATAATAAAAAAATATAGGTTTATTTATAGTTTATTAATAGTTTATTATTAATAAAAGATTAATTAAAGAATACTTATATAAACTTAGTAAAGCTTATTAAGTTTAGTAATATTAAGTATATAATAAAAATAATTACTTAATAAAATCTTAACTTTTCTTTTTTAAAATAATTTATTAATAATTTTATATTAATACTAAATTTAATATAAATTACTTATATTATTTATATTAAATTTAATATAATAAGCTTAATACTTACCCTACTTATCTTTACTTTTATTATATTCTTTTATAAAAAGGTAACTTTTTATTTTAATATTTTTCTTATAAATTATCTTATAATTAAGAAGTAGTCTATTATTAGTTATTAACTTATTATAAACTTATAATAGATTAGTTAAATAAGAATTAAAAAAAACTAAAATACTATATTAATAATAATTAATTAGTAATCTATAATCAATAAAGGACTAAAAGTAAATCAATAATAGACTTATTAATAGAGCAATAATGGGCAATAATAATAAAAAATAGTAATAATAGTAGGAGGTTGTATAAGAAAGAGAAAAAGATTAAGACTAGACTAGGATTAGATTAAGTATTTTATACTAAGCTATAGTGATTATATAGTTTACTAATCTAGCTCTAGCTAATCAGAATTCAGAAAGCACCTCTTAGCTGAGGTCTGATTTTTGTGAAGTCAATTTCCTAATTTAGCACCACCTCTCAGGTGAGGTCAGGGATGACCTCTCAGCTGAGTGTACCACACCCCTATTTGTACAGCTTAGCGCCCTACAGGTACAAATTCCAGACCTCAATAAAGGGAGCTTCCCCATGCGTCCTAGCTTGAAATCCTTGAAATCCCATGTCCTATCTATTATCTGCCCTCTAAAGTCCCCGTCGTCATTGTTGCCCTGCTTCCGTTTGGTCTCATTGGGTTACTTGACCCAAAACTAGGTGTGGGAGCATGGCTAATAGACGACGCATAGACCAACCCCTGCCGATCAGACCCCGATCAAACCCCTGTAGGGCTGACCAGCAGGATTCGGGGATCCGCCTTCTGGCCCCTGCTCGCCATACAAATGGCGATAATCCGCGAGGGCACGCTACACGGCACGCACGGTCTCTTGCGCTACTGTAGCCGAGGGACTATGTATTGCAAGTACCTCCGCACGCCCGCGTTTGGTTGCAACGTAGGGTTTGCTCTGTAGAAGGAGGTTAAATCTGAAAGGCGAAAAGTGTCATTAGTTGTGTACGACGAGCATCAATTTCATAATTAAGAGAAAGAAAAAAAGAAAAAGAAAAAAAAAGGGGGGGGGGGGGTAGAAGAGAAAATCATTAAAGAGAATACATGGCCTTCCAAGGTCACACAGGTTATGACATAAATGGCCAATTCCCCATGGATCCCCCATGTCCACTCCTACGGCACGGCTTTCGCACACGGCAAACTCGGCTACCAAAAGCCCTGATCCTATTCGGTTATCATGAAGACTCCGAACGCGTGAAGTAGTTTCAACTTGGACGAACTAGGCTCTTCCCACAGACGTGGCCTGGGTTCACCAATGTCAGCACCCTAATGGCCCAAGGAACCACGGGTTTTCTACGTAACGTACGTACAGAGTAGAGGATATCCACAGGAGGCACTAACAGAAAAAGAGAGCTGTGGGGTTTGCTACTCTGTATCCGTAGTTTGTTTCGAATACTGTACTCCGTACATGTTTCGGCATGGTGGCGAATCGCGATAGCGAGTTAGCGAGAGAACCAACTTCGAGTGCCAGCTTCCCTACATGCAGCTCACAGAGACCTAGATTGCTAGCGGGGTTTCCTGTACACGGGATAGTACAAGTAGCAATCACTGATCGGGTTGTTTTGTCGACGGAGCATAATGCCAAGCAGTACCAAGTCCTGTTCTGTTATGGGCTGCTAAGCTTACGATGAAAAGTATACCATCTTGGGGGATGCAGCCACCAGGAACACCAGGAACATTACGCGTGGATTAATCATTGCTACCCTCGGTAAGATCGTCGTGCGCTATTCCGTAAACAGTTGCGGTCCCTGAGCCCCTGAGCCCTGTTTCCGTACACTATCCGTAGTCTACAGTAGTATGTACTCCTTATGTAGGTACAGAGTAGTTAGTGTGGAGTGTCTACTGCAAGGTACCCTGAGCACGACACACTAGCAGTAGAATATATGTCATCGGCAACGCGGGCATGTCATCCTCGCACATTAATCTACATTCCAAGTTGCCATTTGGGGAAGCCCAAAACCCCAACACAACCATGATGAAACATCCCGAGTTCGCTTGCGGGCTGACCATCATCTACGGATAGCCCTAGGATGTTGGAGTGATCGCAACATTCCGCGGGCAGATATGCATAATTCCCGTTGGCGAGCGCAACGCTGGGCTACTCCGTCTGGCCCTCTCATTCCCTGTATTCCCTGTTCTCCCCATCGGGAAGCCTCACTCCCTAGATGCAACTTCGGGAATTTACATGATCGGCAGGAACCCGTCCCCCTTTCAAGGACCGGCAATGTTGAGATAAGGCAATGGGTACAGAGCGAGGGGAGGATTACTGGTACGAGACGCTATCATCGTAGACTCTGTTGGTTTCTTTCGTGTTTTTTTTATCATTTGCTTCTGCATAGCCGGTTTTTCGGACTTCCTATTAAGATTCATTGATATTACTCAGAAGCACTGACCTTTTCTTGTATTTAGGGGTCCCGCCGCAGCTTTGAAATCACTGAGGCATGGAGCAAGATAACAACACTGCGATTAATGTTAACAACTGGTGACAACTTATTGATTCTGCGGAGTCGTCTGCGGAGTCGTCGACCTCGGACTCAATTCCGAAGCCCCATACTGCAACGTACAAGTTGGACAAAGATAAACGGCCGAGATAGTGATGTCCGTGGGAAAGGACGCTAAGTTCTCACTGCCTGGCGGCTTGTAACTAGGTTGAAACGACAAACAAAAGCCGTCCAAAACGAGGTATCCATAGTATGGCTTTACTAGCAACTAGTACCCGTGCCAAGATAAGTTGGTACCGACAACTTGAAACCCCGAGCGTCATGTTATACAGACCATGCCTAATTTGCTGACGAGAAGAGCGAATTAGGAAATGAGTGACCACGACTCCCCTGTACGACCAAGGATCAAGTCGACGCCCGGATCCTACACTCATTCAACCTCATCTCGACATAGGTCGGGATATCCCCCCACGCCCGGTCGGCGATCCGTAGGGAAAGGGGTCGGTGCGTTCTCCCATAGGAAGCTCGATGAGCGAATAGTCCCCAGTGTTCAAACAGGGCTTAGCCTCCTATTACGTGGGTTGGGTAGCTGCAACGTGCCGGCTCGAACGCCTTCCTAAGTCAGAGTTCCCAAGCACAACTTGTGGTTGCCCCATGGCGGTGCGACTCCTTGAGAGTCTACAGTATGATAATATAAGTATCAAGGCAGGCTGCGCATCTACCAAGCTTACGCTCTTCAGCGCTCGCTCCACCTCATCTCTATTACGTTCACTATCTATACATTTTTTTCCATTCTTTTGACTATTCGTTCTTTTTCTCTCTCTCTTTCGTTTCAAGCGGCTACTGAGCATTTCGACAATGCGCGTTTCCGTACTCCTCGGCCTCACGGCGGCATTGCCCGCTGTGTTGGCTCAGGAGATCAACACATTACCGCCTAGCGAAGTCGTGTCGGCTGAGGATGTCGAGCAGCTCGACAACTTCTCCGATCTTGACGACGCTCTGGCCATGGACGCTGCCGCCGATGATGATGACGACCCGCCGAAGCTTTCAGGTGCCGAGATCAACCTCGAGTTCGTGGAGAACCGCGATGACGAAGAGGCGGAAATCGGCCACCTGGTCATGCCTCGCAACGGTCGTCGCTACGGTCTTTATCCCGATTCCTATCTCAAGAGTATCCGTATAGACAAGGGTCCTTGCACCCTAGTCTACACAAACCAGAGTGATGTCTCATCTTCTTCCTTCCCCGCGGGGTTCCGGATGCTCAACGCGACCCGTGAGATGACATTTGATGAGGACGGTGGTGAATACGACTTCCTGTCCGAGGAGAACTACAAGAGTAGCATGCGCTACATCTACTGCGGTGACCAAGATGCCGGCGAGGATGACCCTGATGACTATGAAGACATTGCTTGCAAGGACGTGATCAAGGGAGGCTCCGCTGTCGACAAGGGACAGGTCTGCTGCCTGCCCCCAATGGAGTGGCTTCATGAACTGTGGGATTTGCATGACATGGACACCTACCTGCGTGACGCCCTCGCCCACTTCAACGAGCATGGGTGGGAGACCAACGTGATGAACACCTTCAGCACTTACGACCTTACCGTCTATCGCAAGGTCACGGAGCTCGGTGAAGATGACCAGGGCCGAGAGTTGCCCTTCTGGGAGTGGAACTGCGGCGGCATCAACAGCAACTTGTGCTTCAGCAAGGACCTCAGTGACTGGAATGCCTGCCGCGTCGACCCGAGACGCCGGTTGTTACTGCAAGCCATGGAGAACTTCTCCAACCGCTGGCAGACGGCCCAGACCCAATTCAGCCAGGACGCTTTGACGCAGAGTGAGTATCCCATCATCCACCCATCATTTGCCCGGCTTGTGTGTTTTGTGACCCGGTTGTTGAAAGTACATATGTGACTGACATGGTTTCGCATCTGTGATATATAGTCGTCATGACCCTTCCCAATTTGACCAAGACACTTTTCCCTCTCGAGGGTGAAAAGCCTGGATTCGATGCCCCCGGTGACTACGGAGCCAACACCTGGGTCATGATTGCGGGAAGTATCACTGGTATGATCGGACTTCCATTCGCCTACGGTAAACCTACGACTGTGCCCTCTATGCCTAAGCTGCCCGCTCACGGCGCTGTCGTATCTGCTGCTGTCAGTGCCATTCTTTTCCTCTTCGGTCTGGGCATGGGCCCGGCCATGGAGGAGCCATTCGTGGAAGAGGATCCTCACTTTGAGAAATTTGGTGACTTCTCCGAGGAGGTCGGCAAGGTCTTTGTCGAATGGATCTTCCAGGCATATTCCAACATCTACGATACCTACTTCCACACTCCGGCAGGCGAGAACCCGCCTGAGAACGTTGACGCCGACGCGCTCAGCGACCTCCTGGCAGGGGGTAAGATGATCCGTCCCTGGAGCGCCCTGCCAAAGGAGGTCGACAGCGAGATGCAGGGCAAGATGACGAACCGCTTCCTGTCGCCGATTGTGAACCTGGCCTACCAGCGCAACAGAATCTTCCTGATCAAGATCCCCAACGGCGGCCTGGAGTTCTGGAAGCACTCGGACCAAGACAAGAGTGAAACGAAGCGGACCAGCGCCCTCTGGGACCCTTGCGGCGACTGGAGGTCCCACTTGGACGAGGATGTCAAGGCCGGCTACGGATACCACCCTTCCTTCGAGACGGCCGAGCCCAAGGACAAGGCGAGAGCCATCTGGTACCCGTACGGGGCCGACAACCGCGCCGTCTGCGGCGAGGACGGCAGCGGGTATGCTTTCTTTGCGTGGTCTGATCACTCGGAAACGTCCTTTACCGACTTTGGCTGGACCGAGATGGAGAACAGGGGCCTCATGATGCAGGACGTCGTCGAGCAGTCCGTCGCGAGCCAGGATGCCAACGGCTACCTCGGCGGCGAGTCCGAGACGCTCGAGGACCGCGTCAGCATCATGGCCGACAACTCGGAAGCCGCCATCGAGGACCCCACTGTCTGGGACTTTTGGAACCTGGCCATCTGCGACCTGACCAACGAGAACGACGAGGGCCCCAACCTGCTCCACGTCGAGGACTGCAGCGAGTACGACCTCCCGCCCGGTGCCAGCGGAGGCGCCACCATGGGCCCCAGCTGCATCAAGTACGGCATCCGCGAGCGATGCTCTCGCCAAAAGGACAAGAATGGGGCGGACTTCCCCTTCACGCTGGAGGATGGGGAGGGTGATGGCCCGAAGGATAAATAGGAAATGAGTTTACAGTGGTCTTTTTTTTTTTTTTTTTTGAAACAAAGAAGAAACGTCTACTTTCTTCACGATATATACCCCCCATGTGTCACGACAAATTTACCAAAGCATTTTTCTTTACATTTTCCAATACTCCTAGTTGATCTTAGTGAATGTGAATAAATCTTTCCCAGTGACACCAGAAACTTAGTTCGCCGCATTTCCTGTCCATAACACCTGTAATCAATGAGACCTGATAGTAGATCGTAGCAGACAAGCCAGGCTTAGAAACAGATGGAGCATGGGCAAGCAAAGGATATTGCGCCGCTAATTCATTTTTTTGGTTGGTAGAAAGAAAAAAAAACGGGGGCTACTGGGAGATTTGGAATAGATTATGGCAGCTGTCCAACTCGATAGATTAGCGTTAGAGTTTATATAATGTGAATTGATGTTCCTTCAAAGAGTTTACAAGCCGTGACACGACGAGCAACCCTTGATCATCGGTCTCCCTGCCCAATATGTACGTCACCATCTTGTTCTTGTTGTCGATAATTAGACTTGGTGAAACACCCTTTGCAAGTTTGCCGGAGGAACAATATCCAGGCTGCAGTTGGAACCACCTGTGCCACCTGTGCCATTTGAGGCCTCCCAAAGATGTTATACTGGACCTGGAGACATTGAACAAATTTTCAATCTACGTGTTTGAAGACGAAGCAAAATATCAGATGATATCCCATAGGACAGGCTGTCTTATATGCAGAGGGTGTTTTGCCTTAGTCAGAATGTCTTCAAGATCATCAAGATGGTGGGATGGACGATCATGCACTGGAAAACACGACAAGTGTCAGAGGTACCACACCACCATCGAGCACTGCCACAGCTCCTAGTATCATCCGTCCATCCATCAAGAAACCCAGCTCATATTTGGGCTGCCTTCAACATCCTAAAAACCAAGTTTCACATCTTGCCATTCATTCTATCGCATCTCGTTCTCTTCCTCGCTCATTCAACCCGTAGCGGCGGGGAAGTCCACATACGCTGGCAAGTACCAGCAGACTCTCCCTTGCTTGATACGCGCGTCGCGAAGGGCGAAAGTTCAAATGTCGACCACAAGTCCCCACTGATGATGCATATAGCTTCGGTTATACTTTATCTCCTTTGTACGGTCAGTCTATGCGGTGGATACTCTTCCAGCGAAAATGAAGGACACATGGAAAATCCAGTATATGCGGGCAGTGGTCTCGGGTCGATGCAGAGCAATGTATCCATCGCTATAGCCACCACGATCCTTCATCCGGGGCCGACGCTGAAACTCTGGCTGCGCTATCATCTGCGCTGGGTGCAGCATGTATTGATATACATGGACGACCCGAGTGAGCGATCAATGTTTGAAGGTCTCTGTGATGATTTGCCCGTCACGCTGTTGGAAGGCTCACGAGCGGACCCTGGAATGTCACCCGAAAGTCGCCTCATCCAACGTCAAATAGAAAACATGGAGCATGCGATCCCTCATCTCATAACCCAAGGATACACGTGGCTCATTCACATGGACATGGACGAGCTGCTGTTTGGCCCTCTGTTCGAATCCAAGGCCTGGGCGAACGACCTCGACATCGGCTTGGTCACCTTTACCAACCACGAGGCGATCCCCGTCGACTATGAGACTTTAGACCCCTTCAGAGACTGTGTGTACTTCTGGGTCAACGGCATCAACCGCAACAAAAAGTTCATGGCTTACAGCAACGGCAAGAGCGCCGTCCGCCTCGGGCCCGGCGTCAAGCCGAGCGGGCCCCACTGGTTCTCGGGCCACGCCGGCCGCGCCTGGACGCCCCCGAGCAGGGAGGCCATGTTGCTGCACTATCCCTATCCGTCGTATCGGCGCTGGCTGCGCAAGTTTGACTACTACGGGGCCTTCTCGAATCACTGGTTTGGGGATCGACGGGCGCCGAAGATCATGGAGTTTATGCTCCGGTCGAGGGATGTCGTTCAGAAGGCTCACCATACCAATGATTGGCTACAGACGGAGGAGTTTTTTCGTGCTCATATACCGAATAATCAGACGAGAGAGAAGGCTCTTTCCGAGGATAGAATTCGATATCATACGCCGTTCTCTGGCTTTGACAAGGACTAGAAGGGGATGTTGTTTCTGATTTGTTATGAGCATATGAAAGGATACGTACCCGCCGTAATGATTTCTTGTACTAAAACATGTTCTCGCATTGTTTCATTCTTGTTTCTGTTGGTTTGCTCAGGGATATTTGTTTTCTCTATATGTTACATCTTTGTGGGGGTTCCGCCTAAGAATAAAGTCTCTATGCTGCCGCCGTGGCTTGTCCCTTGTATTAAACAGATCGCATTCATGCCCGCAGAGTCAACTTACTGTGACGATTGACATCCTTGTACAGCAGATAGCGAAAGTTGCCCGGCCCGCCCGCATAGCAGGCCTGCGGGCAAAAAGCGCGTAGCCACATGAAATCGCCAGCCTCGACCTCGACCCAGTCCTGGTTCAGGCGGTAGACGGCTTTACCCTCGAGCACGTACAGCCCGTGCTCCATGACGTGCGTCTCGGCAAAGGGGATGACGCCTCCCGGCTTGAAGGTGACAATCGTTACGTGCATGTCGTGACGCAGGTCGCTGGGGTCGACGAAGCGCGTGGTGGCCCAGGTGTCGTTGGTGTCGGGCATGGGCGTGGGAGGGATGTCGTTCTCGTTGAGGAACAAGGGGTCCGGGGCGGCGAGGCCCTCGACGGCTTCGTAGGCCTTGCGGATCCAGTGGAACCGGGCGGGCTCGCTTCCGTTGTTGCGGATCGTCCAGCCGCTCTTGGGGGGCAGGAAAGCGTAGCCACCCTCTCGGAGTGTGTGAGCCTCGCCGGCCACCGTCACAGTCGCCTCCCCGTGGACGACGAACAGAACACCTTCCGCAGCACCGTCAGTCTCGGGTCTGTCGCTGCCGCCACCCGGTTGGACCTCCATGATGTACTGGGAAAACGTCTCGGCAAAGCCGGACAACGGGCGGGCAATGACCCATAGCCTGGTCTCCTCCCAGAATGGTAGGAAACTGGTGACAATGTCGCTGAAGCAGCCCTTGGGGATGACGGCGTAGGACTCTGTGAACATGGCGCGGTCGGTCAGGAGCTGCGTCTGGGGCGGCAATCCACCCTTGGGTGCGTAGTAGGCACCCATGGTGTTGTCGTTGCTCATATTGGGTGAGGGATGGATGAGTGGTGTATCAAAGTGATTGGGTGTATTGATTTTTGTCTTGTCTCAGGTTGGGTATTGCCAATTGGTGCTATTGGATTACCTAGGATAGTTCAATTCTAAGAAGCAGGAGGGAAAAGTTGATTGGGTTTGCCCCTCATTCTTCTTTGCCCACGCTGCGACTCCGAGTTACAAAAGCCATAATCAAGGGTCTCCGGTTCGGCGGTCCATAAAAAAAGCGCGCAAGTAACTGGTAGCTTCGGCCGCTACCCGGGCTTCCAGAGGCCTAACGGGGAAGAATAGCGTCCCATGCGCCCGGGCGTGTCCGTGTTCCCCATCGGGGTTGGCCGCCGTTGGTCAAGCTACCCTAGACCTGCCTAATATATATGATTGTTGGACAAATTAATGCTTTGTTAACCGGGATGATTGTAGTTTGGGTATTGTATGGATCAATTCTTATTATGAGCAGTTCATATCGGCTTGAAGGGAATTTCATACGATACTTGGGTGTGACTTTGCGGTGGCTTGTGGCTATGTATGGAAAAAAAGAAATGCTCCCCACCATCAATATGTCAATTTGGTGTTAATTATAAACAGATGACCACTGATTTGATAGCGGCATATTCATCCAGTATGCTTTATGATGAATAATTTTCGGCACCAACAACTCTTCTAAAACACATGTTCTAGATAGTCACAGAGAGCAAAGGAAAATGTGGTTCGATCTAAGCCTCTATCACGAAGGCCTGTATGACATGTGACGAGCCGGGCTTTATGAGAGTACCTTACACCTTACACCTTACATCAGTGCACTGTATGCGCTGTATCTGTTAGGCCTGCCCCTGCAAAGCGCGATACAGGCGACCACACCCCGCGGTTGACGTGTGTTGCGCGGCTCGCCAGCGCGGTTCGCTATTAACATTTCCCTAAAGGTACCTAAGGTAGGGATCCAGGAACACACAGGCCACAGCTAGATCAGGACAGCAGGGTTGTTGTCGCCCCAAGTTGGGGCAGTACAGCACTAATTAGGCTCACTCGCATTTACCTCCTCGGTGGCTCGCTCTTCGCTCTTCGCTCTTCGCCCCCCGCGGTTTCCTTCACACTGCAGTTTCCAACTTGTTGCAAGCTGCGCCACAAAGAGCAACGAAATTCACCACCCACCGCCGATTAGGTGCTCACAATCCGCGCCTTTGCACAGCCATCAGCCTTGCCTCCCCCCACCTCTTCCCTGACTGAGTCTATTCAGTCTGCCTGTGATTGACATGTTTCATGCGAGCCGTGACGCGGCACACGCGGCTGGCGTACGTAAGTTCGCTGGTGGTGGCCACAGTGGTTGATGGTACAATGTACAATTGTACGAGTATAGTATCAAGGAACCCTTGTCATGTACAGGATGAGTGTGTATATATGTATTTATATATATATATATATATAATTATTCCATGGCATGGCAATGATGGAGAGGAAAAATAAAGAAGTCTTCATTAACACTCAATCCAGTCAACTTTTCTTCCATCAGCTCTTCTTTCTGCAGTCATACACCATATCACAACCAGCATCATGACCGACGTCAAGACACCCATGCCGCCGCCCATGACCGAGGAATCGGTCGACGTACCTCCTCCAGATGCACCTCATGCACTTCGACAGCCCACGGGCAACCCGCCCAGCTACGAACCTAGCGAGGCCGAGCCTACATCCACTCAGACACCTACACCAAAGCGGACCTTGGGCGAGCGATTCCACGATCTCAGTGCCAAAGCTGGGAGGCCCTTGAACAAGGCTGCCAATGTGATCGGAGCCGAGGGATGGTGGCCGGACAGCGTTGAGAAGGAGAGCATGAAAGCCGCCCGCATTCTATACTCATTCACAAGTATGTACCTCTTCTCACATTTATCACTACTACTCCTACTACTTACTATATCGTGTGACACCAACATGAACATCCTTGCTGATTCCATCTCAAAATAGACCTCAGAGTCGACAGCCCTCCCAAGACCAACGGCCCCAAGCACCCCACCGGCATCTCCCGCAAATCCACCGTCAAGATCCCCCGCGACGTCCTCAACAACTGCGCCGGCCTCGCCATCTTCAACACCATCCGCGCCGGCGCCTGGCACGGCTCCCTGTCCGGCGGCTCCGGCGTCGTCCTGGCCCGCCGCCCGGACGGCACCTGGTCGCCCCCGTCTTCATTTGTCCTCTCCAAGCTCGGCGGCGGCTTCGTCTTTGGCCTCGACGTCTGCGACTGCGTCTGCGTCCTCAACACCCAGGCCCAGGTCGACGCCTTCACCCGTCCTCAGCTCTCCCTCGGCGGCGGTGCCGACATTGCCGTTGGGCCCGTGGGTACCGGCGCCGCTGTGAATGCTGCCCTTACCAAGGCCTCTAAGCCCATGTGGAGTTATACCAAGGGTCACGGTCTCTGGCTCGGCGTTCAGGTTGACGGCACGGTCATTGTCACGCGCAACGATGCCAACAGCGTCTTTTACAACCAGCGCGGCATCACGGCCAAGACGATTCTCACGGGTGACGTGGCTTGGCCAATGGGCGCCAAGCCGCTGTTTGAGATGATCAGGGCCATGGAGGGCCGCCGGGACGTTGATCAGACGTTGATACAAGAGGTTGAGCAAGCCCCGACTCCGGCCCCGGCTCCGGCTCCCGTTCTCGTGCCCGTCGATGCCCCGGAGTCACCTCATCTGGATGAGAAGGCGGCGCCGCTGCCTGCGTACGCTGAGATTAGGGAAGACAATGAGTGGCAGGTCCTTCGGAGTAAGGAAGAGGGGGGCCAGGATACGCAAGATCAGGCGTCTGATCTGTATGAGAGCTCGGTGCAGGATGAAAAGGAGAGGCTTGCCAAGTCGGGATTCTAATCTGGGCCATGAGGGCCGGCGCTAGACTGTCAACGACGGGCGTGGTGTCCATTGCCAAGGATAGAAGTTATCTGTTTGTCTGCTGCACTGTTAACACCATTTTATTGAATATGAGCGTATGATTATTTCACTTCCATTAATATGTTCCGCTACAATACTGAATATTCCACCTCATTGAGGTCCTCACATGATTAAGATCCTTACTTCGTCACAATGTCATGGCAACACGAAAATCTTATGATACAAACTCCCTCTCCACCTCCACTTTGATACAGGTCGGGTTCTGAGGCTCGGCCTCTTCATTACCGAGGACCCAATTCAGAGTCTGAGACCGGTAGCCGCCGAAATAGGTTCGGCAGATGTACCAGTTCTTCAATACTTTGGACTGGTCAATCACCGGCGGGCTCGTGCTATCATCGACGTAGGTAATGATGGCCAGCTGGCCGGTCTCCCTCTCGACGGTAATGGACTGCGAGTCGGACGAGGGCTGAAACAAGGGCAGTGCGACGTTGCTTGACGGATTGACGTAAAAGTCCATGGGCTGCGAGACGTAGTCGGTTCCTTGAAGATGTCAGCCAGATCTACGATCCAACATAAATATTTGCCGGAGGGGGAAACATACCGAGGGGCAGATTGTACACCAGCGTGCCGATGGGCTCGTACCCTTCCAACGGGTCCGATGCGCCTTCTGTGGTGTTGTGGTAGAATTCGGACGACGAGTCGGTCAGACAGAGTGACTCAATCGCGGCGCCGGTGTGGCAGGCCGTCAGCTTCTTGCCGCTCACAGACGTGTCGTCGGAGCTCAGGACGAGGTGGAAAGGCTCGGACTGGACGTCGTCTTGGGCGGCGACGGCCACGCCTAGAATGACAATCGGTAAGAATCGCATTTTGACAGTTTTTGTGTTTTCTTTCTTTCTTTCTTTCTTTTGTACTAAAATGACAATTTGCATGTAAGAGAGACAATGATGGGTAGACGTTGAAGAAGATTAGTCTAAACGCTGGGGAACATGGCGCTTTTTTATGTCTTTGCTTTCAGTGTCAGTGAATCATACGAGATGATCATCGTCTCATTTTCCATTCACGGCATGCCCAGCAAAATTCACAAAAGGTCATCTGCATCGTCGGTCGAATATACGATTTGGCAATACGAGATTGATGAACCACTAAGGCATAGAGCCCCCCCCCTCCCCGCGCGAACACCCGTCTGCGGCCCCCACGATTGGTACTGGGCCCTAATGGCAAATTGGGGGCCGTTTGTCGTTTAGGTGAGCGTGTAAAGACGCTAAGCCTGCCGATGTAGTGCGAGCGTGCCAGGTCGAGCTAAACACTGCAGTCTGTGCCGTTGTCACTTTGGGATTGAATGACGTCGGCACTATCTAGAATGATCATACCCCAATTCCGGGAGTTGGCGGTAAGGTGATTGGTAATAGGTAGAGCAAGGGGGCAGTCTAAATCCTCTCAAACCCAGCTTCCGGTGAGGAACAGCGGGGTTCAACATTGAAAGATCCACGATACAAGATCCCTGGAAGTACTTGCAATACCGGTAAAATGCTCACAGAGCCGTGTTCTTATTAATAATATATATAGTCATTCGAGAGGGTCATTAATTGCACAGGGTAGACAGCCTGCTGATTATCCCCAGCATGGATTTTGGAGTTCAGAGTATGAGTACGAGGACAAGGACAAGTACTCCAAAGAGGCAGTAAGCAAAGCAAACCCGACATTCTCACTCCCCGACCACGCTCAACTTCGATCCGCTCATCCTGGACGTGCTTCGCTTTCTCAGTTTCGCTGTAGGTCTTACTGGCTCACCCTGGGCAGTCGTAGAGGACGAAGACGAGGACTGGCTCCCCAAATCAAAGTACTTGCCCCATTTCCCCAAACGGCTTTGCCTCTCGCCATTGTCCATGTCGGACGAGCAGACGGTGATGGTGCCAGTGCCCGTGGTCGGCCCTTGTTCCATCACCATATCGGGCTGAACTGCAGTCGCGCCCACCTGTCGATACGTATTTTCTCGATAGAATTCCCTGTTCTGGATTTCGTATTTGCCCGCTTGGATGGCCGCCTCGTCCTTTTCTCGCGCGACGGCGTCGGTGCTAAAGTGCCGGTCCACGGTCGCATTAATGGTTCCGCGGAGGATCTCACCGGCGCCCTGTAAAACATTAGTCTTTCCTCATTTCGAGCAAAAGGTCGTAATGATTATGGTAAGAGAGAAACATACATGAACCCCGGCTGCGGCTGACTTGATATTCCCCAGTGTCGATGGTTTACGGCCCATTGGTTGCTTCCCGTCGGCCGCTGATGGGGAGCCGTAGGGCTGTGCGTATGGGGTGACGGGCGTCACCACGGGCTGCGGCGGCGCTTGTTGTTGCTGCTGTTGCGGCGGCGGATGCGGAGGCGGGGCGTACGCCGGTTGCTGGAACGAGCTCAACGAAGTGATGGACTCTCGCATCCGCGGATATTCGCTGTCGACGGGGCTGGGTATCGCATTGGGATCTCTGGGCGGGACGATCCGCCTCCCGGGTGTCTCTATGCTCATCCGCCGCGCCGGGGGGTGCTCCGGCTCCGGGAGCTTGGGCGGCACCGGCGGCGGCTCGAGCGTATCTAGATTTGCCTCGGTGGGTAGCTCTACGACCGTTGGCGGCGGCGGCTGCGGCGAGGCCCCTCCCCCTGGTCCGCTGCCTCCTGCCGCCGATGATGTATCGGAGTTGGTGACGGTTGTCGTCGTTGTGGTTGTGGTTGTTGTGGTTGTGACTGTCTGACCCGTGCTCTGGTTTGTGCGTGTTTCTTGGGATATGACGGGACTGGCCGCCGGTTTGGGAATGTCCGGCGTCGTGCTGTTCCTCTCCCTGTCCCTGCCCGTGTCGGAGGAGGCGGCGTCGGTCGTCAATGAGTTCATGGGGTCGCTGGCGCCACTGGTCGAGTCGGGCGTCTTGTCCGTGGAGCTGGCTGGCTCGACGACCTGGAGCCTATTCTTATCTTTGACCGACTGGCCGAGTAACTTTTTCCATTTCGGCCTTTTCTCCTCCTTGGTAGACGCCTCGGCTTGAGGTAATGACATGGTCCTAGTCTCTTTCTGTTTCGTGGTTTCCTTCTTTCTGTCTTTCTTTCGGCCTGCTATGTTGATTGGAGAATACGGATTGGGGGAATTGGGAAGTAGTGGAAGTAGTAGGATGAGCTCAACTAGGTCCTTTGCGAAGCTACTCGGAGGGGGGGGGGGAAGTGATTTGAATGACGATTTTGGGCAAGACTACACACATAGAGACCCAATTGGGCGTTGACTGGCTCTCACCTCTTTTTTAGTGTCAGGGCAATCAAGATCCATGGCACACACAACACAGCACATACACTAGATGAAGTACGCCAGCGATGAGGTCATGATCCAAGTAACCCCAACGCTGCTGCAACCGCTACCACGAGCAGTGATACCACCACTACCTATGTATTGCTAGTACTGCGAGCACTGCTAGTAGTCTTATTGGTGGCAGTACTAGTAGTATTGTTAGTACTAGTAGTAAGTGGTGCTCTACGAGTAGTCAATCAACGCCCAAACGTGGGGTCGACGAACCGGTAGGGGAAAATGATATCATGATGACCTACGGATCTTGGTCTGGCCGCCGTTGGTTCCCGCCATGGTTCGTCCCGAATTGTTCTGGCTATAAAGACAAGATTGTTCCTTGTTTACACCACGCGGGGTGTTCATTCCAGTCATGAAGCTGTGTATACCTGGGAAGAAAGGCAAGAATTCATACAAACGAGCCTCGCTTGGCTATGGCTGCGCCAATGATGGAGAGTGATATTATCGGACACTGGGCTTCGCTCTCCAGTCTCCGAGGGCGCATGGGCTCGATTGAGTTGATGTTCACACCAAACAACTGTACTGTCCAAGAATGCGTAAAGTTTGGCCAAGAATCAAGGTGATGGGACAACGTCAAAGAAACTTTGGCGCCACTGGGTTCAGCCCGCTTCATTGAAGCCAAACAGCTGCAGAACCTCCAAAACCTACAAGCCGGTTTTTTGGTAAATGGCTGTGGCGATTTGGCAGTATCGGAGTGGCTTTTCCCGTGCTCTACTTCGTAGTCCGCTGCGGGTGATCATCCGATTTATCTGGAAGCACGCGGATCTTATATTCCCCATCGAGGTGCTGCACGAAGCATGTTCCTTGGGTCAAGGACCATCATTTGCAAAATCGCCCACGGCCACCTACGCGTCCCAATTGCAGCGGAGGCAGTGGCACATTTATGTTGTAAAGGCGTAGTAGTGCTCTCTCGAGATTGAGGTACCTGTAGGAACCGGTAGCTGGGACAACCTATGCATGTACAATAATAATAATGTTAGTAATACCGTGGCAGGTCGTACATACCATACCCAGCAATTCGGAAAACAGTTTCGGCCGCTCTCGCATTGGAGATGCTCGCACAAGGTGGGTAATGATGCTTCGCTCGCGTATGCATAAGCTATGCGATCGTGCTCTAGGCCTCTGGCCCGTGCGATAATACTAATAATCACAGGACCACTCCGCCCAGGTTTCAGGCCATGTTAGCCGATGCAGAAGAGCAGAAGAGCAGAAGAGCAGAAGAGCAGAAGGGTCCTGGGAGTTGTAGCTGGGGATCCCCCTGACACTAGCGCTTACCACACACTCTCGCAAAGGATTGGCTAACAAAAGTCGCCGGCGTGGGGTGGTATCAAATGCCTTGTATTACAGGTACCTTAGGTAGGCTGTACTTAAATACCTAGCAGTGGGCTCACCCAGCTAAGAACAGACCTGGCTTGGCTCATAGTCCGAATTCCAGTCCGAGCAATGATGAAACGTGCTTATGCTAGTGTCAGAATTTCGGCTCGAAGAAACACAGAGGACCTTTCCCATTCAGGACAAGCTGCACTCAGCAAACTACGGCAGTAGGGATATCGTTGAATGTTTTATGATCACGGCATTATCATCCATGGGGCTCTGGCGCAGGTACATACACTGCTCTGTCGGTAGGGTGCGTTGTGTAAGATAATTCTCTATTCGGATATATACAAAGTAATACTATAGTAATTGTAGCCCGATGCTATATGAAGGTCCAGGTGATCGTGAATGTAAGTCTAGACATGGTACTAAATCGGAGGTATCACGATCGGCTATAATGGCTGCAACTTAAATAGAAATGAAAAAAATACGGCAGTCCGGGACCTGTTGTACATTAAGCAAATAAAGCTAGCTACCTGTCATCACAGTCAGCCTCTAGAGTTGTGATTACGGAGTACGCCCAGAAAAACAGACCCTGGACCACCGTTCAATTAGGTGATCCATGTCCCTATATGTTTGTTCCGTTATGACTACTCCGTACAAAGACTGGTTGTAATGCCTGCCAATTAGCATCACAGCTGGCTTTATGTCTACCATCTCGTAGGCCTTCAATCAGCATGATATTCTCCCTATGAGTGCCGTGAGGCTTCAAGCATGTATTCACTTCACGACACTTAATCATTAACAAGAAACCTAGGGCAACATGTCAATACCAGACTTCCTAGGGGTAAATAAGGTACTTTCAAGTATCAGCCAGGAGTATCTTTTTCAAGTGCAGGCAACTAAACCAAAATGGGCTACTTCCCCCGCTCAGAAACATTCTGGAGCCTTATGACACTCAAAACGGATACGTATTTATAGGCAGTACTAACCTAGCACATACAGTAGGCCCACTGTGTTATGGGTACGCAGTAGTCCGAATAGGAATGCTTGAAGTGCGAATAGAGGTGAGATGCTCTTGTTTGATTTGAATCCTTCGTGAGCATCCTACGAATACGCGAGGCATGGGGATTGACAAATCCCTATAGGGCGCACCTGCAATTCTATTCATTCTACATATACTCCGTAAGTTCCTTGTTCCCCTTGACTTCTTAGTAGCCGCAGAGACCATTCGTTACATTCCCTCAATTTCTCTTAATTTTCTTTCTTTCAATTTCACGGTAGCGCTTGAAGCGTTACCAAACAAAAAAAAGAGGCCAATCATGTTGTTCCTCTCTTCCGTTCTGCTGTTCCTGTCCTGCACTGCTTCTGCCGCCAGCCTTCCGCCAGCTACCGTCCAGGTCCAGAAGCGCGCAGTCGACAAGAACTACATCTTTGCCACCTTCCAGGCCCAAAAGGAGACCAAGGGGGACGAGACTACCCAGCTCAACATTTACTCTTCCGACGACGGCATTCACTATGAGGAGTACGCCATGGACACGTACCAGCCCGCGAGCGGCCTGGTGCGCGATCCTTCCATCATCCACTACCTTGACAGGTACTACGTCGTTCACACCACCGGTTGGAGCAGCCGCGACATTGGCATCATTGTCAGCGACGACCTCAAAAGCTGGGAGCCTGTGACTACGGTGACTCTGCCCGAGTGGGTTGGGCGAGCCTGGGCTCCGGTAAGTCATCATATACTTTTCCTTGACAAGTTCTAGACAGCAAATTGGCTTTTGCTGGGACTTTACAATAAACTAGCGCGGGACTCTAACGTGGCCTCTATAGGAATTCTTCTGGGATCGCGCCGACCAGAGCCTCAACATTATCGTCTCCATCGAGGAACACGGCGGCAAGTGGGAACCCTACATCATCACCGCCAAGGCCGGCGACATCGCCAAGTCGTGGACCGATCCCGAGCTTCTCGCGCTGGAGCCCAACAAGAAGAACGAGCCGCACATTGACATGTTTGTCGTGTACAACGAGGACGACCTGAAGAAACCGTACCACGCCTTCATCAAGAACGAGGCCGCCAAGCACATTGAGCAGTGGAAGGCCAGCTCGCTCAAGGGACCGTACTCCTGGGTCGGTCGTCCTGGTGACGGAGCCTGGGGCAAGAGAGAGGGACCTGCCCTCACCAAGGTCAAGGACGGCGACAAGGAGAAGTGGCTCATGTGAGTATTTCTTTCTCAACCCCTCTCCTATCGCTCCCGACGCGCCCGCAGTGATGTGTAAACATGATTTTTCAACGCTAACAAATCTTCTAGTCTCGCTGACGACTACCACGGCAAAATGTTCTATTCCCTGTCCGAGGATATTGGCACCATTGATAGCTGGGAAGAGATGAAGGAGTTGCCGGATGTGGTCAGCGCGGTTAGACATGGAACCATCATCTCCCAGGTGTAATTTCAATATGTGTCCCCCTGCTGCGCAGGAGATTCAGAATTGTATATTCTTTATAAAGACACATATTTTGCCATTCGTCAAGACTGTTCGACGTGACCTTGGATCAATGCACAAGCTGCTTGGGGGTGGTGGGCTACCGCGTAGACGAAAAGCATGACTACTAAAGGGCCAGTCTGAGGGATGAAGTTCTTGTCAGAGTCTATGATCGACAGCACGTGATGGCCACGAGGATGACAGGTGGACCAGGACCGGGGCTCTCCTGGCTGTCGATCCGGTCAGCATACCGCGGCTCCGAATCCCATCGTCGGGTTGCCGGGGGGAAGCAAGGGCGAGGTGCGGCAGCTACCTGGGCTCGGCCGTGACATGATGAGTTTCGAGTGACTCGTTTGGACAGCCTTTGAGGGTGGTGTCTTGCAAGTCAACCGCGAAGCCTTCTGTTCGACTGTCCAAGCCTCTTTACGCGGAACGTACAAGTCATTTGACGAAAATTTAAGAAGACTTGTGAAGTATGCTCAAGTAATGGACGAATGATCTTCTACTACACTCTCTCGATATCTGAATAATAGCTCATGGAGAGACTTCTCGGATTGCACAAAGAGATCGTGGTATCGTAGTACCCATGCTAAGCTGTGTAGCAGAGAAGTCTTCATCCGCTAGGGTTAAGAAAAACATCGCTACAGGACATACATGCTCAGAGGCGCGCTGACCACAGATGATCCCCTATTTCCTGGAATGTTCCGCGGAAGCGGCTAGTAAGCATTGTTCTCCAGTTTCTTGCATACATTCTTGCCATAATCAATATGCTTCCGCGGAAGCTCAACTCGTGCAATACTGCCATTTCCCGCATAACATCATGATCTTACTCAATTTTCTTCCACGGAAGCACAAGACATGCCGTGTAAACTGGCTTCATGTGCAATTATTCAGTACGCTACAACCCCGCGGAAGTTCAACTAGACCTTAGGTCAAGATCTGAGTGAGAGAGGCTTGACCATCCTATATAAAGGATTAAGCCCGTAGCCGAGAAACACGGCATGTCTCAGCAAGTCATCACAGCATATCCTCCGCCCAGCTCCGAATTCATCAATAACTATGGCATCTCCTCCCTTCAAAAGCTTTGTCTCTTTTACCAAAGAATGGCACGATGATACGTACCCGTCCATCTCCCCCACACGGCCAGAACTTTCAGCCGCTGGGAAGAATGTCGTTATCACAGGCGGAGGCACGGGTATCGGAAAGGCTACCGCCATCGCCTTCGCCCAGGCCGGCGCCAAGTCCGTCTCCATCATAGGTCGACGTATCGACCGCCTTGAGACAGCTGGAGCAGCCATTACGGACACGAACCCTTCCACGTTGGTGGTGTTGCAGACTGGAGATGTTGCCGACCGCACGTCTATACAAGCCGCACTCGATGTTATTGTGGAAAAGATCAGAGGCAAGATTGACATCTTTGTGAACAACGCCGGTATACTTGCCAAGGACGCGCCTGTGATTGACTACCCCGAGTCCGAGGTGCGGCGATCTTTTGAGACCAACATCATAGGCTCCTTCAATGCGCTGCAGGCCTTCACACCCCTGGCGGCTCCCGGTGCCAAGCTCCTGAACGTAGGGTCAGGGATAGGCCACTTTGCTCCTCTGCCTGAAATTACGGGAGTGTGGAGCTACGCCGCGATGAAAGCGGCCGCCCTCAAGATGCTCGAATACTATGCTTCTGAGAATCCGAACGTTCACGTCGTCAGCATCCAACCGGGCATAGTTGGGACGGAAATCAACCCCAAAATTCCGGTGGGCTTTGACACGGGTAAGTTTCATACAACCGTTGCCGTCTTCTCTCTGTTGATAGATTGCTCGCCTTGGGCAAAATGCTAACAGAGCTCATAGTCGAGCTGCCTGCTCACTTTCTCGTTTGGATCGCATCGAGTGAAGCCGCTTTCCTTAGAAACAAGTTTGCATGGGCGAACTGGGATGTAGAAGAGCTAAAGGATCGGGCTGAAGAGATTCAGGGCTCGTCTCTGTTTAGAGTCTTCCTGAGTGGTGTCGACATGTAACGGGGACCACGCCCCGTTGGCTGGCAAGGCCTCGACTATAAGGCAGGATTGCTGTGGCTAATGTGGTGGCATTGAGTATTAATTATATACTTCCACCTAGTCTTGAATTTTGGGTGACAATATGGTAGCATAGCTCAGGAGCTCTTTGCAAGCGCTGTGAATGTTTCTTAAGTTGTCGTTCCCTGACTGTTGAATGAGATCTTCCAGGAGGCTTATGGAGAGATTGATTAATGACACGTCTTGTTTCACCTGCGGATGGTATGGGTCAAACATGATGTTCGCTGTCAGACAGAATGACCCAGAGATGTAGGAGCACGAAGTCATCCTATGAGCAGGTAAAAATGTTAGTTATTGTACCATAATCAATCATGAGAAGGGATCACTAACCAGATGAATGCCTGGTCTCTTCGCTCCACCTCCCAAAACAGAATCATGAATTTACGAGTCTCGTCGATGAGCTTATGCCACTCCCCCTGGGACGGCGTGGGTAGGGGCACCGGAAGATGGTGTCCCTGCTGCGCGACAGTTTTGCCAAAGCTACGCAGACTTTGGATCCACTGCAGTCTCATGGCATGGGCTCGGTACACCTGGCTCCGACAAGCAAGGTGCGTCGAATAGAGCACCGCGAAACCCCTGCATAGGTATTGTTGCCCCGTCTGTTTGACTGACCCTTGTCGGAACGCCGTCGGTACGCTGGACATCCAGTCATCTAGCATGCCGTTCAAACGAACTATCGCTTGGTCCCGCTGACCGTCATCCAAGGACCCGGCGGCGCTTGCGTGTGTAAAGTCGCGGACTTCACCCTGGATACTGGCGAGCTGCACGCGGCATCGGAGGAAATTGAAGGAAAAGGAGGCGCTTGCATCGGTCACGTTTCCGGCGCCGTCTGTTGGCTCGGCTGACGGCCAATCGACGTCGATATCTGCCTCCCTTTGCACGGGAGGCCGACTAGTCCGCATGCTGATGTCTTTGTCCAGCAGATATGCCATCCAGAAGACTCTGTTCCTTTCCAATGTCATGGAGATGTCGAGGCTGTCGGCGCTTCGAGTGTGCAACCCTAGCTCGTGCGCCAGTCGCAACGCAATGGCGATGAGCATAGTCGCTGGCTTCAGATCCTGCGTCCCTTGAAACAACAGAACCATTCCGAGAAGAATCTGAACGCTCAGAAGATCGGCCTCGCCCATGATGATCTCGGAGAGTACCGTCTGGGCATTCTGCAGGTAGTACGCGGCGCCTCCGCTCAGCGTCGCATCCTCAAGTGCCGAGTGACGATGGGCCAGCGCCAGAACGACGTTGATTGCCGCCCATGTCGTGCGCTCCCGGCGTTCCGGATACTTGTACCAATGATTGATTTTTCGCAGCAATCGCCCCGGATGGAATAGCGGAAGAATGGTGTTGAGCGACCTGAGGAATGCCTCTGTCGCAAATAGGACTTCGTGAAGAGGTGGCAGTTCCATGCGACCGTCCGGCAGCTCTTCCCGAATCAGGTCAGCATAGTCTACCACCTCCCCCTCCTTCTCCTGCTGCTGCTGCTGCTGCTGCTGCTGTTGAAACCCGGTGTCATTTGTCACGGCAACATTCGCTTCCGGATCGTCTGGGACCTGGACCGAGCACGGTACCAGGCGGCTGTGAAGCTCATCGATCTTCTGGTAAGCTTGGCCTAGATTTGACCGGAGACGCCCTACCTCCGATCGCAGAGCCTCCATCTCCTCGTTGGTGTCATGGCGTCGCGCTCGTGCCTTGCGGCTCACAGCTTCAAAGGCGCATTCCGAGCCGTGCAGGACGCAATTGGAGCACCGGGGCTTCTGGCCGTCGCACTTGATCCTCCTCCGATAACAAAGGTCGCATGCCTGGTCAAGGATACATTAGCGCGTTTGCATCAAAAGAAAGTAAAAAGCAATGACTGGTCACACAAAAAAAAACGATTGGCAAGACAGACTTTCCGTGTTTTGTGTTGCATCCCGTTCTTTTCTTCGCAATTTGTATTTTGTCACGAAGGTGTCAGCGGAACGTAGAGATAAGGCCAAACAAACAAGCAAGGTATGTACATACTTGAGGTGTGATTATTCACTGGCTACTACTAGCACGGATAGTAACCCCCCTTGCTAGACTGGGTGTAAGCCAAGTTCCGCGGAACCAAGCTGACAAATATGGAGACATGGGGTTCTTAGTACTTACACAAGTTGGTACCAGCCGAGAAAATCTACCTATCCTATTGAAACTTGGGAGCAATGCCCTAAGAAAGTTGATGAACAGATGAAATCAGCTTAAAGTCCCAAGAACCCACAATGTTGATGATGGTGAACTCATCCCAGGTCGTCCCTCATTAAGTAGAGGACATCCGTATCGAACTGTGAGTACCAGGGTCTTCAAAAGCTGACAGGTCTAGCATTCTGGTCTTAGAATTGCCGGACAGAGGCAATGGGTGCGATGGAGCTCTTTCAGTGACATTTCTTATGTAAGTTTATTGTAACTATAAGTATATACATTGAAGAACATTAAGAGTCTTAAGAATTTAGCCAAGAGAAATATCGAGGTGACCTCCGTTGCTCCAACCCTGGCAGCCACCTTCAGGGTTGATGCCATCGTAAGTACCGTAAGAACTATTTGGGTTAACGTCGGGGGTGCAGCCCAGCAGGTCATACGTTTCCGATTCGCCGCACTCGTTGACACCATTCTTGCAGTGGAAAGAGCACATGTCCATGTCCGCCCGGCAGCCTCCCGGAACGCTGACTGAGTACTGGTTTCCGCTCATGTTGACAAGGCGGCTGATGTTGACAGTGGCCGAGTCGCCCGTGGTGAACTCGCCCCAGGTGTTGTAGATTTGACCAAACTGGGACAGAGTCGTTTGGCGGTTGTTCAGGGAGGACCAGCCTCCTGAGATGCCGTTCTGTAGGGAAATGGTGACGCTATCACCCGGGCTGGGTAGAGAATAGGACACCTTTGGGTTGCGAACATTCATGAAAGACGCTTCGTAATCATCAATTGGAAAGTCCCACATAATGAGTGTAATAGGCGAGCCATCGCCCGCGTTGTTAGTGAAAGTGAAGGTGTTTGGCCCATCATCCCCTATCCAGATGTAGCCGTTGTTTCCGACGACATTATCGCCCATGCCGGCCATGCCAATGCTAGACATGTGCTGGCAGTCCTCAAAAGTCACGCCCTCAGCCAGAGCATTGCAGTCTGGAGCAAGAAAAATAGATGTTTCCTTTCTGAATAGACATGTTAGAAGACCATCTTATCACATGTTATGTGCTGTGTTACATACTTGGGAGCAGGAGCAGGAGCTGCTGCGGCAAGGCCAGCCAGGGCGAATGGAACCAGATATTGAGTGAACATTCTTGGAGAAGGAGTGGAAGCTTGAAAAATATCAAGCGGTGGACGATACTGGGGGGGGGGGGGGGGGGAGGAGTGACTGGTAGCCTAGGCTAAAGAGGCAGAGCTAATCAATGAATGTGTTTTATCGATGATACTCTAGCTAGAGGCCCGTTGTATGATCTTGGAGCTTTTATATGCATGTTCTCTTGCACATTAAAAAACCTGCGCATCGCGTAATGAGACTTTCCATTCACTTTTTAGGAAGGTTGTTGAGAAGGCTAACAGAGACAGGCCCCACGGCAAAGAATCGCGAGAACGTAATCTTCGTTTCCTCATCGGTCCATCGGCGAGACTCAGCAAAGTTCATGGCTAGTTCAGCAGCTCCGATTGGCTGTCCTTCTCTCAGAAACCAAGAAAAAAGAGATATGCCGCCCGCCTTGGACAATATATTGCCAATTATCTCAGCCTGGACGTATGCCGCTTACTTCAGGTAAGCTCGGTCCTTCTGGGTTGGGTCTAATAACCCCTGGTCTGGTGGTGGGCCGCGTTTGATTTGTCGTTTCCAACTAATCGAGGACCATCCGATTCGGGACGAAGCGTGATCAACAGACGATTGACGGGGCTGAAACGCGAACAATGCTAGAGCTCTTGGATCTACATTTGCTATGATTGGCCTCTGACAGCGTCGATATGTTTCTAACTAATACGATACTTCAATGGACATGGGACTTGTCGGGTGTTGTTTACAGATACGCCTGGGCTTCGAGAGTCTGACTTTTTAAACGGTTGGGCTGGTCTTATTTTGACCCAGGCCAAGGATAGTCGTCCCGCGGACGGCTATTGACTTGAAGTGGCCGTTTTCACGTGGCAATCAGGAAATATTGATTCATTGGACGCTTTACCTTGCGACCAATGTCGGAGAAGGATCAAATCATCGGCTGAAGAGGCCCACACTTTCATCAAGGTTGCCCATCTTCTTCCCCTTTTGGGGCTGGGCTGTCAGCATCTTCACCCGAACGGGATCGACCCGGTACCTTGCAGCATGTCACGAATGTGGAACCCTCTCTTTACTCAAAAGAGTAGCTTCAATAGACAAAGTTCTCTCTGCGGAAGTTGGCTCGGACGCGCCGAATACGATGCCAAGACGGGAAGTAGAAGCTGTGAGCCGTGATGGTGCAGGATGGTGCCGCGTCGCGAGTTGGCAGCTAGTAAAGGCTGCGAGAGCCGACTGTGCTCAGCTGCCGTTCTTGGGCATAGTCTGGTTTGAAAAGCGGCATGAGGTTCCAGAGTTCTGAGGGTGGACAGTAAGCTCTGGCTTAAAATGGCCAGCAGGTGTGGTCCGTGATTTCAAGGGAGCCTGAATATTCCACGATTGTGACCTTTGCAATCATCTCGAATGGCTTCAAAATCAGGTCAAGAATCTAATCAACTTACCACAGTCAAGTGTGTGGTTTTACTTGTTCATATCTTACGAGGGATTACTGAACTGGGAACTGCCGAAAGCCGGGATAACACGAGCCTCTAAAAGGCCATCACGCCTTGGTCCACCACGTACGCACGGTTGCACATGAGACCCCAACGCTGCGATAGCTTCCAGCGCCCGCTATTAGATGATGACTGGAATCGTGAACTGCCGATATTAAAGTCCCTAATCTAGCGAGTCGTTCTTTACAAGAAATTGCTGCCTCAAGCGGAAGACTAGGACTTGTTCATCTTATTCTTGCCTTCCAAAAACAGACCCGTCCCTCATCCTAGCATGTCACCAAGTCTTCGGTCTCGAACCTTTAGTGGAAGCAGTCAGCTTATGACCGGCACGTTTGCGTCCGATATCCCCAGCTTTACACAAGAATGGTGAATGTTCCAAAGCGTAGAACCGAAATGAGAACATAGAGTGCACATTGGCAGTTTTTGAAAAGTTCCGTAGTAAAACGCCCTAAGCTTCGTTCAAGCATATATGGAAGGCAGCTCGGTCATTAATCGCGTTCAAGTTGGAACGCAGTCCCTTCTTTGTATACTTACATAGTCCTTTGAGTAATCTATAAGTCACTCTTTACCTTTCTTTTACTATTATTTTCACCTGCAATTAATATGGCGACCGTTCGTTCTTTGGCGGTTGCCTTGGCTGCCATGACGCCCGGGGCCCTCGCCAATCTCATCATCAACAACTGGTGCGGCGTCGGCGTCTCCCTCGTGCAGTCCCACGACGCCGGCTGCGACTTTGGCGTCAACGGCAACTGCATTAGCGACGGCGACACCCCCTGGACCATTGCTCCAGGAACCGGCGAGTCGACCCTGGAGCTCGGGTACATCGCCGACGGGATCGGCACCAGTGTCAAGATCTCCAAGGACGACGTCTCCGAGGGCGTCCTTCAATTCGAGTACAACGTCGTCCAGGGCGAGTTTGGCGGCCTCTACTGGGACCTGAGTGACCTGGACGGCAGTGGAGGTGGGCTCGTCGGCACGCCCTTTCGCGACCAGAACGTCAAAGTCACGCCCACGGGCAACGGCGCGGGCCAGAATACGTGCGTCGTCATACGCTGCAAGGCCAACGACGTCTGCCTCGACAGCTACCAGCACCCAGATGACCCCAACACTAGGACGTGTCCTCTTGACACGGGACATCTCTATCTCGACCTTTGCATACCTGATGGACCCTTCAACAATGCTGCTTCAGGCGACAGGCTTACGGCTGCTCCCAAGCCCAGAGTGTTGGTCGGTACCAGCGTTTATGACTTACATGAGCCCAAGGTCAGACGTCACTTTCGCGCGTAGCTGCTCCTCGGTTCACGAGAAGGACATATTCAGGGGGTATGGGAGGGATTTATATCATATGTACATTTCAAGTAAATAGCACGCTAAATATAGCCTTCGTAACACTTCATACGGCACTCATAGTCTGCCACTTGCATGTATCTGAAAACTGAGGTAAGCATGACCAGCCAGTTCATCCGCAGAAACATCCCGGCAGTAGATCGATCATAGTTTCCCGATCACCAGCTCCCCCGTAAGATTTAGCAGATGTGGTGCCTGAATTTTGTTCAATCCCAGCAACCTTTATGGTTACAAACAATTTACATTTCCAAGATAGCTAGTCACTACAACTCATATTAATCATATCAACTTTCCACATTCATGAAGTTCTAATCCATGAATCGCTTAATGACATTCCATGTAAGCCGTGCCACGTTATTCTCATACCCATCCCAGCCAAGCGAACTATACCAGTTGATACTGCCGACGCTAAAGACGTGACCGCCACCGCTTGTCTTGAAAATGATCAAATCACTTCGAATCTTCTTTGACAATGTCCCCGTTGTGTTAACCATGGGGTACATAATCTCTTCATTGAACAGCCCAAAAGAGTCGTCATGTCCCACACTTGTCCCCAGCATGACCGCATTCGAAGGTGTGCCCAGCGCGAAATCCAGTCTATCAATCTCGTCGCCCGACGCGCCGCCCCCGAATCCTTCTGCTCCAAGAATGGCATGCGGTTTTCCGGTTGCGGGGTCTTTTTCAAAACCTTCAAACATCCAGGAGTACGATGAAGAATCAAGGATGTCCCTGTCCAGCTTGTAGGCGACTCCCGGTCCGCTCCCACATGCACAGGAGCCGAGTCCCCAGAGAGTCTGTGGATTTCTCCCCCTACTGCGCCAGAGACCGCCTTGTGCGCCATTGAGAGAATGTATCCGCTCTCCTGCTGGCAGTTCTATGGACCGACAACCCTGATCACCCTTGCGGACCTCCAGCCTGTGGGGCCTGGCGGGATCTGTCACAGAGCACCAGTAGAAGCCGTTCCCGCCAAGATACATGAGATTGCCTCCGTTGCGAGAGAAACTTGCGTAGGCATTGAGCAGCTCAAGACTGGGGTATTCAGGGTGACAGCCGGTCAACACCACGCGATAGCCGTTTAATGCGGATGCGCCTCTCAGATGTACGTCGTGATCCGTTAGAATGTCATAGTTGCCTCTCCCAAGACGCTGCTCCAGCAAACCAATCATGAGCTGATCAGCACTAAACTCGCGTGGTCGATGAAACGCCCAGTTTACATAGCCGGGTCTGATGTTAAGAATGGGTCTTCGGGCAGTGCTAAACACGCAGCCAGAGCCGTCGCGATGCACGTCGTACAACGAACAGCCCAAGTCAGTCCGGCGAGCCATGCGTCTAAAGTTGGAATCTTTCCGGATCTTGACTCCGCCTGATAGCTCCATTCGCGACGCGCGGCTCTGGTCGTACATGTGTTCATTGGCATAAGCCAAGTAGGTGAATGTCGATAGAACCATGGCCACTTTTGGCCTGGGCGCAGTCTCGGATGGACGGACAAAGAAGGTAATGTAATCAGAAACATGCTCGTGCCCAACTCCCTTGACTATGACGGCGTATGCTCCAGAGGGTATATCAGATGGAAGCTCGAAGGTGAAATCGGTAGCCCAAGCAGCGTCATCGAGATCATCTTCGTGGAAGTGAATGGCGCCGTAGCCGTACTTTGCTTTGGTCCAGTCAGGCTCGGAGCCATCCCAGTCATGTCCTTTGACAGCTCTAGTAGGAGCATTGATCAATATACCGTGGTTGTCATTTCCAGACACGTCGGTGATATTGTCAGTGGGAATGTCCAAAGCAAAGTTGTACTTTGCCCATGTCTTGTAAGATGACCCATCGCTCGTGATTCGAATATGAGGCGAGTCGAGTCTCCCGTTAAAGACATTTGTGGGACGTTTGGCAGGCGTAGCAGCATCAGAGAAAAAGCCCGATGCCAGTGTGAGGGGCTTGGTGTCCGCGAAGATGACTGGCGACGACAATTCTTTGGAAAAGCTTGTTGCCTCCGGGGCTATCTCTGCCAGTCTCTCAATATGTTTGACATTGAGACTCAAGCCCCGTCCAGCAATAGTCAAGTCAATCTCAGCCCACCGCCAGCGACGGAGGGAAATGTCTGTTTGAAACTGCTCAACACTGACGCCAGTGCCGGCATACACTTCTAGCGTCCCCTCAGTGCTCAAGAGAAGCGCAACTCCTTTGGACTCGTTGATATCAAGGGTCGAGAAGAGGACTTGGTCATCTCCCGACTCAGTCAACCATGGCTGGACGAAAGTGGTGAAACGGACGCCTTTGATTGATTGTTTGCTGTGAGCATCCTTCCATGTCTCAACAGTAGCATATGAGCCAGAGTGAGCCTTTTGATAGGAACCCCGGATAGTAGCAGTTTCCGCAGGAGGCTCGAGGATTGGCTCATACTGGACGGCCGGAGCCCTGGGGTGCTCGAAACCTTGGATGATCCGTGCAAGGCTCCAAGTGTATTCGGGCACAGTACTTGAAACCTTCATTGTATAATCGTTAGTCATAGTCAAGGTCACTCCGCTGACTGTAATTTCCAATCTATGTTCATCATGTCCGCACTTATGCGTCGACAGATTCCTACCCTAGACGTACCTTGACTTCAACTTTTTGACCGGCGGAGGCAATCCAAGGCTCTGTGTAGCCAATGATCTCCGGCTCATATCCACCAGGAATGTCTTTCTCCAAGACGCTGTCATCGGGCATGATGAATTGTTGCGAAATTTGAAAAGTAGGACGGCAGGAATAGGGTTATAAGCAAAGAGGTGATGCTTCGCAACCCCCTCATGTGAGAACCTGTGGAGGGACTTGACGATTTCAAATCTCGCTTCTCTTATAAGACGGAGCCTTGACCCTTAGTGGCTTGACTTCATTCGTGGCTATCAACACGCGTCTGTCGTTCGGCGTCGTCTCATACTCTTCTTGCGGAACCACTGTGACCATTCTGACATGGAGCGTTCAACCAAGCGTAAGTGGTAGGGATTCGGTTAGAAGGTATCCGTAGGAATTGGGTAATTGATAACATGCGTTACCCAATTAGGTATTTCCATCTACGACCTAGCGTATGTGGCATGCCTACTCCGTCAGACCCGACTACGGAGTACATATACTTGTACACGACCGCCAATGTGGGTTCTCCGCACGCTAACCATTGCACCGAATCCGGAAACCACGATTTTGAGCTGAGATATCACACGCCTGGATTGACGTCCTCCTTTGAAAGTAAAGATTTGGAAGTTACCAAATGTAGTATACATGCAGCCGGTCATGAGCTCCTGGCTCATCATGCCATGCAATTTGGCTTACAAGATTGATATAAAAGGATCAAGTTCCGCTGGACCGATTCACCACTAGCTTTCGGTTTATTCTAGTCCAGTTCCCAATTCGGCATTGCCCATTTGAGCAGTCACTGAGGCTATCATGCCCTTACACCCCATTGTTACCGAGCTGTCGGATGACCCCATCCGCAAGATAAGGCTTTAGTCTCCGCTCTATCCCAACTCGGATGTACGCAGTACTCCCTATCGCGAACTATTAGCTACTTGACTTCACCTGCCATGTGACTCTCCTCTACTCGTTAGGTACCTAATCCGCCCATCACCCTTGTCCCTCACACGCCTGGCCACAACGTGCTAGCGTTCCCCACTCCAACCGGAATCCGGGGACTTGCATATTCGCATGCTCGCCTCTCATCCCATTGATAGCAACCACCAGCCGTAGACTCATTGTTTGCTTCCATCGGAAAATCGAGACGAACAGGGGGCTTTCCGTATCTTCCCAACTCCTCCAGTCACAGATGCCCTTCGACAGGGTCACTCCCTATCCAACCGGCTGAGCGCGTCCGTTATTGGACTACTTAAAGAGCGGCTCGACTCCTGTCCCGGTGGCATGAAAGTCGATGAGCTTCATCAACCCTTATTCCTCCCTCTTCCAAGACTACTGTGAAGTCTAACCTGATCATAAGGTTGCCTATCATGACAAGTACACAAGTCCCCATGACTGGGCAAAACCCTGAAGATGTCCCTGGTACTATCCTCATCTGGGACGCAGAGCATGACGAATCCAACATCCAGCGTGCGGATGGTGGTCAAATCGTGTTGCAGCCTCAGCCAAGCGATGACCCCGAGGATCCCCTCAACTGGGCTCCGGGGAGGAAGAGAATCGCCATCAGCATGACCTACATCTATACCTTTGGTATCGGTATCGCGACTACCGTCACCTACAGCATCATGACCCAGGTAAGTTCCATTCTGTTCCGCCTTCCCCATTCTTTAAACACAAATATCTGTGGACCCCCCTAACACTTCGCTTTTCACCAGATCGCCGATGCCCAGGGCCTCACCATCGGCAACCTCAACACGGGAACAGGCGTGATGCAGCTAATGCAGGGTTGGGGCTGCCTCCTCTGGCAACCTTTCGCCATGACCTACGGCCGCCGAGGCGTCTACATTGTGACGATCGTGCTATCCACCTTCCCCGTGCTGTGGACGCCCTTCTCCAGCGGCGCCAGCCAGTGGTACGCCCACCGCATCCTCCTGGGCATCTTTTGCTGCCCCGTCGAGTCCCTGCCCGAGGCCTCCGTGCCGGACCTCTTCTTTGCGCACGAGCGTGGACGATATATTGCGCTGTACGCTTTCATACTCTTTGGTTCCAACTTCCTCGCTCCCTTCTTGGCTGGCTTCATTGCCGATAATCAGGACTGGCGTACGGTCATGTACTTTGCCACGGCTGTCATGGCTACCTGCTCCGTCATCCTGTTCTTTGGTCTCGAGGAGACGCTGTTCTTCCGCCAGACTACCGAAGGCACGGCTCCGGCGAGCACCATGCTCAGCAAGAAAGAATCCCAAATTGACAATCCCGAGGACGCCAAAGATTACAAGACGGCTGCTCACAGTGGTCTCACGGCCGTCGTAGCCACCCAGCACAGGCCGAAAAGGACATTCATCCAGCGCCTGGCTCTGGTCTCAAGACTCCCAGGTCGTCCGACGCGCAAACAGACGTTTCTCAAGTCGTGGCGCTCTCTCAAGATTATCGTTCTCTTCCCCAACGTCCTCTGGTCCGGTTTGCTGTTCGGCACCAATATCGGGTGGTACTCTGTGCTCAACGCCACCATGTCCATGATCCTTGCTGATGAGCCATACAACTTCCCGCCTAGAATGGTTGGCGTGGCGTATCTGTCTCCGCTGGTCGGCGGCGGTATCGCTTGCATTTGGGCCGGTAAGCTCTCGGATGTCCTTGCACTGAAGCTGGCCAAGAAGAATGGGGGTATTAGGGAGCCTGAGCACCGTCTCTGGAGCCTTGCCCTCTCGGCCATCATGTCCACCACAGGCCTTCTCATGTGGGGTGTCGGTGCCAGCCAGGAAGCTCACTACATGGTCCTCATCATTGGCATCGGCATCAAGACCTTCGGCGTCGTCTCCGCGTGCGCCGTCTCCCTGTCATACTCGGTAGACTGCTTCAAGGAGATTGCCGGCGAGTCCTTCGTATCCATCATGGTCATCAGGAACACCATCGGCTTCTGCTTCAGCTACGCAATCACCCCGTGGATCGAGGCGGTTGGGCTGCGCAACTGCTTCATCTCTGTTGCTTGCATCTCCTTTGTCTGCACCAATTCGTTTCTGCTCATGATCTTCTTTGGCAAGTCTCTGAGAAGGATGTGTGCTGACCGTTACTGGAGATACGTGGCCCTCGAGAAGGATACTGCTATCCATTGATGGATGCAAGACTGCTTCGTAGATTAAAATGAGAGGGTTTCAGAAGCTGTATCAAGATAGTAGATGATTATCATAATTTTAATGTGATTTGCATGCATCCAATACGGACATCTTCGTTGGTTATGAACAGGGCGAGCTTCAAAATATCAAATGAATACCGTACAAGCCACGACGAGGCCGAACAACACAGCGCGAGACGCAGTACACCACATATAACCCCCTCTGACCATTGCTATTCAACCCAATTGCAACATGTGCGCCATAGGCAGTCCACTCTCGCGGAGAACCAGCGCCGAGGGCACCTTGAGTCCCCACCAATACTCCGACCTCGAAGTCGGGCTCCACTCGCCCCAGACTTCCTCTAAGAGCTTCCCAACCGTATCGAATTGGTCAAAGTTGGATACGCTGCCCCAGTGCCGACAGTACTCGCGAGCCAGGTCCCGATTCCACTCGTTCCCTACCTCGGCCGCCGCGAGAAACACGGGGAGGAGAACCTGCTTCTGAATAGTTTCGGTAAAGGGGATGCACCGCACACAGTCTAGGATGACCCTGCTGAGGCGGGTGATGCGCTGCAGGTCGGGGGCGTCCTGAACGGGCTTGAACACCCTCTGCGCGTAGAGTAGGATCGCGTGCCTCCATGCCTCGACGCAGTGTAGACGATTTTGTCGGGAGTTGACGTCGCTCTCGGGATCCCGCATCTCGATTCGGGCAAAAAAGTCGTCGTGGTCGGTAAAATCCTCGACCTCCTGGACCACACGATCGACGGCCTGCATGTCGAAGATTGTGCTTTCCATCCGTGTTGTCTGCTCATATGTGGCGGCGAGCTTGGCCAAGCGTCTCATGGCGGCTATGAATTCTAGCGGGCACCCATTCAACGTGTAACTAGACCAGCCATCGTTTTCATCCCCATCGTAGCTCGTGATTGTCTCAAGATAAGAGAAAGGTAGGCGTGGCTCTCGCCGGGCAATGAGCGACACCGTGACGTCCCACCTGCGGAGATGGCAGATTTGTCAGTGTCCTGGATTAAATCGCCAAGAGACTTGCCATTGGAGAACTTACCATATGAGCATGGCAATTTGAGCCCGTAAGCGGGCGCTATGACGACTCATTTCTATTGCACCGGCACCTTCCAATACTTTTTGGGCGCCATCGAGGTGGATGTTCAATGTGTTATAAGCCGATCGCATTGACTGACATCCAGTCAGTCGCCTTCATTTGGAGAGGAGTGGGAGGTAGGGCTAGTGCCAGCGAGATGCAATGAGAGGTAGCCAACATACCTCAAAGTTACCAAGTAGCATAATCGTATCTAGCAGGGGGAGGTAGTCGGAGCTCGAGCTCAAGGCTGTACTAAGTTGCCCCAATGCGGTTGCCCAGTGGTCGTACGCCTGGGTCTCGAGAAGAGGGTTGTTGTTCCTCTTGGCCAGGTGTCGGCACGAAATGGCCAGCACTCCATGTAGCAAATAGGGGAATTTCTCGGCGTACCCAGCGCGGACACGGAAGGGATTATTACGACAGTCCGCGCTCAAGGGCACCACGCAATAATCTTGATCATCTGGACGAGGCCGTCAGCTCACGCTCTGCTTCAACTAAGTAGCTTCAACTCTGACATGGTACTACAGGAAGCTGAGACGACGAAGCATGAGGCGCAAAGTCGGACAAGACTTACATGACGCGAGTATTTCCCCGTATTTATGGGCAAGATTGCGGTACGTAACCCCAGCTGGTATGTTGCGTTCAACTTCAACAACGTCCAAGTCGTCCTGGACCGAGGGCGATCCGGAGCTAGAAGAGTATGATGTCAGACATGGCGGATCAGAGATTGCGAAAGGCTCAGGAGGGAAGTGTGATTGCTGCTGCAGCGAGTAGTCCGTGATATTTGGGTCTTCCAACGGCCCCGACGGTAGTTGCTGGGGTAAGCAGTCGAACCCGTCGTCTAATTGATTGTTGAACGCGATTGTCGTAGTCCATGGGTCGTCCACGTCGGCTTCAAGCTCGCACAAGGTCCAATCCTCAATGGTCCCCACAGCCGGTTGATCAGACTCAGAGGATAACCCCTCAGGGCTCACCGAGTCGCCGTCGCCCGAAGATGGATATGATGCTGGCTGGGGTGGCTCAGGCTCCAGCGTGAATTTGGTGAACAAGCCAGAGGAACCAGCCCCCAACGAATAAGGCGACTTGGAGGTCTTCTTGCGACGTTTGCTACCGACTCTCCCCGGGACGAACTGCAGCTGTTGAGGCCGCGACTGCTTTGGTGGCGACTGGTCCCTGACTCCCTCCTTGTTTCCTGCGCGCGCCTTGGGGGTCGTCTTTTGAGGCGTGAGAGTGTGCTTCCAGACCAGGTCGAGGGCAAACCCGCCACAGTCTCGTTTACGAGAGACACAGGCGCCGCATTTTGGGCGCTGGCGATCACAACGCTCCTTGAGCCGGGCGCAGGTTGAGCAATCACTCTTGGCGAAACCGAGCGAGTTGGTTCGATGGCCGAAGTGGCTGACCGAGACGGCCGCGCTTTGAGGTCCCATTGGCAACGAGTTGGTCTACATTAACTTTCGATTTATGAGTGTCGTTGGGCTTCCCAGGCGATGGAGGTCTACGCCGTTGACCCAGGCTGCCTTTCAGGACGGATGGGCGACATGAGTCCGGCTGGTTGGTTGGTTGGTTGAGGGCGAAGTTGGACGTCAGTGGGTGCGGGCAATCAAGACGCAAGAGTCAAGTGAAGGCGCGCGATGGCATTAGGTTGGTTCCCTTTGGATTGATGCTACTGCTAGTCCCTGTCACTTATCACTACTAGTGCTACTTGCTAGTGTATTTGACGAGTCTTATCGTCGACGCGGGCCATTTGCAGCGAGGTCCCGGGTCTCTGGTCTTTTCAGGGGCAGCTTTCCCCGCATTCAGGCGGGCGTCTGTAGTGGGAAGTTAGTACTCAGGGGGTATGCCCGGGCCTTGTAGAAGACACAAAGTGGATCCCGAGAGCGCCCCCAAGACCCGTGGAAGAGGCTCCCACGGCCCTAAGGTTTAGGTAGCGTGCAGCCAAGGGTCCCCGCGATTACAGCCTGAGGTGCAAGTGAGCTACCGCTGTCAAAAACGCGTCAAACACAACATGAACACCAAGGATGGGCGGCTTCAAGTTGTCTCGGACCACAGTCAATCTGAACCATTCTATGATTATGCGTAGGTTGAAGGTATTCTACAGCTTTGCCACAGGGGCAAACGCCTCCTCGATCAACTCCACTGCATTCTGGGCACACCCGTACGAGCTCTGGTATCCAGCCCCTCCGGCGCCGTAGTTGTGGACAACCCAAATGCCGTCGATGCGCTCCTTTTCGATCCTGGCGCCGCCTTCGCGAACAGGCCTCAAACCAACCCCATGGCGAACGACATCTAGATGCTCAATGCCTTTGCCCCCCGTCAGATGAGGGAACAGCTCCACCGCCCGCTTCATGATCCTGATGGCCAGGTTCGGGTCGGGCTGCGACTCCCAACTGCCCTTCTGATAGGAGCCACCAAGAATCGTGCCGCCGCCTGCAGCGCGCGTCATGATGTAGCAAGCTTCCTCGGGCCCGTCGTCTGTGCCCGAAATGTCCGCCATCTTGCCAGCGTCGTTGCGCACGACGACAATCTGCCCGCGAGCCGGCACGACCGTCTTGTCTTCCACCCCGCCGAGCTTGGACGCCATCAGCCCCGTGCAGTTGACGACGAGGTCGACTTTGCCGTTGGGGTGGATGCCTGGTCGCGAGGAAGCGCTCGAGATGTGGTCAAAGACGGCGCGCTTGAAGATGACGCCGTTTTTAAGGCATTGCGAGACGAGCCATGGGAGGTAGATGGCTGTGTTGATGCAGACCGAGGTAAAGCAAGTGGCCGAGTCAACCCCGGGCCGAAGGGACGATGAGGGGAGCGAGCGGAACTACATGTTTTCCGTCCTTCGTCAGCCTTACCAGTCAAGGAGAACAATGAGGAAATTGGGCTTTGAAGAGCCACTCACGTTGGGAACGACATCCTTGAACCAAGGTGTCGGAGACAGGAGTTCGGAGAACCAGCTGGCCGTAGCTGACCCGCTGTCTTTGGCTCGATTGTGAATCTCGCATTCTGAGAAATCACACCAGGGTCAGTCAGAAATGCCTCCTTTTCGAGGAAGAAGATGCCAAGTGAGTACACACCTTGAAAATGCACACCAGCTTCCGGGTGATTTTGGGCAAGGTCCTCAAGCGGACCCCAGGTGTCCTTATCCCACTTGGCCTCCTTTGTCCCTCGCACAGAGACGCTGAATGCGAATGCTTGGTGAGATGACGAGCGGGCAGAAGAGGCTTTTCATTAACTCACGGCATGTAATTAGCACCGGCCCATGGTGACGCATATTCGATATCGTAATCGCCTGGCATATGCTTCGCGGCCACCACGATATTGTACTGCTTCTTTTTGGATAGCAGCAGGGCCGTGGTCAACCCAGCGACACCAGCGCTTCAAAGGTTAGCCTTGCTGGAACAACGGAGCTTTCACAAGGAGATCGTACCCGATGACTACAACATTTCTCTGGGCCATTGCGACGATTATCCTGATGAGTGACAGATGTTGCGGAACGGAGATTGAATGCGCTTGCTCCTGGTAGCCGATGTCGCTGTTGTGACTTGTCACGGAACAATCTCCGAGTCAATTGAATTCACGACGGTGGGAGTCTATGTGACCAAGGCTCCCTCTGGCGCCCGGTTGGAGCTGACTTGGAGACGTCTTTTAACGATTAGGGTTGTTCTCACAACTCTCGTGTCTCGAATTACCCAAAATGGCGTTGGCGATTTCTTCTTCCCAAGAGGCGAAGGTAGCCGAGAGGTCGATCGAATCCTTCTAGGTGATGGCCCCCTCGCGGATATCCACTGGCACCCACCAGTCACGGTGCCACCACGACCAGTTCCACCGCACCAACTAGGCAATACCAATCAGACCACCATAATCAATCGCTACTACTAGTCGTCACTGGTATCCATGGATTGACTAAGGCTCAGAACCAAGTCACCTGACGAGATGAGGAGAATCCCCAGTGCGTTATCGCTCTACTCATCCTCCTCCGCACTGCGACCGTGAAGCAACCACTTCCAGCGATTACCCTTTTTGGTAAGTGGGACTTGACCCGATCTGCTCATCGGGATGCCAAACACGCCCTTACACTCTATGTGACCGTCTATCGTCTTTTTTTCTTCGCGGTGACGGTGCATGCAGGTTTCTGAAGATCATGGTTCAAAGGATGGTAGGACGATAAATAGATAAATCACATTCATCCTGTTGGTTCTTAGACTACCAGACACAGCATCGAGACATCTAAATATCCTACCTTCCTATACATTCAGTCAGCCAGCTAGTACAGTACATCTCGAAGAACCATTTTCCTCTGTCAACACTGCCAGCTTCGCTTTCATACACCTATCCTATAATCGGGAAAAGAAAACAAAAGAAGAAAAAAACATCATGGCTACCATGGACAAGGTCTTGGGTGACTACAAGGCGCGAGACAAGATCCTCGCCCAGAGCACACACCCCTTCGCCAAGGGCGTCGCCTGGATCGCGGGCAAGCTCGTCCCCTTCCACGATGCCACCATCCCCCTCCGGGATCAGGGTTTCCTCCACGGTGACCTCACGTATGATGTGCCCGCCGTCTGGGACGGACGCTTTTTCCGCCTGGACGACCACATTTCACGGTTATCCGCCAGCTGCAAGAAGATCCGCATGGAGCTCCCCCTGCCTCACGACGAGATCAAGCGCATCCTGGTCAACATGGTGGCCCAGAGCGGTATCAAGGATGCCTTTGTCGAGATTATCGTCACCCGCGGCTTCAATGGCGTCCGCGAATCCAAACCCGAGGACATTAAGAATAATCTCTACATGTTCATCCTGCCCTATGTCTGGGTCATGGACCCCGATGTCCAGCCCGTCGGCGGCTCTGCCGTCATTGCCCGCACCGTCCGCCGCACACCCCCCGGCGCCTTTGATCCCACCGTCAAGAACCTCCAATGGGGCGACCTCACCCGCGCCATGCACGAGGCGCGAGACCGCAACGCTCAGTATCCCTTCCTGACCGACGGCGACGCCAACCTGACAGAAGGGTCCGGCTTCAACGTCGTGCTCATCAAGGATGGGGAGCTGTACACGGCCGACCGGGGCGTGCTCGAGGGTGTCACGCGCAAGAGCGTCTTTGACGTGGCCAAGGCCGAGGGGATCCCCATCAACTGCCAGGTCGTGCCCATCAAGCTGGCGTACGAGGCCGATGAGATCCTCATGTGCACGACGGCCGGTGGTATCATGCCTATTACCGAGCTCGACGGCAAGCCGATCAAGGATGGGAAAGTTGGGCCTATCACCAATAAGATCTGGGACGGGTACTGGGCTATGCACTGGGATCGCAAATACACCATTGAGGTTAACTATGAGGTACCGAACTAAAGGGGGAATAGTTAGATGTTTGTAGGACGATAATCAAAATCAATCAGATACAATGTACTCTCAATGGAATGACCAACAACATCACATCTGTCGCCGTGGCTAGCTCAGATTTGCGCAAGGACTGATTGTTTCTGATGTTCACCACTCTACATTTCTACTTCTTTGGCTTTGGTGTGTAGATGCATTAGGGCGGCCCTGGGTTCATGTCCGTTGCCTGACCACTTCTCCATTCACACACCTGCTCATCCAGTCCAGAATCGAGCCAATCCAAAACAGCGTATTCGCCGGCTTCAGCACCCAGTGCCCCTCGTCGGGAAACACAAGAAACCGGCTGGGTACGCCATGCCTCTGCAGTGTTCGAAAGACGGCGATGCCCTCGCCAAACGGACAGCGGTAGTCCTTTTCCCCATGAATCACCAGCGTAGGAGGCGCATTGTTCCAGCGGCGAAGGCGGTCCGGTCGAGCTGGGTTGTACTTTTGGAGATTGTCCTCGTTTTCCCAGCTGAAAGCCGAACCACCAAAGGCCGCGTCCCAGAGGAAGATGTCGCATTGAGGACTCGAGGATATCATGTCGAATCGGCCGTCGTGCCAGACAACGCCACAGAACTAGTTGCTGTCAGAGCTCCGTCAATCTGCAAATTGTAGGAATCGTATGTATCATTACCTTCTTTATAACATCTTCGCCCATCATCCAGCTGATCAAGTATGCGCCAAAACTCGCCCCAGCAAGCAGAGCCTTTGTCTTGTCGATATAAGGGAGACTTTCCACGTGGGAGATGACACTCTCGATATCTCTCAGGGGAGATCCTCCCCAGTCTCCTTGGACTCCTGAGGCGGGGTTTATGGTGAGCAAGACCGGCGGCTTGGATTAGAGCAGGGGGACTTACGTCTTGTAGAGTCAATGCCATAGCCGAGGCTTCCAGCTAAATCGGGTAGTATGACAATGTAGCCCTGTTGCGCGAACAGAGCTGGGTTCCACTACCATCTTTTATTAGCAAAGTCAACGCAAATATCCAGAATAGAGCACTCACCCTGGTGGACCATGAGTTCATCCACGCCGATTCTGGTCCACCGTGGGGTAGCATGATCCAGGGATAGATCTTGTCTTCACTAAAGCCTCGCGGTCTAATCATCCACGAGTGAATGTCAGCCTCTTCAGTGTGGCAGTGAAATTCTGATATCATATCTTCTGCTACTCCAAACTGCGCTTGGTCGCTCTTATGAGTAGATTTGATGATTATTTCCTGCTTTGTTGGAATGTCAAACAGTGTCCATCTGATCCGTTCCACAAAGGAACTCGTGGTGAGCAACCACGTATCTCGATGGCTGTCTCTGGGACATAGACCACCCACTTGCGTGCATTTCAGCACATCTTCTGCCTCATTTCCCTGTTGAAGAGTAGAAACAACTACTCGACCAGCTTCTATCCGCTGCAAGATGAAGCTTCGAGATTGTTCATAGAATTCAAAGGCGAAAGGGGGATCTTGGGTCCTCGAGCCTGCATAACCCGTCAGGATCTGCGCCACCTGAGATGGCACGCCGTTATCGAAATCAGCCACCAGGATCTTGTTGTTGCATGGGTCGCTATAGTCGTTGTGTAGAAAGGCTACTTGCGTGGCGTCTGGTGAAATATGTATATTGGTGGCTATGCCGACGCCAGTGGAGCTTGGGGTTTGAATCTGGAATACTCCTCGATTCGGTGGACTATCGAAGGAATCCAATGGGGCAAAGTAGGCGAAGGAGACTTGTTCAGGCTCAAAGGCCGATCGTGTAAGATCAGTGGCCGTAAACGCGACCCCGGCCTCGCAGATGTCAAAGTTGTCCAAGGGATTGTATAGGTCATAGACACCGAGGGGGGCTTCGAGCGTTGAGTCTGGCAGCAGATTGAAGAGGTCCCCTGATAGTTTCCACTTGCCCTCGGGGCAGACTAGCTGGTTGTACCATAGTGTGTACTTTTGCTCCTTTACCATCTTGTCCCACTTTCCGCCTCACCTGTCAGCTCAATTTCGAAATTATACCTCTCCTCACGTATGGAATCAAGGGTCAACTCACCGAGTGGATACGCGCAGTGTCAAACACCCTCGCCGAGCTCGATTTGGAGGAAGTTGTCTCGTTGTACAACTTGCCATCGCTGCCCACCAAGCCACTGACAACAAAGGCTATGCTTCCATTGCTCAAGCTATAGAGTTTGGGGTTCTCTGCGCCGGCATTGATCTCTGCAGCGACGTAGGTGTCGCCTGTCCTGACGTTCACGACGCACACTGTGGTTCCCGTCTTGCCGGGGCGGAGATAACAGACTTCGGGAGGACAGCTCGGTATCCATACCGGGTCGGAAAAGTCGTTGCTAGCTAGTATATTTTCCTGGCCAAGTTCGTCTGCCAGCTCAACCACCTTGAGGAGGTTCGTGCTTTCTTGGGTGGCTACATCGTAGCGAGACTCGGTGAATAGCAAGTAACTGCCGTCGCTATTGGGAACGGCGGGGCTACACCGTGGAGCCGTTACAAGATCTTGGCTCGTGAACATTGTGGCGGGTGTTGCAAATGTTGATTTTTGAGACCATGCTGTTCTTTGCCCCCCGGGTGATCCAAATTGAAGGCTTTACGCACCATATTTAAATGCACATGCTGAGTGCTTTTTTTCATCATATTATCCTGTGCTGATTGTCGTTGTCGGACTTTGCTGCACCATTCGCAATCATGAGTGAGTCACCGGCGACAGAGCAGATTTAATTTGTCCCCTGGCTTAATAAACAGTACCTATTAGTCTAGTTGGTATATGTATTAGACAGGGTTTGGCAGTTCCGTTAGCACAAAACATGCGGGGTACAGATTATGGTGGTTTTTGGTCATGCCTTGCAAGTTGCATCTGTTGCAAGTCGGCTGAACCATCTGGGACGGCAGTGTGAGGAAGGGGAACTTGGCTTGACTAAATTCAATCATCGCTGCTGCAATCTGCACTTATCTGCTTGTTGGCTCAACTGATTATTGAGTTGACTGAGTTGGGGACTCGATAGCCCGAAAGCTCAAAGGCATTCCCTAATGATGCATGACTTATGGGCCTGGGCCGCTATAGTGATCACGGCCGTCAAAGCCATTCTCATCTAGCTAATGAGTTTCTACATGTACTAGACTAATTAGTCCAGTAATCCGGAAGAGGGATATCCACCGAGCGGAATTGTCCGTCACTTAGCGCGTAGAAAACCGCCAGTGGGTCTAGGTCGCTTGGAGATGTGCTCCAAAGCCTAAGCGAGGAGCGAAAGCGAGGCTCGTATATATAACCGACATTTCGAGGCTGTACACACAATGTAAATATTAGACCCGATTAACCTAGCAAGTTGCAGCCACAAGGGGATGGAGAGTTTACTCATACTTTGCCTGCATATAAGTTGTAACCACAGCCGTCTCTGCTCCTGATGGTGGTTGTCCCTACCATCATTCCTCAAGCTCTAAGTGCACTCTCTTCCCCAGTCTCTATTTCTATTCCGTTCCATTGTTTCATTTAATCCGTCGAGCATTGTTTCCTTCACACTCTCTTCCCCTTCTACTCCCAGGAAACTTTTCCCTTCTTTCACTTTACTGTTGACCTTAGTGAATTCGACCCCGAATTGGCCATCAGTAATTACGAATCGAAATCTACCCTTCCGTACATATACACGAGTTGCTACCATGGCCGATAATCATGACGCCTCAGCAGCAGGCGGTGCCAACGCCTACGACTTCAAGCTGTACCGCTACACACCCTCTCTCGCGGCTGCTATTGCTAGCATTCTTGTCTTTGCCGTCCTAACTGGGATTCACATCTGGCGGATGATGAGGAGTCGTGCCTGGTACTTTACCGCCTTCACCATTGGAGGTGCTTGTAAGTTGCCCCCCTTTTTCCCCCACGGGATCGCACGGACTTTTAAGAGGAGCTAATATGTGTGCATTTAGTTCAGACAATCGGCTATTGCGGTCGCGTATGGAGCCATTACGACGAGCTCTCGATTGGCGGCTTTGTGGTACAGGCGATTCTGATCCTCGTGGCCCCAGCTCTTTACGCGGCTTCCATCTACATGATCCTCGGGCGCATCATCTACACCATCCACGCCGAGCACCTCTCCTTCATCCCGGTGCAGTGGGTCACGCGTATCTTTGTCACGGGGGATATCATTGCTTTCTCGCTGCAGGCCGGCGGCGGGGGGATCCAGTCCGCGGGTACCCTCGAGCTGTACGACATTGGAGAGAAGGTCATCATCGCTGGCCTATTCGTTCAAATCGTCGTCTTTGGCTTCTTCGTGGTCACGTCGATCCTGTTCCATCGCCGTCTCCTCCTCCAGCCCACGAATGAGTCCTCGAGCGGGGGGGTCCCCTGGCGCCGCGACCTCTGGATTCTATACCTCACGAGCTTCATCATCCTGGTTCGAAGTATTTTCCGAGTCATCGAGTACCTCCAAGGCAATGGAGGATACCTCATCTCCCACGAGATTTACCTCTACATCTTTGATACGCTCTTGATGGCTATAGTTATGGGTGTATTTGCTGTTTGGTACATTGGCCATCTCCAGTCGAAAAAGGACGGTCGTGGCAGGACGGAGCGCGGGGAGGGAATGGAACTGTCGGATCGAGAAGAGAGCCATAGCTCCCAGGGTGCATGGAAACCCTTGGCCAGCGCGGGGCGTGAAGGGTAGTCAACAATTGCTGGCCGACTTAATGAGTATGCGAGAAACCAGTGGATGTGGGGGTTTGAGTTCTCAAGATGTTGAATTCTCATAGAGCACATTCTGCATAGCACGTTGCCGGTCCTGGATACATGAGTCGCCTTATAGAGTAATTATAGATATTAGACTTTCAATAGAAGAACGCTTGCTCCTGCGTCCTGATCGCAACATTTGACTTCTATTGACTCACCTACTATAAATTGTCTGGTAAAGCGACCCAAAGCGTTGGCCTTATCTCCTTCTAGGTGTGAAGTCGTTTGATTCTCTCGTCTGGACAAGGCGGGAATCCAAATTCCAAGGGGTAAGTTGTCTGTTTTTAGCATGTAATCAGCAACTTACCCATACTCTCCGTCGTTTGACTTAGAGGGTGAGATATGGGTACGATTTCGACATTCGCTATCCGGAATTGGTAAATTAGCATCGTGAAAAAGGCGCGTTCATGCTAGAGGCACCGTGGTAGCCTCCGCTCAGAGACTCGGAGTCCTAGCCCTTGGCGGTGCAAGGATACACTACTAGCCACGCGTTTGTGGGCGACTGTGGATAGGCAGCTTTGAGCAGTGCGTAGCCGGTGGAGGAAACTAAACCAATTCAGTTTTTGTCCGCCGGTGGGTACGGAAAGCGAAAGCGAGAAGCGAGAAGCAAGATGTAGGATACGAAATACGAAGTACACATGTACGAGCCACGAGTCATACCCTACGCTGGAGTTTATGTAAAATGATTTGGAGACTACATTATGCCTCTATTGTCGTCCAAGTAATCCCCGTTCATCCGGTTGATTTGGAAAAGTTTGATTACTCTACAAATACCAAATCGACTTTCTTACCCTGAATTTTGAAGTGCGTGGGTAGTTAAGTGCAATGGAGATATTACGAGTTTCGAGGAGACGAAACTTCTATACAGTGGATCAACTCCACAGCCCCCTAGAGGATTATTCTTAACTCATTGTCGCGATAAGTCGTGACAATAGTACACATAGGTCAAGCGTGTAAACAGATTTACGGTGGACCAGATGCCAGGGATGGATGCTAGGACCGGTGTCATCGCCGGGCTCCTCAAGGGTCTGCGCTAACCGAGAATTCGAGACATCCGGGAGCCCCGGCGACAAGTGTGTACTGCTAATACTGCTAGTACTTTCGTATCTATTATAGGTATCGTGGCACTACAAGTACCATGCTATTCCCTTAGCACCCGACTCTTACATGCACTCGTATCTCGCTCGCAAAATTCCCCAAGACCTGCCACAAGTACGAGTTCATGCACACAGCTCATTTCTCTCTCGTATCGTATTCTACACTACATCCGCAACCTTACATCTCGTTCTACTCGTCCGCCTTATCGCATCCTTTCTACCAATATCTATTCTATCCATCATAGTCCGGCATTTGGCCGCGCACTACCGACCCGAACCCGTCCATCTTTGTTCTGGGCGGAGAGTTGTCGACTCGTGTCAGCCACTAGCCACCCATAACCGAGCCTGGATACGCCACTCAACGTCCACCCCCCCCCAATAACTGTCTGGACGCGATCTTTAAACGGTCGCATGACAAAGTGTGCCCATGGTGGTGCCTAGCCCGCCTACGGGGTCACCAGCGAAAACACCGACTCCCCATACTCACCGAAAAGGCCACAAAAAGTCGCGAGGGGGATGCGCTGAATGCAAGCGACGGCGTGTCAAGGTATGTAGTATATGTACTACCAGTCCCCTTACACTGCATTCCTGGCTCCCCAGAACCCGTCTGATCATCCAGTTCATAAACCCACTAACGACCTTTGACTCTCTCTCTCCCTACCAGTGCGATGAGCAGAAGCCTCAATGTAAGGCCTGCAAGCGCCATGATGTCAGCTGCATTTACCCCGTGCGAGCAGCAGCAAAAGCACATGAGCGTTTGAATCCAGATGCAGATGCAGCTATCCCAGCTACTCCGCCGGCCTCGGCACCGTCCACGGTAGCTACTGCTGCATCTGCATCGCCAGCCCCTGGCGACAACACATTCAGTCACCCCGAGAGACCATCCGGGGTATCCGGCCCATCTTTCACCACTAGCAGGATCAATGTCGTAGACCCTTCGTTAGATGACAATATCTCCCGTGCTCCCCTTATTTCCCCGGATACCGCGGGTGCTTTCAGCATGGGGGATCTCGTCCTCCTACATCATTGGACTGCGAGTGCGAGTGGCGAGATGTATCAAACGAAAGAGCTGCACTATTGCTGGCAGACTCTATTCCCCCAAATCGGATTCCAACATCCGTTTGTCATGCACGGTATCTTGAGTCTATCGGCGCTTCACCTTGCCCACGTGGAAGAGCACTCGCAGTTCGAGAGGGTCTTGGAAGCTTGCCGACACTATAATATATCCTCACAGGGTTTCCGCGAAGCCATGGCCCAGATGGATGGCGAGTCTGTCGACGATCCATCAGGCAATGCAAGGAGCCTCTCCAGTGACGCTCTGTTCGCCTGCGCCATATTAAACGTCATCTACTCGCTTGCTATGATGCGGCACTCCTCCGACCGGCAACCACCCACCTCCCGGTCTCGGTACTCCCGGGCTCTAGGCACAGAGATCATACCCATCATCCGCGGACTCCAGGCAGTGCTGGACCCTATATTTACGCGTGTTCAAAGTGGCGTATTGCAGTCCCTGACCAGCTTGGGGAACTGGGATGAGCTTCTCCCGGATGTACACACCGACGATGAGCATTTCCGGCGGATTCGGGATACGTGGACACAGGAGGCGTGGACGCCCAGTCGGCCCAGCGATGTTGTCGTCTACGATGATACGCTATACTTGCTGAGGCGTTGCCGCCTATATATAGAGCAATTCTCGACCATGGACGAGGAAACGCTACAGCGATGGGGTTGTAATCGCGGCTGGGCTAGCCCGCTGGTCTTCTTGTGCATTGCGCCCGATGGCTACTTTGTCCGCTTACACCAGCGGCACCCTCCCGCTCTGATCCTGTTTGCTTATTTCGGCGCCTTGCTTCGCCACCTGGAGAACTTCTGGTATGTGCAAGGATGGGGATGTGACATAGTCATGGCGGTAGACGAGATCTTGGGGGATTTCTGGGAGTCTTGGTTACATTGGCCAAAACAAGTGTTTGGAATATCCTAAAAGTGTTACCGTCGACTCTTCCTGTTTTGGGAGTTGACCAGACCAGATGATGGATCTTGGCGACAGCATTAGGTTAACAACAGAGAAAGGACGGTTGTAAAAAAAAGAAAAACAGATCTAGATTGTGCAATACACAAACTGTCTACCCTCGTCCTGCCATCGGTCACCAACAATCAAGAGCCCCCTTAATCGTACCAAGGCCCCGATATAAACAAATACATGCATCAAGTTGTGGCTCTGTCCCACCAGATCGAACCTCCCCGGCATCCATCTCTCAGGCACCCTGGCAGCGTACACAGCAGCTCCAATTGACTGGATTGCTATCAGAAGAAGAAGAGATTCGATGTGTATCATTTCGGACAGAAATTCGAACCCTAGAACCATCCACCCATGCACGGCCGGGAGAAATAGGCACAATGCAAGAAGTCCATAGACAAGAGCGCGAAGGAGACGGTAAGCCGGAGTGCGGAACTCTGAACGTAATGTGAAGATTGCGCACGCTATCGCTGCTGACGTACTGCAAGTGAGGTATACGTTTCGTAAAGTAGCGTGGGAAGGACACGAGAAGGTGAAATGAGCGGTTGAAACACCGGTGCTCCACATCACCAAGACGATTCCAAGATGGTCAAGCTCGTTGCCGAATCGGTGCATGGAATAGCTGTGGTCGCAATATGTGTGATAGATAGTAGATAGGAAGAAGCATATGGCCACACACAGCTGGTAAAGTGCAATGGCCAGGACATCAGCAGGGCGAGACTGGCTAGAGAGTATACTGAAAGACCAAAGTGTTAAGACAAAGTGGAAAGAGCCAAGCAGGTGTGACCATATATTGACTTTTTGCACTATCAGTCAAATTTCAACCAGGTTATCAGGTGTTAGAGTAGGTACCTGTCTCGTTATGGAGCTGGAAGACGCTCTTGAACGACCGAGTGTATGAAAATGACGCCGGCCTGTGCAACCACGTTAGTTAATTGGAAGCTTTGTAGGATGGATTTAGGTATACCGATATCCAGTGAGAATGAATTCATTGTCTCTGAGACATGTTTTATCAGTGTTGTATTCCGAAACTGCAGGTGGAATTTGCTTGCCTCTGCCATGGTACTAGAAAACAAAAGTTAGTACAACTCTAGATATTAGTCAAAAATAGTTCTGCTCTTACGAATATCTTCCCACTTCAAAAGCGGAGTCGTAAACGGGTTTCTCCGCGAAATTTCACCCATGATTCACCTTTTCGAGCGTATACGACTTATAATATTGACGCCCCACTGCATATATATATATTGGTATAGTCTTAGTTACTGACAAAGCGACTATTTCAAGACAATACTAAGGAACATATATCCTCGCTGTTATAACTACTTCCGTCGTCACATGCTTCCTCGGCTGGATGTAAGCGTGTTGGAAAAACGAATATAGGTAGTATATCTGGGCTTACTCTACTCCACCCCTTACCCCCCTGACCGGACCATGATCAATCTATACAAACCCTTGTCAACGCCCGCCCAACGCAGCGCCACATGTTTACCACACTAGCTTGTAGACCGCTATTTGGGTCTTTCATTGACATGGGCTAAGAGAGAAGAGGGAAGGACAATAGCTAAGTTGCACCGCAACTCGCCTTGTCTAGAGCAACATGGTCAGTCCGAACCTCGGACTCGGCCGCGACTATAGACCATATGAGCCATGTGAGAGCCGAGTCTTCAACGGCCCGCTCCGTCTGTCCAGACCTAACTCATCTTTAAGGTCCCTTCATGGGTTCGGGTTTATGTTCCATCTGGAAAGAAGTCAGTGAGTTGTGACTCTGGCGAACATCCGCGGAATTAGATCATTAACTTGCTGGGCTACTACCATGTGTTAATGAGCAAGATGTTCAGATATTTCTAACCCAAGAAAAGCATTTGAATGGCCCACATTGTCAATCTCTACCTCCTGCTCCACGTAAAGATATTATATGCCCTTCGTTGAGACATAAAGAGAAGCTGACCGGCTAGCTATCAGAAGTCAAAGATGCTGTTTGCATGTCTAAAAGTGGTCAGCCCTTGTATTCTCCAGGAAAGATTTTTTGACTGTCACTGTGTGATTGAACAGAAATTGAGCCCCGGAGGAAAACGACTTACCAGGCAGTATCAAAGAGATCAATAGCAGATACCATGCTTGAATCAGTCTGGGGCTGAGTGCGGAGCTTCTGCGAGTATGAGGAATCAAGTTGAACGGGAATGTACATGGAGGAGCACGCTGACAAGGCTATAGAGCCTCAACTACATCTTCATCATATAAATCGCAAGCGGGGTATGGAATTCTCGTGAACAGTGATCAGACCATATACCGTGGCTTCATCATATCTCGTTGACTCAACGTGGGCAAATCACAATGTCAGAGTGCAAAACTCATATGGAATTATGACGGGGAGTTTATTGCAGTTACTTATGAACAATCAAGCAGCGTTTTGAACAAATCTTAATCTGGAACAAAAGCCTTTGAGGATGCTCAATTCTGCGATTTTGGATTCAACGTTCATCAGATTAGTACTCCCTGTTTCAGGGGTCCTTGGATTGGCTCAAGCGTACTTTGATGCACCTAGCATCTCCCCCCGCGTTGGTGTCTCAACATGTAAGCTTGGACTATATCAACCAGTCTATCTGTGCACTATGAAGCCCCTGTTAAGTATATTGTCGAATACCACAGTATCTTCGAAGTTGAGGTGGCTGAGATTACTTTCACGATATTAGTATGAGAAAGGACCAATAGTGGACCGAGTGGACGGTACGACGATTACTGGCTACTTTTTCTAAGCATCTATTTACGGCCCGAGGAGTTTATTAGAATCTCACTTCGTGTTCAGGATCCACAGCATATAGGAATGGAGATGAAAATGCAGTCTTTGAGGTATGGCGCTTGCATGAACCGCCGTAAGTGCTACCGAAAGTTGATAACGTCTACACCAGCGTCAAAATCAGTCGCAAAAGTCAGATGAGATTATTTAGTCAGACGAGGCTATATGTTCCCCCTTAAAATGTACATGCTGGTTGGTGATCCATTGTAGATGGAGACAGTCATCAAGCATTTGGTATGGATGTCACGTTTGACTCCAGCAAGCTGTGTACTCGCCCATAAACGTGCAGTCGCGTTGAATTGGTCCTTGAGGATATTACAATTGTTCTATTGCTTATCATACTATAGGAAATCGCCTGATTACTTCTCCGCAGCATCAGCATACACTCTGTATACGTCAAGCGTAAGGTTAGGCACAGGAGTCACGACCTCGGCGATAAAGTACGCAGATCGCATATGCTCATATGGCTCGCCGATCTCGTATTGCTACATTGACAACAATTAGCTTGAATCCTGCAAAGCAACAGGGCTTTTTTTTAAGAACATTGAGCAAAACTTACAATGCGCCTCAATGCACTAGAACTATCTTTCCCGGTGCCAGTCTCGATAACGTTGAAGGGCACGCCGTCTTCGGTCTCGCACTGCAGTCGGACTTCCACATCGGTATATGAGGCTTCAGTGTCGGCGCCGAAGGTGGTAGTCCAGGAGTAGCCGGAGCAACTGGCGTTGAATTGAATGTCGCTAGTGACCTTGACTTCCTTGACGGGGATACCTAGACGGGGTGTTAGCAACAATATTCAAACGCTCGCTCTGCACTGAAACAGCCGTCTCTTGCGTTGGCAGTCTTGCTTCAAGCGCGCAGAGTCTGTTTCAGGAAGTAGGAAGGGCAAAGTGTCCTACCGAGCTTCACGCCGCCCGCGACCGGGACCTGGACCCTCTGGTCCAAATCGAGGGTCACCTCGGCATGGTTGACCTTCTCCATTTGCAGTGCCGCAGCAGACTGGGCGAGCACCAGAAGCGCGGTGGGCAGCAACATCTTGAAGAGAGACATCTTGACTTAGTTTCGGTATGTGAAGTACGGAAGCGTTGGTGAAGAAGCTGGAGAGGTGATGCAATCTGGTGCACGACACGCCCGGCGGCGCGTCCCGTTTATAAGGCTGGATAGCCTCCCATAGAAATGTTTAGCATTAGCGCATGCAAGGAACATTGATGGAGTCCGATGGATGATATTGCGAACCTTGCGCGCGGAGAGACTACTGCCGCCGCGCATGATCCTCCAGCCTTAGTGGCAGGGGGGACAACATGGCACGAAAGGGTGGGCAGCGGTTCGCCAATACTGCTCCACGGGAAATCCGGTAAATCCAGCAGTAGACTAGCTGTCGGCGATGCACGAGGAACGGCTTCCTGATTGACTCTAGGCAGCTCATTGTGGAGATTGATTGAACCATGACATCTTCAATGCGCGCCCTCTCTATTAAGTTCTCATTCATTGACGATCCATAATCTATGCCGACGCGACTTGTTTTCTCCGCCGTTATTGGGATGCGATGGGCTCCTGGAAGATAACATGAGATCAACGCTTTCTAAGAGACAGAGCCAAATTGTTACCAAAGAACAAAGTCCGCTATGGCATTATGGCAAGGGGGGCCTCGTGTAAGCGCTAACGAGTATGGAGTCCTTGTAGATATTGAACCCGTAGTTCGGACATACATATCATCAATCGTCATTTAGTCAAGCACGCGCAGTCGAAGGGTTCCGACTGCCCGAGAAGAAGCTTTGACGTTAGTGTCCAAGTTCGCGAATGGACAACTACCGGGGCCTTGGTATGGATCTCCAAGGCGAAGGCTGAACCACCCTTTAAGGCCGACATTAAACTTGCGCGTTAATCATCCCGACGTTGCCACCTCCTGTCCTTAGTCTAGTTCGTGTCTTTGACTTCGGGCTGTACAAGTAGAAGCGTAAGGCATCTATGTTAATTATATCAAAATCAGGCGTCAAAGCGCAGGACAGCTACGACGGTTGCTTCGGAAATACTTTTACGATTTTTCTATCGCCAACAGTGAATTCATCATTGGCGGACTGCTCAATCGCATGTACATACATTATTACAGTGTAATTAGGCCCTCTGTTTGTACTGGTATTTGCTTAGATGGCGTACAACGCACCAGTGCTGTGGACAATCTTTTGCCCGCTAGCAGGGATGAGCTCGGCTTACAAAATACCAGCTCGGACTCTGAAAGCTTGGACTCTTGGGCCCGGCCTGTCCGTAAATTGGCACGGCAGGGATGCTACACGACCGGCCTCCCCCATCTCCTTTTTCCCAGGCAATGACTGGCTGTGGCCATGAAAGACTATTCAGAATGATCTCAGATATTGTGGAAACCTTCGTCTATCCGTTAAGAAGGTGGATCTACTTGTAGATGTTTTCGTTGGCTAGATCCAGTCATTCTTCTCTACGCCGAGAGAAACGCTTCAGGCTACCCTACAAGATCATATTACTTGCAAAGACATGAGAGAGGCTGTGCTAAGGTGAAGAAGCATAGAATGAAATTTTGATGAGCTAATCTCTGGAGAGGCTCGATATATACATCTGAGTGCTTATCCTAGTTTCGCGTTGTCCTCACACGAGAAAGCACCCCCAATCTCCCCACTAGCATACGCATTAATCACATTTTGAATGACTCCATACGTCCCGCCAATGGTTAAAAACACAGCGAGTAGAATCATCAGCCAGTTGAGATAGTACACCATCACCTGCCACCAGCTGCCCTTGCGGTAGTGCTGGTGATCATACACCCAGAGGTATCCCGGCAAACCCAGAGCCAGCGGGGCAAAGGTCAAACTTCCCGCCAAGGCGAGGAGATAGTTGAAGATGGGGATACCCGAGGCCAGTAAGAACGACACGATGGACATGGACAGGGAGCATGCTAGCCAGACCGCCCAGTGGACGAAGCTGTTCTTTTGGAAATGCTCAGAGTTGCGCAGAATTCTCACAAAGAGGTACTTTGCCGCAACGTGAACGTACAAGCATGCGCTGACGAGTAGACCGGTGAGACCAATTCCGTAGGCGACCTTCTTGATGGTGTCGCCAGCGCTGCCCAGCGACGGCGAGGCAACCCACTGTCCGCAGTAGCGGTAGACGACAAGCGAAAAGGTCAGGTAAGACGCAGTGACAATGCCCATGCAGAGATAGACGGCCTTGTTGTAGTCACGGGGCCTGCGCATCTCCGAGATGACAGGCAGGAAAGCTGACGTTCCAGCACCGGAGCAAAAGATGGTGGCAACGGAGGTAATGCCAGCGACAAATGTTGGGTTGCCAATGACATGGTAGCCGAACTCATAGTCGCCGGTTTGAGGAGCAGCGGCGGGCCGGTCGCGTTGAGTGACACCAACCCTGGAGCTTTTGTTAACACTGGTACAGCTTTCATGCGACGAGTCACGACCATGAGTATTGCACTTACACGACGATGAAGACAGCGATGTAGACGGAGAAGAAGCCAGCCCAAGTCAACCAGGCAATCTTTTCAAACTTGCGGAAACTAGCCAAGATGAAAACGGCAATGGTGGCAACAGCCATGAACCAGTTGGTGCAGATGGCATGATCAGAGAGGACGTTGAGGGCAACCGACGAGCCGAAGATGCCCGAGGCGCCGACAATGGCGTACGTGACGAGAAAGAAGACGCCTACAATCTCTTTCAACCAGAGGCCACCGACAACTTCGGCCATGTCCGCAATGGAGTGGCACCCAGCATGGGAGTTTCGAAAGTTGCCCTGGATGATGGCGCAGTAGGTATTGAGGAACTGCCAGCCAAGGACGTTGATGGCGCCGGGCAGAGCGCCGAGAACGAACATGGCGGACGGAATCGTCAATACGCCAGTCGCAAAGATGACTGTGGAATAGTGTTAGTCAGTGCTCTGTTTGTTCCCAGCTCAGAACGGTCACTGGCGGTATTTCGACTTACCCTTCAAAAAGATGACAGAGGCGTGGATCCATCCAACTGTTCGGAAATCCACCGCACCGTCGCCTTTTTTGAAAACTTCGAAGTTGTCGTCGCCTTTTCCGGCCTTTCCATCATCAAGGCTCTCGCTGGTGCGAATTGGGGCCTGGGTGATGGCCTCGCCTTTTTCGGAATTGGCCATGTTTGGAGTCTTTCCAACAGCGAAGACGAAGATAGTATAGAGCTGCTCAGATTGTGCTTACAAGACAGTGAAGATCCATTCGCATGGAGAGACGCATCTAAACAACGGCCTCAGCGTGATGAATATATATCACACGATATGACGAACTCATTGAGAGCCAATCCTGGTCTCGCTCACGCCCAGCTAAGTGACCCCAAGATAAAGACTCAGGGGACCGACCAGCTTCTCCGCCTTATCGCACGCCGTTTGTGGGACCATGGGGTCTGGGGCAAGCACTTGACAGGGAAGGTTATCTCTACTTCATTGTCCGGGGCGATTTGTCGTCGCTTATCGTTTCTCTTTTTCCCAATCCCAGCGTTCTTGAATCATGCTTGTGGGGCACAAGATATGGGTTGGAGCACTTGGGGTAACGCTTGTCGATGGTGTTGGAGCTTAGCGTATGGCCTGTTTACAGCTAAGCCTCAGACGATACGGCGACGACAAGATCGAGTATCGGCTCCAATGGACTTATCTCAAGATTGGAGCAGTTATGGCTTTAAGTCTACCCCAAGAGTGATATCGATTCTCTAACATTGAAGTAATCATATGGGCCAACTTATCATAATCCCTGGATTACAAACTATTGGTGCCACTCATTCGTAGAGGATAAGCTGAAGGATGTTATTTTGCCTCGAATGGATGTCGTCTAGGTTTGTAAGGTTGACTTCGCGTCAGTAGCCCGACACAAATCTGAACAGGAGCTGGTTCTGCGGAGATTGTTGGAAATTTATACACAGGAAGGTGAACCGCCTGCTAAAAACGTTCCAATTCGGAGGTCATGTGGAATCAAAGTAATAGAATAACATTGTTTATTTCTGGACATCTATTATAACATGGCACCGGCCTTGGCCGGCAAAACTGCGCCCTTGGGAGCAGGGTTCTTGCGCTTGAATTCATCGCAAATCTCAGCCATGGTGACGAATTCCACCCCTTCGTGTGACTTCATGTGCTCTATAAGCCTCTCGTGCATGAGAATGGCGTGGGGTCGCCCTGACACATCCGGATGAATTGTAATCGGGAAGATGAACTCGTCGTACTCGCGGTAGAAATAGTCAAAGTGATCGCGCCAGATGTCCTCCACATCCCGGGCATTGACGAAACCGTGGCTGTTGGGTGCGTTCTTAATGAACATCATGGGAGGCAGATCATCGAGATACCAGTTAGCTGGAATCTCGACTAGTCCTGTTTCTTGACCCTTGACAAGGGGTTTCATCCACTCATCGGGCTTCTTCTTGTAGTCAATGGGCGTCCATGAATCTCCCGTCCGAAGATAGTATGCCTGGCAGTCTGTGTGGCTCATGCTGTGGTCATACTCAATGCCATAGTCCAGCAATAGCTGAGCGCCCTCCTTACTGGTCTCCCACCATGGTGCGACACTTCCCCGTGGGGGTTTGCCGGCGAACTCGGTCAGCATCCGGTAGGTCTTGTCGAGGACCACCCGTTGTTGCTCAATGGTCATGTCGGTAGGGTTTTCGTGCGAGTAGCCATGGAGACCAATCTCATGGCCGGCGTCGCGCACAGCAGCCATGTCCTCGGGGAAGGTCTCCAAGCTGTGACCGGGGATGAACCACGTCGCCTTGATGTCGTACTTGGCGAGGAATTTGAGCACTCGCTGCGTACCAACGGTTCCAGCAAAGTACCCTATTGTCGCATGATTGATTAGTTCTGAATGCACTGCTGTTGCTGTCTGTCGTTGCTCGCTGTGTCACTCTACCTCTGCTAATGTCGTTGGAAGAATCTTCTCCGCCATATGATCCCAGCCAGCCTGCGACAGCATCGACATCAACGCCGTAGCTTACAAGGACGCGCTTCTTGCCCATGATGTGAACTGGGTGTTTGGAGAATAATGTCGATAGCGTCTAATGCAATTCAGCCTTTGTGAGCGACAGCAATTGCGTGATCAATGAATTGATTTTCTCGTAATACTGCGAAATATATCGAAATAGTCTCAACTTTCGCACCCAACACTCCGAACCCCGGATGAACTAACTCAGTGGAGAAGAACCCTTATCAATGGTGGGGGCGTCTACGTCTCGAACTTGGAAGTGACCCCAACGACTCCAACGTGTGATTAGGTTGGAGGCACTATTACCCCAGACGAGCCCAACGAAGCACGGCTGCTTAGCCACTATGTGCATCACTATGGGGTCATAATGTTCGTTCGGCCATGCAGGGCAGCGGGGCCGTCAACGTCCAGAGATACGCATCCGTAAGGGCAACATGTGTCAATCAAATGCTATCTAACACAATATTGTGTGTTTGAATCACGACATCAGATACTGTGAAGGTTTCCAAGAGTCAAGACCAGTCTAACACATCTAACACGAGCCAACATGGCAGAACAGCATCAAGTACCCTTCACGATGAGGGCGGCTTACATCCAAGAGGTGTGATATGACCAGTCACTTCAGACTTTCATCGCCAGCGTCCGCTAATAAGGTGAATAGTACAATAAACCATACGCGCTAGCCGACAAACCACTTCCCCAGATTCGTGATACCGATGTACTGGTTCGCGTCCGCGCAGCCGGCTTTTGCCACTCTGATCTCCAAGCACTACAGGGCCAATTCAAGAAACCTTCACCACTTGGCCTTATTCCATCTCACGAGGCCGCTGGGACCATTGCCTACCTGGGACCCAGCTACTCGGGCTCATTGCAGGTCGGTGATCGAGTTGGCTTGCTAAATTTCAAGCACGCCTGCGGCTCTTGTGTGGGATGCAGGTTCATGAAGAAGCGCTCTGGGAAGCTAGATGCTCGCTTCTGCGACAATCGCGAGACGGCAGGCTTTTTACATGATGGGGCCTTTGCCGAATACATTGCTGCCGACCCTGACTCCACAATCAAACTCCCAGATGCCTTGCCTTTCGAGCAGGCGGCTCCTCTCATGTGCGCCGGAGCTACCGTCTGGGGGTCATTGGAAAAGGCCACCGAGGGCATCGAGAAAGGGGCCGCGGTGGCAATTGTAGGCATCGGAGGGTTGGGCTTCCTTGGGCTGCAGTTTGCAAAGGCGCTCGGCTTCCGGACAGTAGCGGTCGACAGTCGTGTCGCAGGAAGAGAGCTCGCTGAGGAGATGGACAATGTGGAACTGCGGCCTGACCTTGTTGTTGACTCTGAGAACGAGGACGAGATACTGTCCTTTACTCAAGGAGAAGGCGCTGCTGCTGCTATTGTTTGCACAGATTCCATCCAAGCAAATCGATGGGCATTAAGCATTCTGCGCATTGGTGGAGTAATGGGCATCCTCGGCCTTCCTCCAAAGCCGTGGCAGTTCGATGCAGACCTGCTCGTGTTTCGGGAACTAAGTATCAAGGGTAGCTATGTTGCAGACCGAGAGTCGACCGAGCGAATGCTGGGCGTGGTGGGAAAATTCACCGTACGGTCGCATATTAAAGTGATTCCGTTCGAGCAGATTCCTGACATAGTTGATATTTACCAGGACCAGTCCTTCAAGGGAAGGTTGGTAGTTCAGATAGCAGAAGAATAATTAGTGTGGACGCTGAATGACTCCTTGGTGCTGACTTACACGGCGGTCGACGATCCACGGGCTGTTTGATCTCATCCAACGCCACAGCTTTTCTATATATACATCAATTGTTACTTTGACTAGCACATACGACCATACCTACTGGAAAATACGGGATCCCGTCCGCTCTCCCAGAGTCAAGCCAGTAAGGGGTGGATTAGTAGTTGGGTCGGTGACGACCAGCGAATACCCGCTGTTGTATGTTTTTTGCAATTTCTTTTTTGCCCTGCAGTTCCTTGTCGCCTACCTAAGGTACTCATGTGTTGGGTGTTGCGGTCTCCCTACAAGGCTACAACTACAACAGGTGTTACCAGTAGTTGTGGACCGTTGGGGGCATGCGTTTGGAAGACCCATGACCCCAACTATACCATAATTACCCCATCAACGGAATCCGCCTACGTCCTCCAACGTAGTTCATCCAGGTAACGCAAAAAAACGGGTCTAATTGCTATATGGTTATCGACAAGGAATGAGTAATACTTTGGGGGGCAAATGCAAGAGTTTATATCGAAGCTTCGTCGTACATGATTTTTGTTCGTCTTTAGAAGTTGGCGCAAGCAGGGCAGTTGTACATTATGTCGGTCTTTTTCAAGGACATTTCCGAGTAAGTTTCACTGCAGGGAAGTTAGGGGAACCCTTAACTGATTGTCTGGCAGCAACAATCCCGTCCGTAAAGGCGACGCGGAGAAGGTATTGGAGCCGCTTGGGCTTGGTATTCGCGAAGAGGAATCGACAGACTACAAGGTGCTCTTGGCGGCCGTCCACGACTGCGCCGAACGAATCTACAACCTTCCCGACTACCAACCAAAGCCAGATCTGCAACGGTTTCCGCGGCTCGATGTACGGATACCTCCAGAGCACGAGCAAGCATTCAACCATGCATGGGCACATCGTTTCCTGATCCGCGGCGACGAATCCTCCCCTTCTGCACTTGCAGGGAAATCCGTCTGCGTCAAAGACTGCATTGCCGTTGCCAAAGTCCCCCAGTTTTTTGGAAGTGATGCCTTCCCTGCATGGACACCTAGCACGGACGCCACGGTTGTAACGAGGGTCTTGGAGGCGGGAGCCAATGTGGTTGGGACGGCGAATTGCGAGCATTTTTGTAACTCAACCTCGTCCTTCACCAGCGCCCAGGGCACCGTGGATAACCCCCACAAGCCAGGGTATTCGTCCGGGGGAAGCACGTCCGGAGGTGCGGCGCTTGTTGCCGGCGGTCATGTGGATATTGCTATCGGCACCGACCAGGGTGGGAGCATTCGCGTTCCTGCGGCGCTGTGTGGTTGCGTCGGGCTCAAACCTACTCATGGACTTGTACCATACACAGGGATAACCAGCGGCGACCCTATCGATGATCATGCAGGCCCATTAACCAGGAGTGTGGAGGACGCTGCTGCATGTTTGGATGTTCTAGCTGGGCATGATGGCATCGACGACCGTTCACTTGGTGCTGGAGCGCGCGGGTCTTTCCGCTTCCAAGATGCCTTGACTAGTGTCGACGGACGACTTGACGGTGTACGGATAGGTGTGCTTCGCGAAGGATATGATCACGACTTGATCCAACCAGGCATAAACAAAGCCTTTTTCGAAGCTGTCGACAAACTGAGAGAACTTGGAGCAACCGTGGACGAAGTGTCAATACCCCTACACAAAGAAGGCCCCTCCATATGGACCATCCAGCAGCGCATGTCCGGCTCGGCGGGGATACTCGGCCATGCCACCGGTCGGAGGGGATTACAGCTGACCGAGTTTGAGCAAGCGCGTCTGCCTTGGACGTCCGAGAACTTTGAAAAGCTCTTCCCGTCTACCAAGAACACCGTCATCAACGGACTATATCTACGCGACAAGTTCCCGGGCCTGTACGCCAAGACTATCAACATTGGCCGCCAAATCTCGGACGCCTACAATGTCGCTTTCGAGAGTTACGATGCGATTGTGATGCCGACTACGCCCTTTGTAGCCCCGAGACACGGCGATCGCAACTCGGTGCTCAAGTCATTTGAGCCCAGTATGGGAATGACCATCAACACCGCGGTTTTCAACGTCACGGGCCATCCTGCCTTGAGCTTGCCCATCGGGAAGTCCGCCGCGAAAGATGATGAAGAGACCTTGCTGCCTGTTGGACTGCAGGTTGTAGGGGGGCATTGGCAAGAACAGCAGATTCTACGCGTTGCTCATGCCCTTGAGCAGATGATCCTAAGTTCTGCTTGTCAGAATACGGTCATCGACGGTTCAGAGAACATACAGGGCGACAGTATAAGTCCGGAGCAACTGAGGAATGGGTTTGTCGAGCCGAGTCGTGGGCCGGAAGCAAACAATGAGGTGCCAGCTTATGGCGGACCACTGAAGGCATCAGTACTAGTATAGGCATTCAGACAATAAAGTCATACACCGTGTTGCATAAAGACCCTCTCACCCGAAAAAAAAAAAAGGCAGACGTAGCGATTAGTGCAGATAAGACATGATATTAGTTTATCGTGTAGCCACCGTCCACCACCAGCGCATGTCCTTGCACAAAGGAGGCCTGGCTTGAACTAAGAAACAATACGGCATCTGCAATCTCCTCTGGCCTTCCCAACCGCTTCATCGGAGCAATGTCAATCGCTGGCCGTAACCTATCTTCCACTTCTTTACTTCCTTGAGTCATCGGTGTGGCTATCACGCCCGGACACACACAATTGACCCGGATCAAATCCTGGGAGTAGTCGATTGCGTCGGACCGGGTCATGTTGATTATGGCTGCTTTGGACGCACAGTACGCAGCTGACACATGTTAAACGCCGCCTGACTGTTGAATGGGTGGGTGTCTTTAACGACTTACCTGCCGCAGGCCTAGCCACTACACCCAGTTGACTAGCGATGTGTACGATGGACCCTCGCTGATCCGGATGCTCATGTAGCGGCTTCTGTCTGACCATGTGCCTCAACACTTCTCGCGAAACAAGCCACGAGCCTCTGTAGTTCACCTTGTTGATGATGTCGAATTCCTCAATCGACGTCTCGTGAGATCTAAGGCCCTTGCCCAATATCCCCGCGCATTGTACCGAGTAGTCTATCCGCTGAAATGCGCCGATGGTCTGCTTCACCAGTGAAGAGACAAAGTTCTCATCAGAAATGTCGCCGTCACATGCCACGATTTGCGCATCTGCATTAATTTCGCGAACGGCGGTGCGGGTGTCAGCTAGTGATCTGCTATTGAGGTCGGTAATGGCTATGCGTGAACATCCTGCTTTTGCGAATGCTCGTGCTACAGCGGCGCCAATGCCTATTGAATAACAGGTCCTTGTCAGTCACAGAATATTTTGGAAATGTTTTCTTAAGAATTTATGACAAACTTACCGGTTCCGCCGGCGCCGGTAATCAGCGCGACGCCAGAAAACTTGGCTCCAACAGACATTGTTATGATCTGGATGATAGCGACGGGTGCTATAGCCTACACAATTGTCAATAACGATGCTGGTGTTGCCATCGACTTGATGCCCATCTCTTTAACACGCCGCTTCCAATGAATTTGCTCTAAGCCAGCTAGAGTTTAGCTCCAAATTTATTGATGATATCTGGTCGCCATTAGTCGCTAAGATCATATCGTGTAAGGGATCAGGCAGGGGACGCTACCAGACTCAAAAAGCAGCCGTCTCCAATGGTAAGGGCAGCGTTGGGGTCGCTTATCAGTAAGTGGAGAAGTTCAAACAAGTCTCCATGGAGCAAACTTGGAGGTATTACCCCGAGTCAGCCTCCCCCTTCCCACTGATCCTCTCACTGGACACTCTTATGCGTGCTCTCTCCAACTTGCACCGCTGGAGAAGCTGTTCCCCCTCCTCCAACTCCGACCCAACATCATGCTTGGGGACTACGAGCAGCCGTCGCCCAACAAGCGACGCAGGACGACCAACGGTGGAGGCAGTTTGCGCATCTGCCCCCATTGCCGTCGCACATTCAAGCGGACGGAGCATTTGGAGCGACATATACGTACACGTAAGGGTCCCATTCTCCACAGGGCTTCCTGCGCGCACAGGGTGTGCAACTGGGCAGGGTGATCGTAATGCCGCAGTGCTGATTTAGATTTAGATACCAAGGAGAAACCATTCGTTTGCTACTGTGGAGCAGCCTTTGCACGACGTGATCTACTGTCTAGGCATCAGCGGGTGGCCGAGCACGAGAGTAATCCCGATGCCGACGCGCCATCTCATGGGTCCCCGGAAGTCAATCAACATGCTGTCCCGGGGCACGGTGCCGCCGCAGAAGCTGACCTGGCGGCAGCTGTGTCCTTGTCCGGTCTCAGTGTCGATCCATGGGCGCATCAGCAGCCATTAGCGAACCCAAGCGTACAATTACAACATGAGGAAAATGCCTTCATGCAGTCAAGGCCATATGGACAAGACATCCTTTCACCGCACCTCTTCGACGGCGGTAAGTAATTATGACCGAGGCGTCACCGCATACCCAACTCTTCTGACATAGCCTGTATCAGGTATTGATTTTGATCCCTATTTCCGGGAGTTTGCCAACTTCCTCGATGGCGTCGGTTTGCCAGCTGAATGGAGTCCATATTTCAATGGCCCCGAGAGGGAAGGCGAGGAAATAGACCCAGCATTGGAAGATGCAGATACCGACACCTCCTCCTCACGACCGGGTCAGAGAACGAGAGCTGGCACACCATTTAGCTCTTGGCTTCCGTCCGCGCCGACCGGCAATCACATTTCATCGAACGTCCTAGAGTCCAGAAGTGAATACCATTTTCTCCCCTTTGACGATAAGGTCCTTGGCTAATCATTGCTGGCATCAAGATGTTCTCTCTGTCAATTCGGATGTTCAGCCGTACAAGATCACAGAGGAGCATCGCTCTAAGCTAGCCGCTGGCTTGGAAAAATACTCAGATGTACTAGACCCCTCATTCAGATTGCCCTCGAGACATGCTCTTACGAGGTACCACACGTCGTTCTTCGAAGGCTTCCACTTACACATGCCGTTTATCCACTGCCCAACATGGCGTTTGATGGATCACTCCCTGGAGCTGATACTAGGAATCTGCGCAATTGGAGCGCAGTACTGCTTCGAGAGCAAGGTCTCCTCTCGGCTCTTCTTTGCAGGAAAGACAATTCTGCTAGACAGAGTATCGAGAGAGTCGAGCAACTATGGTCCGGGGACGGCGTCTTTCTTGGCTCTTAACAGTCCTTCAAAGCCGTGCAGTAGAGAAAATAGCGAGGCATCTGGGCATCCCGCCGCAGTAGAGACTATTCGTGCTCTTATTGCTTTAATGGGATTCGCGACTTGGGAGCCAGAGGCATACATGGTGCGAGAGGCATTCGGCCTACAAGCGCTCCTCACCCAGATCTTGAAGGACACCGGTCTTGACGATGCCAGGCAATCGGAAATTCGTAATCCAGACGAGCAGCAATCTCACCGCAGTGACAGTCGGCGTACTTTGGATACGCAGTGGAGGGAATGGGTCGACCGAGAATCATGCCGCAGGGCAAAGCTCATTGCTTTTTCCTTTTTGCATACCCACAGCATCGCGTACAATGTGTATCCTGTGCTCAGAAGCAACGAGATCAATTTGCGACTTCCGTGTTCAACCAAAGAATGGAAAGCTGGCACGCCTAGTCAGTGGCTCTCGGCGACTAAAGAAGTACCCAAGCAGCAGCTGTATTTCCAAGAGGCACTATCATCCTTGCTGCGAAACAAGGGAGGGCCTGCGGCATTGGACCCTATACCGACTCCGTTGGGGAATTATGTTCTTCTGCATGGCTTGCTGCAGCGGATTCACATTGTGAGGGACCTAAGTCTACCAATCACCAGCGTCACTGCCGCATTACCCAGTGAAGAAGTTGAGAAGCTCGAGTAGGAGTGAACTACGATCCCTAAGTCTGCTTCGTGTGCTGACTGAGAACTCGCAGGCGGGCTCTTCGCTCGTGGACGGCGGGGTGGCAGCAAGCCCCCGAATCCAGTCTGGACCCTAACAACGAGAACGGCCCCATACCGTTCACTTCCAGCTCGCTTCTATCCTTGGCCTACATCCGCATCTACCTCTATCTCGGACCATACCGCAAGCTCGACACGAGAGACCCCGTCCAGATTGCTAAAGCATTGAGCCAGGCTCCGGAGATTGAGCGCAGCGACGGTGTTATTGCCGCCCTGCTGTATGCCACGCATATGCTAAGCATACCGGTCCGGCTCGGCGTGGATCGTGTGGCTCGGAGTCAGGCCTTCTTTTGGAGCGTCAGACACTCGCTGGCTAGTCTAGACTGCGGTATCATGTTGAGCAAATGGCTTGCTTCACTAAGCAGGGCCTCGTCACACTCGCCACCAAATGGTAAGCCGGAGCTCATTCCCGAATGGTGAAGACAAGATTTCCTGACCCTTTTTTTGGAACAGATAGCGAAGATCGTATCCTTCATTGGGTGCGCTGCATCGTCGAGGAAGCTTATACCGTTGTGGACCTTGAGGACGACTCGGAAGGGGGTATGGATCTGAGAGACCCGGGAAGCCTAAGCCTTGCCGTGCTCAAGATATGGGCGCACTTTTTCAAAAGCAACGCTCAGTGGCCATTTATCAACATTATTGGCGTGAGCTTGGAGAAGTATCGAGACGTCTTGGCGCGGCAGAGGAGTAGAAGCACGCAGTCAAATGCGGCGGAGGCAACTGACCTGTAATCTGCAGCCCAAGATCAAGCCTGTACGACCGAGCTCCGTGTTGAGTCCGACCCAGATCCTCGGTACCATACCAGGGAGGACAAGACTTGTGCAGTCTAATCAAGCCACCCCCGGCACTGACAGGTGAGGGGTAACCTCGTTCCGATAAGAGTTCCGATCCTTGACATTAGCAACTCGTTGTTATTTCCGTCAATGCACCGCACAATCGTGGTCCTTGGCACTTGGCTTCTCCAGATATTGCGAGGCCTTGTCCCGTAAGAGGAAGGTCGATAACGGCCTCCCCACTCCAACATCGTTCCTCTGGGGTGCTCGTCTATTAGCCCTTGCCATCAACACGCGGTATCCTATCGATGCGTCGAGCAGACCGGCCCGGTCTGCTTAATGCCTGGATATTCCGTTGTTATATAATACTACTTTGAACCCCGCTTCACCGACCTGATGCGAGTTTCTTTAAGAAGGGCCTGACTCGGATCATTAAAAAGTCTATGTTCTTGTTCTCGTTGCCGTCGTCATCTGTATCTTACTATCGGTTTGTTCGGTGTCCAACATGTCTCTCAAACGCTTTCTCGCCATCTCTATGGCCATAGTGGCTCATGTAGCCGCAAAATCTGACGAGACTACCTGGCCAGAAGGTACTCCGGGCGAATTTGAAATCGAAGATTTCGAGTTTCAGACAGGACAGACTCTTGATACAATTCGAATGGCTTACACCACCTTTGGCACCCCCAAAGAAGACGAGAACGGCCAGACCACCAACGCCGTGCTCATCATGCACGGCACCGGCGGTTCCAGCGCTAATTTCTGGGCAGACCATTTCGCCGGCCAGCTCTTCAACCCTGGGCAGCCGCTCGACGTGGAGAAGTACTATGTGATTGTGCGCGATGCTCTGGGTCATGGCAATTCAAGCAAGCCGAGCGATGGGCTGCGCGCCAAATTCCCATCGTACGGCTACATCGACATGGTCAATGCGGACTATCGCATGTTGACCGAGGGCTTGGGTGTCAATCACGCTCGGCTTGTCATGGGCACTTCTATGGGTGGCATGCACTCTTGGCTGTGGCCGGAGATGTACCCTGACTTCATGGATGCCTCTATGCCTCTGGCTTCTCTACCTGTTCAGCTTGCTGGCCGGAATCGCATGTCTCGCAAGATGATGATTGACACGATTACCGAAGACCCGGCTTGGCTGGGCGGGAACTACACCCAGCAGCCAGTCCACGGGCTCAAGAGTGCGCAGTACGTCCTGACCTGGATGACTTCTGTCCCGCTCCAATGGCAAAAGGACTATCCCACTCGCGACGAGGCTGACGATTTCCTCGATCTGCGCATCGGAAACGCCATTGCTACGACGGATACCAACGATCTTCTCTATGCCGTCAATGCCTCTTCCGATTACGACCCGTACCCTGAACTGGAGCAGATTAAGGTGCCGCTGTTGGCTTGGAACTCTGCTGATGACCAGGTGAATCCGCCCGAGCTCCGTATTCTGGAAGACAACATTGGGAAAGTGCCCAAGGGGCGGGCGGTTTTGCATCCCATCACGGATGAGACGAGAGGGCACGGATCGCATACGTACGCACATCTTTGGAAGGAAGATCTGATCGAGTTGCTTGAAGAGTCTGGGGGTCAACTGTGAGCTACTGGGCTGTCAGTACTACTTCCAGCTCAAGTTTGAAGAGCGTATGCATGTGTCTATCCGATTTACAGCTATGGTGATGGGGAAGGCGTGCTCATGTTGCGTAATTACACGAATATATGTTGCGCCAACGTTTATAAGGCATTGTTCTTTGCCCTATACTTGATCCATAACTTGGAGCTTGTGTCAGACAGTTTCAAAGGCGGAAAGATACTTATCAATCTACCACACTTTTCTCTTGGACTGAGCAGATGGAACAGACGAACGAATAGTTAGTTTACTGAGCACAGGCTGACCACAACCCTAACCCTGGACGTCTATGAACGTGTAAACGTACCGATCTGGTCCATGGCTACCCTAGACAACTTACACTATGGCCTTCTTGTCAAGTCAGAGCAGATCTCCGTAACTCGAAGATGGTGGAATGAAAATCATACAGAGTGGGGAAATGTCGATTCTTTTGATTCAATGTTTCTTGCCCTTTTATGGGTGGTTGAGGGAGAGATTTTGAAGTTTGAGTTCGAAGATGATTGACAGCTGAACGTAAGTATATTGGATGGGGCAATAAGTATCATCGTATTTAACTCAGTAAATTCAAAGCTTCAGCATTGCTTGGACCCCGTACCTAAATAGAAAACTCGACTCTCAACTTGATTGAGGTAACACTTTTGACGATGGAAAACATGCGGGCTTACCATCTTGATGGCGCCTCCTCGAATAATTACTAGTGGTTTCGCTTGAGGGCGTACGAGATTAGTTGTGTGTTTACCAGTATCCATACTCTGTAGCTCCATATCAATTCACGCTAATACCAATTGGTTTGCTGCGTGATAAGCAATTAGCTCCTCGGTAACTCTGCAATCCAGCAAGCCTTCATTTCATTCTGGTTCTCATTTCCATCAGTATATCTTTCAAAATCCCATCATCAGAATGACGCCGGCGTCATCGGCCAAATCCCGCCTGGATCTTGGAGGTCAGCAAGGGTTTGCGGGCACTCGACGCTACCGGTCCAAACTACAGCGACCATGCGACACTTGCCGATCGCGCAAAGTGCTCTGCAACATACCGAATCACGCCGGGCCCTGTCAACTCTGCCTGCGATTAGGCCGGCACTGCACCTTTGTTGGCAAATCCGCAAGACCACAGGGCGCCAGTCCTACCAGTAGGCGGATCGTATCCGGATCACCCTCCAGCGTCGGGCCTGTAGAGCCATATGCCGCGACCGATGATCCGACTCCGGGATCGGACTTTGCTCGGACTGTCGATGTGACGATGGCATCGCCGCTGGACCGTCCGGTTCAGGATTCTCAACATCTCACCAATGGATCTAATGAACCGCTTCATGATGTCCATACACAAAATGGACAGCGCCAATCTCTTGAGCTCCAGGTTTCGGACCTTTTCTGGCCCATGAATGATGACAACAGCGCCAATTGGGGGTTTGCGGATGACGATTTCATCAGACAGGTCCTGGATAATGACGTGTCGCCGCCCGCTTTCAGCTCTATGCCTCTCTTCGACAGGGACCCTACTCACTCGGGGGCAATATCCGATGAGCTTTCCCAGAGAATCGGCGAGACAGATGACTGGCGCGAGCCTTTGGCGCCGAACACCGGCGGGTCCCTGCTTCCAATATCTTTAGATCATCGGAAGGATTGCTCTACAACAATGATAGGCTTCTCCAACGAGTCTGACCCGTTCGCCTTGAACGGCTTTCCATATAACAATCAAGACGAAATCGATTTCTTCAGGGTCACGTACCGCAGACTTTCCCCTAAGGAATCAACCGATCATCCACTACACTTCTTGCAAAGCCAAAGCCTCACAGCCACTGAAACACGCAAAGTGGTGGAAGACTGCACCCCAAAACTTGACGATAGAACACATCTGGAAAGTCTGGTCGATCATGCCAACGGGGCTGCCCTGGTGCGGTTGTACTTCCGATTCGTGTTCCCTTCCCTGCCGATACTGTCGCGGTCTTTGGTACTCAAGGACATCAATGGATTCGTGAAAGAGGCTCCCACCGGTTTGCTTGCCGGGATCTACGCTCTTGCGCTGCCCTTTGCCGCTTGGGATGAGTCTCTATGCCTGCACAATGCGTACGCTCCCCCGGATGTGGCAGCTCTTTGGAAGATCACGTATACAAGCCTGAACCGAGAACTGCATTTCCCTCGACTTTTTACTATACAAACTTTCCTCCTGCTCTTGAACTACCTCCCTTTCGACTCAGTGTCAGTTGAGAATCCCTTTGCATGGTCTATGGCAGCTTCGATGCTCGCCATGGCTCAGTCATTAGGGTTGAATGTCGATCCGAGTGGATGGAACATCCCGGCCTGGGAAATCAGACTGCGAAGGCGGCTTTGGTGGTCTGTCAGTGTTGAACACATCTGGCGATCTATCACCCACGGCCGATCCTCCATGTTGAACGATGATGACTGGGATGTGACACCCTTGACGCTGGAAGATTTTGTAATTGATCACAGCGTGTCCTCGGGCGATTCTGGGTTGGACATTTCTCCCGGATACTTTATCCATCTCTGTTCATTATCCCTGATTGCTGGTAAGATATGCCGGGAGTTCTTGTAAGTCTATAATTCAGAACGCAACGGATAGTTACTGATTACCATCGCAGCACGTTACGCGCAGTATCAGGACCGCAAACCTTGGAGGATCTCGTACCGAGGGCCCGCGGGCTCCGGCAGCAACTTCACGAATGGCGGGAAAATCTCCCCGACTCTCTCCAGCTGGCTTCGGATAAGCGACCGGCCAGCCCCGACGAAGACCCAGACGATACAGTGGAGAGCCATACGCCTCTCTACTTGGTGTACTACACTACCCATATCCTTCTGTTCCGTGCCCTATTACGACCCATCATTGGCAAGTCAAACAACGAAGTTTCTACCAACAATCGCGAGGACGCAGAGGGTACCACCGCGGCTGTGCTATACGCATCACGCAACCTGATCCGCACCGTCATCAAATTTCTCTGCGGGTTCGACGCGAGGCAACAATCGGCATTCTGGCCGGCCTATACCCGACACTGCCTCTCATATCCTGGCTTATTCTGCTACATGCTGTCGTTGCAGAGGTGCGAGCCGCAAATGGCGTCGAATGATCGCAGTTTACTTGCTACGTGGCGGAAGATCTTGCGCACCCGAGTGCAGTCCTGGCCGCTGCTACGATTTGCCATTGTCAAGATTGATGCTATTTATTACCGAGGAGTTCGTCAATAATGATACCGATGGCGTGAATATCTATTTACTACATGTGTATGGTCCATCAACGTACTACTACAAACAAATCAAAAGACATAGTCAAAGTGCAGGCCCTGGTCCCCCTCTTTGCCATTGCTCTCCTCTCCTTCAGCTCTAGCACGCTCCTTTTGACGCATGCGGTATCGCAAAAGAACATATAGCAACCCGACACAGAGCAAGGCGACCGACTCACCCCCCAGGGAGATTGCGTTGCCCATGACGTACCGCGGTGCGTCGGTGATGGGGTAAATCTGCGAGGAAGCCAAGCCGGAGGCATTGCCCAGAGAAATCAAAATGGCAATGGCAACGGAGCGCTTAGAGTCTGGATGCGTGTTGTTGGAGACCCAGGTGACGAGGACTGTATTGAAAGGATAGATACCGGCGCCAGCCAGGAACATGGCAAAGAAGCCCGCCGCCTTGTTGCCCGTGGCTACCACGATGGCGTATCCGCATATCCCCAGCAGAGGTGTGTGAATGAGACAGACGAAGCGTTTGCTCAACTTGTCCGACACAAACGTCGTGATGGCGGTGGAGATGGTCGCAAAGATGTAGACGGGGATGCTGAGGTAATTGGCTTCCAAGGCCGAATATCCCATTCCCTTCAACAGCGTCGGGAGGAACGTGCCGAAACCGAAGAGGGCAATGGAGGAGCAGAACAAAGAGGCAGAGGCAAGGTAGAGGAAAGGATCGGTGAGTGCCATGCGCACTTGGGACCAGTCCATGGATGCTGCCTCCTTGTAAGGGTGATTCCGTTCTTTGACGCGCATAACGATGCTCTTCTCTTCGGAAGTGAGGAACCAGGCCGTCTCCGGCGAGGTTGGCAGACTCACCCAGCACGCAAGCCCTAGAACAAGAGAAATAATCCCCTCAATGATGAACAGCCATCGCCAGGCCGAAAGACCGTGTCTAGATCCCATGGATTGAATTCCATAGGCAATGAGACCTCCCAGCGCACCTGACAGCGCAATGGTAATGTACAAAACAGCCATGCGTTTTCCCTGCGACTTTGCCGGGTAGATTTGTGAGACGGTGAAGATGAGCGCAGGGAAGAGACCGGCCTCGGCGGCACCCAGGAGGACGCGACAGGCAATCGTCTGCCCGTAGCTAGTGACGAAACCGGTGCCAATCGTGATACTGCTCCATGCCACAACGGCCAGGGCGAGAACGCGCCCAGGACCCCAACGCTTGACGGCGAGCACCCAGGGTGTCTCGAGGAGGACGTAGGGGATGTAGAAATACATGGAAACGTCGTTGAAGTCGGTGCCTTGCATGCCCGTGTCCTCTTCGAAACCAAAGACGCGGGCGTTGCCAATGTTGGTGCGGTCGAGGTAGCCAAGCAACACAAGAAGGGCCATCTGAGGCATGACGAACTTGTCAAATTTGGATAGAACGGCCCGCTCCTGCTTCTGAACCATCTCAACGTCTTCGGGGGCCATGACGCCTTCGCTCAGACTGCCATCTTCATTTGGGTGAGTCTGAGACCGAGCCTCGGGGTCTATCTTCTCAATCGTCATGGCGCGTCGAGTTTGAGAACAACAGAGTTGAGAAGGGGTATTGGGAGTGCACTTGGCTGGAGCTGTAGATGAAGCAAATCTGGCAATGGTTCCCTTGCGAAGGCGGAGTCTGAAGCTTCCAGGTACAAGGAGTCCCTTCTGATGGAGGTGACAAGTAGGTCTCCAGCCTCTGGTAGTTATAGTCGGTCAACCAATCAGTACTGATAACCTGCTTTCATCTCATTGGACGGCATATGTGATTTCCCCGGATTCTGTAGAGGCAGACATGTCAACTGAACCCTCACATTCCCTGCATCAGGACCCTCACAAGTGGAGCTCTGGGCCCTGGATGGCCGACGGCGGATTGCTGCTTGTGGAGTCTGACTCGTCCGCCGTCGGCGAAGTTGACTCCTAGCCAATTAGGTGTAGCCTTGTAGGTGAGCGGCGGTATCGAGCTTCAAGCACTAATCAATATTATGAGATATCAGTTTCATAGAAAAGACTATCTGAATCGCGGGTTCTCGGCAATGTGGAGAAATGAAGAGCGCCTATCCTCTCTTGCGCTGCCGAGACCAATCTCCTTGATTTCGCTGGACTGGTGACTGCTTACTCCGACCATTACGGGTTGAGGACCGGCGCTGCCCCTCGACTTAACCCTTGTCCTTACCCTTCATTACCCTTACCCCACCACTATCGTCTGCTAGATCAACCGCCGACGGCGAACGTTTCTCGGCCGCCGTCGCCCGTGTGGAGTTACGGCATCTCCTTGAAGCCGCCGACGTCCCGATACTTGTTAGAGAGATTCAAATACACATGTTCCCGGTCTCGGCCTTAATTCATGTAGATAACACACATCAATCAGAACAAGTTTTTTGTTCCCTTTGAGGAGGCAACAATATTGACCCAGCGAAGTTGAGCGTCATTAAAACATTACAACACTAGTACATGTTCATCCTTGTCGACGACAGCGAGCAAGGCGGCTCAGATCGAAGCAATGACGACAAATCAAATTAGCAGCCTCAGAGTGAACTCTGAACGGTTGCTAAAGACGCTGCATGAAACATGCGAATTTGGAAAAGCCCATGTATACGGAGAGTGAGTTATCCCCCGCGCATCGCATTTCAATCCGATCTAGCGCTGACATTGAATGCAGGGATGTTACGGAAACAGGCATGGCCCGTCTTGCTCTGTCCGATGCAGATCGTCAAGTCAGGGACTGGTTCGTCAGGACAGCAAAAGAGTTGAACTTCAAGGTCACGATAGATAAGATGGGCAACATTTTTGTTGTTCGGCCTGGGAAAAACCCCGATTCGGCTCCTATCATGATGGGTTCTCACTTAGACACTCAACCAACTGGTGGGCGTTATGACGGGATTCTGGGTGTCATCTCCGGTCTTGAAGTGTTGCGTACACTGGAAGAAAAGAAAACTGCTACAAATACTAGCATTGGAGTTGTCAACTGGACCAAGTGGGTTATACCTTTCGTCGTGCGACAGACAGAAACTGATGACATGACAGTGAAGAGGGAGCGCGATTCCCTACCATGGCCGTGTCCTCGGCTGTTTGGGCCGAGGCAATTCCTTTAGAAACAGCATGGAATTTGCGGGAAATTCCAAACTCAGAGCCCGGCCCGGAGAAGACGATGAAGGAAGAGCTGTCCCGTATCGAGTATCTGGGGACGGAGGATGCTTCTAATCGATCGAATCCCTTTGCTGCTCATTTTGAGCTTCATATTGAACAAGGACCCATTCTAGAGGATGAGCGACAAAAGATTGGTGTTGTCAAAGGTATATTCTCTGTCGACTGGGGGTCTTTCTTTTTAATGCACTGCTAACATCCGCAGGCGTGCAAGCATTCAAATGGTTCGAGATTACTGTCAAGGGGAGAGACAGTCATGCCGGCACAACGCCAATGCACTTGAGAAAAGACCCTCTCCTGTGCGCAGCCAAACTGATCACTATCTCCAACGATATTGCCCTGAGATTCGAGGGTCTTGCAACAACAGGCATTGTGAGAGCTACCCCCGGTACCGTTAACACCATGGCGCACACGGTTACCTTCACCCTTGATATTCGCCATGTATACGATGAACAACTTGCCCTGATGGCTGAGGAGTGCAAGAAGGAATTCGCGAGGATTGCTGCCGAGGAGTCCGCCAAAGGTTGTGATCTGTCGTGGGCTGAGCTTGTCGACAGCCCTGCTGTCAACTTTCACGACGACTGCATCCAGGCAGTTAGAGAAAGCGCGGCCGATGTACTAGCAGACCTGCAAGCTGCTTCTCCCGTTGAGTTGAGCCGGGACATGATCAGTGGCGCTGGCCACGATAGCTGTTATACAAATCGTCGCTGTCCCACAAGCATGATCTTCACGCCGACAAAAGATGGAATCAGCCATAATCCTCAAGAATACTGCAGCCCTGAGGACTGGTAAGTCACCCCAAGCCCTCTTGAAGATGTACCATAAATTAATACATTTTCAGTGTGCTTGGGGCGAACGTTCTATTAGGGGCTGTCCTCCGCTACGATGCTCGCTAGAGCCGGCGATGTGTGTACAGGTCATGGTTTAGAATATATTGTATTGTAGGGTAAGGACCGCTGTAGACCATGGCACAAGAGGTCTCTCAGGTTATCATAGCATTTGGGTCTGGAATATTCGCATCCCTGTACATAAGAAGATCGCTGTGGGACCCTAAACGGTGCACCGAAACAGGTGTTGGGGTGGGACTACTTACTGGGTCTTCGTTAGGCTGAGAGCAAGAAACGAGCCCCTGCGTAAAACTGTCAAAACCTTTCACTGAGCTTACATCAAGACGAAATTTAAATGGGTGTACAATACTAAACTAGGGGTAGTGATATTAATGTGAAAGCTACCTACTGATACGGAGGTACATGTGTGCAGAAGCAGCCAATTTAATACGTATGTTTGGGAGTAGGGCGATGTGTCTATGATGGGTGTTATCAGAGACAGGTGGTGGGGGCTGTTGACTGGTTCGACCGGCGTCGACTTTGGAGAGAATCCAACGAATTGGCAATGGTGCAATGTAAAGAACCAAAGATGGAAGCTCCTCTTAAAATGTGCTTATGACTAGCAATCAGACCAATCACGAGATGCTTGTATTAAGGATAACAACCACCATGATTTATGTTGCAACATTCCAACGTTCACACGTCAACAGATCCACCATCCTCCGTGTGCCACTTTGCCCCTCGACCCCAAATGTGATATTAACCGCACTGCTACATAAATCATTGTGCGTCTAAATTGATGTCATTTACCTTGTCCAAGACAGCCTCTGATAGGCTGGCCTTCTGTGCCTCACAAAGCTGGGATCAGGACCGAGTTGACCAGATTTCCTCGAACGAGATAGTGGTACGGTGTGTATTGCACCACCACCTTTTGGCCTTCTTGGGTTAATCTTTCGGCATTCCGTAGGACTAGGCATCTCTAGTGTTCAAGAGGGAGTACCGTCTGAATGAGGCGCAATTTGAAGGTCAATCTCGGAGGAAAAGAACAAAAGATACGCGCTGGGTCATCACAGCCTTCTACTACGTTGACACACGAGAAGGGACAGTTTCAGCATTGCTACTTTAACTTCTTGCAGAATTTCTGCAGTAGTCAAATATGTTGGTTGGCATTTCATTATGATTGCCAATAAGTCTATAAGATATTCCCGTAATCCCCGTTATCCTTTTTGAAATGCCCATACCAAAGATGCCCTTACCCAAGATGCCCTTGCCCAAGATGCCCTAGTGTCTGTATGTTTTTTGTAGCGACTCTTCGTCGCTGGCCCCTGCGGAGCTTTCCCTGAAAAGGTCCTGTTGCGTATCCGTAGTCACGCTGTTCTTGCAGCTCGTGTCACCCCCAATGGGCAGCGGGCCACTGGTATTGTCGGTCCGGCTCGTTGTCAAGCTCTTGTTGTTGCTGTTGTGGCCCAGCGGTGGTAGTTCGCTGCCTCCAATCGTTCTTAATGGCACGTTGCCCCCGGATCCTGAAATGTTCTTGTACGAGGACGAGGTGTTTCGTGAAGTGAGCTTGTCGAGGTACTTCTTGTATAAAGGTCGACAAATGGGGATGCCGATGCAAATCAGCGTGACGGCCATCTCAGCGGCGGACCAGACGATGATGCCGACGCTGTCGCGGAGGTAGTTTGACGACATGAGCTGGGGAATTTGCGAGGCTCGCTTGATACCGCAGGCTCCGGCGCTACAATCGGTCAGCTACACAAATACACTCATGGGGGCATCGTGCCATGATGATGAGGGGAAAAAAAGAATGAAAGGAAGAGCAACGTACATGATACCGAGACTTAGACTTGCCAAGATGACAAGCTTCTCCCGCTTACCCATCTGCAATCTCCAAATAAAGAACCATGGGAAGATGGCTAAGAACAAATCGGTAAAGACGCAGCTGGCTCCGAGGTAGATGGACACTCCCAACTGCGGAAGCTCACACTTGCCATCGACAATGCTCTTGTCCCAGAGGAAGCGCGCCGGCTCACACTGGAACCAGAAGAAGAAGAGACAGAGCAAACTTGACAGCATGAGGTTGGCCAGCGTGATCCAGATGAGAATAGTGTGCCACTTGTCTTTGACCAGCCTCAGCAGGAACAGTCCCAAACTCCACTTGGCGATGACCATGCCAATGACGACAAAAGTCTGGGCGATGCACTCGTACAGAACCGCCTTGCTGATGTCGAGAGGGTTCTTAATGTCCCACATGTTCTGTCCGAAGCCGTAGTTGGCCGAGACATGGATGAAGACTGTGTACAGCAGGAGCAGGACGAAGGCAAGGACGTAGATGTGGTCATCCATGCCGTACGACTTGACGACAACCAGGCGCGTGTACACGCGGAGGATGGTGAAGACCAAGACCACGGCCGTGAGAGAGTACATGGCTGCCAGAGCCGACGGCGCTTCGCCGCCGATGCCTTGCATTTTGGCGGGTTATCCCAGGACGGACGGGTCGGCTGTGCTCTGGCGTGGGAGGTTGTTGTCGTACGCAAGAAGAGTATTGTCGTTGTTTACCGCTTCACCACAACATCGGATTGAGGATAGAGGAGTGAAGATTCGACATGGAAACAAAGGAGGTTGAAAGAAGGTTGCAGGAGCAAAGACAATTGCCAAGCACCTGTCAGTTTAGTCATGTACAAGAGAGAGTTGTGTGCGAAAACCTTTTCCGGACCATCGAAACAAGCGTGGCGTCACTAAGGAACGCACTGTCCCGTCCCAGATGGAATTCAAGGAATTAGGACCGACCGGGTGATTGGCACGGGGTTCCCGTTCAGCTTTCCAGATCGGCAAGTTGATCTATCACTACTGTTTATAGATGCGGAAGCTTAATCGTGGAAAGCTCCGACCCCCATGCTCCCCATCAACCCCACCGGCTAGCAGGATAAAAGGGGAGCAAAGAAGGTGTCAAAAGAAGTGTCAAAAAAACTCAAAGAGCTGAACGAGCCACATTCTACCTGGTACGAGTCCGAGGCCGCTCCCTCGCACATACATAACACTATCGAGTGGCCGGAAGCATCCGCGGTGCAGAAATTTTGCGGAAAGGGGGGGAGCTAGGCACCAACTTGTACAGAATAGGGACTGTCCATCCTTGCTTGCTGCTGCACTATGATTCTCCGTGCCCTTAGACGAGCAGTCCGACCTCTTGGGGGGGCGGCCGTCGCACCAATAGTCCGACTCGTTGTGGGGTTCTGTGCCGCAAAGCCATCCTTTGGGTGAACATGGCGCTGCACCGTCGTCACACTAGTGATCCTTTCATGCATCCTTAACCCATGTCGTTAGTGTACAGTATTGTACGCCCGTCAGTGTTCGTGTAGTTGTACGATCCCAGCACAGAGGACAACCCATGTACGACCAAGGTTGGCCACTTGAGCAGCGCTGCATTGCTCATCATGTCGCCCGTGGTTGGCTGGCTGTAAAAAGTAGTGATCCTCGTGCGGACTATGCTTTCTGTTGTTAAGAAAGCTTCCATTCTCGAATCCTCCGCGGGCAATCTTCCTGCATCTGTCTTGCATCACGTGTGTCGGTTTCTTCCTAGATTGGCATTGGGCTGTGAGTAATCTTCTTCTTTGGGATAGAGAGGTACCTTGAGCGTAGAAGAAGAAAAAAAGAAGGAAAAAAAAGCATATCTGCACAACATGGGCCTTGTACTCTTCGCCCTGTCTGCTGCCCTGCTCACGACTGCGGGGTGGTATGTGCTCGCGTATTTCACCTCGCCCTTGAGAAAGTATCCAGGTCCCCTGGTTGCAGGTATGATTTATTGAATGACTGACTGATTGACTGCTGGTCCATGAAGTCGCATTGTGAACGCGGCGCTGATTCTAGAGCACAGGATGGACGAATCTGTATCGCTTCGAGCTCGCTCGCAGCGGCAGCTACCACCACAAGGTGAAAGCCCTCCATGAAAAGTACGGTCCAGTCGTGCGCCTCGGCCCAGATCTCCTCGACCTTGACTACCCGGGGCTCATAAAGACAATCTACGGGACCGACAACAAATACGTCAAGGTAAGCAACATGTTGCCCGGTCAGCCATAAAAGATGGAGAGCATAGCTAACAGGAGCAGACCGACTTCTACCATAATAACAGCACCGTTATCCAAGGGCAGATTATCTACAACCTCTTCTCCCAGACCGACGTCTCCGAACACTACAAATGGAAACGCCCCGTCGCAAAGTACTACTCGCCCGGCGCCGTCCTCACAGTCGAGCCCCTCGCCGATAAGGTCGTCGACACGCTCCTCACCCACCTCGACGAGCGGTTCGCCCAGGCAGGCAAGTCTTGCGATTTGGGCGAATGGGTCGCGTTTTGCACATGGGACATGGTCGGGGCCGAATCATTCTCCGAAGACTTAAATTATCTCGCTACGGGAACAGATCATGATGGGACCATCGCAGCGGCCGATGCCGCGTTGGACTACTTCTGCGTTGTCGGGCAGATGCCGTTCCTCGACTTTTGGCTTGACAAGAATCCCGTGAAGCGCATTGGGCCCCCGAATCTGGGAAATATTACACGCGTTGCCATTGAGCACATTGCTAGCCGAGCCCAAGGCAAAGACCCCAACTTCGACCCCGAAACGCCCGACTATCTGCAGCGCTTCATGGAGGCCAAGGAACAGCACCCTGAGGTGGTTCACGACGGAATGATTATGAATTATTTGTTCATCAACTTGATCGCGGGAAGCGACACGACGGCGCTGACCATCAGAGCGGTGCTGTATTTTGCTTTGCAACATCCTGAAGTACACGCAAAGTTGAAGGACGAAATCCGTGGGGCGGGTATTGAAGGTGTGGCTCAGTACAAGGAGACCAAGACCCTGAGTTGTAAGTTGCAGCAGCGAGCTCCTAATTGATGTTGCACAGAAGCTGACAATCCCCAGACCTTGAAGCTGTCATTCGCGAGTCGTTGCGCATGCACCCAGGTGTCGCCATGATACTTGAACGCCACGCACCTGCAGAGGGTCTCAGCCTGCCCGGTGGACAACACGTTCCCGGCGGAACGCGAGTCGGCATCAACCCCTACGTCGTCAATCGCAACGCCGGCATCTTTGACCCCGACCCGGACAGCTTCCGTCCCGAGCGCTGGTTGCAAGCCAAGGACGAGACAGCTGAGGCGTACCAGGAGAGGCTGCAGCTGTACATCAGCACCGACCTCTCCTTCGGTGCCGGTTCTAGGATCTGCTTAGGCCGACACCTGGCGTTGCTGAAGGTGTACAAGATTGTCGCGACGTTGATCAATCGGTATGATATTGAACTGGTCGATCCCAACAAGGAGTGGGAGGTGACTTGTAGTTGGTTCCCGAGACAAAAGGGATTAGACTGCTACCTGAAGATTCGGGAGTAAAGGAAACATCCAGAGAAAAAGAGTAGAGGGTGTGGGGAGATCTTATAATACTCACGGTTAATACAAACTAGACTAGAATGCAGGAGTTTAAGTGCTGTGCCGTTGGGACCCGCTGTTAACCGTATTGGTGACATTGCAAGGAAAGGAAGCAACACGAGAGATCCGCAGTAACACAAGGTTGAACAACGACTCGCTATCCCCGCGTTAATCTTAAATTGACAACAAGTCGTGAATTTGATGGGAGCCCAAAGATTGACTGATGTGCGACATGTCGATACTAGTAGTAAGCCAGCACCTCAAGGCCCTCCTCCCTTCCCAAAGGTCCTATACTACTTTTACGACTTTAACAACAGCATCAGCAATCGAAAAAGGATTTGCTCCTTCCAAAAGTCTATTTTCATACCCCGTACATTGGATACGAGATGTTGGGGATTTTCTTGACAAGTTTGCGAGGGCTCGCAAAGAGGCCTGGTAAGCTGAGTCAGATTGGGCTGAGCTTCTACAACAAACATTTCCATTATATATACAGACACATATGTACATACATTGATCAGCAACTCCTATACGCTTGGGTTTGTTATTGAATTCACGTCAAATATTGCTTCATTAGCTTTCAAACTGCCGAGAAGTCGTATCAAAGAATCATGCCTGAGCCATCATCATCATCGTTTCGTGTCGTTATCGTCGGTGGCGGCATCGCCGGTCTAAGTACCGCCATCGGGCTTCGTAAAAAACACTTCGCCGTGACAGTCCTCGAACGCCACCCAGCATGCCAGACTCTAGGTGCTCCTCTGCGGCTCGGGCCTAACGCGACTCGTGTACTGATTTCATATGGCATGGAGGATGCATTGACGCCGCTGGACGCAGAGGGGGAGGTTTCAGTGATCAAGAGATATGATGGACAGCTTCTGTTGAAGACTAATGTTAAAGACATGCGCCAATCGTACGGCGCGCCGTGAGTAACTCGCACGAAAGCGACATCTTAGAGCTTGGAGCTGATTTCCGACTCGACAAAAGATTGTGGACAATATCCCGATTTGAATTGCAGGACGCTCTGATCAAGCATGCGGTCTCTCTCGGCGTCGAGGTCAAGTGGAACAGCAGGATTGATTCCATCAATGTTGCAACACCGTCGGTGAAGTTGCAAGATGGCCAGGTTCTAACCGCAGATCTTCTCATCGGCGCAGATGGTAAGAGCTCATGCGAATCTGATGAACAGAACAGAATATTTGACCAAGTGATGGAACAGGCATCGCTTCGACAGTGAGAAATGAACTTTTGGGACCCGTTCAGTCCAAGAGTCCATTGGTCATACACAATATCGACGTGCCCATGTCTCTCGTTCAAAACAATCCCAAGACAGCGTTCTTCTTGAAAGAACAGGGTCTTTGGCTAGGTCCTGGTCGACTCGCTGCGCAGATGAACGACCCAAGTCATAGGAAAGTAGTCAATCTTGGCTTGGCTAGCGAAAAGATTGACGGAGGAGAAGAAGGGCAGTGGCTCATCCCAGGGGACACTACCCTCGTGCAAGAGGACTTTTCCATGTTTGGAGAGCCCGTACAAGAGATGATCAAGATGTGTCCGCCGGAGAATTGCTCTCTTTGGAAGTTGTCGGAGCTCCCAGAGTTGGACAGGTGGCACAGCGGAGACGGAAAGGTAGTCTTGGTAGGAGACGCGGCTCACGCCATGCTACCGTACACGGGACAGGTTTGTGGCTCACGGGTTCTAACAGTCAACGGCTCAACAGCCCGATGCGTTAAGTGCTAACTGAGCATACTAGGGTGCGGGCATGGCTATAGAGGACTCTGCGTGTCTAGCTGAGTGTCTTGAGTCTGCCAAATCTACCGCCGATATCGCCGACGCCCTGAAAAGCTATGAAGCCATCCGCAGGCCACGAACGCAGTGGGCCAAGGTTCGCGGAAGCTCATTTTCGCTTCCCCTTTACCACCTAGTAGACGGACCCGAACAGGAAGCGAGAGACAAGAGGTTCTCTGGGATATCTGGTGGGCTTGCGAGCACCCAAATCGCCTGGACTTCCGAGCTGCTGGACACGCCACCAGCGCCGCCTCAACAGGGCGGACATGAGCTTGCTATCCCATATTTATATGGACACAACGTCCTTGCATACGTTGGTTCTTCGTCTAAGAGGAAAATGAAATACATCTGCTAATCGATACTAGACTAAACGGTACCTTGAGAGTAATGTGGCCAGTGAAGGGGGTTCCTAATTAAGAGAGATCAATTCGTGGAGTTAGCCTGAAGTCACTTGGAGACGGAGTGGTTTGATTACAAGCAACCATATTCATGTGGATATTGGCGCTCAAACTGATACAAACACCAGAAAAGCCTTGATTAAATATCTAAATTAGAATGTCCGCCGAATCTATATCCGTTCCATTCTCTGAACACGACCATACCACCAACAGTCCACGATATCAGCATGTCCTCGACGGCAACTCGCTCTAGCGTTAACAAGTCTTGGCCAGCCACGCAAACATGGTCCTCATCATCTCCTGTTGCGCTCCGGTCTGGCAGTGGTATCCGGCAACGCCCTTGAACATGTGGAATGTGCCCTTATCGCCCAGTGCATCAGCGACCTTCTTCGCCTGTCCGGGGAAAACAGTCTCAAACTCGGCATCGCCAACGAAAACGGGCATCCTAATCAAGTCGGTGACATTCTCGATACGATACTGCTTGGTCTGATCGAAGAAGTCGGAAGGCGAGTGGGTCTTGAACACCCAGAGCCCGTAGTCTAGACCCCAGGTGGCCTCTGTGGGGAGTTCTCCAGCGTCGCGCAGTGTAAGAACTTTGTCATCAAACTCCGTCTTGTTGCCAGCTTCGTAGATGGAGAGGAGCTCCTCGGACAACTGAGAGGAATAACCCTCGTAGAGATCCCAGATGCCCCCGAGCAGGACTACCGCCGACAGTCGAGGCTCGAAAGCCGCGGCTCGGGCTGCCAAGTATCCGCCAAACGAGTGACCGACCAGCACGAGGCGATCCTCGTCGACAACCTCCTTCTTCTCCGAGAGGACATAGTCTACCACGGGAGTGGTGACGAGCTCCCAGTTTGGGATAAAGCCAAGGTTTTGAGTGCGGCGCACAGTATTTTGGCCTGGACCCTCGTAGGTGATGCAGTTCCAGCCACGAGCAAGAGCCGCCGCGCAGTAGTAATGGTAGGAATCCTCCTGCGCAGCATCGAAGCCGTTGCCAACGATCAACGTGGGTAGCTTCTCGTCTGATTTCTCCGAGGCGGCATACCAAACGGCTTCAACAGTGAAGTTGCCCTCGGGGGAGGTGATGTTGACGCGCTTGCCAGGGATGGGCAATGCGGCAATGGCCTTGTTGAAGGCGGCAGTTTGCTCGCTCCAGATAGACTCAACACGTGGGTCGCTCCAGTTGCGATGAATGTAAACGTCTGCTCGGCGGTAGTACTGAGATGCGGAGAACCAAGTGTCTCTCACGTTGATGGGGTCGTAGGCATTCTCTGGATCCTCGGCCTGGGCTTTGGTGGCATTGGCAAGCTTGTAGAACTCCTCGTGAAAGGAGTCGAAATCGCCCGCCTTTACATTCTTAGCTACTCCCAGTACAGGACTGATATCTGAGCCGCCGGAAAACGCGTTTTGAAGCGCGCTGAGGTATTCGAAATTGAAGGCAGGGTCGTCTCCGAGCTGGAAGGTTGGCGGGCCGTCTGTTTCGTTGGAGGCTCCGGCGGCAAGGTGGTAGTGCGCCAAGGCCGCGAACAGGGAGCCGGTGTAAGTGGAGAGCTTCATGATTGACAAGCAGATGGCAAGGATGAGCGTGAGCAGAAGATTTGCAACAATGTTAGAGGAGTCTTTATGAGAATGAGATGATGGATGAATCATGTCTTCTTCTTTTTTAACGATAATCGCAGACCTCAGGACATTACTTATACTCATCGCCTGTTGCAGGCTTGCAGCACCAGTGCCACTTCTCGACGTGGCATCGTAAGTTCGCAACATTTGTGCCAAAAATGGCCGGTCAGCAAAAGCCGCCATAACCCAAAGCGGGCATGTCTTTTGCGACGGACGGAATTGATTGGCCACGCCCACAAAGACAAAGCTGGGTGGCACAGCCCTATGCGACATGACGAAGGTAATCTCAAGCCCTCCCGATCGCAAAAGAATTCCTATTTCGGCTTTTTGCAGCCTTATTCTATCGCAGTGTCGCAAGCAACTTCTAAGGTGTATTGCGCGAAAATAAAATAAAATCGTGCGCCATGGAACGGAGCCAAACTTGCAGTGACGTGCCATACCACGCCTGTCAGCAGCTTAGCCTTTGGTCCTAAGTGTTGACGTGTAAAATATACAAAAGGCACATCCAGATCACATTTAAACTCCACATGGAGTTTGGAGGTCATATTTCCGAATTTGGCAATGCCGTTGCGACGACGGATGTTGAAGTTTGCGACCACGATGCTGACCCAGAATTTCCGCAGCTGCCGGACCCCAGCGACGAACGCCCTCTTGTCGTTTTTTTTTAAATCAGGTACAACTATTGACGTCGATGTCGGCCAGCGCGACAAGCGTGTGCTTTTTCTCATATACTCCACACGCTAAGCAAGTAACATTACTGCGTTGTTTGGCCGCGGTTTGGTAGGCGTTTCAGGCTACCAGTTCCCAAGCTCAAATTGAGTCTTGGCAGACCAACTCCGCCGCCTGGTGGAATTTCACTTATTAGACTACTAGCCAACTCAAGCGGTGCCTGACACAAGGCTGTCGAGCAGGCAGAGTGTTCAACTTCAACCGGACGCGATGCTCACATTACAGGTGTAATACTCATTTTCGTATCACTCGAACGGATAGGTTCTCCTGCTTTCACGATGTACAGTTTATCGCTGTAGTTTTACCATTTGGGAGTTTTGCGACGGATCTGCTGCCCTACACTTACTATTGGCCTTGTGGCCAACTCCGCAAGCGATGGCGCATGAATCTTAGACACGTATGAAGACTCTCGATCTTCTAAGCTTCTCAGCTCGAGATGTTAGCTATTCGAATAGAGAAAAAATCGTATTGCATGTCTTTACATCAATTTCTCTTGTTGGGGGCGATCATTATCTGGTCTTGGTAATGCATGAGCAACTCCCGTTAATGTCAATAGAGACCTGCATTTCAAAGTCGTCGATGACGAACTGAACATTGACCTCAAGCTGTTGGAATCCCAGTACCCAGCTGTTCCAGCGCATCCTGACTTTCGGCACAGTCAAATTCAACAAGAGTCTCACGCCAAAGCCGGCCCATAAAATCCTTTCCTTCATCAGTGTACATCCACGCGTGGTATCTGTAAAGAACTCAGCTAGTGGCTTCCAGGCAACATAAGTAAGATTGGAGGTGAATACATACGGACTAATCTCCCAATCACTGATAAGACTACCGTGACTTGGTTTGCCCCTCACGGCAACTGCATCTACATACCTCCAAGCAGCATTGTTGACGGATGTGCCCGTTAGACTCGTAAGAGGCCACAGGACTAGTCTCATGAGCCAAGGCAGCTCACGGAAAAAGCTGGTCCCTGGGGTGAAAGTCGGATCGACCACATTGACGACAACGTCGGCGGGGCTTACCAGCTTGCTCAGACTGAGTGTCAACATGAGTACCATTCCCTTGGTGTCGTCGTATCTCAGCTTGGCAGTGCGAGACGTCCATCCCTCAGACTTGTCAAATGCGGGTATTAGGGGCCTTTCATCGCGTTCCCTGAAAGTAGCAATCATGGCTGCACCTGAGGCTATCAAAGTGAGCTGTCCCGGAGTTCCCGGCTCTCCCTTCTCCTTCAAAATGGGGAGCAGCAAAAGACCAAGAAGTGCCGCTGACAAATAATTCACTTGGAACATTTCTTCGTGTCCAGTGCTCAAACTAACTTTGAACGATGTGTTCATGATGCCTGCATTCAGAATAGCTATATCAAGCCGAGGAAGAGTTGCGCATTGTCGCGCAAAGGCTTTAATAGAGTCATATGAGTTCAGATCGAGATTCCAGATTTCAATCTTTGCCTGCGGATACAGTCGTCGCAAAGGAGCTACTGCTTTCTCGCCCTTGTCCGGCGAACGGACGGCGAAGATCAGATGTTGAAGGTCAAGAGATAAAAGAAGCCGTCCACACTCGAGGCCAATGCCAACATTCCCTCCAGTAATGACGGCGGCCTTTCCGTGCACTGAGGGGGACGGAAAGGAAGGTCTGCGATTAGGCCAAAGCTGATGTTTTGAAAAGATGCTAAAGAGAGTGTCTTGCCTTGGCGGCAGAGACATGGAGCTGGGTGTCTGTGCCATGTTTTGCTGGTAAGTTAAACGTTGGGATTTGAATAACTGCGAGTGTTTAAAGCGAGTTCTGATACATCTCAGCGCCGGTGGCTCTTGTCTTTATACCTTTCTCTGATGCGTGTATTTGCACGAAAGATCACATAATCTCAAAACAAGAACAGAACAGAGAAAGCCGGAGTTATTGATATTGCCTAATTAGGAAATCATTGCGGTAACCCCCTGTCTGCCCTAGCTCCAAAGTTAAGGGCGGCCATGGACCGAGACCGGGATGCGGACTTGCGGAGTTTACAAAGATCATGAAATACTTCGATGGACAAGACTGGCAAGAAGCGAATCTTCGGGCAGCCTACAATCAACCATAATGTCCAATATGTATGGCCGATTCGTTCTGGTGGAGGCAGATGGCAAAGGGAGAGTGCGTTCGGCGGACCGCCGCTCAATTCGTCGTCAGTGCATGAGCGGGAAGAATATACAACCATTTTCGCGACGCTCAAGGCGCAGCACTGCCGTCAACGAATGGTACAAGGCAGCTAGCGAGTGCCAAAAGATTGCACAGCAGCATATATGCGAAGATCCAGAACTCTTCAAGCCGGATGGTTCAAGCTGGTGGTACTCGACCTTCCCAATTGATGGACCGCGCTCGATGTCGTCGGACTGGGGACTTTTTACATTTGCTGGAGCTTTGGATAAAACTTCTCAAAACAACATGTTCAACTGTAGGTCTGGTTCATCTCTATGAGTTTTGTCTAAAGAGGCTCACAAACAGGATAATGATAGACTTCACAAGCAATCCTATCAGAGATCCTCTATGCCCATATCGATATTTTGGGATCGACATCGACCCTGAACTGGACCTAACCTCGTGCTTCAGGGCCTTTGTATCTGATGCGATGTGCTTCCACGCAATTCTGTTACTGGCCTCCGCGTCGAATGATTTGATGCTGAAGCGATCGCTTTCACGAGCCTCTTACAGTCATTTTCACCAGACTCTGCCTCTCCTGAACCAGCGACTATCGCACCCAGATGCGCCTCATGATGATGCTGTCGTCTACGCTATCGGGATCCTTGCGTCTGTCAATATATTGTTTGGGCATCACACGGATGCTCTGGCTCACTCCAGGGGCCTGTCTCAGATCTTCACAATCCGAGAGGGCGGCTCTGGTTCCCAAATGATGTCTTCGATGACATACTCCATCGACCGGTATGTGAATGTCACCATGAGCTGTATTGAGCACGGAATTAACAGTCTTGGTCCAGCTTGAATTTCGCGAGTGCACTCATTACCCACCACTGGACGCCCATGTCCTTGCTGCGGTTCAAGAAGCCACCAACTTTCATTGACGCCATCGACAACTCTTCTGGGCCACAGTCTTATATGTTTTCTGAATCAACAGTAGACAGCAATTTGACTACAACCTTAACAGTATTCTTCAGGATCAGTTGGCGTTTCAACATGCACTCGGAAGGCAAAGAGTGCTTGGAAGGCTATATGATCCACCACTCCATGAGCTACATGCAATCTGCTCTTCTCGAACTCCGTCATCAGCACCTGAACAATGTTTCGTCCTGTATCTACTGGGGACTTCTTACCCTGGTGGCGGCCACATTTCGGCTTCCAGGTGTTTACCGGCATCCTTGCTGTACGGTCTTGAATGAGTTGGTTGAGGGATCGATGGTTAAACTTGACGGTACCGCGTTTACCCTGCCCCGTGAGACGAAGTACTGGCTAGCAATCATCTACATAATCTCTACGGGTACTGTCCCGAGAATTATTTTGGCCGATTCCATCGCAGAGTTGCGCAAGCTGAGCTGGGAGGAGTTGAGGCAACATCTGCGCCAAGTCTTTTGGATCTCCGCGTTCCATGATGACCTAGGGCAAATAGCCCATGAGAAAATATCCATGTAAATATTTCCGGCAATGGGTGTACTTTCGTTGCGGGCCACAAAGGGGGTATTTTATTTACCTCATAATACATATCCATGAAATATGAAAGCCCGGCCCTTTGCCAATCATTGTTACCGGCCCTATCGTCTACCAAACCATATTCATCTCACCTTGTCGTTCTGTTACGCGCTTCCGGCCTTGTGAACGGTCCCACGCGCTACATCAACCTCATATCCTTTCCGATATATCCGGCTCACCATCATGATAATTGCGAGAATCTCTAAAGAGAACAAGATTTACCAGGATTAGCTTAGTATTTGTTCCGGGTTGAGATTCGACACTTACCTGGATGGTCTTCCTTCTCGGCGTTGGGATCATTGTCGAGAACAACATTTTTCCAGCCTGATGAAGGTCTGTCAATTGAGTGGTTCAATGACCCTAAAGGGACACTGTGAAACAGCTATAAACTGTGTTAGTGTGGATGATCAAGATGGCGCATATTACTGACCTCATGAAGTATTGTTGGCTGCGGCCCGAGCAACAACAAGTCCACCGGAGTGCATTGTGTCTCATCCGATGGCTCATCTGCCGGTACGGCATTGTGTTCCTTATACAACTCCCTATCCGTGACGATTTCCCACGTGATAGGGGTATCTAGCATGTCTTGATACGGCTCATTTTCCCACTTGTCTAGCAGGTGTGGGTTGACGGCCAATATCTCTCCTGTCTTTTCAAAACGCGGAGTGCGGTTGTGATCGCGTAGCAAAAATGCATAGGGCTCGATGCTATTCCAATGTTCCATATACATCTCTACCCATGGGTCGTCTATACTCCTTGTGACGCCCGTTATCGTGGAGTACACAGATTCCGGGTCATCGGGCCATTTGTCGAAGTTGAGGTGCCTTGCGTTTGCAAAGATTGACTGGAATCGCCAAGTTAGTGACATTTCTAACACTTTCTTTGGGAGGCCCATTGCAAAACGTTGTGCCTTTCCGTTTCGACTTACCACGCCGTCTCTAGCCTTGCCCGTTCGATACCAATCTTTAGCATCGCCCTCGAAGGTGCCCCTTGCAAGCACCTCCTTTGCGCGCTCTAGGTGCGCCTTGGCTTTCTTCAGTCTCGTAAAGTCCGAGTCATCGCCGAGTATTTTTTTCAGGGCTGAAGCAAAAAGCTCTTTAGAGCCCCCTAGCACATCCTCTATATCCTCAAGAGTCTCGCCGACATGGGTATTGAGTGCTTCTATATTGTATTGGAAAAATGCTAAATTGCGTCTTGTCAGCTTTTGGTGCTTCTCCCCACCTCAATTCTCCACATAAATGTTCATGGGCAAATTCTTACGAGCATTGGATTCCTCGCAATAGATCGACGCGTCAGCGCAGACCAGGGCGCAGAAGGCAAAGAGACACAGAGCCAGGAATTGCCACATTTTTGCGTCGGGTTTTAGAGTAACTACGAGAGGCGCTCAAGCTTCATAGCAAGGGAAAGCTTGAACATCAAGATTATCTGTGACAGGGGAGAACGAATAAGTATATTCACTGAGCCATGTATTCGTACTCTGCACATTGTACTAGTTTTGATATGAACAGTCCTTTCACTAGCATTCGGGCCCTCCGTAGTTCCCCCTTGTAGGATAGCCAAGTTTCCTTCAATCTCCTTGGGAGTCTCATACCCCTGACTATATGACATTGGCAGGTGCGCTACTTCGTAGTGCTGAGGAATCCTTCACCCAAAAAATAGTCCGATCCAAGTGCAACTTAGTCCGACTCAATTGACTAATAAGCTAAGCTCAATGAGGCTATGACTCGTTCCTAGTTCAGCGATGATTACATACGCAGTAGTGAAGATGATCGAACCCAGTCCTGGCGCTGCTGAGCCCATTTTCCCTCTTGTATGACGAGAATAATGGGGAGAAGGTTGACTTTGTCGAAAGCTGGACCAATACAGCTTCAATTCTATTCTGCATCACAAAGGCAATGATCTATTTTTCTCTACCCGCTCAATAGCATAGAAACTATGTATACCAATCGCCCATATTTTCATGAGGTCCGTGCTTTTCCTTCCCGGTTGGACGGAATACGCGTCCATTAAGGATTCGGTTAGCGGATATCCTCCCCACTCAAACTTCGCCCTACTTCCGGCATTAACGAGGATCTACATGTACAATAGCGCTGACCTCTTTCTTTAGATATCATACAGAGCAAGGTGCCAGCATGTCTATCAAACCATGAAGAGGCTTTGTATATTGAAATTACAGGATGCGAATTGAGATCCCCAAGGCTGGTGTACGGAGTAGCAATAGATAGCAGTACCAAGATCGCTGCTTGTAAAAATATACATAAAGGAATATTGCAGACGTCAAATGCGGAGTAGAGGTTGGAAATCAAATTCCCATGAGGACTCAAAATTTAGTTCGTAACAAATCCTTGTCCAGTCTCCGCTGGCGCCTTATGATACCCAAAAAAGATAGCCTGAGTATAAGTAGGCTCCGCAAGCACAGACACCGTTCCTGCCGTTTGTCTCTACCAGGCTGGGACTGACCTGAGAAATGGACCTTTTTCCCATCCATTGCTTGTAATAATTTAGGTAGTTTCACAGTCCGATACTTCCGTGGAGAATAAAGTAAATCTACTATCTTACGTACTTGAATCGCGATTACTCTGCCCTGCTGTGTAACATACAAAACCATCATGTCCATTTATACATTGTTGATGTATCCATTCGTCTGCTCGTTTGATATTTCGACTTCTTCTCCTCGCTTTTCCCATTTCGTTCACAGCTTTGATAGTGTGGCGAAGACGGCAATCCGAAGATGATTCTGCTCAGAAGCCTGCTCCCTTTTCTTCTAGTGCTCTTTGCTGGGATACCCGCTAATTGTTCTCCACTCCTATGGTGTGAACCTGGAGATCGCGGTACGTAAATTGATCTAGCTATCCCATATTGAATGACCGACAGACTGATACGTCTTTTTCCTTTTTTCTTTAGATGTTTTTCATTACCATCTAGGTCAAATTCGATACTGGGTTGGCGAAACCGTGAGCGATGTAGGCCTGGCCGCAATTGGAAGCAAACCAACTCTTGCTAGGCAGCTGAAAGACTTACTGGACGACGACGATACGCTTGGAGAAACGAGAAGAGCTCTACGACATCTTCGGCGCGCTAAATCCAACTTTGACCAACCCTTCTCCCGAGAGCGAAATCTCGCTGGTTGGCTAAATACCAGAGCCAGCGGCGTGGTATAGATCCATTTGCCTATGCAATAAGATACATTTGGTTTAACATGTTTCGCAGTCAATTTTTCGCAGAGATACATTCCTCCAGTACAATGCATGGCCTAACAGACCCAGCGATGTATACAATACTGTAACTGGCGCACGATACCACATATCGAATCTTGCAGTCCAGATGTTTCTTAACCCTGAAGAAAATGAAGAGTCCAACGCCATTGTGCTCTATACCGTTGAAGGTTTGCCACAATTTAAGCAAAATGGCGAGATTTTGGCTATCAATCCAATGGAGTACGCTAAATGGAAAGACAATTTCGACAGAGCTGGACCGCAGGATTTGCTCGATAAAGATTGGGCCTACCAGATGGCCAGCGATGAGAGGTACTACAGGCAGTATGATGCTACACCAGCTCCAGAGAGGCGACGTGGAAAAGTACCTGTAGACCTCTTGCTACACGAGCCACAGCAGACTCTACTACATGAGGTTAGCCAACCTTAGCATCCATTCTTTATTAGTCCCGGCCGTGTTTTTCCTATTGATGTATACGTACTCAAAATGCTTACTCGAATCATAGCTCCTTCATACCATACCATTTGGGTCACTATGGCATGGTAGAAATCCATCTAGTGGCTGGAGGCATGTGGTGCTCGGACGCAGTGATCAAGGTACCCCAAAAGCAGACCATCCCGGTACGTATTGAAAGCTCATAACGAAATGCAGAGCTGCAAGTTAACCAATATCAAAGAAATTCTCGCCACGATTGTGGCCCTTGTGCGAATGCATCGCAAGGGCTACAAGGTTCACGTTAAGCACGGAACAGTTCATCGCATTTAAAGCTGCAGCGAAACCATTCACAAGCTACTCAGGAGCTCATTAAACATATACGACTACTTAATGTCATCATAGACACCGGAGCGCAATGGAATAATAATTTCAGGCCGAGGCTTCAATCCAATATACTAATAGCTATATTCGGGGCGCTGAGTAAGTGACGCCTCGGTGGTGATGCTTCTTTGAACCCGCTCGAACTCGCCGTCTACCAAATTTATTTCTGTTTCCCTGAGTCTGCCTAGCATTTGTTGTGCCCAATGTGGACACTGAGGCCATTGTCGCCCGTTCGATACCCTTTCACCCATCGTTTCTCCTTGCGTGCCAGAGGCTTGCCAGCCTCGCATTCGGAGCGAATGGCGGCTGCAGCGTCGGCGATGCTAGCGCACTCTACATCATTTGCGTCTTGGTCGCTATCATTGCAGAGATAGATAGCGGCATTCCAAGAGCACGACACGCGAGTACATTCCCCTTTAGGTGCACCGCAAGTATTTTCCTCCTTGGTCTGCCGGCGCAGGTACCGAATGCCTTCTTTAAAATTGTTGGCATTTACCTTGTCTTTAGCTTCGTCAATGCCATCGCATTTGAAATCGCCCTGGTCAATTCAGTATAGATCTTGATCCTCTTAAGCGTAGATTTTTTGAACGTACCGTAAAGCTTAACGTCTGCACACTATTAGGTGTCAATTCAATGATAGGAGTAGCAATTGATCCTGCAATCAGAACCAAGGGGAAAAATCGCGTGAAATGCATGTTGACAGTTGTGGAGATCAAGTACTAGAGTCAATTAGGGGAACGTCAAGGATCGAATAGCTAATGGCAATATTCCAGAAGTTAGGTTCCCTCTGATCTATCCATTTACCCAAGTGGGCATGTGAGTGACTTATGTTCGCGCAAGCGACAATTGCTTGGGCATGCTGTTGCCTACCTCGGAGTTTCTACAACAGCAACCTCGTGTAATATACGCTTGGTGTTTTCGCGAACGCCCGCCAGGTCTACCGTTAAGGTCTAATACAAGCATTGAAGCTGTTCTACGGCGGGCCATGGTAACTAATCCCATATTGAGCACACTTACAGGGGGCGGACGGGGTGAACAGACTGCCTGAACATACATACGGAGTACTATGATACTATCTAGTATAGAGCATTCCAATAGGAACAAAACTCCGGCAATCTCCGATGTAGAAGCCTATTTTCCACAACCGGGGGGTTACGACCATTGTAGGGCCACCTAGCGAACGCATTGATGCACATGTTTAAAAGTTCGAAGGTTTTTTTTGTTTCGCCGCCAATACAATACGAATAGGCCCTAAGCAGCTCGTCTAAAATCGATAGCTGCCACATAGAGTGGCTCATGCTTTTTATTCTTTTCATCCTGATCAATGCTGGCCCGTTTCCTAGATGGGTGGGCATTGACCCCACCTAACTTCAAGACATCTGGTCGCTCATCAGGGCCTGTTTTGCTTGCCAGTGGCTATGCATCCTTGCCGCACCACCATCTTTACTGCCGACTAATTACCTACCACTTCCCAACATGCACATGAGCCCCTACCCTAGAGCTCGCGGTCGCGTGAAGAACAGGTCGCCCACGGTCGATCGGAACGGGAAATCTAATTAAGATAGGTGTGCAAGACTGGTCGCTACGATTCAATGTGTTTATAAAAAGCATGTCAAGTGAGGGAGACACGAACAATGTTTTGAGCGCTCTTCAAAACCAAAGCGCTACATGCTATTCTTTTATCATGTAAACAAATATTATGTTTGCTTGAACTCGAGTTAGGTAGTGATAACCACACTCGCGAATGAACATTGAGCGCCCGACATGCAATGGAAGATACTCATCGTCGATACAAAAAAAGACATTATGTCTAACCAATCTTTGAAGCCGAATTTCAAGGTTGACTTGTAATGTCATCCCAAGGGGTGGGAGCCTCTCATTTAGTCAATCATGATCCGGCTCAACAGGCCAAACCGAAGCGCACCAATCATCGATTTACGCTTGTATGTTACTGTTTCGGACCCTCCAGCAACTGAGTTGGCGTAACAAATCGACCCTCCCGATACATAAATCAGGGCAGAGCCGATGCTCCGCTCCCACATCTTTATTTTACCCCAGATTATGCCCAGCTGACAAGTTCTCGCTGACTGCTACCTCGCCTCTATTCGTCTACAACAGGCTGCATGGGGGTCATCTTCCGCTTCTGAATGGATGCCATCGAAGACGAGTCGCGTCGGCTAGTACGCTACTTTAGGCTTCCAACGGAGCCTCTTCCGTCTGTCATCCACCCTATTTTGGACGACACAACTTGATTGATTCGCTCAGGTACGTGCCGGGCTTTCTAGCTACCCCGTTTTCTGCGACGTAGGTCTGCGACACGAGCCGGCAAAAATGAGCCAATGCCGGCAGACAATTTCGGCATTCTGAGATGACCATGTCGAGATTAACCAAAGATGCTTCTATGGAAACACGCCGAAGGCGATTTCTTCTCCCAACCGCCCGACGACTTAGACAAGGAGTGTATAAATTGCTATTGACATCCCCGGATTCATGTTTCGATATCCAGTAAGGACTCCTCCCCAGACAAAGCATACCAGGTGCAAGACTCCAACAACGAATTTCAAAACCATCAATATGTTGTCTTTTACCTCTACCTTCTTTGCCTTTGCGGCGGCAATCACTGCTGTCTCCGCTCAATCGGCCGGATGCGGACAAACTGCCCCCCAGGGCGGATATCGCTCCGTCAACGTCAACGGATTGAATCGCGAGTATACTTTGCATATTCCGTCCAACTATGACTCTTCAACGCCCTACCGCCTCGTCGTTGGATACCATTGGCTCTCGGGCAGCATGCAGAACGTGGTCGACGGAGGCTACTACGGCCTGGAGCCCCTATCCGAGGGTTCAACCATCTTTATCGCACCGCAGGGTATTGACGCTGGATGGGCCAACGATGGCGGTCGGGACATTGCTTTTACCGATGCCTTTATTGATACTGCTCTGAGTGAACTTTGCATCGACGAGTCCCAGATCTTTGCCACCGGCTTTAGTTACGGCGGTGGCATGTCGTTCGCCGTGGCTTGCGCTCGGCCTGGTGAGTTCCTCTTTTCGATCCATGTCATGGCGATTTTGATGAAATAGCTCTCTAACCGCGGTCGGCCACAGATGTTTTCCGAGCTGTTGCTCCTATTGCTGGTGCCCAGCTGAGCGGTTGTGACGGCGGCAACACTCCCATCCCGTACCTTGGCATTCACGGCGTTGTCGATTCTGTCCTCAACATCCAGATGGGCCGCCAACTCCGCGACAAGTTCCTTGGCCTCAACGGCTGTCAGCAAAAGGATGCCCCTGAGCCTCAGCCCGGATCTGGGCAGCACATCAAGACCGAGTACGAGTGCAATGACGGCTACCCGGTATGGTGGATTGCCCACAGCGGTGACCACGTCGCTGACCCTAACGACAATGGGAATTACTGGGCGCCTGGTGAGACCTGGACCTTCTTTACCGAGACTGTCCAGTAAATTTCTACTGGCCCAGGCAGTCATGCTAGCAGCGACTAGAGCACTTGACTAGGGCCAATTGGTTGGGGGAAGCAGATTGTAAATACGGAAGTTCAAATAGCTCAAAGCTCGTTTGTAGCTTTGAACACAAATACAAGGCAATAGCACACAAAACTTCGTCCGAGACAATTAGGGAAAGAACTTTGATGTCAACTACTGACTAGCCCGGTCCATGAAGCCTTAGTCTGATGTCATTTTTAACAAGAGGCACATGATTCAAACTGATTGCTTTGGCATTCCTAATTGTGCCCTAGCTTGTATTTCAAAAAGGTAGTATGACAGGCATCAAATAGAAGATCAAGCTAGAACAAGATTTAATTGCGCTGAAGGTTCAGAGGGTTCAGATATCACCAAGACTATGGACTCTCCAAGATATCCCGGGGTTCAGTACCCTAATCCCCCAACCAGACCCATCTCGAGCACGCCGCAGCTATCACCAAAAGTCATATCAATAAGATAATTCAGCCCTCATGGTACTGCCGTACCTCAACCGTCCGCACAATCTGTGACTCTTCATAGTTGGCCTTGTCCTGGCTGTTATTATTGGTCGGCCCCGAGCTAGCAGGACCGCTCCCCCCCCGGATGCTAGTAGTGACATGCGCTCTGCCCTCCGGCAAGAGGTTGTTCTCATCGCTGTCCTCGGACTCGTCTTTGTAGGTGATTGTTCCGTTGTGATGCACGGCTCGAGAGCCCTTCTGGGGGGTATTCATCATTTCAAATTGGGACTTGGTGCCGTTCGAGTAGTCGTAGGTGGGTTTGTCTTTATGGAGGATCGATTTCCAGAGAGCTGGCATGAGAGGAAAGCAGGCACAAACAATGCCGATGCCAACCTCAGCAATACTATGTTAAAAAGTGCATTAGCGGGCGTTGGGCTTTTGGCGAAAACCATATTGACTTACCCGGTGAGGTTGATTTGAACAAACACGTACGTCTGATCCGCACTTTGGCCGTTGTTGACGATAAACACCAGTCGGACAAGACTGAAGATACAAGCGATACCTCCAACACCGAAAACAACACCAATTTTCAACTTGGCTTTTAGACCAACTTGCAGCTTTCGTGTCAGGGGACAGGGAAGGAGAAGGACTACCAGGTCGCTGACGAGACTGATGACATTGTCAACTAGAATTAGCGTCCTCTGGTCTAAGCATTTCCCGTCCGTTGTCGCTCCCCAGAACATGGAGATGGGCTGGCATATGAGGATCTTGAGGAATAGCATGACAATGTAGTAGAGACCCATGACGCCCAGGAATCCCCAGATCCACTTGCAGTAGGTCCGGTAAGGCGCAAACAGCCTGGTGAGGAGGACAAGAATGGCTGCTTTTGTGGCAAAGACTGTTGGACCATAATTGACCATCGTTGCGTATACAGTCTTGATCCTGTTAGCATGTGCGTGTGAAGAGGGAGAAGGGCCAGCGCCGCCTACTTTGTTATAACTGGGAATGAGGTCTGCCGGAACGTCCCACTGATGTAGCCCGCCACCGTATCTCAGCACTTTGTCAAATTAGTTTACTCCCAAAAACAGCGAAAAAGGGATTGGCACTGACTTAGAAGGCATATTGAGCAGTATCCCATATAACCAATCTATAGCTAGTCAGTTGTTGAAAGGAAATCACAACATCAAGAGATGCCCACTAACATATCCAATGACACAAGCAACTGCTGGGCGTTAGCATGAATCTTCCGGCTTGATTGAGATTCAACATACTGTCATCAGCTTGCCACCTCATCCCCAGTCGGAGGCGCGCGTACATACGCAAAACCACAAAAGCGGTGCAGACAGGAATAGCGATGGCATTGGACACGATGCAAATGTAGTACATCTCGCGGTTTGGGTTGTCGAAGTTAGACACCATGCCCTCGGGCGGCTCCATCCCAGGCTCGATGGACATGATGGGAAACAGCTCGAGGCGAGCTCAAAATCCACTCCGTGTCCGTCAAAACAATAAAGTGGTAAGGACTGCTGAGCACAAAGTCTTGTCAGATAAAGTTAATGACTGAGTACTAGTGAGAACCACACCGGGTGGACGCTAGGACGGCAGGAGATCGGGAAAGCTTTTATGGAGTACAAAAATCTAGCCGTCCAGTGGTACTCAGGGGTATTTGTGTGGCCCGCACAGTCGAAATCTTCAACGGACAGCTGTGGGGTGCCGTTGGGCCGCTGGGCTGCCCCTGCTAATGACATAGACTAGATACAAGTTGAAAAAGCAAGCTATACAAGTACCAGGGAGGGGGGAAGGACCGGGTATCGAATGACGATCTTCCTGTCGTAAAATACACGCACAAGTCACGTCTTACACTACGGATAAGGGTACCCTCTCTGCATATCCCTACCCATGGCGTCGGGCTGCGGGTGAAAAGTCCGATAAGTAACATCTGCAAGGCCTTTTGCTCCGATTCTGTCACTTTGAAAAGCATAATAATTGCAACCTTAACGACTGGTTGTCCGCCCACGCGGAGGTTTCCGGTCGTCTCGAACCCCTGCATGGGGTGGCAGCGCCTGCAAGCATGGTCTATCTGCCGCGAGCCGCCCGTTATACATAAATACCCCCTTCTCGCTACAAATACCGACTTGGTTTAGCTCCATGAAAATCTCCCCGAATCTATCTCCCGAGCACATGAGGGAAAATAGGAAACAGAAATCGGACAAGGGTTTGTAACCGGAAGTTGTGAGGCACAGTACAAATTCATGTTAAATCGTGCTCGCCGTCGGCGATAGAACTACCGGTCAGATATCAACAGCCACCATGAATGTAACAACGCTTGGCTCTTCCCCTCATAAACCGTCTCCCTAAGATCACTCGCGAAGAGTTTGCCTATCTAGTCGTCAGCCGATGACATAGGCTAAGTGATGATTGTAACATGGCTAAGGATATGTGACGTGTATCTCTGGCCACCATGCCAGCTTCGTTGGGATAGCTTTCCGCAGCCACAAATCTCTAAATTCACTACAGAGGCTTCGCTTCAAGGGTCTCTGTTACTATGGATATGTTACTATTTCTTTGCAACTTTAAAAGATAGCTTGCGCGTTGGGTGGCGATGAAATCCCCCCCGGCATGTTGAACGGCGTCGATGAGACGAAGAACGTCCACCTCTTCAACTTCTTGCAAGTCTCTGCCAGTCTTTCCAGGTCGAACAACTCGCCTAGATAACATCGATTTAGCACAACCCTTGCAAAATCTACGACTGACACTCACCGATTGGCATGCCCCATCCACCTAGCATGTACTCGTGCATCAAGATGCCGCCCGCAGGAGGCGGGTACACCTTGAACGTCTTAGCAATGGTTCCTGACTTTTTGTGTCATGAGAATCAAATCTTACCTCCCAGCTGATAGCATCACCAGCTACAGCAGCAAAGCCAGTATTCCAGACCCATTTTAAAACATCAATGGTGCCCTCGACGCCAGCATGCTTTGGGCTCGTAGTAGCAGCGTATGCCTTCTTCGCGTCGACATCCATGGACTCTTCCCACTCTTTGGTGACACCAATGCGTACTAGGAGGATATCTCCCTTTTGAAATGTTATGTTACACTCTTTGGCAATTTCTTGGATCTCGGTCAGCTTGATCTCATGTTGGGAGAAGGTTGTATATTTGATGCCCTTTTTTTCTGCCCACGAGGCATAGTCGATTAGCACACCGCGTCCTGATTTCTTGAATTAGCGTGCCTTGAGAACATAACGTGGAGGCAGTCGGCGCACCCGTGATTCCCTCTTCAGCCCAGTGCTGAATACCAATGCGGTCGCTGGAGGGATCTAAGATCTCCTCTTTTGTCGTTCCGCCATAGAAGACACGCTCACTGCTGCCCTCTGTTTTTGGCACTGAGAAATGCCGTAATCCATCCCACTGACTGCTTTGCTCTGTTGGCACGAGTCAGCGAGTCAGCCGCAGTAAGGAACCCTCAAGCCCCCCAAGACACAGACGCACGGGGATTCATGGTGTAAATGTCATCAAAGGCAACGCCATCGAGCAATGGCACCTTCTTCAGCTCGCAGGGTTGCCGGTTGAAACAAGCATACTCCAGCTTGTTCAAGGCCCAGCCTAGGTTGACCCTAATGCCGGTATTAATTTGACTTTTGGCAGCGTCTAGAACTCGCTCCGGAGTAAGCAGGACGAGCCTACCAAGTCCTTCTTCTCGACTGCCCGGCTTTCCAATCCATACTCGTTTAGGGTCCGGGAGCTCGTCCCAACTCTTTTCCATAATCGAGGGGTCCGCCATGGTAACTGCGTCAGAAAGCAATGTTGATGAAGAAGTTGAATACGGAGTGCAGGTGACCAGTAGCTGATGCAGACTGCGAAGCCTGCATTTGCAAAGTCCTCCAGTCACCAAGCATGTTAGGTGTTTTCTCCTCTTCTGTTGTCTCTTCCCGCCTCTGGCTCTTGGCCCTGATCAGCTGCAAGTGGATATAGAGCATGCACGACAGGGCCCCCCTGACTTTTCAGAGCGGACCGGACGGCGAGCCAAGTGGGAACGGTCTAACCCTTGTAACCTAGTCTTTGTCCCACTAAGTCAATACTCCGCAGACAAGCTTTCCTTGCGGAAAGCTAGGGTGCATCACTCTTTGCAAAATATTCAATAATCAGTGGAGGACACCTGGGAGCCCTCTAAGCCGGCAGTTGCAGAGAGCTGGGCGATCATTACCTCCATGAGAGCACACTCCGGTTAACAATTGGGACCCGCGTACATCAATACTTGATTTGGGGGCAATGTACCCGAAAGTACCGGTAGTACAACTGCACCCAAGACGACATCCCCATTGAGCTCCTACGACGGCCTGTAAACAATGCCCCGGTTGATGTCCCTGCCGAAAGGGCTGCATTCCCTCTGAAAGATCTACCCATCCTTTGCATTTCTTCCCCTTGAGCTCTGCGCAAACCTCTGTCAGCCTCCCCTTCCATCTTACTTCCGCTTCAAGGATTGCTCTTTCTGTCAGAGTCAAAACAGACCTTTGCAGCTCGCGCAAGTCGCCATGCCTAAAACGGGAGATCAGACAAGTCTGTATAACAGGCTTGTTATTGCTTTTGTAGCACTTGGTGGTACGGTACGTCTTGCTCTCTTCAAGTCGACCTGGCTTGAAGCTTCCATCTTCGACTGGTCTTAAAACATCCGCACGGACGTCGGATGTTCGTTGGCGTTGATGATGACTGACCGAACCCAATAGACCTACGGATATGGCGCCTCCATCATTGGCAGTACGATTGGACAACCTGGCTGGTACCAGTTCTTTAATCTGCCGCCCGACGGCGAGGATGGTTACGACACCATAACGACGCCCGCCATCGCGACGGCCAATGGCTTGTTCTCCGCCGGAGGCGCTGTCGCCTGTCTACTACTTATGTGGTCGTGCGATTACTTTGGTCGCGTTCGCAATATTCAGATTGGATGCTGCCTTGGTATACTGGGTGGCACTCTGCAAGCCGCCGCGCAGAACCTCGCGTAAGATTACCACATACCTTTTTTCTTCTTTTCGAAAAGCATAGAGAGGGGAGGGCTGACACGCAGACTTTAGCATGTTCCAAGCTGGAAGATGGATCATGGGAATGTGTATCGGTCTCATGTCGACGGTCACTCCCATGTACCTTTCAGAAATATCTAGCCCCCTCTCCCGTGGCTGGCTCGTCGGTCACCACGCCATCTTCCTCGTCTTTGGCTACATGCTGTCCTCCTGGATCGGCTTCGCCGTGTATTTCTCGTCGAACCTCGAATTTGGCTGGCGTTTCCCTTTGGCATTCCAGGTCTTCCCTCCCGTGGTCCTACTGCTGGGCTCACCCTGGGTGCCGCGGTCCCCTCGTTGGCTGATGTCCAAAGGATACAAGGAAGAGGCGTGGTCGGTCATTGCTCGTCTACGAAAGGCTGCAGATGATCCGGACGATCTGGTTGCTAAAGAGGAATTCTACCAGATCGAGAAGCAATTGACGCTTGATGCTGAGAAGCTTTCCAGCTTTGGAGGTAGGGCTTGGAAGGCCGTGTTCCTGAAAAAGAGCTACCGAAAGCGCATGATTATTGGCTTCCTGACGCAATGGGGTGCTGAGTTTGGCGGCCCGCTCATCATTGTAAGTCTACCAAACGGACTCCACGAAATGATATGCTGACGAGAAGAATCAGAACAATTATGCCGTGATCCTCTACACGAGTCTCGGCCAAACAGGCTACATGCCTCTCCTTCTTGCCGCTCTCTGGCTTACTACGGCCGGAGTGATCTACAACCCCCTCGGCGCCTGGCTGCACGACAAGGTCAACTCGCGACGGAAAATGTACATGACTGGGTTTGTTGGTGTTGTGATTACAACGTCTGTCATGGCCGCCATGATTGCACAGTATGCCGGCACCGGGAACCAAGCTGGAAATGCCATTGGCGTGCTCTTCATGTTCCTGTACCTCAGCTTCCAGGGAACATTCTGCAACACCACAATGTATCTTTACGTGTCCGAGATCTTCCCTACAGAGATTCGATCCATTGGCATGAGCTTCTCGCTGTTTGGACAATACGCCTGTAGGTCTCCTTTTCTCCTCATGTCTCAGAGGCGGCCACACGCTAATAGCCTACATGCAGCAACCCTGATCCTCCTCCAAACAGCTCCTATCGGCTTTGCCGCCGTGGGATGGAAGTACTTCCTCGTGGTAATCTGCTGGAGCGCGTTCTTTGTCGTGGCCATCTACTTCTATTGGCCCGAGACAGCCCGTCTCTCGCTCGAAGAGATTGGAAAACAATTTGGCGACGATGTCGCTGTACATGTGAACGACGCGACAGATGAGGAGAAGGCGGCCCTAGATCGCAAGCTCATGCAAGCCGCTGCAGCTGATGATGGCAACAAGAAGTCTGCCGGCGATAGCTCGCCGAGGGACACTGAGCCTAGTGTCATCGGGCCTGAGGCTGACGCGAAGGAATGATGCCTTACCAGTAGAGTCTCGACATCATAAGATACGGGCCCTTCAGGGCCTTGTATGAACTTGAGACACCAGGCTTCATGCATGTTAGTCCCTTTCGTGTTGCTAACATGGGGTGGTAAATATTTGGAGATTGTCGTGCATTATACTACAAGTTATATTTTCCGTTTTGTTTTAGTATGTCGAGCACCTTGTACGACTCAGCTAGATTGTGCTTTAGCTCATTTTAGACAATGTACATAATGTATTACATTCCACCATCATCTCTCGTTGCTGTTTCGCAATCGTGGCCAGAATCATGTCCTTTGCGACGAGCCGCATGACGTGCAAACCACAAATCAAACATACATTCTTTCCTGACTCTACATTGACTCATCTTGTTTCTTGAACGAGTCAAGTAAAAAGCGCTACGGAGTTCGACCGTGCAGCTAGGTTTTGGGGCCGTCAAGGTTGCATTCAGCGACATTACGGCTGCAACCCTCCCTGGCTTGACACGTCTGCCGGCCTCGGCTGTCGAATATCAAGTTCCAGAATCCCCACCTCCGAGTATTACTAGTCTCACATCAATGACCGCTGGGACCCACCTGGTTGGACCAGCGGGGACCAAGTGGGCAGGCCCTGGCTTCGCCGGGTACCGGGGTATTCCAGGCTTCGGCTGCATCAACCCCGGCTTCGCGGCCGGCGATAAAGTATGTGAAAGGAGAGGGACCACTTGTAGGACCGAGAATCCTTTCTACTCCGTACGAATTTGCGATTTGTCGTATCGCCAGAAACGTTTCTGTCGTTGGTCCGTTGCGAATGGTGCAACCTGAAAGCTTCTCGTCAAAGGCTCCACAACTCGAGGGCATTTAGCTCCGTACGGCGGATGCTAAGCATAAGAAAAAGAAAAGAGCAACGGTTTGAGATGGGGAAAAAGGAATAGCCAACGGCCGTGCAGCGGCGAGACAAAGGGGAAGCCTCCACTAAATTGACCTGTCATGCCAACTGGGCAGGAAAAACTTTGCCATGCATGCCAATGTCAAATAGTATTCGACGAGCTACGAAAGCGAGTCATAATTTTGAAACGCAAGTGACCGGTTCACAAAAGCAACGAAATCGAACCACATCCCCCATGCCTTCAATATTATGATTATCGCCTGCAAAGAACCTGGTGGTCCCAGAGTCCCTTGTCTTAGATGGCGCGCCCACCGTCCACGTCCAGGTTTACCCCCGTAATGAACGAGGCCTCCTCGCTAGCGAGAAAGACGGCCGCACGAGTCACGTCCTGGATCTCCCCCATGCGCCCCAGGGGAACGTTGCCTAGCGCCTTTTGCACCTCGGGCGTTATTTCTTTTCCAATGAAGCTGGGGAGAAGACCGGTCATGGTGGCCAGGGGGCAGATGGAGTTGACGCGGATCTTGTCCGGGCCGTATTCGGCTGCGAGACCCATAGTGGCCTGAAGCTCTTGCGTTAGCTGGGGCTCGTCACTTATCATGATTTGTGTGTGACCTTGGGTACGTGGGACGCTGAATTGAGAATCGAGAGTTCTGCAGTGATTGATTGTACTCACGTTGGCGACAGCAGCTTTGGAGGCGTTGTACCACACCAAACCAGGCCGCGGACGATGGGCTCCAACCGACGCAATATTGACCATGGCGCCGCCCGTCCCTTGTTTCTTGATCTGGGTAGTGAAAGCATTGCTTCCATAATAGACACTCTTGATGTTGACGGCCATGACTTTGTCAAACTCGGCCTCGGTAACTTCGTTCGTGCTCTTTAGTCTTTGAATTAGAGACGGCTGCTTCTCGTGATGTAATACCTCCATTCTGTCCCATGGGCTTGTGCTTTTACTCACCTTGTTGGGATAGGTCGTGCCTGCATTGTTCACCAAGATGTCTATTTGGCCCCATAGTTCAACAGCCTTGTTTATCGCTGTCTGCCAGTGTTCGCCCTTTGTCACATTCAATTCTTGGAAAACAAGGGCGTCCGATGTTGCTGCCACCTTTTTCCCTGCCTCCACGCTGATGTCGCAGACGAGGACTTTGGCTCCTTCCTGGGCAAAGTGCTTTGCGATGCCGTCGCCGAAACCGGCGGCGGCGCCTATCAACGTGATGTTAGCTCTAGGGTAGTAGCAGAAGGAGGGGGACGGCGTAAGGTACCTGTGACGATGGCTACTTTGCCCTCTAATCGGCCCATGATGAGCAGATTGGAAAGAAATTAATCGTTCAGTTCTACTTCCAGTTCCAGTGAGCACAGTTGGCAGTTGTAGAAGTAGTAGCTGCTGGTAGTTTCAAGATAATTTGACAGAACGGAGCTTGGAGAAGAATGCACACGCTCTACCGAGGCACTGAGAACTAATGGAACTGTTAGTGTACCTAGAATACTGCACCTCCCCCAGCGTGTACAGAGATTTACTGTGTCCGTGTCCGTAGACGGGCCGGCCCCTCTAGGCTCTTTACCGCTGGAAAATACCCCGCCGCCCCTCCTCCTCCCCGCAGCCAACGTCACAGGCCCACAACTTCTCCTCTCTAAGGCTTTTGTATGTGCCAAACATCGCCTGAGCCCAGCCTAAGCACAGCATGAGGTGCAGCTCTTCAGCAAGTAGTACTGCCGACTCTGCTAAAGCACCTAGGTAGGGTACCTTTGGGGTATAGACTGCGTGAAGTCGGCGGAAACAACAAAACCTAAGGTAACTAAGATAATACTTGTAGACGAGCAAGCTGCCCGCTGGGAGCCTTCCTCGGCACAACCGATCGTCACTTTCGCATTGTCCCCGTCTTGGACTTATCCAGAACCAGAGCTTCCACACCCTCCTTCTACATCGCTATCGCATCATCATGGCAGACAATCTTCCATTCAAGGTGAGAGCATGACTGTGCACTGCATTGACTGATCCGAGAGCAAGCATATTGACCAGTATTATAACGGCAGCTGTCTCGGCCTGATCTTTTGATCACCGACTCGTATATAGGCGCCAAAACAGTCTCAGCCAGGTCCGGCAAGACCTTTGATGTCCTAGGTATTTTATTTTGCCCCCATCGCGTAAGGATCTCTCCCTTCTCACCCGTCAAAAGACCCCGGAAATGGCAAGGTTTGGACCAAAGTTACCGATAACGCCTCCGAAGATGTCGAATACGCTGTCCAAACCGCCAACAACGCTTTTCAGTCCTTCCGAAAAACCTCACCGCGAGCACGAGCGCAATGGCTCCTCAAATGGGATGCCCTGATCAAAGAGCACAAAGCCGATCTCGCGACTTTGCTCGTCTACGAGACGGGGAAGCCATACTACGAGGCAGTGGGGGAATTGGACTACGCTCTGACGTTCGTGTCGTGGTTCGCCGGCGAGGCGGAACGTATCCAAGGAGCCTGCTTCCAACCCTCTGCGCCAAACCGTCGTGTTTTCACTTTGAAACAGCCGTTAGGGGTCGCTGTTGCACTGGTTCCGTGGAACTTCCCCGTAGCCATGGTTCTGCGCAAGGCTGGCGCGGCGTTGGCGGCAGGATGCACAATGGTCATCAAACCCTCACCAGAGACACCCGTCACAGCCATGGCCATGGCTAAGCTGGCGACGGAGGCTGGATTTCCAGACGGAGTCCTCAATGTTCTGCCTACCAGCCTGGAGAACACGCCATCTCTTAGCGAGAGGCTCTGCAAGCATGAGCTGGTTAAGAAGGTGACATTCACAGGCTCGACTAGGGTTGGGAAACTCGTGGCCAACCATTGCAGTGAAGGGCTTAAAAAGGTTGTTCTAGAGCTTGGTGGGAATTGTCCCTGCATCATATTCGACGATGCCGATATTGAAGCTGCCTTGAAGGAACTCGTCGGCCTCAAATGGCGACACGCCGGACAGGCCTGCATCACTGTCAACCGATTCATTGTCCAAGCCGGCGTGTACGACAAGTTCATCCAGCGCTTCGCCGAAGAGACGGCCAAATTTGTCATCGGCCATGGCGCTGCCGAGGGAACAACCCTTGGCCCCGTTACCAAGCCCGAAAGCGTCGACCGCGCAGAACGCATAGTCAAGGATGCCATCTCCCATGGCGCTCGAGTCATTACGGGTGGCAGCCGCGCGTCACCCAAAGGCGGCGAGGGAGGCTACTTCTTCGAGCCTACCATCCTCGCAGACATGACCTCCCCGATGCTCTGCTCCAGCGAGGAGTGCTTTGCGCCCATTGCTGCTTTTTACATGTTTGAGACGGAGGATGAGGCTGTCATGTTGGCCAATGGTACGTTCATGGGGTTGGCGAGTTATGCTTTCACCAAGAACGTGGATAGGATTTGGCGTCTGTTTGAGAATTTGGAGGCCGGTATGATTGGGTTGAACTCTGGTAAGTGTACACCATCTTCGCCCGAATACCTTGGAATACTAGGCTAACTTGGTATAGGCAACTCGTCCGCGGCCGAGACGCCGTTCGGTGGGATCAAGGAATCGGGCTACGGCAAAGAGGCCGGGAAGGATGTTGCTGTCAGCGAGTACATGATTACAAAGTCGGGGACTTTGACAGTTGATGGCATAATCTAGACATCATCTCTCGAATTTGTTCAGTCCAGGTCTCCCACGTTAATAAACCACCAAACGGTCCGGCTTACCATGTTACAGTCGCTGGATGGATCACATGAATTGACGATACTTACTTGGACAGAAATTTCGGATTCAGCTCTGAAAGCCACAATGTTTGACTGATTACCGCCATCCTGCAATCAAGGCATGCCTCCCAAACAAGAGGGCGCCGTTAAGATGGTGTCAGCAATAGTTGTATTGCCAATGACGGCGTTGTGGCACTGGACCCTGACTGACGAACTTCGGGCACTCAAGTACAGTGGTCAGTGCGAGAGAGTCGGAATCGACCATTCGTGCTCATATTTCCAAAAAGTAAAATCGCCTCTCAGTTCATGTCCTCGCCATTGGTCTCTTAAAAGTTGAAGCACTCGAACTGATCGAGGTAGTGCGCATATACCAGATTTTTGATAGTACAATATTCCCATGACGATGAGGTGGACTCTTGTGTTAAATGCATCACGGCTCAAGAGACACTCACTTGGGTTCACTTTCTTTCAATCAATACGGAAGTAGATTATTTGGGGCCTGAAGAAGCATGTTGAATACTCCAAGCAGAGCTAATGGACAAATTCCCTCCCGCCATCCTATGGGAACCTTTCACCACGTTCTAATCAATTCTCTTGGCCTGAGCATTGGTGCCAATTTGCTGGAACTTAGCATTTGCCGAAGTTGGCATCAGAACTGCATTTGAAGGAGTTAATAGGGATTCTCTAGAAACATTTATACAGAATCAGCTTCAAAGAGGAACATACCGCCATTCCCAGGCACCATTGCTGTTTCTGCCTCCTCGAGAGCAAGAGTTGATCACCCCACGGGTGAACCTGAAGCAAGCCTCCGAAGAGAGACTGACATCTCCGGCCTGCAGGTTTTGAATCTCAAAGTTGACCTTCTTGTTGGAGGCGAGGTTATAGCAACCACCCTTCTTCTGTCCCGCGCGGTAGCCCTGAGCGCCGCCGTTACCGCTGCACCAGCGGCCGGCACGATCTAGGGCATAGCTCTTGTCTCCGCCCCAACTCGGTCCACCGCCGTAGCAGTGCACTGCAGACGTGGTGAAGTCGCTGTCACCCGTTTCAGTGAGCTCAATGTTGTACTTGGCAGCGATGGCTTCAAAGTCAGCCTGCTCTGCGTTGTCGACAGGAGTGGCGAGAGAAGCAGCTGCGGCCGACAGCGCCAGGAGTATGTTGGCGATTTGCATGATGAGAACGTTATGGAAAACAAAGTTTTGAGAGCGAGGGAAGGATGGTTTTTTGTAGTTGGTTGTAGTGGGAAGGAAAAAGAGCATGAGCAACTACGGAAGAGCCTGGCCTTCTTATAAGCCTTCCTGGTCTCAGCTCACATCTGTAGATTCGCATGTTTGCAATGCTGATCTGGGTTTCTTGTCATTGTCGTCAAGACATTCATCGTGGCTAAGTTGAATATGGTAGCCAGAAGAGAAGGAGGGTTGCGATAGCATGCGAGATACCATCGGACGCTAACATGCGAAGTTGAATCCAGTTCCCAAAAGGGTAACATGGTTGCGACTGGGCTCCATTCATACCCCGGTGGGGCTGTTAGTGACGCAGAGGCCCAGAGGGAATACTGGGTTCGCAAATTATGGGTATGGAGTACAGTACGGATATATGAAGTTTATCTCGAATCGCCGCGATGAAATTGTACGGATGAGAATAATTATAGAGGCTTCGCGGAATCCTCGCCTCCTTTCATTAGGATTCAAAATTGAACAAGACCCTCATCCCGACACCACGCTGTAACGCATCCCACTCATCCAAAGCTTGTGGCAGTCCTTCTCCGAGATTAGAAGACATAAAAGTCGGGTCGGTCGGCTCGTCGCGGGACATGAATAAGTGCAAGGTGTTGCAGAAGGAAAAGAGGGCTTGCTTTCTCTCCGTGCCGTGCCCATAGCCTCATACCGCTTCTCTAACGCAAGTAGTATTAGTGGCTAGTTTTTGCGACGTTTGCGACGTTTGCGACTGTGAGCTCGGCATGAGTACCCGCCGTGCGACTCGTCCTTTCAAGAAAGTAGAAAGTCATTCAAGTACCATGTGAGCGGCGAGAAATTCGGCCATTGGCTGCGTCGTTCAAGCTCCGGCAGGTACCACGTCGGAAACGTTGAGCAGCGATTGGCCCTTTGCAAAGGTACAATGCTCGTTCACGATACTCCCCACCCTAACATAGGTAGGTCAATCACTATCCGTACTCCGTAGTCGCGATTAAGTAGACTAGAAATCAACCGTTGACAACCCTTGACAGCCGTTCATTGGCTAGGCGTTGAAGCTAAATTTTCCGTGCGTAATGTTTTTTGCGAGCTCATGGCAGTGCCTGTCCGAAACATGCCATTTGAAAGGCTACGGAGTAGACGATGCCACTGTTCTAGCATTCTGCGGCATTACAGGGTCTGATTGGATGCCCCGGCAGTCACCCTGGTGGGTAATTTCCAATGGTCACGGCGGTTAGGGGACCCTAGAATCGTCACCACCTCCTCAACCAAAGGAGGGCTGTGGATCGACGGAGTACACCTGGAAGCTTTTTCCAGGCTCCATGTTGGATTCAATCGGATTTTTAGTCTTATCAACGACACATTTGGCAGCGCTCGTCAGTTATAAGCCACGTTGTATCCCTTCTGACGCTCATTCATGCACTGCTCGACCTCCAGTAGGCGTCGCTAACGTTCCTCTTTAGTTCGATTTGCTGACTGTAGCAAGTGTAATTGTGGTGGTCTGATCTCAGGAGGCTGTCGCCTCTACCTGCTATTTTGTAGTACCCTGTTTGTAATGCGACCCTGACCTCTCACTCTCTTGAGTCGCACTTGGTATGCTGGTAACAGAGTTTTTTTTTTGGCTATCATTTGCACCTGTCTCATTCTATTCACATTTGTCCCCTCCTCTCAGCGCGTATGCCTTGAGAACCGTGAGGAGGTGGAAAGCGTAGATCTTGAGTCAAACGGTAACGATGAACGCCCTATTCTCTCGAAGTTGTGATATTGAAAACCGACCAACTGACTCCCTTATGCGTTGGGCATCCAATAAAGACATCCGGGAAACAGATAGCTTTTTGGGGGGAAATAGAGACGTGAATATAGCGACATGTTGCCTCGAAAGCAAAGACAACCAATGTACGGGGAAGTAGGAACAAAATGAATCAATCAAAAATGTATACGAACAGTAGAAACACAACAAATTAGAGAAAGAAGTTAATAATACGTATAATCTTGCATATATTCTAATGCTTTGATTTCGAGTTTAGTTACAGTGGATGACTATCTTACGTGTTCGTATTGTATCCTGAGGCTAGTAACTGAAAAAACGATCGATCTGCTTGACTCCCCACACTACTTGATCAATAGGGATTCGGTCTTCTTCTAGTGTTAACATCTTCCCAAGCAACTGACTAAGCTTCGTGGAAACTCTAGGATACTGTTTCTTTATCTGCGTTGCTCGCTCATCAGGTTCAAATATACCCCAAATCTCAGATGCCCTCTCGTCCGCAGTAGGGTGAGACCAAGGCTGTTCCCCATGTACCATCCAAAGTATATTGTAGGCAGCTACCCACACATCATTTGCGATAATATCAAGATCCTCGTCACTACCAATAATTGCATCTTCTATTATTAGTAAAAGCTATAAAAAGTATTCTATTCTTGGGGATTAGCTTACCAGGGCTAAGGATATAGATAATTGATCGATGTTGTCCATGAAATTTATCTTGAGGTATGATACTGCTATAGTCAATCATCTTCACGAGACTATCGGTGGTGAGAGACGCTGTATTCAACATTAGGTTCCCTAAATGCAAATCCACTAGCGCGACCTGTTGCTGGTGAAAAGCTCTGATAGTGTCAAGAAACTGTTCAATATGGTCGCCAACAAGAGCATTATTGCCACGATAGACACCTTCTTTCACAAGGCTCTTCAAAGTCTGTCCATACATATATTCAGAGACAATAATATATTCGCCTCCGCGCTCGCAAGTATCGTAAATTCTCGCAACCCCATCTAGTCTGGGGAAGCGAGTTCTGATTATATCGGCGGCTGGCAGAGGCAGATTATCTTCGTCGGCGTCCTCCACGTCGACAATCTTGATAGCAACGGTTCGAGTGGCTCTTTTAGTTCCTACCGGCCGAGAGCGGCCAACATAGACGGTGCCTTCTTCGCCATCGTCGCCACCTGGGGCTTTCGTATCGGCTATGATCTCTAGCTCGTCACATGTGAACCAACCCCTGGGGAACCGTTTTTCGATAGATGTTGCTCCGACAAGCACTGTCGACGTGGTTGTAGAGCCGAGTATCGAAGCTGCGATCGCGAAAAGCAAGAAGAATTGCATCGTTGGGTTTCAGAGGCCGGCGCCAGGTTGGTTCAGGAGAGAATGTCGATGAGGACCGCAGGGGAAGAGGCGAAAGGCGAGAAGACAGCAGTACATGAGAACGGAAAGAATCCAGGGCTCTCAGACTTACATGCTACTTATTTCAATGTATATACTCGACAAAAATATTACTTCTATCTAAAGGGGCGAATACTAAGCTTCTTGTTGGCTGAGAACAGTCGAAGTAAGCAGGAATCATAACAAGTTTAGTGCTTAGTATGTCAACAGCTTGGGCCATTTAGTCCGAATTAAAAGTCCGACCAATCAACACAGGCCGAAAGAATAAAGATAATCTTACATACAATAAATTCCTCTAAGAAATTCCTTGCTCCCAAAACAATTACTGTTATTCTTTGCTTACTTGGTCTTTACACATATATGCTGCATCGAGTCCATGTATTCTAAACTTCCGCAAACAATTATATTTCGCAAGAAGACTAATAAAGAACTATTACTAACAGCCATAGTCAAGTTGCCGTTGATATTCTGATCTGTGGGGAAGGGGGCTCCTAGGTTTTAGTTAGGCGTAATGACAATATTGCTCAAATGTCATTTTGCTGAGATAGTTTTGATATAATCTAATACACGTCTCATGTATAAACTAGGTATCAAGTATAATAGCTTTATCATTTATCGTTCAGGTAAGCCGTAACGTATGGACACACACTTGCAAGATCAGATAATGGAAAGGCGCTCACGTTTTCAGGTAGTGCATGTTTTGTGGTCAACAATTATAATCGACCTGTGTCCATTGCAATCTGCTGTATATAGTAAAACCTAACAACTTCCTATCAAGCCAGCAATGTCTTCCAGCGTCATAGATTTTCATCTGACCGCTTCTGTAAGACAATCTTCACATCCGTGCTCGGCTCATAAATTGTAAGCTTACGAACATTTTCTGGTCTTTTTTCCACCCTCTCAAAGTCATATTCCATCACAAGATGGCCTATCACGAGTTTCAGGAGGTCCACGGCAAACCACCGGCCAGGACATGCTGGTCTACCTAGGCCAAAGTTGAGAAATTCCTTGGAGATGGTCGTAGCACGCGGTTTCTCGGGATCTTTCAAAGCGCGCTTCGGGTCGAATCCTCTTGGATAGCGTACGGGGTCGCGCTGAATGCTTCGATTCGGAGCAGCAAGCGTGGCACCAAATGGGACGTGCAAGCCATTGGAGAACGTAAACCCGTCCGGGGCGACAACGTTACGCTCTATACCGACCTCACCAATGGAGTTCCAGCGCATACTTTCCCGAAGAAACGAGTCACAGACTTCCAAAGACTCAAGCATGTCTCTGGTCCACTGGCCGCCAGTGTTATGGAGCCCCGCCGAAATCTCGTGTCGCATCGAGCTTATCGTCTCATCAAAAAGCTCCGCCGGGAGAGAAATGAGATCAAAGATTGCGTTCGTTAGAGTGAGCGCCTGAGTCCATGTTTGTAGAAAGTTGAACCCCATAATCCGGTGCACGATATTTTGAGGCGTATACTCGATGTGTGCCTGCGGATGATTGCGAGCCACTCTCAGGGTTGCGCTGATAAGATCATTCTGACCACGGGAAGACCGACAATATTAGAATCTATGAATCTGATTGATTTCATGCTGCAATCACTCACCGGTAAGTCAGCTTTTGAGCCACGTAGCTCAGCCTCATCGAGGAGCTGCATTCTTTCCTTGATGATAGGTATAGTATGTTTTGCTACGATCTCTCGATCCTTGAGCAATGGTCGCTGGATTAGAGGAGCCAGAACACTATAGCACAAGTTAGGAACCTTTTGTTTGTGCAATATAGAAATTGGAGACTTACGGTCGAAGGAAGCTTGGAATCATGCGAATAGCAAGCCCAGTGGTAAACATATTGTCAGAATAGTGTCTATTGGCATCAATATATTCACTATTTGTGCATAGGTCCGGCCCAATTACAATCCTATTGCTGATGCGTGTTAGAAGTTTTAGGGAAACGTCCCACATATTGATGGATAGCTTGGCGCGCTCCGCTGATTGTGAAGAAAGCACATCAGCAATGGCTCTCGTAGTTTCATCATTCATCATGGCTGTCTTGTTGGCCAAGTTTTGGCCAAGCTCCCTATACACTACAGGGTAGTGGACGGGGTTATCGACGAAGTTCTCCCCAAACGTGGTGTATTTTGGATGCATAACTTCGCGCGTGTAGGCGTGAAGGGAAATGATTTTGTCAGGTTGCCGTGCATACTCATCAAGAAGATCTACTGGAAGGAGGAAAAGAAATCCCTGAGCAGAATGAGGTAGTGGCATGAGAATCAAAGTCTTTGCAGACCGACTGAGCTATTCAGAGAGATGGAGGAGTAAGCAATGAGTAAAGTGAAAGGTTGTGGATTACATTCAACAGGCGAAGATAACACTTACCGCTTCATACGCGGTATTGAACAGTCCGCGAGGCTGAGTGACACATTCGTACGCTGTGCGATAGTACTGCCATACACCTGGTTTGCCTCTTGGCCAGCTGTAGGAGGCATATTTGGAGAAGTAACTGCTAAAAAAGGCCGGCTGCAGCACATGAATAATCCACGCAATAAGGAGCGATGCAGTGAAGCTTCCTGCACAAAGTGCGAATTTGGAAAGCAACATGTGCCATGATTGAGGGGATAACGATATCATCTTCCTCGAGCCGCAAGGGAGCTTATCGATGAGGCAATAGAAGTCTTATTGGACAGCAGTGATGAATGAGATAATATCAGTCTACTTGGACCGCAATAATAAGGAAACGTGTTGACGGGTTGTACTGACTTGAAATCAGCTTATATCACTCAAAAGGGATAGGTTGACGTTCACTGACGATGCTCTAGGCTCCCATCACAAAGTTCACGTTTGTGCCACTCGGAGCTGCAGGGTTGCAAACGAATTAATGATCCGCCCGCTATATCCGGCTTTTTGTTCCGCGGGATCCCGCTACGCCGCACGGATTGATCAACTAATGGATCCAGCATAGTCTCCTTCTCGTCTGTAGCATGCGGCACGGGATCCTTCCATTATGGGTGGTGGTTGACCTGTCGGCCGATCCCACTTGTTATAGACTAGCGTTCTCTGGATTACAGTTCTTTTGGAGATTTTTTTCCAACCAGCGCGCAAATGTGTCAAGATTCAAGAGCCTGCTTGCTCAGCATCTATCCAATTTACAAACCGTTCTTCCCCGCGTTTGACTAGCCGCACTTTCACCGATTCCGTACCATGCAACCCCAAAGTGATGATAGTGAAAGCTTTCGAGATGGTCTCGCGGCATTTGTCCTGTGCTGCCTGGTAGAGCTCCTTCAGCTGCGGTCTTTCCATGCTGCCCTCCTGGGCACTCGTCTCATCGCAAACCAGCTCCACGCTATAGTGCTGGAAAATGACTGACAGTGCCGCAGTCACTTCCACTTGCGCAAAGCGTCGGCCCAGGCAAGCCCGGGGCCCGTCGCTGAATGGAGTGAATGCTCCCCTGTCCGGGCGCAACATGGTAGTCTCGCCTGCTGGGGTACGCTGCAGCCAACGTTCCGGAACAAAATCCTCCAAATCGTCTCTTCCAGTATGGATCAAACTGGGCGAGGCAGGCCAATAGCGAGGGTTGCAATGCGCTGAGCCAGACGCTAGACCAACAAGAATTCCCTTGGGAACAAGATGCTCCTTCTCGTCTATCGTGATCAGCTGGTCTCTGTCGGAGGTTACTCTTTTCGTGGTTTTGGTCAAAGGAGGATAGAGCCGAAGTGCCTCGTTCATCACAGCCCCCGGCATGTTCCCTAATAGTAAGTTCATGTGTTCGGTATAGTCCCAGCTAGCAGGGTCTAAACCACCCAGCAGAGTATCAAGATCCTTCTGCAATCTGCGCTGTGATCGTGGATTGGCCGCGAGTTGTATAATGGCGAAATGCAGAGCATTAGCAATCGTTTCGTGTCCAGCAATTAGCAGCACAAAGGCATTTCCCAGAATGTCTTCTCTGGACAGCGAAGGCTGCTTTAGAAGTTTTTCATCCTCATGAGGAGTAGAACCCCGAGCTAGGGCATAATTGCATCGGACGAGCATCCCCATCAGGTCCATCCCTTCGACTACCTCATCACCGCTGTGACGTTGCTCGATTTTCTCATCCAAAAGTTGATTCATATAGGCTTCGAACTCATCAAAGGCTAGTGTTGCCTGCCGTAGATCCTTCGAAGGTACCAATTCTAAGCCAGCGTTAGAACGGCAAAGTTGACTAGATGTCTTCCTCTGAGGTCTGCGACCATGAGGGGATAACTACGTACTGAGTATTCTCTTTGGTAAAGCAAGAAGCGTCGTGATATTCTCCATTAGTATTTCGGCAGAATCCTTCAGGCTCATCTTATGGCCTGTCGGCAGCGTGTGAGAGTCGTACTTGGTAGCTTGTGCATCGCTGTCGGAGGGCAAAGAGTCACCAGGCCATGAGAGGCGGACGCCAAATCCAACGTAGCAGATGATGTGGAGAGCTAGCCGCAGCGTGTCTTGCTCAACAGTTTTGATGACTTGGTTGGAACCTCGAGAATTCCAGTTCTTGACGAGGCTTTCAGCTTGATCAATAGTTTGTCGGAAGACGAGCGCTGTGCTACGCTCATTGAAAGCCGCCGACGTAGCCTTGCGATGCATGCGCCAGATCGCACCATCTGCAGTGTTGACGTTCTCGCCAAATTGCCTCAAAACTTCATACGCCTCCACCGGCTTGGGGAAGCGTTCTGGTCGTGAAGTAATCTGATGAATACATTCAGCGTTTGCAGTCATTAGACATTGCGTGCTGGGAGACACAAGAAGAAAGGTGTCCCCAATATCGCGGAAGACATCGTATCTACGACGAGAAACATCGTCAGGAGTGATAAGACTGGTAGGATATTAGCCTGATGTGAGCACCCAAATGAATACTCTAGTATGTAGTGCTTGCCTTAGCCAATCTTCCCACCATGTTCGAGGGAAAATTCTAATCAACGGAAGCCAGAACTTGTAAGTTGCTGCCCAAAAGACATTTGTTGGCAATGAAGCTAGTCAAAATCAATGGTTAGTCACAGGGTGGTAGCAGAAACGAGGGTGTTGGGAGGAATACGGGTGATAATGTACGGCAACCCAGTTTGTTTAGCCAGACCTATGTTAGATCGTAGGCCAAGGATAACATTGAAGACCTTATGTACCGCCCACAGGCATACGAAAGCTAAAAAGAGCCGCCACATTCTTATTTAAAACGAATTCAGGTTCAGTAGAAAGAGGCAACGTGATGAGAAGACGATAATACATGAAAATCAAGTGTAGATGGGCACCGGGGATGTGGAGTCGGCCTTCCTTGCTTTCCAACTTCCCCTTCACACGGTGTGCTAGACAGCTCTACCCCTCGGACTTGCGCGCATTTAAATATGCCTTTTCCTGTGGACCAAACACTCCACATCACCCGCTCTTCGCAGGCAGCAGAATTAGTGACACAGACGCAGGGGATTTTTATTGCAGTCGGTGCGGCAGGAGTATTGCTGTGCCGCTTTGCCACTCACCTTTCCGATAAGCCTTGTCACGCCTCACAGTCAGTCACCCCAACCTTCCATCTGATATAAAAGAAAATTTTTGACTCTGTCTTCATTCAAAATCCCGTCTGCAGTGGATGAGTTTGATCTACTTTTTACAACTTTTAACATAAAATGGAGAAGCCTTCACATGGAAGCGTTCGCTGCAGCCCGGCTATTATGCCATTCTTCGCCCTTGGACATGTCGTGCCGGCCTTGGGAGCTATACAAACTGCTACAGGAGTATACCAGTTCCCCCTACCCGTCCTCGGGATGGTAGTATTGACGATAGGAATCGTAGATGGTAAGTCTGATCTATCGGCTGTGAAGCGTATCTGTCCAAGTTAAATGATCTTATCCTGTAGCACTCGACTCATCGCGCGATGTCTCGCCTAGCCAGCGGCCGCGGACTTGGTTATGGAGACTTTGGCTGTACACTTTGACTGCTGGGTTATTGTTATGTGTCTTCTTAAGTGGAATCCAGACGGCGATTCAGGCACAACGATTCCTCTTGGTAGGGCTATGCTGGCAGATGCCTTGCATTCCGCTTTTCAAGGATGGATTTCAACTATTCAAACCGAAGGCTATCGTGCGTGTTTTCTTGCTATTTGAACCCTGAAACTCATATCACACTTGGCTAATACTAGCAATAGCTCCGAGAAGCGAAATCGCTTTTTGTCGCGATATGCTTGGGCTATTTCACTGCTGATGCATCCATGTTCTACTATTGTCACAGCGACGACACTTCCTCGTGTAGTCCGCATTCTTTCCGTGCGCGAAGTCTCTATTTGGCGATCCTTTACCATTTTCTGCGGGAGACTGCCAATGACACACGAGACATAGAAGAGGATAACCGGCTTGGGGTTAGCACACTACCGGTGCTTCTGGGAAAAACGAACATGCTACTAGTAATGGCTGGGTTAGGGTTTATTGGCGATGCTTTGCTGACAGCAGGCCACAGCGCCTTTGTTCAGCCACAGTTACACGCTGTTGCTCTTTTGTGCAGCTTTTTGCGTGTCAGCCTTACTGTGCTCGCTTATGCCATTGTCTTGAGGTACCCAAGGGATAGTATCTTGGCGTGGGGGTCTGTGGCGTTGTTTGGCTTGACTCCGGTGCTTTGGGCACAGGCCTCAGTACTAGATACTCAGAGATAGCGCTAACTATCAATGATCAGATATGATGTCTTGCTCCAGCAACTTGATCAAAATTAACGAAACAACATCGCAAACAAAGAGTTAATAGGCCCTCCTGGTGCAAAACCTGTGTGCTTCATCTGGTTCTATCTGCTATTGTAAGCACTAGCGGTTTTACATTCAGTCTACTGCTGCGGACGACCACTTTATCATATGTTAGCATGGAAATGACACAACAGACCGCGGTCGTGCTCAGCTACTAGCGAGTTTAGCTTGTAGTAAGGTACAATACTGAGAGCTCGTTACTGCTATATTGAGAGCGCAAGCACACAATGAATCAAAATTTAGCATGATTTTGAGATGGCTGTCTGTATTTCAAAGGGGGACATACGAGTAGCCGGATTGGGGTTGAGAGTCATCGGATCACCTTCTAGAAATTACTTCTCTTGGACAATCTTTTGTTCATCTATACGTCAATTAATTTCAGGGTCAGAATCTTGTATCTACACCCACTTAAGTTGAAGGAAGCAAGACAGATCGAAGCATATGACCACGATACACCTACACTCAGCCGTGCCGCTAGTGGTTCCAAATATCGGTTCAAAGAACATCAGATGAACTTAACATATGTCAAACAGGGTTATTTGCGGCGCTCTCGGGCGAGCTCCACTCACACCGAGTAGTGCAGCTAGGTAGTCGAGATCTCGGCACGTTTTAAGGCAGATTGGAAGAACCCTATTATTCTCTAATCTTACTACAATCAAAAGGCATGGTAAGGTATCATCTAAAAGCAGCCTGTACTTTAGCTACTACCATGAGTACTTGTCAATGTATGGATGAATAGATATGCTAGAGACATACATTACCTCCTTCGGATATGGCTCGGTCATCGCCCTCATACCTGATTGTTTGCAATGGAGATGTCCAACTGCGTTAGCGGAGAGGTGGCAAGTGCTGCCACCATTACAACAGCTGCAAAAACTGCGTATTTCCTCCAGTTGGGTTTTTCCAGCCAGGATCAAGACATTGCAGCTAGATTCCCTGGCTCAGAGCTAAATAGGCCAAGTGCACAGCGTCCTAATCCGCTGCTCGTTGATGATCTGTAAATATTTCATTTGACGCTGCCCATGACCTAGCTAGTTTCGTTTCAAAAGCCACTTGCCCTCGCTGTAGGAGGTCTGACACGCAGTTCCGCATCTTTTGTTGAATGGCAACGATCATGTTCACCGTGGAATCCACGTACCAGTATGGTAGAATTTCTTATATCACGCCATCTCAGCAATGCGAATATGGGGAAGAAGAGCAGACAGCTGAATACACTCCCTTGCACTGATAGCCAGATCCACCACTTCGGTTTCTGTCCCTTCTCGCCGACTCCGGTCTTACCAATAGTGCATGCATGGTGTCCGCAGTCGCTTCTGCCGCGCGTCTTAGTTTCTGCTTTTGCCTTTTGCCTTCGCATAGGGCGCAAGTCTTCTCGTTCGTTAAGCTTAATCTACACCGAAAAGGTATTTGGTTTATCACCCTGCCAAAGCAATGATACCATTGCCCTATTACTCTTAGGACATTTTGGGGGAAAACACGGGAGCCGGTATCCTTATGAAAGCTGATCGACCACTGTAGATGCGGTGTACTGGAGCACCGCGCAACAATCGCCATTCCATATGACTTGGTAGTATAGCCAACTACATATCACTGGAGGAAAAACCAGGGATTGAATAGCCTTGACGCTGTCCATGTAGGCAGTGCGAGCTAACAACGGGGAAGTGTGTGTAATCTCGCAACAAAGAAAACATAGGTGGTGATAGCGGGCGAAAGGTAGTGAGCACCACAAAGCAACACCTAACAGAAAGGGTCAAGCGTATAATCCAGGGTTAACAAGATTGCCCCAAACATCTAGGAGGAGAGAGGGAGAGGGTCCAACAGCCTAAGTTTCATGAGAGATTCTCTGGGAGGGTAGAGGAAAGGAAGAAATATAAAGGATCTGAGTGGCCGCACATCGGTCAGCTAAAGGCTATACTAGTACTTGTGTAGTATGGGTAGGCGACGGGTATTGCAGGCGCAACCGCTTGCTCGCTGACAGGGAAATTCAGAAAGATTAAATGCTACTAAAATAAAGCAAGATGACTGGGACTGAGTAGACTTACGGCTCGACAGTGAAAGGTTCTCTTTGCACGTAGGCTGCGAAACAAATACACTGAGAAAGGGTTTGTATTGTAGATTTGCTAGCTCGGCCCTAACATTCTAGACTAAGGGTTTTTGAAGAGGTAGTACTTGATGATTAGCAAACTAGATCGAGCTAATTCGTCCCCCTTACACAGATTAAAAGCTTATACGTATTACTATAGATGGCAATCACAGCCACTGTGTGTACTTGTATGGCTTATAGGAGACTGTTGTGCGTGTTCATCGATTACCCAATAGGATAGCCTAACTTACGAACGGATAGTGGATCCAGTCGCAATGAGCGAAGTAATCAACACTAAAGTATGAGAACTATTGTTCAGCTCCCAGAAACAATCATATAATACTAAAAAGGGAAGCTGTAGTATCAGGGATGTAAGTTAATTAGCTAACATACTTACTATATGTGGATACTCTCATCTACGTAATCTAGTAACTTCCAGAGTCCTGTAACATTGGTTTGTACTGAAAGTACGTCTTGAGCAGCGTATTTAAGCTGATCTTAAATCCCGGCAGACCCACCCAATTGACTTGATGGCTCCCACGCGCTTGCTTTTTAGTCATAGTTGCATGTTAGTTGCGGCAAAGTATTTAGATAAAGTTTCAAGCAAGTGTAAAACCTGTGATGAATCCTATCGATCGAGCTGGATCTAGGTAAACGAGCCGGTCCAGTAGACGGCATCAGTCCAGATCTAAAAGGCTCAAACAAACGAACAAAGTTATGTTTAATAATCGATGTTTTTATTTAACAATAACTATAAAAAGGTTCACAAAGTCCTTTAAATTCTACTTACTCTACTTTTTATTGATCAGTATAAGTTACCAACAAAAGCTATTCAAACCGTCTTTCACATCTTTTATACTTCTTATTACTTCACAATGAAATTCTCAACTATCCTCTATCTTGGGCTGGGCCTTGCTTCTGGAAGCACTGGATATGTTATCACTGTATTTGAGGGGAATAATTGCAGCGGCGAGTCCAAGCGCATCAACGTCTGGGACAATACCTGCTCTACTCCTCGATTCTCCGCATCCAGGTCGATCCGGGTTGAAAAATACGGCGGTGATGGACAGAGAGTTCGCATCTATCAAGGAAACAATTGTTTTAGTGGTGTCGTACGTGGTCCTTGGGATGCTGCGCAGTCCGACCACTCATGGTGGACTGGAAATTGCATCGATTTTGGATCAGATTCTGCTAAGGCTTACGGGTCCTCTGCGTTGCTCTGAGGGATGATGGGTAAGGTCTTTGGGAGGGATATGAGAATGGGCGGGCACTGAAGGAAACCAAGTGACGTGAGGACTAGGGGAAGATGGCAAACCTTTCAACAAGGCAAAGGCCTGTTAGTTTATTCAATCCTTTTGCTGCAATATATGATTTCAAGGCGCCAACCTACTTATTATGCTCCATGTGCGCGAATATCTGAATGCCCACATCTGTGTCAAAATGGGTGCAAAGTGCAAGACGGTCGGCTTCGTGGCAGGTGCATTGCATGTTCATGCATAATTCGATTCACTGCCCTTGCAACTAAAGTTCACTCGCAAGTTCTAGCCAGGTTTATCTCAGGAGTAGATATCAAGATAGCCACTAAGTACCTTCTGTAGCTATAGCTCTTAATGCAGCTCTTAAAATGTTATAGAGTAGTGAAGATACTTAAGCTACTCTACCTAAGAGAGGTAGGGTGCTAATTGGGGTGGTTCACTTTGGGTCGGTTGTTTTTAATAGGTGATAGGTGGGTTCCTTTTGCGAAGTAAGCGAAGATCAATGGCTAGATTTCGAACGGGCAGTAGGCGAGACAAGGGTTATATCATCGCACCTACCTTAAAATAGACACTTCACACTTAGAGAGAGTTCACAGTATAGATATTGGGCAAATATATGAGAATTAGGTTACTCCTTTAGTTAGATGCTAGGAAAGTAAGAAAGTAGGGAAAGGCGGGTTTCCATCAGGCCTTAGTTTTTTTAAAATATAGGGTAGCTTTAACTAGATTAAAGTAATAAGTACTAGGTATACAGGAACTGAAGCGTCAAAAACCTCTTAGCTACTAGGGGTCTAAAATTCATTCTGCAAGGATGGAAGCTACAAGCATAAGGAAAGTAAATAGCGTTATAGCGGATTGTTCCTACTGGTACACATACAAGGTAGTGGAATTCATACGAGCACGTAGGATGGAGGATGGAGGATGGAGTGGGTCGGCCTCGGACTTTGACTCCGAATAGTATCTATTTTAAGGCGCTAGGAGCACTTTAACAGCGGCAGACGCGAAGGTCTTCTTTTTAGCTGTAAAGGAGATTAGCTGTGGGGAAGCGCTTGCTAATCTGAAACAAGATGAGCTGAAACAATATACTTCAGCGGGGACTTACCTATAGAGATCTTAGTACTATATAATATGCATTCACCCTGCTGTAGTGTCAAAACTTCTAGCCAACTCCTATCATTCTATCAAGTTGTATAATAAATAATAGCCTTGCTGACGATAAGCTACGCACATACAATCGTCTTGCCTTTTACAAATTGCACGCACACTCTCTTTGCCGACTCTGTAACTACAATTACGAAACGACAACATTTATCATGAAGACCTCTTTCGCTACCATTCTCATGAGCGCCGCCGCCCTGGCCACTAGCGCCTCAGCCAAAGGGGCTTGCCTAAAGGTTGAAAACATCCGAACCTTAATATCTGGCACAGAGGCTACCGACGTTGACCCACAAATCCTTTGCGAATCTCTCTTCAATGCCTACACCGGACAATGCGGGTCCGTAGACTCAGAAGCTGGCCTTCCGGAATGCTACGTTGGGGCCCCTCTTGGGCCGTATGATGGAAAGTTGGTGTTCCATGTCCCGGCTGAAACCGACGAATGTACCAACAGGAAGCTTGAGCACGTCTGGTGGGAGGCAACAGGGAACGAGTATGGTGAGGTCCAATGTACTTAAGTTGGGATTCTCCAAACTCTATAGCTTCATACTCTTTAGTCATTATATAAAGATGTGAGGGACCATTTTGTATCATAGTCCTCCCTATAGAGCGCTTCTGTGATGTGCTTTTCGTGGCTACTCATGGACCTTAAGTATAGGTCTACACCATTTCGTCTCTGCTAATCAGTAGCCTGTGACAGATGTAACCAAAGCGGCCTGACTTTAATTCGCATCATCGTTGGTATGTAACGTGAAGCCGACGCACCGTGCCTCGCATAGCGGATTTGAGGACTCAGTTGACGGGGGATGAATTCCTCTTCCTAGGTTACATCACGTTAAGCTCTACTGAGACGAAGGTCAGGGCGGATGATTCTGATTATGCTCACTAGTATAGCCAATCTATTGTCAGTAAAGGAACCATGTAACGGCGGTTCCGAGCGGCCGCCATAGAGACACGAGTTGCATCCGAAAGGGGCCGAGCAGCGCAGTGAATTGCTACAGCACTTTATCGTAGCCAAGACTGTACAGAAGGGTTAATTCTCAAGCTTTAGTATTATATGAGAGTAGTAAAAATTAGGACTATATTGCTTTCCACGGCAGAGGTAACTAAATTTGCCTGCTTTGTTTCTTGCCTGTTGCGCTATTGGAAATTGAGATACTGAATATGAATGAGTTAGGTAATGAGCACCCTCCGATCAACTGAGGAGTGAAATTGAGCTATTGTTAGAGTATTAAACCTATGTCCAGTAGCGCTTTGAGCTACCAGATGGGCAGAGTACTGAGTTGTAATGTATTAAGATTGCACAAGTAGGATAATTAGTTAGTACGACTATAAATTACGTGCAGGTATTGATAGATACAATAGCTATATTTATTTATGTGCTTAATTCTAAGAAAAGAGTGGTAGGGGTTGCATGAACGGCACCTCGGACTAACAGTACCATATGTCGGATACCGGGTCTACAAAGGGGTAACAAGGGAGTTTCTCTTGCTAGAACGATGGATTATACCACTACCTTCGCAGACGCGACTATATGACCCCGCGTGGCTGAATTTGGGCGCATGTTGTTTCTAATTTCGAAACGGAGTTATAATCCTCAAACCATTTATCCCCCTGATCTGATAACATGTGGCTAAGGGTAAAATACTATTTAAAGATCAAGTTAGGTGCCCTTTACAGGAACTTTCTCTAGCTATCTGTATTTTTTTTTTTATCTCCTTACAAATCGCATAAACTCTCCAATTTATCATCATGAACTTCGTCCAGCTACTTCTTGTAACAATGTCAGCAATGGCCATGGGCTCGCCCATCCCAGAGGACGAATGTTGCGATTGTGTTTTTATTGGCGGCAATCCAGCAAATGGTCTCCTTGACACTGGGTGCTACGCCGTAAGTTATGTCGAATTTCTCCGTGTTTAAGATGTATCTAACTAACCATGGAATACTAGCCATGCTGCGAGTAATCGCGCACATACCTAGTTCTTTCAAGTGCTGGTGTCACAATTATCATTGGAGTGGAACTTGCAGAGTGATCGAGGTCAATGTGTATCGTTACAAAAGATTTCAATATTCAAGGATTCGAGAGTATTTCTGAATTCATTTGAAACATTAGTCAAAGATAGACAACTTCCCGCTACAGAGAGCCAGATTAAAAGTTCTTCCACCTATTTTTCGTGACTTTCAAGATCATAACTTGCTAAAATGTCAATGCTTATGACTTGGGAGACGCTGCCTCTGAGCTTCAGAGCTTACATTGGTCTCTCAAAGTTAAAATATATCTTTGCCTCACTATCGTGAGTTGCTTTCAATTACAGACGCTTCTCACCTTGCGCATATGCCCAGTGCGCCTAAGTTGATGGTTGTATGAATGAGAAGCTTCGTATTTTCGGAAATCACGTACAAGGGAATGTAAAATAGAAGCTAATCAATCTTATTCAGTAGTCTAGAGAAATTGTTGCCAAGCGAGGGTTAAGGCTAGCTTTGCTAAACACAGATTATGACGCGTCTCAGCGGGTGGTCGGGGGCTATTGGGGGCAATTGGGGGCAGATTAGGGCAGTTGGGGCAGTCGCGGCGTGACCATTAACTAGGGCCAATGCGCCCTTGACTGGCTCTAAAGTGTAATATCGGTTTTCGAATTGGAATTGCGTAAACTCATTAGTCTTTGTAGCTTATTATACAATCTGCCAGAGATAAATTGATTATGGCTTGAAACATGCATACAAAGGTCGATGCTACCAGTGGGGGAAGTCTCATCGGACCCTGCAGGGTTAAAGAGCTATACTAAAGGCATAAATCAAAGCATAGGCTTGCCTCTTTTCTTCTTTTTATCTAACTTCAAAGGGCAAGCACGAAGGCAGCAGGCGGTGATTCCCCAAGCTTCTCTATGATGTACTCTAGAGCATGGTACTTTAATACTATATTCAAAACTTTTATTGGCTAAGTGGACTTCGGTAGAATGGCGGCTGGCATAGTTTGCAGCCGTTTAGAACCCCCGAATACGTCGACAGGTAGCTTTGTCCCCCTCATTATCTACTTGAGCCTTGGACCTACTACCTACAAAATACACCAATATGAACTTGGATGACGAATTTCGCCTTACACCACGAGCAAGGCTGCCATGACCTCTTGCTCTTGTCGTGTGCCTAATAGAGGTAGGTCTCTGTTTCGTAGTACAAGTAAGGCACAGAGTTACAGAAGGATCACCAAAGCTTTGCCACAGTAAGCCTTGGCGCGGCTGGCAAGCGCGCTCAGCATCACTTGGCAACGTATGTTGGCGACTGCGGTGGACTACTACAAAGATGTCGTCACCGGACTGTGCCAACGTTGAGTATCAAGCTCCTATCGTAGGTTACAGGCTATTAATATATTCTGCTGGAGATCTTTGACCTTGCCTACAACAAGACGTACCGTCATATCATTACCTTAAAGGGGCATAATCTAACTAAGAAAGAGTAACATCTGCTTCTCTACGCCGCATACTATGACGGAGCTTACTCCGAAACATGGTGATTTCGCATTTATAAAAGACTTGATATCAACCCCCATCAAAGAATTATGTTTAGGCAAGCCTATTACTGAATCTTTAGGCACTCCCCAAACTGTGACAGCTTTTCTCTACGTCTTCCCCCTATCCTGTTTATTATAAACTTATCACTTTAGCCAACCATCATCACGCAAACACCATGCGCATCTCAGCTTATTGGACCATATCAGCTACAGGGGCTAGTCTTGTTTGGGATGTTGCTGCATCTCCTGTGTCTCCAGCTGGCGGCAGTCAAGAGGTGTCCAGTGCGCTCCTTACGAGAGATCCTGATGCTATACGCAACATCGACAAATGGTGTGAGTTCGCGGAAGAACTGAACACGATAGAAAATGCAGAGAAAACTTCGGACAGAACTACTGTCGGTGCGAGTGTTGGCATTTTTATTCGTCAGATCAACGATCGTAAGTGATAGTCCAGCGGTATTTCCTCCCGCGAGCTATCCCAAGTAGAAGGCTCTGACCGCTGGCTGGAGGAGTTCCAACGTTACGTTTACGAAGATGAAGAGATGGGAGGGAAGAATGCCAGAGCCTGTGCCAACCTGTAAGGTAAATGCGACCTTGGCAAAGGCGGCACATGCCTACAGGCATTCCGAAAGGCAGAAAATACAGGGAGCGATTGGTTCAAAGAGGGCTGGTGGATTTTTCAAATTGTTGAGGGAGCTTATGAGAAGATGAAATCGATTCGCCAGAAGCTCCAGGACGAAACTATCTTGACTGGCGTGAAAATAGGGACAATGGCCGAAGATTTCGAGACATCTTGGAAGACGACTTTTACTTCTCGGCAGATGGTATGTCAGAATGGTTCAATGTTGCGCTCGGGATCGGCGGCTCGCTAGTCTCCCTGAACGATGACCTTAACCCGGTCTATGGCGCTGCCCTTGGGCTCGTCGGAAGCGTTGTTGAAGCTAGCGGTGGAGATGAGGATGCTGAACCAGAGAAAGTCAACCTTGCGGAAGTACAATCCAAGCTCGGCGACATGTTCAATACCTCTGTGGTAGGGCTTGTAAAGACCGCTCGGCTAGCCGTCGGACGGCCTTGGTATGATGAGAGCTACGACGATCTGCCATTGTTGGGCGATAGCAAGCACGAAGAGCAAATTGCAAACTTTTACAACCACCCTTTCTAGCTACTTAACAATGATATTAAGGCTATTATAGAGGTTATTAGAGTAGTTACCAATGTTTTAAAGATTTATATTATTAATACTATTCTTTAGGATCTTATATATAATATTTTATAAAAAAGTAGTATTAAAGATAAAATAAATTGTACTAAGAGTGGCTATAAATAGCTTAGAATTAGTAACAAGAACTGCTACTTTATCTTTATTAATGATAATAAAGAATAAAAAGGAGAAGTTCTTAAGGAAATTAATATCTTCAATAAAATGAAAAAAATATAGCATTAATAACCTAAAGATTTACTACTAAAGCTCTATTAATTGCGCTAGGTCTAAGTGCAAAGTTGCTTAATTAGTCAAAGTAGACACTTTAAACAAGGACGAACTCCCACTCTGTTATTTTAGTGCCCCCGTCTGGAAGAAGCTCTACGAGGAAGCAGGTGATCTGTGTGGTAATACATCGCGCGGCTGCGAACGTTATACACGGTACGAGGAATTTTTTGAATAAGAGGGCCGAACCGACTGCCCCGAATGATCGGATCGGCAGCCTCTCGCCGCACCCGATGATTGGAGAGTTTCCGTCCAAGGGGGGGGCACAGCTAGCTAGGGAGGGAGACGGACCAATGATTACCTCCTCACTAAAGTTTATTCTATATTCTAGAACAGCTTATTCTTACAGCTCAGTTTTTATATTGAGGGCTATATACAGTAGCAATAAGTAAGTTTACAATTCGATCAATCGGATTAATTTACAACTTGAAACTTCCTTGAGCCCCTTGCTGCTGAGAAATACAACAGTAGAGCATCTAATCACTAAGAAGCCAGTAACTGATTATTTCCATCTTGCTTCTTGCGGTAGGTTCAATCGCGTATAATGGTATAATGACCGTTAGAAGATTGAGCCAATGTCCGAGAGCTGAAGGGATCCAAAGCCTGTCGGATTTGCGTTGAGCTAAAGTCCGATCTGAGGCTTACGATGAAGGCTTTTCAGCAGTAACTACAAACATGCTACTAACTACTTACAGTTAGCGAATTAGCATTACCTTTGTGAGGCGTAAGCTTCAAACGAGTAAGATATAAGACAGAGTGTTATTATTGCTTTCATTATAGATACTTAACAAAAGTACTAACTTTAAAGAAATTAGTATCAAAATAGTGCCTTTCTATTGAAAGATTAAGAGCTTTCTAATAAGGATCTATTAAAATTAAAGAGATTTAAGAAATAGTTTTTTTCAAAAAGTTATATTACTATATAAGCCTCTTATAATCTATCACTATTGTAACTTATATTATAATAGATTTAAGTATCCTAATGTCTCCACTTTCTATAAAAGCTTTCTTGTCTTATGATCCCTTCATCCTATTGCATAAGCCTAGTTCATGGAAGGAATCAATCCCCATATTCTATAAGTCTACCTAGAAAGGGGTTCTCTCCTGGGTAAAATATACGTATTAAAATATTTCGGGCCCGAGATCGCTAGGAACATGTTTCAGCGTTGTGTCAGCAGACCCACCAAAATACCTACAAGGAGGCGATTCTATCGGTGTTGTTTATATAGTTTCTGCCGAGACTAACTTAAGAAGGACAAATTGTAAGCCTAATCGGTTAACAAAATTAACGGCTAATACCCGACTGACAAGACACTAACTATATAATGCGAGGATTGTTTCCAGTAATATGAATTCAACAATTACAATACATAAACACGAATAGCAACGATTCCATCAAAGTAGTCTTTGAAAATTCCTATCTACCTTTCATATTCCATCTTAAGCTATGATGACAGTCAGAAGCCTGGCAGTTCTCAGCTGTGTGAGCGCAGCATTTGCTGCAGGGGACATCCCTCATAAGCCTGGCCATATCTACTGGCCAGAGGGAAAGGGTTGTGGCGAAGTCAACATCATACTCACGTAAGTGTCGCGCATGTCTTTACGGGCACACACAAGTTGATTCATATATAAAGTGGATTCCCGCCGTACCATGGACCGTACAGCGGACCAGCGAATTACACGCCGGAGTACATTGATCGCTCTTTGCGTCAGAGCACTATTGATCTTGTCGAGTCTGGCTATAATATGCACGGTGAGCGATCTCCAAGTTTAGTCAATAGAAATTAGACTAAAATTTAGGATAAGTCATACTACAAGGTTTGGAGGAGCCTGCAAGCAACATTGAAGACCGCATGAAGGGCAAATCTTGGGATATTACTGGCGTTGGTTTTGGCCAACGTGGTTCTAGTATCCCTGACGTTACCCAGAGATTGGAGGGTAAGTTCTGTCAAGGGATCTGAGTAGTAGGATACGAGGAAGCTAAAAGAACATCATATGTCCTTTTTCTTTACCGCGAGAACGCTCCGGGTGCACCTCACATCTTCAATTGGGGTCCTGATAGCTTCGATGAAGCGATAAAGAGGCGTACTCCTATTAAAGAGGATTGCAATAACAAACCGGGAAAGCTCCTTGTAAGTAGCTGATATAAATGTTTCAGGAATTCCAATAACCAATAACAAAGCATTATAGACATACGAAGAAGTGTGCTCTCCTGAGTACTGTGATAAAGTAACCGTGGTTACCAATGGAAGCCTCGAAGACCTAGCACAAGGCCCTAAGCCGCAGTAATAAGACGTGTCTGTGCACAAGGGCCCGCACTACCCTGAGTATGTAGATGATAGCTTGGGTTACGTATATACGGATACTTTTTGTGTGTAAACAATGCATGCTGAATCTTAACTAAATGCATCCTCTTGATTACAGTCAATCTGACATCATCATGCTGTAAACGCACCAGAAGATCCACGCTTAGGTCAACGCGTTAGCTCTTAGTTGCACATCGCAACCTATTTGCTAGGCTTTTTGACACGTCCGATGCGTACCCTAACGTCAGATTTACGGTATTCTTTGCTAATTCGACCCATGATTTCTCTTAATGTAGAAGGTTTAAGCTTCATGTAAGTAAAAGATCTTAACTAGATCAATATTAGGTTTAGCTTTGACGCTAACAAGACGTAATCCTAGATGCATATGTAGAGATGTATTGATGATAGCTTGTTGCTACCTTATTATTATGGAACTCTCTATAATCTGATGGCTAAGTTGGGATAATCAATATGATTGAAAGTCATGATATTAAAGGTGCAAATTCTCCTATAAAGCTCTGATCTTTCCATACAGGTCTTTCTATCTTAATGTTATTTACTTAATAAGGTCAAATACCACATTAGTAATGACAGGATCACTTGCCGCTTTTCGCAATAGTAGGAGCGTGGACCTCCGCAGGCTTGCAGAAGAGCACCTTCAACACGAGTATGCCTATGCTTGATGTTACAATAAATTTAACATTGTAGATACTGATATCATTAGCCTAAGCCAGGAGGATCGCGATACCTTGAGACGCGCCGGAAGTAAGGTGACTACCTATGCCAAAGCAGGCTCGCTTTTTGGTGTAGGCTTCGGCATTTATTGTGCTTTCAGACTGCGATCGATGCGGATGGCCTATTTTAATGCTTTTAGGGCGACAGAGAAGCCTGTAAGAGTGCAGTTCGCAGATGGCCGTACTGGTATGTCCTTTCCTGACCTCTTTCCCTTGATGCAGATTTTATTAAAACTTATCCTTCTTTATAGAACCTATTCCTGATATCTTAGATAAGCTCGCACCATCGAAGTGGGGTGATGCGGCGACCTGCTTCTTCTTTGCCACTGGGGGTTTATTTCTAGGGGGCGAAGTTGGCCTTATTACGGGTACGGCATCAGCGTCACGAACAATCACAAAGAACTCTCAAGTCAGAGAACGGATAGAAAAGGCATTCAAGAACTACCGCATTGATGCGATGAGGAAGGAAATTAAGCGGTTGGAGAGTGAGTCCAATTTTGAGCATCTTTTTAAAACCTAGTATATTGGCTATAAGCTACAGGCAATTAGATAAAGTGCTATCAGATTGAATATACAGGGAGGCGTATTTGATTCAAGGCGTGATCTTAGACCTATCTATCCTTGTAAGAAGTAACTCATTACTGAATGAACATAAAATATAATCTTCATGATAGCCTTATAAGCTATAATCCCATCTTGGGCGTGAGATATCGTGTTCTTATATAATATGGGCTTAACTCACCCTGATGACATAGCAGCCTGCATTTGATAAATTATCTCTTTTAGAGTAGCGGTATTGGAGCCCTCTGGCAACGAATTAATTAGGCCATAAGTCATTTTTATGATCTATATCAAGCTGTCATAAGTACCAAATCATGAGAGAATTTGGTCAGGACTTGACGTAGAAGAACTAAGAAAAACTTTACACGATCTCAAAGTAGCTAGAACAGGTTTATCTTGCGTCATACATACAACCTGCATATACCGGGCTTAAATATCCCACTTCCTATACTTATAACCTACTTGATAGAAAAACTTCAAATATTGAACAGCTTCTTGTTTTTATGTCAATTATCAATCAAGCTGTGATCTTGAATTAACTTGTATTTTACTATGCTAGACCGATCAGTTTGTTGTCGGGCGCTGCGTCTAAGACGGCCAAGGCAGCTAATACGGCCTATGATTCCACTGGGCAAACAGACACGTCTATATAGTCCAGTAGGAGGAGATAATGCTGCTGAGTTGAAAGCGAAGAAGGGCGCAAATAACACAACAATGGTGTAAGTAAATAATATTTCTACCCAAATGATTCAAGCTCTTAATATATTACTAAAACAATCTTTATAGTGTGGCTGGATTGGCAACAGCCTTTATTGTTACGATGTTCGCAATCATGACCGGTACACCAGAAAAGGCAGCGGATATGACAACCAAGACCGATCCTAGAGCAGAAGCATATATGAAATCCCCTAGCCCTAGAGGAAATTAGCTCAAAACTATTAAAATTGGTTTGAAGATGTGGGAAGAGTGAGTGAAAGATAGTAATCTAAGGCAACACAGTTCGAATTGCCATAAGGCACTGCGTCTTTGCAGGCGATACCTAGCCACAGTAATGTGGACCTATAGTCCGAAAAGAAAATTCTTATAGTCTGAACAGAGATACTCTGTCACGGGCTGAGGTCGGGCGGCGGGTGGACGGGGACACAAGGTCGGGAATCGGGTTCTATTGCTACGGAGAGGCACTGTAGGTCAGGCTCTATAACGAAGACGTAGCTCGAAGAGCTACAATAATGATGAGGATATAGTTTTCTCCTAAAATACAGGAGCGTGCACGGACCCTCACGCTAGGGTCCCGTGTAGTCAGGCGGTCTCGTCGGACCTGTTCGTCGAGGCATGGCAGCGCTGTGAATGCTCAATTCAATGGAAGAGGTCCCACTTCTCGTCAAAGCAACCGCCCACACTCCTATCATTAGAATCATAGATAACTCCTACGGGCCATTCGGGAAAGAGCTTTAGATGGCCTTGTGTAAGAAAGCCAGAGTGCGGGTGACGCTTCGCACTTGCAACTACGACGCCCACATCCCTCTGCATAGGAGCATCGTGCTTCCTTATGGAGAGGAGATTTCAGAAAGTGTCAAGACAACATGACTGGGCATTGTAATCAAAAGCACACATTCCTTGGTGTTATCTCGGCCTGCTTGCGTCCACGTTCTTGGAAATTAAGCGACTTCTCTTTCACTGCCATTTAATGGCCATTGAGAGCCAAGGACATTCTACGGCGCATTCCATGGCGCGTTGACTGAGACAATAACAACTGAGGGACGCTGCAGCAACGAAAGCAAACAACATAAATTGCTCCGGTCACCAACACATGTTGTTGCGTATTAGCCAACTAAGCTGTAATTCAAGATCAGGACAAAAGGTCACCGGGCCAATTCTTCATTTTCAGCGACTCGAAAAGCATACAACATCATTGATATGTTCTGCCACAAGGTGCTCTTTCTTGCGACCTGGTTCGCCGTCTTCGGCAGCGCCCAAGGACTCTCATCCACCCTTGTCGAGATGCGAGCCCTTCTTGAGGCCCTGTCAGACGTTCTGGAATTTCGAGGCAGTGTCTACGACACCTACGCTCCCATCCTGGGAAGGGCGTCAGCGGCATACGATGCCTTTGACACGACAGTCGAGGAAACGATTCCCGAGTCGCGGGCAAAAAACGTCCGTCAACGTCTCCAGAGGCTTATAAGCGAAAGCCGATTTTTCGTCGCAGAGTCTGCAGCCCCGGGGTTCGAGCAAGGGGCTTTGGACACTGATCGCTATATTAAGGCTAACCTTGCCGAATGGCGCTATACCGTGAACTACATGACCGACAGGTTGGAAGAGTCCTTTTGCGACATAGCGTCGACCACACCACAAAGGAATCATCATATGAAGGTTTCTAGTACGACAAAAGCCGGTACGGAGTTTCGGGATATTGATTGGACCCCGACGATGGTCGTGATCCCCGCCGGTTCCTATGTCGCTGGTTCTTCCAAGGAGGAACACGACCTATGGGGCGTTGACGAGAACAGACGAGCGTTTGAGCTGCCAAAGCGACACGTTACGATCCACAGGCCTTTTGCGGCAAGCAGGACCGAGGTTACAGTGGCGCAATGGGAGGCATTCATGGACAGTACCTGCTATGAGACACGTGATGGGGCGCGCTGGCAAGACCGCGAATTGGACTTCGACTTTGTTTTCAACGATACACTATCCTGGCGTCACCCTGGATTCCCACAGGATCGCGAAGGTCCCGTGGTAGCGATCACCCGTTACGACGCGCAAGCCTATGCCACCTGGCTTTCCAGAATGACTGGGGCTGTCTATCGTCTGCCCACTGAAAATGAATGGGAGTGGGCTGCGCGTGGTGGTGCCGACACCACTTTCTTCTGGGGAAATGACCTCCGGCCCGAGGGCGACAAATACGCAAATACCTACGATAATACTTCGGAAGCCATCAACCCCTTTCCATGGCCTTCCAGCGGCCTAAAAGATGACTTCCCTTTTACTGCGCCGGTGGCATCCTTCAAGCCCAATGGTTTTGGTCTGTACGACGTGACTGCCAATGCCAGAGAATACGTGGCGGATGACTGGATGCCATACCTGGCTGGATCGCGCAATGATGAATCAATTCACAATGGACCTGCGCCGTTTCCAACAGTGCGCGGTGGAGCATGGAATTACAACGCCAAGAACCTGCGACTCAACTATCGAAGCGCGTATTTATCGAGCGAAGTTGCCACCAACATGTTCGGTATTCGGCTAGTCAGAGAGCTTTAGAAGGCCCACGGGAGATTACAGTGGTAGCAGGCTTCCATATTCCACATCCGAAGTCCTCTTTTGTCCTAATTTATTATGGCCGACAACCCTATGCGGTGTGCAAAGAATTGTGGTGGCCCAGCTGGTGGATGGGACGACCTAAGTGGGGTTGAGGGTATTGACCAGTTTCGGTTGGTACTTGCGTGTGGATATTTAAGCTTCTAGAAGGGAAGCTTCTACTCCGCACAAGGACATTATGTGTTGCTATCAGTATCATCGAACTTGCTTCCTTTGGACCCGATTCTTCCAGCTCGGTCTTTCTAGTTCTAGAACCGCGCGTTGCTTTATTCTTATCCTCCTTTTTTTCCCCAGCAAAATCATCCAATTCCCAATTATACGCTTTCAGCAGTCCAAAACTCTCGCATGCCTAGATGGAATGCTCGATGAATGCATTTGCATTGACCATGACTTATCTCTAAACTCAAACTTTACTCCAGTCAGTCTAAGTCACAAAGAGACTCTCGGAGATTATGAACTCAATTCTTCGACGAGCAGACGGAGCCATTCTGTCCAGGTCCGAGCGCCTGTTAAAAAAAGTGAAGACGTGCAACTCGCGGGTGGCTTTACAGATCAACTGGATTGAGAGGCGTCCTTCGAGTGTTTTTTTTTTTTTTTTTTTTTTTTTTTTTTTTTTTTTTTTTTTTTTTTTTGGTTAACGTTGCCGTTTTCAATTCTTGGATTGATCACAAAGCTTAGAGAGTGTAGACTAAGCGTACGGAAGTAGAAGTGTGTTTGCTAGAGCACATAGCTTGATGAAACCCATCATGAAAGTCATGCATCATCGTCTTATCAAGTACAAAAGCGTCGGCATGACTAACAAAAATAATAAACTGATTCTTAAAGATTAGTTGATTTGGGGCAACCGGAATGGTAAAGATTAGACCGATCGTGTAAGCGGATCCGTAAACTTGTGTCTAGTCACCAACTAGGACTAAAGTCTCTATCAATGATGCTTCGGCAAAAGACGCTGCAGCCTGAAGTTATAGTTCATTAAGACATATACCATCATTCCTCCGAGCAGGTATACAATTGCGGAGAGTTCGTGATGCTACGGCTTCCTCGCGACGTAATAAGAATTGTTGACACCAAAGTCTTTCAACCCATTACGTTTCAATATCCGCAACGTGTCAGTCCAGATGAGCATTATATCCCAGTTTCTGCTAGCTTCAAAAGAACACACATTCCCGCTGACATTCCTCCCACGCAGCCACAAGCCTTGAGCGATAATGGGCCGCCGCACTATATACATTCTTAAGACACAGTTCTCCAAGAACCATCAGATCAGCCGCAGTAATTAAGTGAGCGAATAAGTGGACCCGCATCGAAGAACGAAGGTATGCAAGTGATGCATTGAAATTATAGAATGACCAGTCGTACCGCATTTGTGGTGTGGAAACGGATATAGCAGTTTTGTGTATTACTTTGGAATATAATGATTTAGGAAACAACTGAGTGCACTTTCGATTTGGCTTAAACATGGTGTTGAAACCTTGTGGAATTGACCACATATGAACTAGTGCTACTAGGGAGAATGTATTGCACAATCTACGAAGGCTGAACGCACCCGAATTGTTGGTAGACTATGAGACTCAGTTTGCTAAGAGCTACCCAGCGACAGGCCCACTGCTAGTAGTGTTGAAAACGACCCAACCAAGGCAGTTTAAGTGGACGTACCTATTTTATAAATATGAACGACGGAACGGGGCAGAATCTGTCTCTTTTCTTGATTTGCTCAATCAGCCATCTTTGACATATTGAGTTATACGAGTTACCTATGACGTCTTCTGGAAGCCTTACGCTCCTGGTTCTCAACTGCTACAATGGCCGTACATAGTAGCAGTAACACCCTGCGTGGCGAGGAGAGTCACCCGTCGCCACATGTCGACGCTCGCCAAACGGACGTCGAAAGCAACATACATCATCCGGGATCGCGAAAAGTCGAATTTGAGGTAGTCTTGGACGACGATGATCCGAAAAATCCCAAGAATTGGTCGCTTGTATACCGCGCTTGGGTGATAGTAACAGTAGCCTTCTCGGCTTGGGTCGTCGTTCTATACAGCACAAGCTACATGAGCTCGGCACCGGGGCTGGAGTCTGAGCTGGGCGTTTCATCTCTAGGCGCAACTACGGGACTGACGACATACCTCCTCGGCCTCGCCTTAGGTAGCCTGTTCAGTGCTCCACTGAGCGAACTTTACGGCCGTCGCATTGTGTACATACTTTCTTTAGGCACCTGGATCCTACTGATAATCCCTTGCGGCTTGGCTGAATCATTCGCTGTTATACTTGTATCGCGATTCTTTGGGTAAGTCGGGCCCCTTGAAATGATGGATCAAGAAAGACTGACATATATAGTGGCGTGGCCGCCGCCGCCCTAGTTTCGAATGGTCCAGGTAGCATAGTTGACGTTTCGAAGCCCGATCAACTTGCTCTAGGCATGTCCCTGTACAGTCTAGGACCCTTCAGTGGGCCAGTGCTGGGACCGTTCATTGGGGGAGTTGTGTTTCAATATCTGAATAGACGGTGGACAAACTGGATTGTCCTGGCTTTGGGCGGCTTGGCGTTTCTAATGATGCTCACGGTCGAGGAAACATATATACCGCACATTCTGCGACGAGAAACGTCGCGGTTGCGTGGAGAAACAGGGGATTCGCAGTGGTGGTGTCAGTACGATCGTCAAGTATCGGCGTTTCACTCCCTCAGAGTGAGTCTATACCGGCCTGTTGTCCTTTTCATTACAGAACCTACAATCTTGTTAATCAACACATGGTATGATATATTCTCAATGCTTTCTATATGTCCCATCTTTCAGCCAAACTAAGCTCATATTTAGGAATGCAGTCGTGTATGGCATCCTATATCTTTGTTTTGTCGCATATCCGGTAGTATTTTCCCAACATCGTGGCTGGGACTCAGCTATATCGGGAACGTGCTATTTCGGTATCGGGGCTGGCATAGTGCTTGCTGTCGTTGCGGAACCCTTCGTCAGGCGAATGATACAAACAAGATCGACAATTCAGGAAGCCAAAAAAGTCGCTCCCGAGGCAATTGCTGTTGTTATGATTGTTGGTGCCTTGCTAAGCCCTATTGGCCAATTTGGGTTCGCATGGACGTGTCTTCCACAGAAAATCCACTGGATCGTCCCCATCTTATGTGGTATACCATTCGGGGCTGGAAATACCCTCAGTTTCATATATTCCAGTAGCTATCTGGGTAAAATGTACAGCGTGTATGCCGCAAGCGCCTTGGCAAGCAACGCTGTTATCCGGAGTGTTTTTGGGGCAACCTTACCTTTAGCCGGGGCCAAGATGTATGCTTCATTGTCTCCACAGGTGGCTGGTACTGTATGCGGCGCGCTCTTGGTGCTCATGATTCCTATTCCATTTGTTTTTTGGAAATACGGTCACAATCTTCAGAAGAGAAGTAGGACGATAAAGGAACTTGGAAAGTGAATCAGCTTCCGCTGGCGATGTCACAACTACACTTACAAGGGAGCCAACGGGGAAAACTAGGAAATATAAGATCGATGAATCGAGATACGTGAGTTGAGCTGGGCCATTGTTGGGAAGCTCTTTGGGCGCTACTAGCCTTTGCAAGTATTAATGCGCATTGCGATTGGCCCAAGCATTTTAAAATAAGCCTACTTCTCGTCATTGAAATCCACTAAGAAACTACGCCGAAGATATGGTACGATGGAAGGTGACAGGAGCGGCTGCGTGATGGTGATAGCCATTGGTCCTCTCGTTTATGGGTTATTCGAGTCCACGTGTGTAGATTACGATATATTGGTTGTGAATATATCGGAAGATTGATCTGTAAACTAATATCCAAGAGTAAGCATTTCCGGCAGTATTTCCGGCCAAGCGTCGATCCCGTCTTGAATTATCATTGACATTCCACCCATCATATGATTATTAATATGACAATGCAGTAGCCACGGGCCTGGATTCGTGACATGATAACGAACGACTGCCCACGCCACTTCTCCGGTCGGGGCTGGTGTGAGGATAGTGTCCCGGGGCAAAGGGTCAACGAGATTGAAGAACTGGGGCTTTTCTTTCATGGCTTGATCAATAGAAGCCCATCCAAATGGTCCGGTACCACTCCCAACGAGATACATTTTGTTGCCATGCTTGTGTATGGGATGCGCTGGGCTTGCCACATCAGCAGTGATGAAAACCATATCTACCCAGGTCCCATTGCGAGTTGTTATCGTGACATTGTTTGGGGTTCTAGAATCTGGCTCCAGCAAGATCGGCGTTTCGTCCTCGAAGTCGTCGGGCATGAATCCTGTGGTATTCAAAGCCCAAAGGTATGTCGCTCCATCTTGGTACATGTTGAGGGTATACAGAATGTCAGCAGGCTGGGTCATCGGTATGGCAGGATATGGCACAGCTTTGATCGGGTTGAAGAAATGCACGCTGGGTGACTTTGGTCCACCGGCCTCATCAATGTGTGCCTTACTTGCCGAGGCACGATCGCCAGTGATACCGTTCACAGAAAGTATTCCATAGCCTGTGATCATCTGGAGCGCACTTGTGGAGCTAACCCGCAATTTGTACTCTCCAGGTTGATCGGTCTTGACAAACACCGAGTATCGATCACCATTTGTGAAATTAAGAGCCTGCACCCTTTGCGGCTCTATGTACGACCCGTCGACGGCGTAAACGAACATGTCGTGTTCGTCGATGGAGAAGGTACCTCTGATAAAGCTGGTCGCTGCAATAATATCAAGAGCCACCCATCGCTCTGCAGACGCCGAATGTTCCGGAGGGCTGATAACCTCGAGGCTTCCTTCAGTTGGGAGGCAGCCGTCATAAATACCCTCTGGGATGCTACTGGCATCTAAGGTAACCTTGGGGTTTCTAGGAATAAGAGCCACCGCTTCTGGTGGCAGGCAGCTATGGTTTGACAGAGTTAGCATTGTTGTCACTTAAACCGATAGCAATGCAGACATGGCAGAATTACCCCTTATCAGTGTAGGAAGCGCCGGCTACACGGCGAATATTTCTCTTCTGAGCTGGTGTTAAATGGCTCTCGATGGTGTTTTGGCCCAAACACTCGATTCTGCCTTTGCCATTGAGCAATACCGCGTCGAAACAGGAAATCTCAACATGTGAGGCCAGAGTCATATTCCAACGCTCATTCGAGTTCAAGCGCGACCAGTCGGATATGAGTATTGGACGGACTGCTCTCTCGGCTGCCTCGATCGCGAGTATTGTGTCTGTATCGTTGGATATCATGTCAAACTTGTTCCGTCTGTTCTTTCTTGGGTGAATAACTATTGCTCCAAGCAGCCCGTCCTCGATTTGCCCTTTGTAATGACCGTGGTACCAGTAGCTACCATATTGGGTTGCTTGGAAGCCGTACTGAAAGCTATCGCTGGGGTGGATTGGCCGTTGGGTGAGCCCGGGCACTCCATCCGACCACGGCGTCTTGTACATTTCGATTCCTAGTTTCGTTTAGCCAAGTCTTTTCCTCCGAGGAATCTCGCCGGCTTTTACCATGGAAGTGGATTGTGATATTGGAGGGGGAGTCATTATGCACCCGGACCATTACCCAATCCCCCTCGTTGATCTCGAGAACTGGTCCAGGTGACTGGCCGTTAACTAGAAATGATTCCTTTGAAATGCCCACTGGACTATGCTGACCCCAAGTAACTTTGAGATCGAACTCCTTGTCGTATATAACCGTATGAGCAAAACCATTAAGAACAAGAAGCTGGGAAACGAATAGTAAAGACATTCGGAGCGTCATCTTGTTTGCGAGACGAGTACGATGATTAGCATGGGGTCGTCTCAGTGAACCGCGCATGCTCGATATCCGGTGAGTTGTTCAATGTGCGTCGATATGGAATGGTAATCATTCACGTGCACGAGGTATTGATAGGCAAGTATACTGATTTATTTCGCTTACTATCCAGGCTTCCAAGACCACGAAAAAATATCAGCTCAAGGCCTTTCATATCGATGTTGTGATCCGAGGAATGCATGGATATTGGATTGGGAAGCACAAACAAGTAGGCAGCTCTTTTTGGCATGGACCTTTTTTTGAATTGGCTTGGTGGGTGCGAAAAGAGTTCCCCAGGAATGTTCGGACTGATCTTAAGTTCGTTCTTAGCTATGTCCACTTCTCTATCGCGAAATCACATCCGTTCGTTGTCTAGTGAGATTCCCCCTTGCCGCACTTGTGGATCAAAGTTCAATTAAGCTTTTACTACAGTATACTTCCACTTAGGCGCCCCGACTCCAATCCCCCCACTTCTTGGCTTAGATACAACCCATTGTCTTCAAGATCCGGACTGGCTCAAAGGGAATAGAAAAAGGCGGCCCAACTGGATATATCAAGCTTCGAAATAGATCGTACATTGTATATGCCTGTCTTCACAGCAAGACAATATCCTCTGTGCTCAGGCACCTTATTCAGATGCTTAGTACTTAATATTCGCCGACCAGCCTGGTTAGGCTGTTACCACGTTGGGTTAAGCCACGACCCCTTCCCCACTGTTAACCCGAGAGCTAGTTCTTTCTTGCTTTCACCTCTAAACTGTTCTACTTTCCCTCGTCCGGCCGACTTGACCGATTTGACCGACTTTCATATCGCCGATGGTAATATGCACGCCTTGTTCTTGATAGTGCCAACGTAAACTACTCTACAGGAGAATTTAGGATGGCGTCATTGCAGCCAATTGGGTTTAAAATCATCGTTGAACCTTTTTCTCCCTCCATGGAATGTGTCTGAAGAATGCCCGTCAACAAGCTTCCTCTTACGAAGGAAGTTTATCAAACGCGGCGTCATTCTCGTAGCAAAGACTAGCTAACCTTTCTTCCCAACTTTTTTGGACGTAAGTTCTTGCACTGATCTCCGCAAGACTACAACTCTTAGACGATGACGTAGCACCTCTTCATTCATCATTGCATAGATGCGAGTCGGCACCGTTAACTATAATGACGTGTTCGATCTCGATAGAGCTATACCATATAGCTCATTGACGTTATCTGTCTAAAGTAAATAGACTTCAACCGCTTCTAACACTCTATGATCGAAGTAGTATCTCAGACAATTTGTACAGTGGTTCATGAGCTTGATCACACAAACCCAAGTGTCATATAATTCCGTTCAAGTCAGTCCACGGGTTATATAAACCTATGTCTTGGCAAACATGATACCGTGATCCTCTTGACTGTGTCTTCTCCCAAAAACACTCAACTCTCATTTCATACCATTATCAGCCGCAATATTTTGCACGCCATGGCAACCAAAGACCAGCTTCCGCTTTCTACGGAACTTACAAGTTGTAAGTCTCGCAAGTGAATAACGCTAGAGCCATGGACTTGGACGTCTCGAGATTCTTTTCTATACAGATGTTTTCCCTTGATGAGACCAAAAGATTTAACAAGTTGTTTTGTAGTGTCGACCGAGGAGACTTTAGTTTCCCCTGATCTTCTAACTTCAGAGATCCCCCTGACTGCAAACGCCGCTTGCACAATCATTACAGGTCGCAATGACGCCGCAAACATCATTAAAGGTTGCAATGACCGACTTCTAGTAATTGTTGGACCTTGCTCGATTCACGATCCGGAAGCTGCTCACGAGTATGCTACTTCTTTGAAAATACTTTCCGAGTATTACCGAGACGACCTCTTGATCGTGATGCGTGCCTATCTGGAAAAGCCCCGGACTACCGTAGGGTGGAAAGGGTTGATAAATGATCCTGATATTGACTCATCCTTTCAAATCAACAAAGGGCTTCGAGTTTCGCGAGAGCTTTTTGTGAAGTTGACACACGACGGGATGCCGATTGCCACTGAGTTACTCGACACCATATCCCCCCAATACCTTGCCGATTGTGTCACTATTGGCAGCATTGGTGCTAGAACAACCGAGTCTCAGCTCCACCGCGAGCTTGCGTCAGGTCTCAGATTCCCTACTGGTTTCAAAAACACTACTGATGGTAATGTGGTCGTGGCTGCTGATGCTATGGCCGCCGCCGCGTACAGCCATCATTTTATGGGTGTTAGCACGCAAGGCAATGCATCTATAATCCACACCAAGGGCAATGACCAGGGGTTCATGATTCTTCGAGGAGGCACACAATGCACTAACTTCGAAAGCGAAAACGTACAAATGGCAAAGAAATGTTTGGAGGCCAAGGGCCTCAGACAGTCTATTGTTATTGATTGCTCCCATGGTGAGTGAAAGGGCCCCACTCCCCCCCCCCTCAGGTGCAAAAAGGCGATTTATGAGTATTTAATGAACCATACGCCAGGAAATTCTCGGAAGAACCATAAGAACCAACGATTAGTTGCCAATGTTATTGGGGAGCAAATCCGGGGAGGAGAGAAGGCAATTGTGGGGGTAATGATTGAGTCGAACATCAATGAGGGTAATCAGAAAGTGCCTCCTGAGGGCCCCTCACATCTTAGGCATGGTATCAGCATCACTGATGCTTGCATTGACTTGAGATCGACCGATCTTATCTTGAAAGGGTTGGCTGCCGCTGTACGAGCTCGGCGTCAGGCCAGTGCTCCGGCAACCAAAGGGTCCGTCAATCCAGTCAACTATGTAAGCGTCAAAGCATGAACAGTTGGGCTTCCTCAAATCTCAGCATGTGTCTCACTCTCAAATTTTGAGATTCCTTCCAATGCGCTGTACCTTTGCTGCAGCGACGGGACAGGCCGACTACTCTACTCAAGTATTCTTGCCCAAAACGTGGCCCGTTACCACCTTACAGCCAATCTTTGTGACATGCAAGTTTTAAATCCAGTCACAGTAAATTGGAATTGAACCGCCATAGAATGACTTCATGTCACCATTGAAGACCGGGGGGTAAGTTGGATTTGAAATCCAGACCAAGTTGGATTTGAACAGGTAGGTGAACAAGGTAAGCAGTATTGACAAAAATAGAATGCACCAAAGCGCAAAATGTTTCTATCTTCTGGCGAAGATTGACTCGCTGAACGATCCTATGCAAGTTACCAAACTGATTAGAATATATCTTCCGGCATTTTGTTATGCTATTCACTGACCAGAAATATGCCAGTCAGCTGAAACGATCTAACCATCTTAGTGGATAATTGAGGTCCCAAAGCGCATAAGTAGCTATGCAGCTCACTCTCTCTAATGGCCAGGTTCTAGCCCAACTTGTTGATTGTATCCCTTTCTATTTTACTTATTACCTTAGGATTAAGATATCTTATATTATATATTAACTTATTATACTAGTACGAGTAGCGTAAGTTTAGTAAATAGTTATAAAGTATCTTTATAGTGAGTTGACTAGGAAGATGACCACCACCACACTGCCTGAATAATGATTAGGTATTTTCTTATTGTTTAGCTAACCTTGTGATAAGACCCCTTATTAGTAAATTAAATGTTATAACTAAAGGAAAATTCTTAAACTACTTATAGAAGAAAGAGGATATAAGGAAGAGAGGTTTTATTATAATTAATAATTATATAAATAAGAATTAATATTAAAATAATTAAATCTTAAGAACTAAGTATTCTATATGAACCTTTATATTATTTTAATAGAAAATTATTAAATTAAAAAGATTATAAAAATTAGAGTATAAAAAACATATGTATAAAATTAAATAGCCTAGAATAACTATCATATTAATAGTAAGCTTTTATACTAATTTATAATCCTATTATCTAAACAATCTAGACCTAAGGTCTATATCCACCACTAATACAGGGGACGGAGCTGATTTAGGCTATCTTAATGTTTTTATATTCTAATTTTTATAGTTCTTTTAATTTAATAATTTTCTATTAAAATAGTATAAAAGTTTTTATAAAATATTTAGTCCTTAAGATTTAATTATTTTAATATTAGTTTTTATTTATATAATTATTAATTATAATAAAACCTTTTTTCTTTATACCCTCTTTTTTCTATAAATAGTTTAAGAATTTTCTTTTAATTAATATATTTATAATACTAATAAGGGGCCTTATTATAAGGTTAACTAGATAATAGGAAGACACTTTATCACATTTAGGCAGTGTGGTTATATTCGTTCTCTTAGTTAACTCAATAGATATCTAAACTCTATAAAATAATGGTCTCTAAATGCTATAAATAGCTATAGACTTAGTTCTTGCTAAGTCTTAGTCTTTAAATAGGTAGCTATATAAGTTAAGAAAGATTCTAAAGATACTAAAGTTTTTACTAAAATAGTATACTTTACTTCTTTTTTATAATAGTATATAATTATTACTTTAATACTTTCTTTAATAGCTAAACCTTAAGTTTTTAAGTATTTATTAATAATAAATTAATAAGGTAATTATTAGCTTAATAATTAAGCTAATTAGCTAAAACTTAGCTAAATTAAACTAATTAATTAGTTAATTAAACCTTAACTTTATTAAGTTTTTAGTTTAAGCTAAGAGCTTAAGAATCTCTTTATAGAAAGCTTTAATTATTAATATTTATAAAGTAATTAAAAAGATAATTAGGAATATTTTAAACCTTATTTAATTATACTTTTTAAAAATTTAAAACTTTTATATTAACTTTAAGTTTAATAATTTAATTAATAAAGCTAAAACTTTAATAATTAAAATAACTTAAAAAGTCTTTTAAAATATAGTTTTTAAGTATATAAAATAGCTTAAAATTAGCTTTAATTAATTAAAAAAGGTAATTAAACTAAATAATAATAATTATTTAAGAAAATAATAATTAATTATTAAATTAATTAATAAGTAGTTAATTTTATTGAATTAAAAAGTTATAGAGTTTCTTTAAGATTAATTATCTTTAATTAAATTCTTTATTATTTATAATAATTATAAAGCTATAGTTAGTTAATTAAGTTACTAAAATAACTATAAAAAAGCTACTTAAAGCTATATTAATTATTATAATATTACATATTATACTATTTATAAACCATTATTTAATTAATTAATATTATAGATTTAGAAAGAACTTTAAACTAACCTTTAATTTTTTAATTTTAAAATTAATTTTATTATTATATTAAGCTTAAAAAGGTTTTTTTTATAATATTTAAATTATTAATTTATTTAAAAAAATAGTTAAAAAAAGCTTATATAAAATCTTAACTAAAACTATAAATAAGAAAAAGTATAAATATTAAGATTTAAGTCTTTTTATTTAATTTATTATTATTTTCCTAAAAAGCTTAATAAATAAGGAAATAGCTAGAACTTATAAAAACTTATAAAAACTAACTAACTTGATAGTTTTTAATTAGATAAATAAATAAATTACTTTAGCTTTAATTTAAACTAAAATAACTACTATAATTTCTATTACTTAAGCTTTAATTTATATCTTTTTTATCCTTTTTTCCCTATTTTCTTTTTACTTTTTATATTTCTTACTTTTCTTTTTTCCTTTTTTCTATCTTTTTTTTTATTATTTAGCCCTATTTTTTCTTTATCTTTCTTAGGTTTTTGCTATATCTTTTTCCTATTTATACTCTCTTTTATTTTTCCTCTGTATTTTTCTTATCTTTATAGCCTATAAAAAGCCTCTAGCATAATAGCTATAGAACTAGATTATCCTAATCCAAACCCTAATAGCCTCCTGCAGCGAACTGGCGGTTTTTGAATTGCTTCTCGGAAGATGTGATGCATCCTAGCGCGATAACAGCCACCCAGTTATCGGGGACGGTGCATTGCCTTCTTAGCGACAGGATGAGCTGCATAAGTATATACCTTTGGCCCTTTAACTATAAGTGTTTTAGGGTAGTACGTCTATGATATTAGATAATAGTATGTCCTACGTGTCTATCACCCTCTGTAATAGTAAGCTAAGGTTGACTGCACGCTGTTGGCCTTGTGGCCCTGCAATATCTTAGTGCTAGAACTTTAAAGAGACCTACACTCTATAATGTATCTCAATCCATAATCTAGATGGCTATAAGTAAGGAAATACGCTAGGAATTGTTTTAATAAAAGATATAAAGGACTAGGTATAATACACTAAGTAGATATACATTGTACCCTTATAATATATATAATTTAATAGCTACTCTCTTTCTTTTATTATATTATAGTGATCAAATTTAAGGAGTGTCTAGAGATATAGCTCATACTTACTAGTATGTCTTGGATAGGCAACTAAACCTTGCTAGTGTAATACTAAAATAAGGAGCTACTAAGGCATGCTTACAAACCTTCTAGGGAGTACTCTATCCTAATATCCAATGGAATTGCGTGGTTAGAGCTAGCTATATTTTATTAGCTAGTACTAGGTTTTATAGCAGGACGCGTGAATAGTAATGTTAGAAATGTTCTACTTAAGGCAGCTAACTAGTATATATAGTTGCTAGTTAGTAGGCTAAATGCCTCTATTTTTCCTATACTATTGAAAAAGTCTACGTTATTACTAGGATTAGGGAAGATAGTATCTTTGTTATTTATTGTACTATATCTATTGCTAATATTAGTGATAAACATATTAGGGAGATGTTTTAGTACATAAGTGTTACTACCTTCTCTAGTGATTTTAAAAGGCATATAGTTTATGTATATCTTTCTATTACCTACCTTATTAAACTATGTCTAAGCTAGTATATATTAATTAGTAGGAAGTTTAGCTGGAATTTTATAATTATAGTGGTACGGTAGCTAGGCATTTATATTATTGCCTATGTTACTTACTTGGTCTTTAGTTAGATATCCTCCTTAAATAGACTTAATAACTTTTTAAGTAAATCTAAGTAATAGTAGTATACCCTTAATTAAGGAGACCTAATAGGAACCTTCTTTATAAATAATTAAACCCTTAAATAAGAGCTATTAGGTATTACTTACTATATAGGTATTAGCCCTTTTAGTAGCTTTATAAACCCTTAGGTATTATTTGAATGGGAAATCTGCTCTAGCTACATTAAGAGGGCTATTATTTAGTAATAAAATATTATATAAAATAGGCTTAGTTATAATAATATAGTTAATTATAACTTTAGCTAGACTTATTATTAAAATTGTTTTTAAAGAGAATATTATAGTAAAAATTAAGCAATACCCTAAATATTTATTAAGTTAAATAGTAGATATCTATTGATCTAGGGTCTAGGGTTTATAAGCCTGGTAAGTATAGAATAACTATAAGTGTCATAGAAATTGTAATTAGGCTGATTTTAGGTATGCTTAACAAGAGTATAGTTTAGTAGAGATAATCTGATTGTTTAGTTTAGGACCTATCTCTCTATCCTTCCTAAATAGTAGCTCTACAGCACATGGCCAGTACTAATAATATATGAACCTTAATGTAGCAGTTATTTATAGTTTAATATCCTTTATAGTTATTTATAACAGGCTAGGGCAAGGTAGTTAAACATGTTTTATCCTAAACTACACATAAGGTACTATATATCTAGCTATTTTTACAAGAGTAGATACAGAAATCTGAAGCTAAAGGGATGTTTATCCTCAAATAGAGATTAAGGTAAATCAGTAATGTAACAACCTAATATAAGCTACAATGCATGTTTACACCAAGTACAACAGCTTTGTCGATGTAAGCCATTCAACCTAACTACTACTGTAGATAGGACTGAAAGTCAACAAATGAAGACACTAGACGGTGCCGCAATGCCATAGAAAACTCGTGGATCACGAGTAGTTTGCATATCTGCATTGATGTCTCCAGCAAGAAGTCCGTACTGGCTGAATGGCGTACCTGGGCTCCCCCAACCCCGAATATTTTCCATACGTAGTGCACTCTGTCGTACTGGCTCTGTAAATAGTGGAGCCGTGGCCAAACTAACGCTGGTACCATCATCATTTTCATCTTGGAGCAGCTTCATGCGTGTATCGAGCATATTGCTGGCGTTGCCGTCGACGCTCGGAGTAGCCATGTCGATTGGATGGATCGGCGACTTGTTTCCTAAAGTTTGAGGAAGTGGTAAGTTCACGCCTTCTGGCAGGTTTGCTTTCGAATTAAATAGCGAGCGATTGAGTTGGAAACGAGCTAGAATCTGTATGTCTCATTTCTGTAGATTGATGCCGGCCTCCCGCAGGCTCAGAGCTATATGCTTGGCCGCAGACGACGTCATAGCCCTTTTTTCTCACTAGATCCTGTACTGTACTGTATGTAGTGCGCTTTAATCGGAAAAAAGAAAAGAATAATAAACTTATAGCTTTATAAAATTTAAGACTAACTGCACGGTCGGTTTTGTGTTTGAGATCCACAATCTAAACTTGCTACCCAACGCGATCGGTCTGTGCTTTATGGGGTAGCAATCTTCTTTATTGAACAGGATATCGGGTAACTAGCCATTATAAACTAGACTTTATCTAATTGGATTAGGAAGAGGATGAACTGTCCCACGGGGTATATTGACCCAATGGTTATTTCGAATTATGCGGGTTATAGCAACCACTGTAGCAAGGAATTCTGTAATGTAATTAGTGTATGATTAAGATGGTAGTGAATCATTCATAGCATACCTGGATGATCTTCTTTAGGAACCCCCTGAAATGATCGGCCTAAAATAACATGTTTCCATCCAGTAGAAATAATATCTGATCGGTGTGTTAATGATCCAAAGGGAACCGTGTGGAATAGCTAGCGAAATCAGTAATGGTATGTGAGATATAGGGAGAGGGTTATAAAACTAACGTTGTGTAGTAAAGTAAGCCGTAGCCCTCCGATGAGGACATCCACGGGGGTCCATTTGTTATTCAAGGGTATTTTCCCTGCTGGTTCTATTCCATATTGATCAAAATTATCTGGGATTGTAGCAATATACCACATCGCAGCACTCTCAAGTGGGTCCCCTATTGACTTTGCAGTTGCAATACATGACGGATTCAATTGCAAAGTTTCGCCTCTATTTGAGAAGCCTGGTAGTCGATGTGTATCAGTCAAGACCAAGCCCATTGGTATGTTCGAGGATTCAGATACTGGCTGGAACATTTGCCATGCTTGGTCATCTTTTGAAAGAGTTGTGCCCGAAACAATATTGTATACTAAGTTAGGATACTCAGGATATTCTTGAAAGTGAACTCTCTCTGTAAAGATAGACTATAGCCATCTGATTAGTTAAGTATCCAGAATAGGAAAAGATCTGAACATACAACAGCTTGGTTTGCAGAACCGCTATCCAACCAAGAATGTAAACCGGAATTCGATTGGCCCTTGTTGAGCGTATTCAATGCCTGTTGAAGGTGGCTCTCAACCTTTGCCGTCGCTGAAAAAAAATCGGTATTGGCATCATATAGGCCTATAAGGTGCGATGCTAAATTTGCATTAAGTCCAATTTGGGCGTCTTGCACATCGCGAAGCGCGTTACGTAAATGTTTCTTTATCTCTGCAAGTTCGAATCTCAGAAATACTGTTTTGTAATTGCTCAGCCTTTAGTCATCACCAGGATCAGCGAATATTCTTACTTCTTTCTGTCGGATTACACCAGATCGCGGGTTGAGCATTAACATTGAGAATAAGTGCTAGAAAGTAGAAGAAGCTAAGATAATTGAGGGTGTTCATTCTGAATGAAGAATGATCATACTATGCATCTACCAGCTAGTGCAGGGAGGCAGCTGTACGGTTGGGAAGCATCTGATTTAAAGGAGAAAGGGATGATGAGTAGAAACTTGAGAAGAGCATCAAGTCTACAGCACGTAAAATATGAATATTATTCGCAAATTTCAGAAAACCCTGTGTAGGGCCGTACAGGCTAAATTCTTCTGTGGTGCAACGTACACAGTATTGTACAATCTTATTATGTCATCCACTGCGGTGTAGCCTGGCTGGTTTGGTGCAATTGCTAGGTTCAAGACCTTCGGGCCCATCTTTACAGGGTCAGTCCAAGAATAGGCGCAGAGTCCGAACTCAGAACTAAGAATAAATACAATCTAGCGCCTCATTAGCTCCGTTGCATACAATGGTCACAGGGGTGAATTTTAGCATCATGGCAGGCAGCTCAGCCTAAGCAGGGCCTCCCAGTAGGCCAGCTCAGCGCTGGAAGACAGCTAGACTTTTATAATGGAGATTGGTCCTGTGCTTTAGGATAAATCTACAGAGAGCTGGCGGCCGAAGAATGCAATGGACAACGGGGCTTAGTATTCTTTTGACTACTTCCGAGAGCTATAAATCAACAGGACTTGGTCGGGGCGCCCCAGCCTAGCCTTTAGGTGCTCTAGTCAGCTTCCTGGTCTGTTCCCCGGAAGGATCAGAATTGGGTTTCCGAGCGATCCTTTGACAGCCTGAGGCAATGTGGAAGCGCTAATTAGCTATCCTTGAACCTCGCTCCCTGCCTAGCGCTTGGCCTAGGCGTTTTGTCCTCACAGTACTACTATGGTACAGGATGTTTCTTAGGGTTAGGGTTTGGATTAGGGTTATCTAGTTCTACAGCTATTATGCTAGAGGCTTTCTATAAATTACAAAGATAAGAGAAATATAGAGGAAAAATAAAAGAGAGTAAAGATAGAAAAAAGATATAATAAAAACTTAAAGAAAATAGAGAAAAAATAAAGCTAAATAAGAAAAAAAAAAGGTAAAAAGAAAAAAGAAAAAAAAAAGAAAAAGAAAAAATAAAAGAAAAATAGGGAAATATAAAAAGTAAAAGGATAAAAAAGATACTAATTAAAGCTTAAGTAATAGAAACTATTATAACTATTTTAGTCTAAGTTAAGGCTAAGGTAATCTACTTATCTATCTAACTAGAGACTATTGAGCTAGCTAGCTTTTATAAGCCTTTATAAGTCCTAGCTATTTCTCTATCTATCAGGCTTTCTAGAGAGATAATAATAAGCTGAATAAAAAGACCTAGATCCTGATATTTATGCTTCTTCTTATCTATAGCTTTTACTAAAGTCTTATATAGGTTTTCTCTAGCTATTTCCTTAAATAAGCTAGTAATCTAGACATTATAGAAGTATTTCTTTAAGCTTAAAATAATAGTAAAGTTAGCCCTAAAGCTAGAGACCTAAGGGTTAGTCCAGGGCTCCTTCTAGATCTATAACACTAGCTAGCTAGATAAGGGTTTGTAGATAGCACAGCATATAGTATTATAGTGGCTGTAATAGACAGGATCACGAATCAGATACGAAGCTAGGTATAGTAGATAGGTCATGGTATATTCTAAGACTAAAGCTTAAGGGATTAAGCTTTTAGTACTATCTATGCTAACTTAAAGGGTTATAGTGGTAAGGTATATAACTAGTATACTATATTTAGCTATAATTTATAGCCCTTTTATAAGCTACTTTATGCTCTATAGCCTTACTAGTTTCTATTATTATAATTATTTCCCTTTCTATAGTAAATAACCTTAGCTATAGTAAGATAAAGGTTATTTTACTAGTACTTTAACTTTATACTATTATATAATATTAATATTATATATTCTTAATTAAAATAAATATACTATAACTTTCTTAAGTTATGCTTATAATATATAAGTTACTTTATAACTAATATTATAGTAACTTATATAAGGTTTAGGTCTTCTTATATCCTTTATCTTTTATATTTCTTTTCTTCTTTATTTTACATAATATCTTATATATTATTATATTATTTTGTATTTATTTATAGTTTTTCTTAAGTATTTTTTATATATATTTTACTAATTAATTAGTATAATTAATAATAATAATACTTTAAGTAGTCCTAATAATACTTTATAAGCTTTATATATTAGCTTAAGTATATAGTATATTATTTTTAATATTTCTTACTATTTATAGTAATATATAGTTAGTGTAACCTTATTCTCTTATAAGCCTTAATATATTTTACAAAATACTAGCTATTTAGCTAAGTAAAGCTTAAGTTATAGCTACTTTTTGCAAATAAATACACTAATTTTTAGCACTATCCTAAATCTTTCTATAAATCCTTATTAAGACTATATTAAGCTTTTACTAACTAAAAGTTAATTAAGTATAAATTCTTTTATTTTTAGCTAGTTTATAGTAAATAAATATAACAAAAGTATAAGCTTACTAGCTTCTTTATTTATAGTATTCTTATTTATAATATTACTAACTTTAAAATAAAATAAGTCTATTCTATCTTTAATTATTCTATACTCTTATAACTATAAGAATATATTATTTATTAATAAAGATAATACTATAGTCCTTAATAATTTAGCTTTATAAAGTAATTTTATTACTATTTTTTTTATTAAGTTTTATATTAACCTATACTTTAGTTATATTTAATAAAACTTTTATACTTTTTATATATAAATAGCTTTTATATATACTAAAAAGCTTTACTATAAATACTTTAAGACTTTAGTTTATTCTATATATATTAATTATATTCTTAAGTATAATAAAGCTAATATACTTATTAAAGGCTATATTAAGTACTTATATAACTATATAATATATATACTTATACTAACTATAATAAAGAGAAATTACTAGGATATTTACTTTATCCTTAATTTTATATACTATTTACATTTTCTTAATATTAATATATAAAATAATTATATTATTTTTAATAACTATAATAAGGAGCTTATAATTACTTTCTTTTTTACTAAAACTTACCTTTATTTTATAAAAGTATTTATTATATTTTACTATACTTATAACTTAATTATTTAAAGCTATAACTAATAGTTTAACTTAAGTAATATAGTTAAAGTTAAGTAAGAAAGTTATAATAAATATTACTAATAAATGAAGGACTATTATTAAGTCCTAGGTTCCTTAATATAGTACCTTAATTTTTATATATTAATATATAATTAAGAAATATATATAATACTTATAATATAATACTTATATTTCTTTAACTTAAAGTACTACTTTTTTTACTATAATATACTATAAGCTAAAAGAAATATATATATAGTAATTATAATTAATATTTAGGGTTAAGTTAATATAAAGAAAGTTACTAATACTTAAGAAATAAGTTATATTATATAAATAAAGTAGTTCTTAGTAAAATTAATATTACTTTAAGTATATAAATAAAAGAACTTAAAAAGAATTTATTACTACTTTATAGCTTTATATATAGCTTAATTAATTCTTATTTATATTCTTTTATAGTCTTTCTTTTTTATAATATATATTTTATGTTTATTTATATATTCTTTTATTATTATATTATATATATTTTACTATATCTTTATATATATTTTAATAATCTTTAATAATATCTAAAGTATTCTTTATATTATATTTATATACTTATTTATTATATTTTATAAATTAGCTATCTTATTTAATAAAATAGTACATTTTACCTTTACTTTACTTATATTTCTTAACTAATTTAATAGCCTATTTATCTTTATTTTCTAGATTAAGTATAGGCATAGTTTAGTTCTTTTTTACAATTATCTTGTTCTTATGCTAAGGTTTTAGCATACTAATGTAAAATATATTATATATTTAGTTATATTTCTTTAATAATACTAATTAATAAGCTTATAAATTAATCTTAATAAGTACTTAAAATAGTTTAATAAACTATAGGATTAATTTCTTATACTTTTCTTTAATCTATAGATTTTTTATAAATAATTTAATTAACTATTTTTATTTTAAGTGTATTTTTTTATAGTATTAATTATATCCTTTTATTTAATGTTTTGTAACTATTTCTTAATTATTTTAGAGCTTCTTTTATAGGGTTTTAATTATTACTAAATATTATTATATATTTAGTATCTTTATCTTAAAAAGATTAATCTTAATTATAGTATAAAAGTCTAGTTTATAACTTATAAAAGCTATATTTAAAGATATTTTAGTAATATTACTTTATATATTATTTATAATAAATTAAGTACTTTATAATAACTTAGCTTAATATCTTTAATTATTTATATAGAAATATTATAAATAGTACTCTAAAATCTAGTTTATTCTTTCTATCTACTTATTAATTTGTAAGTAAAATATAGTTAAAAGTTTTCTCTTAATCTTACTATAATAGTATAACTTAGACTAAAAATTACTAATAAATAATAACTCTTTATTAATTATAATACTATATAGTGCTCTATATATAAGCTTAATATAGTTATAAAACACTTTTGTAAGTTTAAAAGCTATTAATAATATTTATACTAAAAGTATAATTATATACTTAATATACTAATTAATAATTATTAGTATTATATTAATAAGTTTACTATTATATATTATTTTTAATAGCTTAGTAATAAAGTCTATACTTAATTCCTACATTAGTTTTTTTAGAATTAAGAGCGATTTTAACTTACTATAAGGTTAGTACTATTTCAGGATAACTTCTTAATATACTTAATAGTTTTTATATACTTATAAATATTAGTGTCTAGTCTTTTTTATATAAACTTATATTAGATTAAGTTTTTTATTTAATTAGAACTAAAGTAACTTACTAGTAGATTATTATAATAACACTATTCTAGGGGTCCTGAGGCTTCGTAAGCTTAGGTTAGGGGTAGAAATAGGTTTTAAATTTGAAATTTCCTTGAGTTCTGTGCAGAACTCATATATAGATAAGTTTCTTAAAATCTGAAATTTCCTTAAGTTCTACGTGGAACTTATATATAGATAGGTTTCTTAGAATTTAAAATTTACTTAAGTTCTGCATAGAACTTATGTATAGATAGGTTTCTTAAAATTTAAAATTTCCTTAAGTTCTATATAAAACTTATATATAGATAAGTTTCTTAAAATTTATAATTTCCTTAAGTTCTATATAGAACTTATATATAGATAAGCTTTTTAAAATTTAAAATTTCCTTAAGTTTTATATAAAACTTATGTATAAATAAGTTTTTTAAAATTTAAAATTTCCTTAAGTTTTATATAGAACTTATATATAAATAAGCTTCTTAAAATTTATAATTTCCTTAAGTTCTATATAGAACTTATATATAAATAAGCTTTTTAGAATTTAAAATTTCCTTAAGTTTTACATAAAACTTATACATAGATAGGTTTCTTAGAATTTGAAATTTCCTTAAGTTCTACGCAAAACTTACATATAGATAGGTTTTTTAGAATTTAAAATTTAGTTTTTATAAAATAATATATTAATTAATTAGATAATTATGTAATTAACTTATTATATGATTAAGAATATAATTTTATAGATATATAAAATTTAATAAATACTATAACTAATAAATACTATGACTAATAAATACTGCAACTAATAAATACTACAACTAATAAATACTACGACTAATAAATACTGCGATTAATAAATACTACAACCAATAAATACTGCAGGGTTAGGGTTAGGGTTTAGGGTTAGGGTTAGGGTTAGGGTTAGGGTTAGGGTTAGGGTTAGGGTTAGGGTTAGGGTTAGGGTTAGGGTTAGGGTTAGGGTTAGGGTTAGGGTTAGGGTTAGGGTTAGGGTTAGGGTTAGGGTTA